>CP136062.1:231740844-232940844 GCA_032622095.1 Siphonodentalium dalli | reverse complement strand
ATTTTGAAATCCAAGATGGCCGCTGGCAGCCATGTTTTTTTGGCCGAATGACCTCAAAATGACTCATTCCTATTTACATGTCCATGTTAGCATCCATGATAAATAGTATGCACAGAAATTCATATACAGCTGTTTACAGTGAATTTCCCCCCGCAAATCTCTGTTTTAGTGTTAAAAGGGGGGGTGGGTGTAAAAAAATGGTCGGAAAAAAATGCCAAAAAACGGAAAAAAAATTGGCGGTGGGGGTGGGTGGGTACAAAAAATGATCGAAAGGGAAAAAATGCCATACGTGCCTGAATTTTTTTTCCGACCCCCCCCCCCTGGATCTTCCTGAAATTTTGCGAAAACCCTGTGCCATTGCAATTTCTCTTATATTTCGATTCTCGCATAGGGAGTCTCGCATATATAAGAGAATACATTGGCCTAATAATATTTACCGTGACATTGTAAGCAAGTGCATTGTCTTATATATGTGAGGCTCCCTATGTCACTGGCGTATTATATTTAATGCTGCACCAGCGCAGATCCCTTATAGATACACGACGGTTCCAAACCTCAAAGTATTTCATTTGGAATAATATTTATTACATGATCCTACCCTTATTCTAAGAAATAGTGCCAGGTGGCCTTTGACTTCCCGTTTGTCGTCTGTTTACATTCCGTACGCTACATCTCAGAATAATATGGCTTGCAATAGTTTTCCAACAAACTATAATGAATGAAGAGTTTGAAAAGTTATGTCATTAAATATACGACATTAATTACGACAAAGAGTCTTTATTTATCTGGAACTATTTATTTACGCGGGCAAACAACGCATAGTTACGTGAAACGTCATCGCATGCCTTATATAAGCCCGTGTTAGTTTCGCGTCCCATTTGTTGATTTAAGTATCTTTTGGCAAGGTATTGAATCATGTAATAAATAGAATCTAAAACTCCTCCCCAATTTATAGTGGAATTTACAAAACTCGTCCAGTAAATTAGGTCTTGACCTCGTTTTGTAAAATCCGCTATAAACTGGGGACTCGTTGTAGATCCTCTTTATCTACGACACTCAAACAGACTTATGTAAGTGACCGCACCTAATGCAGCGAACATGAAACAATTTTTTTCGTATGAAGATCATACATATCCATGGGAAGGTAAACTGGTAAACTTGGTTCGGACCGACACTATCGACACTATCTGATATATATTATGGGACTTCTGTCTGTGTGTTAGCTATGACCGGGAAAACTGCCGGACGGATTGAGCCCAAACTTCCTATCTAAGGGTAAAATTCCAGATGTCATCGCACCGCTTCTGAGAACGTCAGAGCACTCCTTCTCCCGCAATGGGAATTCATGGGTTAATCGCGTGATAGTTAAAGAGCGTTCGTATCCGCAGTGATAAAGAGCGTGTCTGTCAAGGCATGAGCGTGTTGTCTCTGTGTCCAGACATGAGCGTATTGTGTGATTCTTATGTATGTTCGTACTTAGGGGTTCCTAGGAATGGGGGAGATTTTCATCGGGTCAGTTTTTTCGCCCGATGTGACCTTTACCTTGAAACGGGTACCCACAAATGATCTAATATATATTTTGTGACTTCTGTCTGTTTGTTTGTCTGTTAGCTATGGCCGGGAAAACTGCTGGACGGATTTCGACGAAATTTGATACCTACTGTTAATTTTGTCCGGGGAGTGTTTTTGACGGGTCAAATCGTTACCCCGACTTTACCGTGACCTTCAAAATGGTCAATTCAAGATCAAATCGGGTAAAACTGACGGATTTCGACGGGTCAAATAGTGACTCCGACTTGACCTTGACCTTCAAAATGGTCAATTCAAGGTCAAAGCCCGGACGAAGTCGGGTCACCTGCTAGTATATATATATATATATATATATATATATATATATATATATCTGAGTTTAGTGTGCTGTTCTATCCAAGCACAACACGCAAGGACAGACAGAGCAATTCGGCGAGTTACGAATAGCATCACTCAGAAGCGCAGAATTGATTTAGTGGCCATGTTGAGTAGCACGACTGATCCGAACGTAAACAAACATGGCGATCCAAACGTCAAATATTTCATTTGGAGCGGGATATCTTCAACACACAAATATTATATGGCATATCGTAATTTACTTCACATTCTGGGAATATTAAACAGGTCGACAAATATATGCATGCACACTGCTGAAAAAATGATGTGCTTGATAAAAAAATATTTCTTATTTTGAGATATTTTCTCATTCCAAGAAACTATTTTATTTTTCAAGTAAAAGTCTGGAAAAAGCCTTCCACCTAGAGCATATTTTCTTATATCTAGAATTGTTTTATAGGCAATAAGAACATTGTTCTAGGTTATAAGAAAACCTGCTTAGAGTACAAGAACAAGTTTCTTGTGCAAGAATATTTGATCATGTGACTTCTTACATTAATCCTTCCTTTTCTGATTTTAGAATGTGTTTAGAGAACAAATAAATGTCTCTTTTGTTAGAAAAGTGATCATGTGATTTATTACTTTCAGAATTTTTTTCTGGTTTCATAAAAAAAGTTTTCGAGAAAAATAACGATGAATGCCACCAATTATCCCGGATGTCCTTGTTGTACCCAACATGTATATGCAAATCACTTGACTCCCATTGTAACTTCCAAAATAATTTGTACAATAATGAGATAATGACGATGGTGCGGTTATCTTGTCGGCTGAGGATAACGCTATCATTGTGTAATTACTCATCGATCACAACCTTGTGTCTATTGGAGAAAACTATTAATTGTAGCCATACCGATTATTATAATTCTTTTTTTTTACCCTGTGCCAATGCATTCTCTTATATATGCGAGTCGACCATAGGTCGCCTCGCATATATAAGAGAATGCATTGGCCTCACAATGTTTTATCATTTTTTTTAAATAAATGTTTCGTACAATTTTTAGGACATAAAATAAAAAAAACATCCATTACCCTGCAGGGAGCCCCACACACACATATACAAGCACATAGCAGAGTGTCGTCTGCTCATGTTTGTCTGGGGCTCTGTATGGGTGAAATTATAAAATTGTCAAAGGCTAGATAATGCCATGAATCACTACTCCAGCTAAGCCCGTAGGAAGTTTTATATTCCACCATTTCAAAACCTGGAAACGTTATAACCTCGAACAAACAGCGCAAAAAACAGCGCAAGCAACATATTTGATAGTTAATATTAGCTCTTGATTATAGTACACTATAATAAACAATATATTTCTTAGTTAATATTAGCTGCTCATTATAGTGCATTATAATAATCAATACATTTATTATTTAACATTATCTGTTGATTATAGTGCATTATGATGATTAATATATTTATTAGTTAATGTCAGCTGTTCATTATAGTACATTATAGTAATCAATACGTTTATTAGTTAATATTAGCTGTCCATTATAGTGCATTATAATGATCAATACATTTATTATTTAACATTATCTGTTGATTATAGTGCATTATGATGATTAATATATTTATTAGTTAATATTAGCTGTTCATTATAGTACATTATAGTAATCAATACATTTATTAGTTAATATTAGCTGTTCATTATAGTACATTATAGTAATCAATACATTTATTAGTTAATATTAGCTGTTCATTATAGTACATTATAGTAATCAATACATTTATTAGTTAATATTAGCTGTTCATTATAGTACATTATAGTAATCAATACATTTATTAGTTAATATTAGCTGTTCATTATAGTACATTATAGTAATCAATACATTTATTAGTTAATATTAGCTGTTCATTATAGTACATTATAGTAATCAATACATTTATTAGTTAATATTAGCTGTTCATTATAGTACATTATAGTAATCAATACATTTATTAGTTAATATTAGCTGTTCATTATAGTGCATTATAGTAATCAATATATTTATTAGTTAATATTAGCTGTTCATTATAGTACATTATAGTAATCAATACATTTATTAGTTAATATTAGCTGTTCATTATAGTACATTATAGTAATCAATACGTTTATTAGTTAATATTAGCTGTCCATTATAGTGCATTATAATGATCAATACATTTATTATTTAACATTATCTGTTGATTATAGTGCATTATGATGATTAATATATTTATTAGTTAATATTAGCTGTTCATTATAGTACATTATAGTAATCAATACATTTATTAGTTAATATTAGCTGTTCATTATAGTACATTATAGTAATCAATACATTTATTAGTTAATATTAGCTGTTCATTATAGTACATTATAGTAATCAATACATTTATTAGTTAATATTAGCTGTTCATTATAGTACATTATAGTAATCAATACATTTATTAGTTAATATTAGCTGTTCATTATAGTACAGTATAGTAATCAATACATTTATTAGTTAATATTAGCTGTTCATTATAGTACATTATAGTAATCAATACATTTATTAGTTAATATTAGCTGTTCACTATAGTACATTATAGTAATCAATACATTTATTAGTTAATATTAGCTGTTCATTATAGTACATTATAGTAATCAATACATTTATTAGTTAATATTAGCTGTTCATTATAGTACATTATAGTAATCAATACATTTATTAGTTAATATTAGCTGTTCATTATAGTGCATTATAGTAATCAATATATTTATTAGTTAATATTAGCTGTTCATTATAGTACATTATAGTAATCAATACATTTATTAGTTAATATTAGTTGTTCATTATAGTACATTATAGTAATCAATACATTTATTAGTTAATATTAGTTGTTCATTATAGTACATTATAGTAATCAATACATTTATTAGTTAATATTAGTTGTTCATTATAGTACATTATAGTAATCAATACATTTATTAGTTAATATTAGTTGTTCATTATAGTGCATTATAGTAATCAATACATTTATTAGTTAATATTAGTTGTTCATTATAGTACATTATAGTAATCAATACATTTATTAGTTAATATTAGTTGTTCATTATAGTACATTATAGTAATCAATACATTTATTAGTTAATATTAGTTGTTCATTATAGTACATTATAGTAATCAATACATTTATTAGTTAATATTAGTTGTTCATTATAGTGCATTATAGTAATCAATACATTTATTAGTTAATATTAGTTGTTCATTATAGTACATTATAGTAATCAATACATTTATTAGTTAATATTAGTTGTTCATTATAGTACATTATAGTAATCAATACATTTATTAGTTAATATTAGTTGTTCATTATAGTGCATTATAGTAATCAATACATTTATTAGTTAATATTAGTTGTTCATTATAGTACATTATAGTAATCAATACATTTATTAGTTAATATTAGTTGTTCATTATAGTACATTATAGTAATCAATACATTTATTAGTTAATATTAGTTGTTCATTATAGTGCATTATAGTAATCAATACATTTATTAGTTAATATTAGTTGTTCATTATAGTACATTATAGTAATCAATACATTTATTAGTTAATATTAGTTGTTCATTATAGTACATTATAGTAATCAATACATTTATTAGTTAATATTAGTTGTTCATTATAGTAATCCGAGTTCACATCCAATTACACTAAGTCATCAAATAGTTCAAGTTTCCATTAATATATGATTGCAAAAACGTTTTTTAACCCTTTACCCAACAGAAGGGCCCTGTGCCAATGCATTCTCTTATATATGCGAGTCGACCATAGGTCGCCTCGCATATATAAGAGAATGCATTGGCTTAACACATTAAAAATTATAAAATTGTTAAAGAATGTACGAAAAAATGGTAAAAAGTGTTAAAAAAGATTTTAGGCCAATGCATTCTCTTATATATGCGAGGCGACCTATGGTCGACTCGCATATATAAGAGAATGCATTGGTACAGGGCATAACTGTAACTATCACAATGTGGTCAAGGAGCCGGTTCCAATGATATCTATATTTGTATGGTTCTATTGAGACAGACCGAAGATATTTTAGGCTGTTGAAGCTTTATTTGGCCGGGTTAATTAAGAGATTTATCCCACCGGGAGCCTCACACAGATGGAAGCATGCACTGCAGAGTGTCGTCTGCTCCAGTCTATGTGGGGCTCTATAAAGGGTTAACGGGCGTATACATATACAGAGACGGGAAGTATACATCAACCTAATCGTTATGTTTTGTCAAAAATGCTCTTTATGATTTGAAATTGCAATCAAAGTGGATCACCCAGACGGGCCTGACCGCTATTGAACTGAGTAATGCAAAAACTGTTCTCAAACAACGTCATTGGGACGTACTACTCGTTGACATAAACACATCTGCTTCATCGAGGGCCAAATTTTATGGTTTTATTAAAACTGACTACGGTTACCCAAATTACTTGAAGATTTTGCCGTCTAATCTATCGATATACCTCTTGAAGCTCAGAACTGCAAATCATAAACTGCCTATAGAGTGCGCAAGATGGAAGAACTCTCAGAATGATAATGACAATAGGATATGCACCATATGTGGAAAATATTTAGGAGACGAATACCATTTAGTTATTATATGCAGTCATTTGGATCAAGTCAGAAAACAATATATCCCTAAGTACTTTTGGAAGAACCCTACGAGAGAGAAATTCGATGGTCTCCTATCTCTTCAAAATATAAGCCTCATAAAAAGACTATGCATATTCCTAAGGTGTGCCTTTAAGAAGGTGTCTTATACTATATGATCGAAATAATTTATTGTTATGGGTGAACACATGTAAATATCATACTTGTTAAGTTTATCGCCTATTATTGTGTAATCTAATTTAATTACTGCTGTGTATATGAAATGAACAATGATTAATGTGATATTCAAAGTTGTGTACATAGTGTATATACGTTTTGCTTGTTTCACTGTTATGTGACTTATGCAATAAATAAATCAATCAATCACCTAACTATATCGTCAGCATTCACTCCCCTGAAAGATTGAATATGAGTCTGGACCGATATTTTACAACTTTAGAAAAAATATTGGGAATATTTCTGAACTCCATCAGTTTGCCCTAACATAATCATAGCAATTCAACAGGAACCACCAACATAATAGCAGGTTAGAGGGACCACTTAACCAGGGGTGATATAGAGTTACTTTAACAACGAAGTTCGCGCTGGACCGAAATTTACTTTTGCCAAATATTTTGCCAAATGAAAATATTTTTTGCCAAATTCTTTCAGAAATTGTCAAATGCTATCACTTTCTGCAAAATAGAGTTTTATATTTCTACAAGCGCTGTTTGAAAAACTTTTGTTATCGATAGGAAAGCAGTTAATTATTAATAATTCTCGCCTTTCTACTGTGGTTTATCATAGAACAACAAACCATTTTACCGAACAATACGATTGTTGAAGGGTTGCTTCACACGAAGGGCAAATAGAAAAGAGGATTATATATATGTAAACACCACAACAATAAATTATATAGTAATCTCGTCGATACTAATGCTATCAGATTACCTGTATCTTGATAAAGGTCTTAACATTTTCTAACCTTATGGACCGCAGCTAATTGCAATGATTTTTTCAGAAATGAATGTCATTAGTGACCAATAGTTTTTGTTCTTGAGAATTTAAAAAGTGACTTGCCAAAACTTTTGCCAAATGAAAATATTTTTTGCCAAATATGAATTATTTTTGCCATTGGCAAATTTGGCAAGTGGCAGCGTTAACCGTTCAACGAACCCACGCATGATCAGGCATCACCCAACTCACATACATACACATATACCCGAACTAAATGTTCTATCGCAGGACGGCTGGTAGTGGCTTAATGGGTTACATACAATATGAATTGAGGCATTGTGCCATGCTATACATAGACTCTCTGATATATTTAATTCATAGCCCTTTAAAAACATCATCAAATATTAATGACCATCACTAAATCGGTGAGTCATAATAGACTGGCCACATGTATTTTGAAGGACGAGTATGGTTTATCACCGAATTCTTTATATCTATAGATGAACCGACCATCGAGTATTGCATCAATAAATAAATCACATTCTTTATATGAGAAGAGAAGCAGACAGTATGGCACATAGCCATGTTTCGTTTAAGTCGAGGATCTCGAAAGTACCAATACAAGGAGGGGTCGAAATCGATTTATGAAACTTCGATTGAATTTGGTCCAAGAGGGATTGATGTTGGACATTAAAAGACAACCCGATGCCAAAGTTGTTAGGCCAATGCATTCTCTTATATATGCGAGGCGCCCTATGATCGACTCGCATATATAAGAGCATGTACTGGCACAGTGTCTTTAATGCTGCACCAGCGCAGCTCCCGTCATCAACATCAGGGTTAATATCGCATATCATAATTGTTGAAAAAAATGATAAAAATGATCAAAGAATGTAAGAAAAAATTATAAAAAAAATGATAAAATTGTTAAAGAATGTAAGAAAAAAATGATAAAAATGATAAATTTGTTAAAGAATATAAGAAAAAAAATGATAAAAATTGTTATAGAATGTAAGAAAAAATGATAACAGTTGTTAAAGAATGTAAGATAAATGATAACAAAAATGATAAAAATAATTGATAAAAAATTGTTAAGCCAATGCATTCTCTTATATAAGAGAATGCATTGGCGCAGGGTTTTCGCAAACATTCAGGAGGCTCCCGTCACGAATATCACCAACACTTCATTGAAAGCTCTTGTGATGGCAAATATCCAAATTCCATTGATAGCCTAAAGCCCATGGCTGTGATACACAGATGGACGGACACAAACAATTCAACCCACAGCGTACTACAATGGATTGTTTAATTCTTGCCCATTTAAAATACCATTAGATTTTTATGCACGTTTTCTTTTAGTCATTTCTGAATGCATATAATTCAAAACTATTTCAACAAAATGGAGAAACTGTCTTGTACATGGAATTCCTTTATAAAAATAACTTTGATTATAAGTGGGACAGTGTCCAAGACTTATTTGCTTTGACTACCTAAGTAATCAACATAAAATTTCCCTATGGCTTGACATACAACCTCTGCAGTTTCACCTAAAATCTCTCGCATAATAATAAAAAAGGACAAAAACTACGACGGAAGTTCACAGAACCATGATCTTTACAAGTTATCAAGTAACGAGACGAAATGTAGCTTGACATACGCTTTATAATTAGCAAAGAATCAACAAACCGCAACTGATGATGATCATATCGAAACATTTTGGCATCTTTTCAATTCATTTTTGGAGTGTATTAAAAAATATATCATAATTCAACATTTGGATTAAAATGGGATACGTTCTAAAACTCTAATCAATATTCTACTAAACCGCTCCAGGATCCAGCCTTCATTTCAATATCTCCGTTCCTGGGCATTTTTTTCCAGGGGTGAAATCGATTCAGCCAATTACTTTATTTGAAAGGAAATGTTCACATTCACAAAGATGTCATGTTTTCAATCTGAGACAATCACTGCAATTTGAGTCCGCATTTCCGTTGGCCAAATTTCCGAAGAAATAAAAAATTATTCAGATTTTGTAAATCTTATTTGGCAGAATTCACAAGTTAGCAGTTGGGCTTAGGGTGGATACACACGTCAAACTGTCTGCTATCAGGACATTTAAGGCCAGTCGAAAACATGTCTTCTCTTACGGATGCGGAAATTAGTCAAGTCTGTGTGATATCTGGCATTTTATTAATTCACGAACACCAGAAGCGACACGTCCGGCATATACAGGCTTGACATAAAACGTTTTCGACCACGATGCTTGTTTGGCGTGGGGTCTCGAAAGCTTCAAGTCGCCAAGGGACTTATTATATGTTTTACTTAAATAGCTCAGAGTTAGCCACCCCGCCTGGTAGCTTTCGGGATCATAGCCCCTGCGTCGGGGGAAATCCTGATCTATACATATCAAGAGAGGACTGGTAATTATTTAAATAGAACGTCCACCATATGGGTTATCTCACGAACAATTATTTAAGTGGCCTGGCAACTCGGTCCAAGATAGAAGCTTCTCTACAATCCGACTTAATTGGAACTATAACTCAGTGCGGTCAACACGTCGGCAATGATTGGGTTGTCAGTGGACACATATTACATTGTCTGTATGATCCATGTAAAACGCCAAATACACGATAATTACAGAGATAGGCAAACACTTCTACCAAGAGGGTAGATTGATAATTACAGAGATAGGCAAACACTTCTACCAAGAGGGTAGATTGATAATTACAGAGATAGGCAAACACTTCTATCAAGAGGGTGGATTGATGATTACATACAAATGAAGGAATGACAGAGAATAAAACTGTCCCTCTCTGTTCAAGTATTTACCTCTAGAAATCAGTCTAGTGTCACTGTCGATCATTTATGAAAGAAACGTCAGGTTTGCTGATGAATATTTGTCTTATGCAAATTTATTTTTAGGTATTTGGGATAAGTTTCATCAGTTTCTATTCGTTGCTTACATTCGGGTTTTACATACAAGTTATGACCACTTACCTCACGGTTACATCTCCATAAAAACATTCCACATGACAGTGAATCCTTATATTTATATACATTTAGCGAAAAAGCCACTTTTGTAAATGTATTTAAATCGAAAAGTGTATCGTGACAAAACCAGCCCAAAATATCTCATAGAACCCTTGGCAAAAGTTAACAGGAACAATTTCTCTTCATATTGAAACCCGATGACTTATTAAGTCAATATTGTGCGAGTCCAAATGCGCCCAAAACATTACGCGTTCGTCTTTCCAAAACCTATGACGCGTCGATGTATTTATGAGGCTGCAGTTATGAGCTGTTGCGCGTTCACCGAGAAATAATTGCAACTAGCCACGTGGGCGCCGACCAATCAGAATGCTGGATATAGTGATAATCATACTTAGTATGTAAATATATGGAGTTGATTCCAGAGACATCTAGCTCTGGTCGATATTACACTCTTAGCTTTGGCAGTTATTTTGTATTTACATGCAGGTTTCCTTCTGCTATGAACCTTGTATTGTGTTTATGAATTTCATGCATATTGGTGAATAGGGCAGATAATGATTTCTGAAGTTTCTTTTTGTAGAAATCATGTAAAATGTTACTAATTATTCTCCTTGCACATTTCGTGTATGCGTCTTTTGTTATAAGACAGCGTTCTAATAGAATCTATTCTGTCATTTCTCAATCTTTTCAAGGTTTTGTTTTGTTGTTGAGCACCAAATGGCATTACAATAAGTAAAATGTGGAATAATGGGTACGGAATAGAGGGTCTTTACAGTATTCATGGGTATAAATTTACTGACCTTTCTCAGGACACCTAGATTTCTTGATATTATGGATATGCATTATTCATCAAGCTTATCAGAAAGGTAATGTAATATACATGTATGGTGGTGATGTTTGCAACCCCAATCCTCATTTTGTTTTTACAAGAGATCTTAAATTTTAAAAGTCATATATCTGTCTGCGCTCCAAAATACAACAAAATTAATATTCGCTTTTTTAATCCCCCCCCCCCGTATCGAAATACGTCGTTCAGTACACGAACTACCTTTCTACGAGCATTATATGTCCCAGAAAGACCCATTGAAGTCACAACAAATACAATTTCGAACAAACTGTACGGGCCCAGTACAAAAACTATTCCATTTTCATTAATCGGAATTCTGAAATCGGAAACGGAGTATGCGGAAAAGGAAAAACACTATTAATATAATACCTTTACAGCTTTCTCTTTGTTCTAATCATAAAACATATAGTACCATAAACGTTTCAGAGCGAGGATAGCTCTAGATTTTCTGTTCACTGTCTACGGTTGCAATTTGTTCGCGAACGCTGAATAAAACATTGAACCGGCCGACGCGAAACGTTATCAAATGCATCAACTAATATGTGACCCGCCATATCAAATCCAGTCGTAAGTCGGGATTTTATTTTAAAAAATACTTATTTTCAGCTCTATATCGATGAATGTGTTCGGAAATATAATCCTCGCAACAGAACGGAAGCTTTGGTGTTGAGTGTGTCACGATGAATCACTCTCCCAGCGCAAATACCGCAGTGGTGAGTGTTTTATTTATCGTACACTCTTTACATATTGTATAGGGTTGTATCGACCGCTCACTGCCTCTATTGCCTACATAGAATATGCCTAATAAACGTTACGTTTATTACGTCAATGTAGCTTTATTAGGTCAACGAAGTTTATTAGTAGTAATACTACTTTCATGACGTAATTGTATAGGGACGTCAATCGACCTAAATGACGTCGTTGTGATATTTGGACGTTTTTATCCATCATAATTAACCGCAATTGATACAACATTTAAAAAATGTTTTAAGCCAAACAGTCAAAAAACTTGCAGGAAAATGTTTGAGTTGCGGAAAACATTTTTTGTTGGTCCCATCGACTACTCACCCACCCTGGCATACGTTCCCCGAAAAATCCCCCCCCCTGCAATTGATAGAAAATTCGTAAACGGATATGTGTTTTCGCTCTAAAACATCTATAAAACAAGGTCAGTTTGAATAACTATAACAAAAACCCCAACGAACTCTGAACTCCGGTTTTCCCATGTCATGTCATGCTAATTAGCCTGTAAGGGCGTCGTCGAAGTAATGAATGTAAAACTGAGGGAAATAACAGATTTACCTCACAAATCATTGTGCGATGGGTGAATAAAATAGGTAGCAATTAAATGTTGAGCTTGAACTATTTAGTCCGCTCGGGGGATTTGGCATCTATTGGACTCGGCAGAACCGCGACCAATAGATGCTCACACCCCAACCACGGACATTAACAGTTTAAGCGACGACAGTTTAAGCTACATATGATATATGTTTATGAGTCTTGAAGATTGTGTCCCTTAACACTCTGTCTAGATCATTATTGAACCGGCGGCACACACGAAATGCTATAAAATGCATCGAACAATATATTTTTTAAATACACGTATTTGTGATGTAAATCAGTTATTTCCCTCAGTTTTACATTCGTTATTTCGATGACGCCCTTACATTTAATACGCTAAGCAAACTAATTAGCATGCATGACATGGGAAAACCGGAGTGCAAAGTTCGTTGGGGTTTCTGTTATACATGTAGTTATTCTAAGCTGGCCTTGTTTATGGCTTCCTTGATTTTGAATTTTTCCGAAACCTCTCTAGAAGCAATTGTTTTCCCCTAATCAGTTTTGATTAGCGGCAAAATAATTTCCGTCGTCTGCGCAGAGAAACCGCCATGGCAACGGAAGCGGGCGCAGTCGATATGTCTGCTGGCATGAGTATCGGATGTGGACGCTGACCACCCAGATTGCTATATGGCGTGATACATCAGTAAGACTATGCCAGCTTGAGAAATTGTCGTACCGTTATTTTTGCACTGTTTTATGGCGCTGATTGATACGAGGGAAATTGGTTTGATGGTCCGTTAGAAACGATCAATGCTCGTTTAAGTATGGCGCTGCACCACAATGAACCCACGGGAGCGATCCAAAATACACTCTCATTACCGAGGCGCTATTCTCAGAAGACTGATCACGTGACCCAGAAGTATCTCATTTGAATAACACGTATAGGGCAATCCGTGACATTAAAGGACCATTTAATTTTCGAGTCAGCGATTATTTTGTAATAGTGCCTTGATATGCGGTTTTAATAACACTATATGACATAAAATATGATTAAAATACTATAATTCATCACCATTTTAAACGTCTGGGTCTCAGAAGATTCCATAGAAATATAGAAAACAGCTGCAATCATAGAAAGATCCGCCCGTTATGGCTCCCAGAATGCAACATAATTCAAACTAAAAATGCATTGTCAATGGAAGAGGAATAACTCTATATCATAAGATATAGATTTATTCCCCTTCCATTGAAAATAATTAAAATTGAGCACAGAACTCCAAGTCGGCATCTCAACAAAAACAAGATACTCACATTTTATTACCCCGGATAAGTTGATAAAAAAAATTTTGGAGCTTCCTCTTTAAAATGTTATATAATATGGCATATATCTGACATGTGATCTGGGGGTTCGAAAATCAGTGAGCCTTTAAGTGAGACCAGCGAGAGAGATATTCACCGTACAATTCATAGTACACGCGTGTATATATGTGACCCGCCATATCAAATCCAGTCGTAAGTCGGGACTTTTTTACCCTGTGCCAATGCATTCTCTTATATATGCGAGTCGACCATAGGTCGCCTCGAATATATAAGAGAATGCATTGGCCTAACAATTTTTTATCATTTGTTTTAAATAAATGTTTCTTACAATTTTTAGGACATAAAATAAAAACATCCATTACCCTGCAGGGAGCCCCACACATATATAGAAGCATAGAGAAGTGTACCAAGACAACCCCTGGGACATAACTTTCAATCCGGGAAAACAGACAATTTCTAGTTCGCGGGGGCTGCTTGATTACCACACATGTCAGCGCCTCTGTTGGCTACATCAAGATTGTGAAATACTGGACACCGAAACAGATTAGTGGACATCTATGCAGTACTCATACCCGATACATACATAGGAGGAGAATTGAGAAGTAAACATAACGATGTTGGGATTAGCGAGACCAGATACTTCGCTAGGAGAAGCTATTGAAACCTGACGCAGCGCGATGGATAGGGAGAAGAGTCTAAAGAGCACACAGGACAAACTACCCCCTTGGTTAACCTAGGAACGCCCCAATTGACGCACCATGAAATGCGAGCCGAGCCGGAATAATACCTTTCCTGTATTTAGACGCGGACGAATCGAGACCCGACACACAGTTCTAACCGACTACCCAGCAGTGACCAAGACTTCTCGGACGCCAAGAAGACAGCTAGGATGTCTAGCCGGAAGCATGGATAGGAGTGCAAGGTAACACATTATGATCTTGTATTTCTAACAACACACCACTGATGCGCCGGCGGAGAAGAAGAACAGACGACATGAAGACAAACTCAACCGGAACTCAACCGAGCAGATGACAAGCAGACACGCCCAGCTTACGAGGACGCCAGATGATCATAACCCGAGCAGACGACAGGAAGATAAACTCAACTAAGGAGAGACCAGATGCTGAAGATTGAACTTTGTTGCAATTAATAATCAAACCGTTCTGATAGTCTTAATAGTTATATGTACCCGTATTGGCACAGAAGAGTGTCGTCTGCCGATGTTTGTATGGGGCTCTGTATGGGTGAAATTATAAAATTGTTAAAGAATACAAGAAAAATTATTAAAATTGTAAAAAAATTGTTAGGCCAATGCATTCTCTTATATATACGAGGCGACCTATGGTCGACTCGCATAAAAAGAGAATGCATTGGCACAGGGTAAAAAAAATCCCGACTTACGACTGGATTTGATATGGCGGGTCACATTTCCTATTAAAGTGGTGCGAAACACTTCGGTAGGGTGATCATATAGAACCGGAGAAAACTATTGTTTAAAGTAGTTATTTTTACGCATATTTATCCAAATTTACAGTACCCACACGTCATTCTTATATATTAATTAAATGCAGCGACTCTCGTTTGCGAAATAATTGGCGTTAGTTTATCGCCGATCGCAGAGTCCCGAATCGAGATGTAAATATTTACAATTAAGCGTTGTTCAGCCAATGATATCTATGGAGCATTATGGTTTATTTCTTTGAAACTTTCGGTAGTGCTAGTAGAATGCTACATTCCCACACCTGACATAGTGCCTGAGTACTAACTTATCAGTTTCTCGCACCGAAGAGGTCCATAATATGTCTTTAAGGGAAGGCGACTACTTGTCAGTGCACGTGACACGTGTGTAGTTTGGTGGCATACAAAGATCAACGCTCGTTTAAATATATGGCGCTGCAACGCGGGGACGGTTCAATACACTTTCATCACCGATGTAGGGGGGGGGGGGGTGCTGGTCACGTGACCCAGAAGTATCTCATTTGAATAACCCGTCTGGCAACAAATGATTAAATGAATACACATGGTGAGACCGAAGCAAACGTTGTTTATCGTATAAGTCTAGTAATTAATATTTAGAATACTGAATTGCGATATATTTATAGAAAGCGACCTTTGCAAACTTCCAAGTTCAGTCTTATTTGTTTGTTTTCTTGCCATATAATGTGGTAATCAGCGATATGAATAAATTATTCGCCAACTGCAGACGAGAGAATAACATTTGGTGATAGTGATTTGAATAGCCCATCGAACAACCCTTGCCATTATCAACAATTACGTGAGTAGAAACGGTGAGCACGAAACGAGAGGTGTTTACCGTAGACTCCTATTTACATAATGAATGTTTAGACTATAACATCGCGATTTGTTTATATCACGCGGTCATGTCGTTGTTTACTGTATAATCATATATACATAATGATGTTTAGACTATAACATCGCGATTTGTTTATATCACGCGGTCATGTCGTTGTTTACTGTATAATCATATATACATAATGATGTTTAGACTATAACATCGCGATTTGTTTATATCACGCGGTCATGTCGTTGTTTACCGCGTACTCCTATATACATAATGATGTTTAGACTATAACATTGTGATATGTTTATATGACGCGCTCATGTTGTTGTTTACCGCGTACTCCTATATACATAATGATGTTTAGACTATAACATCGCGATTTGTTTATATCACGCGGTCATGTCGTTGTTTACTGTATAATCATATATACATAATGATGTTTAGACTATAACATCGCGATTTGTTTATATCACGCGGTCATGTCGTTGTTTACTGTATAATCATACATACATAATGATGTTTAGACTATAACATTGCGATCTGTTTATATCACGCGGTCATGTCGTTGTTTACTGTATAATCATACATACATAATGATGTTTAGACTATAACATTGCGATGTGTTTATATCACGCGGTCATGTCGTTGTTTACTGTATAATCATACATACATAATGATGTTTAGACTATAACAGTGTGATACGTTTATATGACGCGCTCATGTTGTTGTTTACCGTAGACTCCTATATACATAATGATGTTTAGACTGTAACACTGCGATCTATTATATAACGCGACCTTTGTCGACATCCAAGTTTATTGAGATTTTCAGCTTGTTCCTACTAAATTTCATAAATGTGATATCACTGTTATAATATAATAGTTTAACACGGATTGCGTTGGTCCTAATACCCAGTGTGTGAAAAATCCGAATCTACACTTAAAGTAAGTATACATGTACAGAGTATGTTATAAGCAAAACACTCAACACCATGGCGAATGTATTATAGAGTTTTCCTTGCACTCCAGTCGGTGATATCGACTGTCGACTTGACTTGAAACATATTTTATTTGAAAAATATACAAAAGGGATTGGGGCACAAGTTTTTGCAACTTATGAAGCCCCTCTCCTAATACAATATTGTAACACACATGTGATCAAGATGACGGTATACAAACTTATTTACACGATGAGAAGTTATGGGAGATATAGTGTGTAGCGCCTTCCAGAGATGATCCAACATGAGGTTGCTTCTTATCTGTGAGAAAATTTGTATTTGAAGAATGTCACTACTTTATTAATTTTGGAATGATTGACAAGTGCCAATATATTATCTATTCTTAGTACTTTTATGTTGGTTGTAAAATATAATGGTACACTTGATTCGTTCTCTATTTTGTTATTGTTGTGCTCTGGAAGGCAATACAGATGATAAATCAGAATGAGATTGTATTGGGAGTGTGATTCACAGTGACCAGCTCAGTTGCACAACAGCACAATGCAAAATATATTTTCATTACAAATGTGCCATTCTCAGAAGACTGGTCACGTGACCCAGAAGTATCTCATTTGAATAACCCGTCTGACAACATGTGTTATTTACCAACGATTAAGTGAATACAGATGGTAAGATCGACGCAAAGGGAGTTTATTGTATACAGTGAACGTTTATTGTATATAGTAAATCGTGTATGGACTACATAATTGCGATAGGTTTTTACCATAGTAAGGGACGTTTGCGCACTTCCAAGTCCAGTTACATTCGCTTTATTTCTTTCTATGAAATGTGGTAATCATCGATATCATTTTAAAGGTCTGGCAATTATCAAAAATATAGCTACAATAGCCATAAGTAGCTATTGTAGCTAAACATGGCTATTGATGATGGATGAATCTGGTTGAAGAGAGATAACCCAATCCAACAAACAATCATTTAAATATACAAGAGCATGATTTGATTATACTCTTAGTAAATTAATATTGTTTGCCATGTTCACGTATAATTAGCAAAATATTCCAATATTGTTACTTTTCTTGACAACTGTAACCAAATTGAAAAAGAGTAGATCATATATGGATGGATCTCAGTCCCATATCACACAGCATAACCAATATATAAACAGATGCATGTTCTTAGCTATGCTTCTCTGAGAGTCCGCAAGCTGGTGCAACCGAGATGTCATCGGTAGTTATTTCATAAGTTGTAACAACATAACACCCCTCACCCTTAGTTGCAACAGCTCGCGGTAATGTAATGCATGTATGAAATGCAAATTGGTAAAATATTGTTTTACGATGAGTCAAATGTAGCTACAATTACTACATATAGCTATTGTAGCTATAATTGGGAATTGCCAGACCTGTTTAATGAGTCGCCATATACAGACGAGAGAATAACATTTCGCGATAGTGATTTGAATAACCCACCAAACAACCTTTGCCACCACCAATGATTAAGTGACAGGAAACTGTGAGCACGAAACGAGAGGTGTCTACTGTATCACCCTGGTATACAAGTTATTGAGTTCAGACCGCACCATTGCGATATGTTTATATGTGACGCGACCTTTGCCGACAATCCAAGTATTATTGGGATGTTCATCTTCCTATACTCAATTTCATAAACGTGATATCACTGTTATTACAGGTGGCTGTGTTTAGAAGATTAAAAGTTACAATTCAATATGCGCTCTGTGGATTGAGTCGATATGAAATGAGTCCGAGACACCATATATATATATATAATATATATATATATATATATATATATATACTAACAGGGTGACCCGACTTCGTCCGGGCTGTCCCCCCTCTGCTTTCATCCGTCGAAAGGCGCGATTTGACCTTGAATTGACAATTTTGAAGTTCAAGGTCAGGTCGGGGTCACGATTTGACCCGTCCAAAACACTCCTCGGACAAAAGTATCCCTAGGTATCAAATTTCGTCGAAATCCGTCGAGTGGCGCGATTTGACATTGAATTGACCATTTTGAAGGTCAAGATCAGGTCAGCTTCACGACTTGACCCGTCCAAAAACACTTCCCGGACAAAAGTACCCAAGGTATCAAATTTCGTCCAAATCCGTCCGACCGTTTTCCTAGCCATTGCTAACAAACAGACAGACAGACAGAACTACCAAAATATATATTAGATGTATTTACTATCACGTAATACCGGTCAAGTTTGGAAGTTGGATTCTGCCAGCCAATTTCACGAGAGTTATGGCCCTTGTTGGAATGACCACGGGCGTATTTGGCAAAAGCCCTAGTGATTCTCTTGTTAAAATTCATTCAATAAACAATTAGTCTGTTATGTTGCCCTGGTTTTTAATTTATCTGTATAATTGGTCTATAATTAATATTGCTCACAACTGACATGGTCAACATAAAACAAAACAAAATTCATATAAATGGCAGTTAATCCAAGGTATTATAGGCTGTTATATTATATCATTAGTGAAGTTTCCAATACCGGAGTTCATGACAGGGATAACTCCGTATGCCCGGGGAATCAGCACCCCGCTGTTCCTATATTGTTGGCATCACAAGACATGGTGCCTCTACTGTGGGACCGGGATACTGGCATCCCCCCTGCTCATATATTATGAATATCTCAAGACAGGGTGCCTCTACTGTGGGACCGGGATAATGGCATCCCCCCTGCTCATATATTATGGATATCACAAGACAGGGTGCCTCTACTGTGGGACCGGGATACTGGCATCCCCCCTGCTCATATATTATGGATATCACAAGACAGGGTGCCTCTACTGTGGGACTGGGACACTGGCATCCCCCCTGCTCATATATTATGGATATCACAAGACAGGGTGCCTCTACTGTGGGATCGGGATACTGGCACCCCCCTGCTCATATATTATTGGCATCACAAGACAGGATGCCTTTACTGTGGGACATGGATACTAGCAACCCCCTGCTCATATATTATGGGTATGACAAGACAGGGTGCCTCTATATATGTGGGACCGGGATACGAGTATCTCCCTGCTAATATATTATGGGTATCACAAGAAGGGTGCCTCTACTGTGGGACCGGGATACGAGCACCCCACTCTGCTAATATATTATGGGTATCACAAGACAGGGGTGCCTCTACTGTAGGACCTGGATGCGAGCACCCCCTGCTCATATATTATGGGTATCACAAGACAGGGTGCCTCTACTGTAGGACCGGGATACGAGCACCCCCTGCTTATATATTATGGGTATAAAAAACAGGGATACCTCTACTGTAGGGCCTGGATACGAGCACTCCCCTGCTCATATGTTATGGGTATCACAAGACAGGGTGCATCTACTGTATGACCGGGATACGAGCACCCCCTGCTCATATATTTTGGGTATCACAATACAGGGTGCCTCTACTGATGGACCAGGATACGAGCACCCCCCTGCTCACATATTATGGGTCTCACAAGACAGGGTGCCTCTACTCTAGGACATGGATACGAACACCCCCTGCTCACATATTATGGGTATCACAAGACAGTGTGCCTTTACTGTATGACATGTATACGAGCATCCCTGCTAATATATAATGGATATCACAAGACAGGGTGCCTCTACTGTAGGACCGGGATACGAGCACCCCCCGCTCATATATTTTGGGTATCACAAGACAGGGGTGCCTCTACTGTAGGACCTGGATGCGAGCACCCCCTGCTCATATATTATGGGTATAAACACAGGGGTACCTCTACTGTAGACCAGGAAACAAGCATCCCCCTGCTCATATATTGTGGGTATAACAAAACGAATGAATTCCCATGCAGTCGTTGCCGACCGGGTTATTTGGTTTTCGCGATCCATATACACTGTCTCTAATTGGGACCTAATATTAGTTTCAATTCAGAATGCGCTCTGTGGAATCAATCGATATGTGATGAGTCCGAGACGACATGTCCCGATTAACAACCCGGGAGAATTAACTAAATACCAAAGGTTACCCGCTTCGCTCGCGGGAGAACATGGATGCATTAGTTACTTGAAACATTCATGAGTGTTGTCAGAATGTCTTCTTTGGGGTGTTTAACATCGCAGTTCCTACTTTCAGCTGCATCGTATTCTTGAACAGGATAAACATTCTTAGCTTAAAATTGTCTGCATTTGAGAACAAACTGGTTCTTAAAGACATAGTATGTACTTGTTTTGGTGCGTGAAACTGATAAGTTAGTATTCAGGCGCTATGCCAACTGGAGTAATGTAGCATTCTACTATCATCGCCAGATATCGGAAGCAAATCGACAGTACAACTCCATAGAAAACATCGTCTGAACTACGCTCAATTGTAAATATTTACTTCTCGATTCGGGTCGCAACTATCGGCTGTAAACTGACGAAAACGTTTTCGCCACCGATAGTCGCTGCATTTAATTAATATATAAGAATGATGGTGTTTGTTGTTCATTTGGATGTACTATTTGTAAAACAATATATTTTGAACAAGATTATTCTACATTTAACAATTTTATAATTTCACCCATACAGAGCCCCAGACAAACATGAGCAGACGACACTCTTTGATGTGCTTCTATATATGTGTGGGGCTCCCTGCAGGGTAATTATTCTACATTTCGATTTGATCACTCAACATAAGTGTTTCATATCACTTTAATTAGAGCAGCTCTGAAGAAAACTCAAGATCCTAATATGGTATGCATGAAAAACTGATATAAAGATATTGGGTTAGATACACCCCCCCCCCCCCCCCCCCACACGATTGACATTATATATATATATATATCTCAGAACAACACTATCACGATTTGGTGTCGCGTTACATCAACAGTTCGATCCAATGACAATCGATTGTAAATGAAAGATTATATTGTAATTAAACATCATTATTACTACATGATTTTATTTTGAGTAATGATCGAAGAAAGTACACAATATATTATAACGCCACCGGTCGTGAAAGAGACGATGAGTGGATGATGGTATGGGTGGTTTCTGTGAGTTTATCTGAATGGATGTACGAGAGAGAGAGAGAGAGAGAGAGAGATGGAGAGAGAGAGAGAGAGAGAGAGAGAGAGAGAAAGAGAGAGAGAGAGAGAGAGAGAAATAGCGATAGTGAGAGATATATATATAGAAAGAGGGACAGATAGTGTAATGTATTATTACTAATGTTAATAATAATGAATATGTAATTTTTATCAATAAAAACAAAACATTCTTAACTTGGAAAGTCAACTTGTACACCACGCACTACATGTTTCAAGACGGTGCATCTAGGATCCATTTATTCAATTCAATATATTGGCTAGCTCATAATGATGGAGTGAACAGTTTATTCTCTGATATAAAAATATTGAGAACCTGGGAGTTTTGTCTTGTTCATTGGGGAGGGGGGGGGGGGGCAGCGTGGGAAGCATCTAAGCCGGTCCCTGGCGCGTATAGCCTGACCGAGCGTCCATTGTTTATTGCAAATTGCATCACGTACTTTTCTCTCTCAAGTCAACATGGCTTCAACTCCGATTTATCACATTGCCTTCGGGGAAAATTAGATATCGACAAATTCTCGCCAAGGATGATTTAAGAATCCACATTGCTTACAGCGAATGCGATTAATATAACACAAAATAAACGGGGTCAATGCGTTTTCAATATATTTAGTTTATCCAACCATTGCTCAAAGTAAAGTGTTCATGTCCTTAAGTGGCGTGTTCAATAAAGATCGATGTCACCGCATTACGCCGAATGGGTTCATATTTGGTATGAAGGGTTCTTGGGTGACTGGGATTCAGATTTGTTCAAATGAGGTCACTGGGTCAAATGTGGGCGGAGCCAGGAACATAAATACATTGTTTAATGCGGTGAACTATTAAAAGTGAAATGCCGCATAATTTAGAAACTATTAGCATTAATAAGGCGCATATAAAGCTTTAAAGTTTTTTTGTTTGAATACCCGAAACATCTTATTCGTATATCTTTATATACTGTTGATAGAACCAAATGATGGTGTTTATTTCTTAACCTTATATTATAAACCAGAGAGTATACGAGTGACGAGGTGATATGTACTACAGCGAAGCACTGTACATAATACTATGTACGTATACACTAAAACGCTCTTCATACATGGGACATACGGCTCGCTACCTACCGTATCAACGGAGATATACATAATTATTTTAGACCAGAACAACATCATGGTGTACAATACAAAGTATGTAACCATGGCATGCTCACTGTAACATGACTAAGAAGAACGTACCTTTACCGAGAATGGAGCATGCGGTTCGCTACCCACCATATCAACTGAGATATACTGAATTATTTTAGACCACAACAAATGTAGCATGGTGTACAACACAAAGTATGTAACCATGGTATGCTTAATGTAGCATGGTGTACAACACAAGGTATGTAACCAAGACATGCTTACTGTAACATGATGTACAACACAAGGTATGTAACCATGGCATGTGTACTGTAACATGGTGTACAACACAAGGTATGTAACCATGGCATGCGTACTGTAACATGGTGTACAACACAAGGTTTGTAACCATGCCATGCGTACTGTAGCATGAATCTGACGTACGTACCGTTACCGAGAAGAACTATCGCACGATGTCACATGAAATGCATATAGTTACAGATACATAATCCAAAGTAACGCTCCTAAATTACTATTTATTTGGCTTCGGGGGTAAACAATATTTGATTCGAGTTGAGGGACACACCCACCAAAGCTCAGATTTATCAGATATCGATTTTTGAAATCTCTTATTTTTCAGCACCTGGACAATTTGGCGGCCTAGCAAGTATTCGACGAGCAGACCGACATATTCTCGATATATACCAACTTTCGTTGAACGCAACGTTGTTATACATGTATAACACGTTTTGGAAAATGTTATACTAGAGCTGTCAGTTGTTAGCATTATTGTTTTGGTTATTCGTCGATTCTGAAAACTAAAGCGCATTTTGAAGAAATGTTGTTGCTGTTGGAAACTGATTATAAGGGGACCATCAAATCTGATTGTGTACCTTTAAAGCTACATTACCTTATACCCACCTGTGACGGCGAGTTAAAGCGAATGCAGGTCACTCATTGATTCGATGGCGTCTCGTAAAAACAAACCTCCGCATCTCACTCGACGAGAAATCCCCGTACGCTTACTCAGAACAGTTAACTATAAAAACCGTACGCTACTCAGAACAGTTAAACCGTACGCTACTCAGACCAGTTAACTAAACCGCACGCTACTCAGAACAGTTAACTATACCGTACGCTACTCATGAACAGTTAACTAAACCATATGCTACTCAGAACAGTTAACTAAACCGTACGCTACTCATGAACAGTTAACTAAACCGTACGCTACTCAGAACAGTTAACTAAACCGTACGCTACTCAGAACAGTTAACTAAACTGTATGCTACTCAGAGCAGTTAACTAAACCGTACGCTACTCAGAACAGTTAACTAAACTGTATGCTACTGAGAACAGTTAACTAAACCGTACGCTACTCAGAACAGTTAACTAAACCGTACGCTACTCAGAACAGTTAAACCGTACGCTACTCAGAACAGTTAAACCGTACGCTACTCAGAACAGTTAAAAACCGTCCGCTACTCAGAACAGTTAACTAAACCGTACGCTACTCAGAACAGTTAAACCGTACGCTACTCAGAACAGTTAAACCGTACGCTACTCAGAACAGTTAAAAACCGTCCGCTACTCAGAACAGTTAACTAAACCGTACACTACTCAGACCAGTTAACTAAACCGTACGCTACTCAGAACAGTTAACTAAACCGTACGCTACTCAGACCAGTTAACTAAACCGTACGCTACTCAGAACAGTTAAACCGTCTGCTACTCAGAACAGTTAACTAAACCGTACGCTACTCAGAACAGTTAACTAAACCGTACGCTACTCAGAACAGTTAACTAAACCGTATGCTACTCAGAACAGTTAACTAAACCGTATGCTACTCAGAACAGTTAAACCGTCCGCTACTCAGAACAGTTAACTAAACCGTATGCTACTCAGAATAGTTAACTAAACCGTACGCTACTCAGAACAGTTAACTAAACCGTATGCTACTCAGAACAGTTAAACCGTACACTACTCAGAACAGTTAACTAAACCGTCCGCTACTCAGAACAGTTAACTAAACTGTACACTACTCAGAACAGTTAACTAAACCGTACGCTACTCAGAACAGTTAAACCGTAGGCTACTCAGAACAGTTAACCCGTAGGCTACTCAGAACAGTTAACTAAACCGTACGCTACTCAGAACAGTTAACTAAACTGTACACTACTCAGAACAGTTAACTAAACCGTACGCTACTCAGAACAGTTAACCCGTACGCTACTCAGAACAGTTAAACCGTACGCTACTCAGAACAGTTAACTAAACCGTACGCTACTCAGAACAGTTAACTAAACCGTACGCTACTCAGAACAGTTAACTAAACCGTACGCTACTCAGACCAGTTAACTAAACCGTACGCTACTCAGAACAGTTAAAAACCGTCCGCTACTCAGAACAGTTAACTAAACCGTACGCTACTCAGAACAGTTAACTAAACCGTACGCTACTCAGAACAGTTAAAAACCGTCCGCTACTCAGAACAGTTAACTAAACCGTACACTACTCAGAACAGTTAACTAAACCGTCCGCTACTCAGAACAGTTAACTAAACTGTACACTACTCAGACCAGTTAACCCGTACGCTACTCAGAACAGTTAAACCGTAGGCTACTCAGAACAGTTAACTAAACCGTACGCTACTCAGAACAGTTAACTAAACCGTACGCTACTCAGACCAGTTAACTAAACCGTACGCTACTCAGAACAGTTAAAAACCGTCCGCTACTCAGAACAGTTAACTAAACCGTACGCTACTCAGAACAGTTAACTAAACCGTACGCTACTCAGAACAGTTAAAAACCGTCCGCTACTCAGAACAGTTAACTAAACCGTACGCTACTCAGAACAGTTAACTAAACCGTACGCTACTCAGACCAGTTAACTAAACCGTACGCTACTCAGAACAGTTAAAAACCGTCCGCTACTCAGAACAGTTAACTAAACCGTACGCTACTCAGAACAGTTAACTAAACCGTACGCTACTCAGAACAGTTAAAAACCGTCCGCTACTCAGAACAGTTAACTAAACCGTACGCTACTCAGAACAGTTAACTAAACCGTACGCTACTCAGAACAGTTAAAAACCGTCCGCTACTCAGAACAGTTAACTAAACCGTACGCTACTCAGACCAGTTAACTAAACCGTACGCTACTCAGAACAGTTAAAAACCGTCCGCTACTCAGAACAGTTAACTAAACCGTACACTACTCAGACCAGTTAACCCATACGCTACTCAGAACAGTTAAACCGTACGCTACTCAGACCAGTTAACTAAACCGTACACTACTCAGAACAGTTAACTAAACCGTACGCTACTCAGACCAGTTAACTAAACCGTACGCTACTCAGAACAGTTAAAAACCGTCCGCTACTCAGAACAGTTAACTAAACCGTACGCTACTCAGAACAGTTAACTAAACCGTACGCTACTCAGAACAGTTAACTAAACCGTACGCTACTCAGAACAGTTAACGAAACCGTACGCTACTCAGAACAGTTAACTAAACCGTACGCTACTCAGAACAGTTAACTAAACCGTACGCTACCCAGAACAGTTAACTAAACCGCACGCTACTCAGAACAGTTAAAAACCGTACGCTACTCAGAACAGTTAACTAAACCGTACGCTACTCAGAACAGTTAACTAAACCGCACGCTACTCAGAACAGTTAACTAAACCGCACGCTACTCAGAACAGTTAATTAAACAACCGTACGCTACTCAGAACAGTTAACTAAACCGCACGCTACTCAGACCAGTTAAACCGTTCTGTAATTATGTTGTATTTGATTGTAAGATAAGATAAGTTTAATAGGCAAAACATCCTTATAAGGACAGTATGCAAACATAATAATATATAGTTGTACATTGAGCAATATAATATATGATATAATAATAGATGGTAATATATAACCATTTAAGTAAAGCTGAATGTGCATAGGGTCGTCTCGTCTTCATTTATTCATTGATTTATGAGGCGATGATCATCGCGTGCGAACAATAATTTTCGGATTATATGACATATTGAAGTGCACGAATTTGAAATATTGTTGGATAGGATTTTGACAAGCTGTTCAGTTTGTGTCATGTTTTCAAAGTCTGGGAACTGTGTCTTCATAAGAGTTATTAGTTCGAGCCGCGGTGTGCGATAAGCACTACATTCCAAAAGAAAGTGTTTTTCATCTTCAATAGCATCATCGGAACAAAATATACATAGTCTTTGTTCCAATGCCGTCGGTGGTTTGGTGTGGCGTCCCTTTTCAATAGCCAGTTTATGATTACTTATACGATTGTGAATATTAATAACGCTCTCCATATAAAAAAAAACTAAATTAGTTCGTACTACGCTTAACTCCTATACCAAATAGGAGACTTGATTATATTAAATGAGATTTACTCCACGTGAGCCATACAGTGATGCATGCAGCTAAATGAACCCATCTGTGACTTTCAGTCGGGGTATATCCTTTTATCTTAAAATTCAGCTATTTTTCCTCAAAAGCACGCGAAACAACCAGGTTTCCTATCTTGTATCCTGAGTGCCAACAAGTCGTATCCTGGATGGCAAAAATGACTGTACTGAGATGTGGAAAGGCTCGCTTCTTTTGTAATACAATATGACTAACCCGTCAATTGGCATCAATTATATAGTCCTATTATATAGTCCTATTATTTTCATAATATGATAGTAAAACATCTATTTTATCCATACACAATTGAGTCGTTTGCGATGATAATTCCGAAAACACTAAATTAAATTCCTTGCATTTCACAAAACAACAAAATTAATCGTTGATGACGTCAGTCCTGGTGGTGACGCAACACGACGTCAACTGTGCGGTGCGTTATCTATATACGAGCAACGACATAGTTATCATAAAATACTACCCTATTGACGATATAGTAAACTATGTGGTGTGAACTGTAGGATAAACTGGTTATCACTTAGTGTGTTCCAGAGAAAGGTATTCAAGTCTCGCTACCTTCTCTGTGCTAAATACCGTCTGCTTCTAACGGACTAGACGATATACAGCCCGTTAAAAAGGTAGCTCGACTTGAATACGGATCTCGGAAACACACATTGTGGTGATAACTTAGGTGGATAGAACATATCGATATACATGTCACACACGTATAGACCCTACACCTGTAGAGATACGGACTATTGCACATTGTCGCATCCTAACTCCTAAGATTCATACCACAGTTATGACAATCGGTTAAAGTGAACGCAGATTACTAATCGATTAGTATGCGAACACAGTGCATGGGTCATGCACATGTATGTCTTCTTAAACACCGCTCTTCACACGTGAAACATACGCTTTTCGCCTTGATATCTTCTATACCAAAAGAGAAACTTAATTATTTTAGTCAGCAAATGCTATTAAAGATACATTATCGGAATTAACGCTCCCAAATGACTATGTCGTTGGCTTCGGGTGTGAACATTATTGGATTCGAGTCGAGGAACTCACCCATCAAAGCTCAGAGTAATCAGATATCGATTTTTGAATTTGTTATTTCTCGAAATTTGTAATTATTTGTGGCCCAGAAAGAGTCGTCAAACTAATGGTCTCGGACAAAATTGCAGATGAAGATGGATAACTCTAAAATCAAGTGCTAACGCGGCCAAATTTCGTGATACGCAAGTGATAATACGGCCATATTTCTTTGAACAACATGCTGATAAATAACACGTTTTGGGAAATTTTATACCATAGTTGACAGCGGTTAGCATTATTTTGTTGTAATTAGTTGATTCTGACAACAATAACTTGATGAAATGGGGACGTCGGTCGGACCGAGTACCTTTAAATTGTGTACAACACAAATGTACAACACATGTCATGCTTTAAATATAATAAATCAGAGATACGTACCTTTACAGAAAAAAACACTATCACAAGAAATTCATACAGTCACACACATACGACAGTCAAGTTAAAGATAAAGTCCCTCACACGTGTGACAGCCAGTTAAAGCTAAACAGTCCCTCACACACCTGTGGCAGCGAGTCACAACGAACGGAGATTGCTGATTGATTTGCTAGAAACAAGAGCGGCGAAAACAATGCAGCACCAAGCTTCAACATCAATAGACACACAGAATTGTTCCTTTTGTCGACGATTTTCAGCATCGAGAAGCGCGCTTACAGGACAGAATTATAGAGCGAATTATAATATCTGTTCTGTCACCGTCGGTTAGGAGAGTTCTTAAAATAGTAGTCTATTTACCGCGTTGTAAAATCAATTCGCGAGCTACAGCGGAGGCTAAATTGATTCTTATGCAGTGGTGCCATCGGTTTCAACAACATTCTTGATAATGTTAAGTCCATTGCGTTTGTGTTTGCGCTACTCTTAAAATTTGATGCGAGTTCCTCGATAATGATTTGATGAGGGTCTGTGTCCATGATACCGATACAGGAGGTGGTCTGTGTCCATGATACGGATACAGGAGGTGCAGATTTACACAGTACATCAGTCTTAGAACAAACGTATATATGTGACCAGTCATATCAAAACTAGTCGAAAGTCGAACAAAATTGTATTTCAGTTATGTGTTGCATGCTATAGAGTGTGATAAGAGCTTTACATAGGTCACACACTTAAGGTGTTGTTGGGGTCCAATGATATAGGATTTTGAATGTCAGTGTCAGCATGAGGTAATCAGAGATAGCTAAATTCTGAATAGACCACTATATGTCCAAATTACAAAAGCACATTAATAGACACAAACTTCACTTTAGTCTACTTTGTGTCGACAGAGTAGAATTATATACAAATGTGTCAAAAACAAAAATCTTAATTTTAGATTTTTTACATTTATTTTTACATATTATGTATTTACACAGTATTATAAATCCCGACTTTTGACTGGATTTGATATGTCGAGTCACAATTATGTGATACCTTTTATCTTTAAAAAAATTGTCTAGAAACGACACATGACATATATGCTGTAAACAATATTCATTCCCAATACAAAAACAGATTAATATTTAAACAAAACGCTAATGGATTATTATGGGTGATTGGATGGGGTGAGACAACAAGCCTATTGTGGGTTTTTTTGTAAGTCCTCTCACAGAGCGCTCAAATATCAACTATGCTTGTGCGGTGGTGCCATCGGTTTCAACAAGATACTTCATAATGTTAAGTCCATAGGGTCGGTGTTTACTCTACACTTTAAATTTGATGCGAGTTCTTCGATAACGATTTGATGCGGAGGGTGTGTGTCCATGATACTGATAGAGTATATCACTCTGAGTACAAATGATTATGAATTCTACATAATATGAGTTACATTCTACATAATATGTGTTACATTCTACATAATATGTGTTACATTCTACATAATATGTGCTACATTCTACATAATATGTGTTACATTTTATCTTAAGGAGGCGCCCCATTAGTGAATTTTCAAAACAAAATCTCAATTTCAAACAATCAGTTTGAAGGGAAATTATACTGATGCAGTTTATAACTCTGTGTCTATGATACTGATACAGAGTATCACTCTTAGGACAAATTTGTATAAACAGTATGTGTTTCATTTTATCTTAATCACAACTTTGTAGAAATGACACATTTGTTTAAGTAATTGTTAGAACACAATAATTGTTCTTTACCAGAATCAATCGAGTCGAAGACGAGATTTATTCTGATAAAGAACAATTCGCGTGCTCTGACCGACTTAGAGCACAATTTATCCTACATAATGCAATGAACTGGAAATGTGCCGTGCGCTTCCCGCGATTGGACACAATAGCCGGTTAGCCACGCCCAACAACGTGATTAACATGAACTGATCGCCGTTGAATGTGAATAGATATGTTCGAAACAACACGGACTGTTCGCACTTTAAAGCGCCCTGTGGGATTTGTCTGTTATGAGTTGCGTGTGCCTAAAAAGATGATAATCACTGAATTATTCCATCGCCAGCCTTGGGAATTGGTGTGCTTTACCAAAAATCAGGGAACGATTGCAACAATGGGATTGTGCTCTAAATAAAGTTATTCATTAAACACTTGTATGAATTGGACACTTGGCTCAGGCACATCCTTGTGTATTGGGTCCAAACAGAAACAAAATGAAAATAGACAAATAAGGACACATAACAATTCAATGGTTAAATATCTGGTATCATGCAAATTCATAATAATAATTTAGGGTGTGTTTACATTGGTGTATATCTGTATACAGTTCTACAGACATACTCGTGTAGACGGTTTATACAGAATTGCACACAGAAAGAAACTATATTCGTTCGTGTGAGCAAAAATCTTATCCATTATAAGTCACGGTCAACACCGAGGCATCGCGACAGGCAAATCGGATTTGATTAATCGTTACTGGGGCTTGTTGTATATGTGCTTAATCCTTGTTCAACCCACGTATTCAAGCTAGTCCATGGCATCAGATGGTTCGTGAAGGTGATCACATTTAAGTACTTGGCATATGGTCGAGCAAACATCTGGGACGATTTTACATTTTGCTGAACCAGAAATAACAAACTCGTTTTGCTACCAGAAGGCCATGCAGGTATTGCAGAGTGACAAACATAGTTTATACGGCGTCAACGCTTTCTGAAATTGTGCATCGTGTTTCCTGCTTCCTGTAGACTCGGTTCTACTTGGCTGAATCTATGAACAACGATGCTGATGCGACACCAGGGACGTGGCAACCCAGACTTTGGGAATTTTCTTCAACAGTTGAAAATGTCATACGTGACATAATTTTTTTTTTAAATACACTATGTTGAAATTGTTCTTGTAGTTTAAAGCTCGTGGGATTGTCTGGTTCAAGAGGACGGGTGCAGTTAGAAATTCCAATGTGACCCCCCCCCCACCGACATGGACCCCGTAGGGACGTCCCTGTTCGGCATAGACTAAATAGTTTTGGTCTGCTGATAGTGCATGATTCATTTTATGGTCTGGCCTAAACTGACGCGACCACGTAGTGAATTTTCCATCACCTGGCTACTGATGAGCGCGCGTTCACTACCAGTAATCATGTTGTGGTCACAGTAATCCGCGATACAACACTTCACACAGTTATGTATATGCTGATTTACGCCCGTGTAAACGCATCCGTAATATGAAGCATCAGTAATTTCACTAAATAACACTAAATCAAACAAGGCTGTCCTGAAAATACTGCTGATGGTCATGAATTAGAGTTTATAATGTTTCAAAGTTCAATTAAAGTTTTGATGCAATACGTTCCATATAGATTTGAATGACGAAACACAGCCACGTGCATTAATCTGTAAGTTATACTGTAAGTTAAACTAGAATAGATCAAGTTGATGCGCGCTCATAGCCACCTATAGCTGGTTCAAAGTTAGATTAGGGCGCTTTGATCAAATTGAAATGACACATAATTATATGAGTCGGTGGAATTTCCTGAACATTGCATATGAGTGAATATGTGAGTGTATCATAGTTATTAGATGACATGTGTTCTATCCGAGTGACAAAACCTCGTAAAGGCTACCCAGAACAACAAAATTGGCAGCAGCTTCTGGGTCCTTCTAATGTGTTATGATGCTGATGGGTCCTTCTAATGTGTTATGATGCTGGTGGGTCCTTCTAATGTGTTATGATGCTGGTGGGTCATTCTAATGTGTTATTATGCTGGTGGGTCATTCTAATGTGTTATGACGCTGGTGGGTCCTGCTGAATTGCTAAGATGCTGTTAGGGCAAACTGATAATGTCAAGAAAAATGCTGAATATTTGGATAACACATTCAAGAAATTAACTTATTTTGGCGTGGGTATGTGTCACTCAGTTCGGAGAACCTCAGCAGATAGTTTCGCTTTAATCACTTTAATGTGTTTTGATAACGAGTTTTTTTTCTAACGTTGTCATTTTGGCGGTGATCGGATAATCTGAACATATCCCGGAAAATCCATAATGTGTATCAAATATTCAAATTATCTGAACATATCCCGGAAAATCCATAATGTGTATCAAATATTCAAATAATCTGAACATATCCCGGAAAATCCATCATGTGTATCAAACATTCATATCCCGGAAAATCCATTATCTGATTATGTGTATCAAACATTCAAATGGAGAAATATTTCAATATACGGACTCAGTTTTCCCTACCATTGTCATGGCAATTCAACAGGACCCACCAACATCACAGCAGACTAGCAGGATCATTTAACCCGGGTGTGAACTTGTGAACATATTATTGCAAAAAACATAAGCATGTGTGTCTTGTCAGACACGTTACCCGCTGCATCAATCTATTGTGACTCTATGTGAATGCGTGTCTGGTCAATCACGTGACCGGAATCATCACAGTATTGCGAATCTATGTGAATGCGTGTCTGGTCAATCGCGTGGTCGGAATGATCACAGTATTGTAAATATGTGTGAAGGCGTGTCAGGTAAATCACGTGACCGGAATCATCACTCTATTGTGAATCTATGTGGCACCGTAAATGTAGTCGGAGAATCGAAGTCGGGGTCCATTGCAATAGCGAGTTTCTACTCGACCATATAACAGAAGTGACAATTCGTGGTTATGATTACGGACCGGCGACAACCGGAACCGGAAGGGACAGGAGCGGAAACACGACGACAGAGGTGGCGGCTGACCCCGATGTCCGCCAAGAAGTGGATGTTTCCATATAATGCCAATCAATAACACACATGTCAATAGAAACAGATGTGCGTATTGTCCGTACAGCAAATAGTACAAACTCAAGACATAATTATCTCCCATCGCTCTGCCGAGATACCACTGCCATAACGACATTTGGTAAGGATTTCTTACGTGTTCTTAGTTCTTATGTTTTATGATTGAAATTGTCGACGTCTGGCTCAGTTCATATTGTTCTTATCAATACCGAAAGAAATACCATTATTGCAAACTTTTGGTGGTCAAGTCATCGAAATAGCAGAACTCAGCATGCAAGCTTATAGGCAATTAATCAACAAACAAAATGAGCCTACAGATCCTGGTATTATAAACAGGATCTAATTTCTGTTAAAAATACTGTCTAAATATAACATTTTCCGTGTATGGTCAATGACCCAAAGGTGCAACTTAATAGTTTTACGACACCTTGTTTGACAAACGTATCGAAAACCAATTCCGGCCAGTTGTCTATAACTAAAACTATTGGTTACTATCGAGCTGATTTCTCGGGACCAAATTACCATCAATTTTGTGGAAATTGACGGATAGAACTAGATATCAAACTTGGCCTGTACCAACAGTAAATTAGTTCATGTGGATTTTGATCTGATACAAAAATGTGATCCCATTTATCACTCAGAAAGCGCCAATATTTTTTGCAATAATGGACGGACCGAGTGTGAAGATGAATTAAATCTGCTATTGGTGACAGTCAGCTAACAGACCAACAATAATTCCATTCAGTTTACTGTAACTGAACTTAAAGAAAATAGTTCCAATTTAATTACATTAAAAATAGTTCATAAGAAGACGCTCTGTCTGCGTAGTGTCAATCGAAGATAGTAAATAATAACCGTAGAGCAGATCACGGGATCAAAAGGGACGCGTCTAGAGTGTCTCGATTGTGGGTGTCCACTATGGAATGTCAAACTGCGCCCAAATAACATGTTCACCCCCTCTTCTAAATGGATCAGTAGTCATGTGGCCACTAATCAAGGGAGTGCAGCATCGACTGGGTCGACTATTTTGTGATCTGAACCTAAAAATTGCAAAATCCTAACATCTAGTAGTCTAATTTATAATCACGGTGTAATGTCCAACACAGAAACGTATTTAGAAGCCAGATATGGCTCAGCACCCAGAAGAGGTGATACACGAAACTAGGTATATAAAGATGGTTGTTCTACTGGTAGTGAATATCAATAAAGTAAATACAATCAGTATTAAGTCCATCAATATGCCATGGTCACCACGGTTGCTCAATGGGTAGACAGTCGGGTTTGCCGGAACACAAGGTGCAAGGTGCACATTTTGTGTGGGACGCGAAAGCGTTCCACACAAAATGTCAGACCAACTTTTTCGCGTCCCACACAAAATGTCAGACCAACTTGCATCCATTGATTCCATACACTATTAAATGCAACATAATCAACATTCATTCCTTATAATTTTTCTGGGATTGAAGATTAAAAGAGTATTTAGTGGCCATTTTCAAAGATATTCCGATGGCGAGTTGCACGAGTCGTCATATGAAGTGATTTAAACCAATCAACGCCTTGCGTTCAAGTTCAACAGTGTTTCTATTCCCAGCTATTCGCGATCAACACTAATGTTGTTGACTATGTTCAGATGTCACTACATGTATATACTGAATCGCGATAACCATATTGGATCCATCCAGTCCAGTTCCATTTCTTTAGTGCTACAGGTAAAAGTACTGGAGTGGCATTCCAAATGGAACTAATGTTTTACTGTCTATCTTTGCGTGACAAGTGTTATGTAGTGTCTGGGGTATAACATGATAGATATGAATCGCACACTCATATGGAAACGCAGTTATCCATACATAAGTATTGATTTTGTTTCGATTTTGTGGTGATATAATACATACAACCTTTCAGGACAGTTTTACGGGTTAATTTAGTACATTATATAACTTCAACCGAACTCGGAGCGTAGTAATAGGGATAATTATATCTTGTTAGAACTCTCCATAAATGCAAATGGCACTTCAATTCAGATAATTTATAGGAATAAACCACTGTATTGCACACCCAATGGCTTCTTTGTGCGAAATAGAGCAAAATACAGAAGATTTCAAAACGTTCAATAAACAATTGTGTATTGTTCTTGAACAATACAAACCGATTATGTCAACAATGTCATTGGCGACGTTAACCGTAACAGACAATTTGTTCACTAAATTATTAGGTATAGTCTACATTAAGCACACAATTAAATAAACAATATAGTCCTAAATTTTAGTATAATACAAGCTACAATCATCAGAGTGTGCAATAAACATAGAACAACACAGTTTTGTGACCATGTTAACGTTATTGCACACGTTTGTCGTCCCGCGAGGTAAAACTCGAACCTCCGGTTCTCGTTTTACCATCGCGTCACAACAAACTCGTGCAATAACGTTATCATGTTCACACACTTGTGTCGTTCTATCTATTTATTGTGCCGCTATAGGAAAATAATATACAAACTCTTGAGTTGAGATACACCATCTTTAACCCTTCCATGACTGGAGCTTCCTGAAATTTTGCGAAAACCCTGTGCCAATGTATTCTCCCATAGGGAGCCTCCCATATATAATAGAATACATTGGCCTAACAATATTTACCTTGACATTATAAGCCAGTGCATTCTCTTATATATGGGAGACTCGCATATATCAGAGAATGCACTGGCACATGATCTTTAATGCTGCCCCAGTGTAGCTCCCGTCATGATAGGGATAAGATACGTTATTGAGGGCTAATTTAATACTGTCTTTTATATGAACTGTGGTAATCTGTTTCGAGTTAGGGGTCATATGGTCCAGCATCCCCACGCTGTATAAACATTATACAGACAACACTTTTGTATGGTCTAAACTATTTTCTTGAGAGCTAAAATGACCACCAGATATGGACTCTGTTAATTTATCTCAGGTCATGGGTTCATTGTGTTAGTTTGTTTTATTCACAGAGAAAGGAATTTATAGTCAGTCTTGAAATCGGGTTTTATAAAAAAACGAAACGAAACCAGCTGAAAGAGGATAAATTTGTGCGTCAGGGATCATTATTGATTGATATAACCTATACACAGTCAGGGGAATTTTGTGATATGCACATAATACTAACAAATCACCCACGGAGATATAAACGTAGCTATTATGATAACGCGGGAATCTGTAAATTATAGTAATTCGTGCGCCCGCCGCGATCTCTGAGGAATCCGGTACCTCCCGCTGACAACGACACCTTCGATGATTATATAAACAAAATAACCTGACCACGACTGTGTGTGGTATTTAAAGTTGCACATGTTGTGCTTTGTAAGTGGACTCCATGGTGTAAGCAAATCATGAGATTCAGGGTTCTCTACAATTTTATTTATACTATTTTTTATTATTGACTGGCTAAAACTGCTCTGAATGGCAGACTGCATCTATTCATCATTCGCAGAATATAAGCTTCCGGTGAGCAAGGCAGGGTACCTTGTTTGCGGGCCCAGGACACTGTGGCTTCACCCATTGCTCATTCTGAATATGGGCACCATAAAAAAAGAAGAAGGAATTTGTATTCTTGAAATAGGGTTTTATAAAAAACGAAACTAGCTGAAAGACGAAACTGAAAGAGGATAAAGTTGTGCGTCAGGGGCCTGTGTGTAAATGTTTTCGTTTAGATTGAGCTCCTTACTTAAACTTAACATTTTTTGTTTAATTAAACTTTTTGAAATAAATAACACCGTTATAACATCCACCGGTGTACTCCGATTCACCCACCAAATTCGGTTGAAATCGGTCCATGGTCTGGTAGACAAATCCAAACAGACAGACATGTGACAGACATGTGACAGACATGTGACCCGAAAGAGATAGGCCATCTTGAACATACTCAATAATAAAAGTATTAATAGTCTGTCGTTTGCAGAATGGTGAATTTTGGTGACGCTAGCCCGCTGTGTGTGATATCATCACGAAATTTCAACCTCTGGGACCTCATTCTGCAAATGCCAGGCACACTAAATTCAGGCTTGGGCACAACAGGGTTAGGGTTAGGGTTAGGGTTAGGGTTATGGTTATGGTTATGATTATGGTTATGGTTATGGTTAGGGTTATGGTTATGGTTATGGTTAGGGTTATGGTTAGGGTTATGGTTATGGTTATCGATATACCATCGTTAACATAAATGTTATGGTCTCACCTTACTCTGTTGCAGCATGCACTCGGCTTGTCAGTATAATATGTTTACAGACGCAGACACCACCTGAAAAAAGAAACAGAAAGGTGATCATTTCAAAATGCATCACTTCATCATTAAAGGCATACTGTGGACATATTTCATTGCATAAACACAGTCAGTTAGTATCACAACGATATCTCCACTGGAACAATATATAGCAAAGAACTAAGGCAGTCGAAAATTCCAACAAGTGGACTCTATCTGTTCAAAGACACGACGGTTGAACTATGCACACATGTAAATATTTACTACTTTATTCTGGACGCTTTATTTGGTATAAACATGACGACTGCGTGTAATTCGTTTATAGCAATGAAGATGTTTTCTGACTATTTGGATATCAAGTAACTTATTTGTGACCCGCCATATCAAATCCAGTCGTAAGTCGTCTCGCATATATAAGAGAATGCATTAGCCTAACAATTTGTTATCATGTTTTTTAAATAAATGTTTCTTACAATTTTTAGGACATAAAATAAAAAAACATCTATTACCCTGCAGGGAGCCCCACACATATATAGAAGCATATAGAAGAGTGTAGTCTGCTCATGTTTGTCTGGGGCTCTGTATGGGTGAAATTATAAAATTGTTAAAGAATACAAGAACAAATTATTAAAATTGTAAAAAAATGTTAGGCCAACGCATTCTCTTATATATGCGAGGCGATCTATGGTCGACTCGCATATATAAGAGAATGCATTGGCACAGGGTAAAAAAATCCCGACTTACGACTGGATTTGATATGGCGGGTTTATTAACCCATAGAGAGCCCCACACAGCCTGGAGCAGACGACACTATGTAGTGCGTGCTTCCATCTGTGTGAGGCTCCCTGTGGGTTGATATGGCGGGTCACATTTTGGCGGGTCATTATTTCTTTCGGAATTTTTCACATCACTTTAACGGATGCAGTCTCCATTATGTATACAATCTGCAATCTTATCATTAGAGCATGAATTATGCCAACGATCAATCTATATTTGTATTTTAAATTCAAGTGAGATAAATCGGGAATAAAAACCGGGGGTTGATGTATATATTGTAGATATGTGATGTCTTTCTTTATTTTTTGCTGTCTATCTTTTGTTAAAAACTACATTTTTGTTTTCTCAATGTCCATATATTATATATTGGATCAGAGAATAAAGCATATATAATTATGCCAACGGATTGGCGATCAAACTATATTTGTATTCTAAATTCAAGTGAGAGAAATCGGGAAGAAAAACCGGGGGTTGATGTATATATTGTATATATGTGTTTTGCTGTCTATCTTTTGTAAAAAAAACTCCATTTTTGTTTTCTCAATGATTATGTCCATATATTATATCTCTTAAAGCATTGCTGATCAAACTATATTTGTATTCTAAATTCAAGGGAGATAAATCGGAAACCAAACAGTGCAACAGTTTAGTACTGAACTGTGGATCTGTAAAACTATATCATATGAAACCCCCATTAAACCCCTATTATATCATTAAAAACCTATTATATCATTAAAAAACCATTGTATCATTACAAAAGCCATTAACCCCCTACTGTAAAACGTCATTAAACTCTATACTATCACTGAAAAGTCATTAGACCCTATACTATCATTAAAAAGCCAGTAAACCCATATTATATCAATAAAAAGCCATTAGGCTCCTATTATATTATTAAATCCATATTATATCACTAAAAAGCCATTACACCCCTATTATATCATCAAATCCATGTTGTATCATTAAAAAGCCATTAAACCCCTATTATATAAATACAAAAGACATTACATATTACCTTATATCATATAAACCCCCTATTATATCATTAACAAAACCATACTCCATCGCCCTCAATGTGCTGAGGATTATGTGGAGGCGCATGAAAATTTAAAAACTTAAAAGCATATTTGTTTGGTTATTTTGGAAAGTTATTCAAATAAGTTGGAGCTTCATACTATTTAGAAACTGTCTATTTGTTTACAGGTGGGAACATATCTTTTGTGAGTTCGGATTTGAAACTATCCGTGTTGTGGCAGTTTAAGAATATTTCACGGGGGAGTTTGTTCCAATTTATGATTGTGCGTGGGAGAAAGAAGGCTTCGAGGTAGTTTCTGTCAGCTTTAACAGTACGGAGGAACTTGTGGCTCCTAGTAGGCACAAATGGTAGGGATATGTCTACATCTTGGTGGCGGATTTTGTATAGCATGACAAGGGAGGAGAACATTCTTCTTTGTTGAAGGGTTAGCCAATTTAGTGTGTGGAGCACATCAGTTATGCTGTCTCTGTCGTCGCTACCATAGTTGTATCTATTTAGAGTGTATCGTGCAGCCCGACTCTGTACAATTTCTACTTTCTCCGAGAGGTACTGCTGCCAGGGGTCCCATATTGAGCTACAGTATTCCAGGTGTGGTCTAACATATGTTTTGTATGCAAGTTCTTTTGTTTTGTAGTTTTTTGTTCTCACGTTACGTCTTAGGAATCTGAGGGTAGCATTGGCTTTATTTGTGATGGTAGTGATGTGGGTTTTCCAGGATAGGTAATTTGAGATGGTTATGCCGAGATATTTTGTAGCTTCTGTTGATTTCAGTAGCTGTTTATGGAGTGTGTAGTCATGGGGAATAGGGTTATGATATAAGCCATTGTTTCTCCCAGTTTTCAAGTTTGTGCAGGTCATTTTGTAGGATATTGCAGTCATTTTTAGAGGAGATAGCACAATATACAACAGTATCATCTGCGAAGAGGGGGGGGGGGGGGGCTAGCAGCTGAGGTTTGTGGGAATGTCATTTATATAGACCAAGAAGAGACACGGGCCAAAGACAATATCCCTGGGGGACACCTGATAGAACGGGAAGGAATTTTGACTTTTGTCCATTAACTTGAACTTTTTGACTCCGATGTGATAGGAGTCGGCAATCCAATTTGGTACATATGTGTTTATGCCAAGTCGTCTCATTTTAAGGAGAAGTCTTCTATGGTCCACTTTATCAAAGGCCTTGGATAAGTCCATAACAACTACATAGGTTTGAGTCCATTCTGTCATATTTTCAAAGATATCATTCATGAATGTGATAACCTGTGCTTCACAGCTAAAACCCCTGTCACACTCAGGCCGGCGCTTGCCTTGCGCTGAAAAGGTATCAAAATATGAGCAACACGCAGGAGGAGCGCGGAAAACTGTCCAATATTGTCAAACTGTTAACACAAAGTATGCTCCTATTGCGTTCATACTTTGTCAAGTCTCACGCTCTCGTTGTGCTTTCTCTAGTCCTTGGTGCGCTCAAGTCGCTGTTATTGTGTTGCTAGTACGTTCTCAATAAGTTTGCAAAACGTTCTCTGTGCGGGCGCGGAGAGTATAAATAGCGTCCCCTGCGTTCTCCAGTCATAGTCAGTGTTTATGTTGTGGGGAATATACCCAACAATCCGCAATAGATTAGCTGTCCGATTAAACCACTGTCACACTCCGCTGCGATCAGGCCGGCGCTTGCATTGCGCTGAAAAATTAGCAAAGCGCCAAGCAAAGCGCATTAAGGTATCCAAGAACCGATTGGTGACGCAGTTGACACTGGCTAGGACGGGAGAGGGTCACCGTGATCGCCCCTGAGCGCCAGAGCGTCGCGCTTGTTTTGTGCATGCACAAAACAAGCGCAGAGGTTCGGCGTTCTGACCAGGCGCAGTACCATCGCCACGACAGCGCAAAGCTTAAGCGAACGACATGAGCGCCCCGTTGACGCAGTAAGGACGGATACAAGCTACTCGTGGTCGCAGCAAGAATTTCTCTGCAACTGCAGTAAGCTTATTACGCCTTGGTCAGAACGCAGAGCCTCTGCGCTTGTTTTGTGCATGCACACAACAAGTGCGGCGCTCTGGCGCCTATGGGCGACGATGGGGACCCTCGCCCGTCGTAGCCAGTGTCCACTGCGTCACCAATCGGTTCTTGGAGACCTTAGTGCGTTTAGGTGGGCGCTTTGATACTTTTGCAGCGCAATGCAAGCGCCGGCCTGAGTGTGACAGGGGCTTTAGTTTGGGTCGGAATCCATGTTGGTTTTGATGTAGTAGTTGCTTATCGTTAAGGTGGGACATGCTGTTAGATAATATGATATGTTCAAGGGTTTTGTTAAGAATAGATGTAAGTGAAATGGGGCGATAGTTTTCAGGATTGGATTTAGAGCCTTTTTTGAATATTGGGGAAACAATTGCTACTTTTCAATCAGAAGGGACAGTGCCTGAGTTCAATTAACTCTGGAAGACGTCTGCAATTATTGTGGATATTTCGTCTCTTACCTCCTTGAGGAAGCGAGGTGAAATTTGGTCAACACCATAAGCTTTGTTAGGTTTTAGCCTTGGGAGTGCGACACAAACACCATTTGTAGTTATTTCTAATTCTGGCATGTCAGTATCCTTTGGACAGATCAGAGATTTAAGTTCACAGATGTGTGATAGGTTTAGAGGTTGATGCTTGGTGAATGCAGAGTGAAATTGGGAGTTTAGAGCTCCGGTCTGCTTGGTGGGATCGGTGATCACTTCACCATCTACCTTCAGAGGAGCAACGCCGTTATTTTCTGACTTCTGATGTTTTATGAAGGACCAAAATATTTTGCTGGGCTTCGTGGTGTTTTCTGTTAAGTCCGGGCAGTTTTTGTTGTCTGCAATTATGATGGATTATATATGGTCCCAGTATGCTTTCCTAGATTTTCTTTGGATAGCATGTTTAAGGGCTCGTTCTTTGGACTGAAGGTTTTCGGTGTTTTTATTTCTGCGTTTTCTGATGTATTTGTGTAGACGAGTGCGTTTTTGTATCAGCTTTTTAAGATCGGCTGTTATCCATGGTGCATGTTGTCTGCTACTAAGTGTTTTGTTTGGGATATGCATAGTTATTAGTTCACGGACTTTTTCTTTGATCATCTGCCATTTCTGTTCTACAGTTAGATTTAGATTTGCACTCTGTGTTTTGTAGAAAGTTTGAAGGAAAGGAGTTCTGCTTTTATGGCAGGCCAGTTTGTCTTATGATAGAGGTAGACTTTCCTGGCAGGCTGTTTTGGGTGTCTCTTGTTTATGGTGACTTCGTGGTAGACAATGTCGTGATCAGATGTACCAAGGCTGGGAAGTGGTTGTGTGTTATGGATCAAAGTTGGTTGATTTAGGTAGAAGAGATTAAGGGTGTTTTCCCCCCTTGTGGGTATTTTAACAACCTGTTCGATATTTGCATCGGATATTGCATTTGTGAGTTTATCATAGAGTTTTGTGTTTTTGCAGTTGGTGGTAGTTTCGTTTGTGGTCCAATTGTATTTAATTAGGTTAAAGTCGCCAGAGCGTAATACGGCTAAGCGTCTCAGCCAACGCTGTAAATATGATGCATTTTGCACTTCTTTTAACAATTTTATTTGTTTCATGTGACATACAAGATCTTCAACTCGTTATGTTGGGATATAATATTTTATGAAATTCGTTTCATAAATAGAGGATCTCACATGAGTTTCTATTTTATACGGAATTTATCAACCGAGTTCACTAAATTCGATTTGAGCCGAAGTTTACCGAGGCTAAAATATAATTTAGTGGACGAGGTTGATAAATTACGTATAAAATAAGACGAGTGTGAGATACCTTTTATCACATAATCAAATAAACGCGAAGCAACGCGAAATATTCATCGAAAACAACAAACATAAACTGCAGCGATCGCAAGTCATTTGAAGAACGGCGTGACGTCATCGCACGCGATGATATTAAACGTGTGTCTTACCGATAATTACGTGCACTCGCGCAACAGTATGGCGATCAGACAGATGCGTAGGTTGGTATCACCCTACTCTGTTTCACTCCATGACGTCTCCAAAAAAACGACGTAAAACCTCGTGGCGTTCTGACATTTTTACTGTGCCGCCTATGTTTATTTTATGTGTTGTTTTCGATTATTTGTTTGTCGCCGATATCGCCATTTGTCGGGATTCCCTGTTTCTCTATTTAAAACTGGCATGCTCGTAGTGAACCTCGATTTCGATTTTTTCTCCCAGGTCAAAATACGTCAGAGTTATGACAAAAATAGATCGACCTACATTTTCTCCATCAGAACTCAACATCAAAGAGTCTATAGACTCCTTCGGGACCAACATAGACTCCTTCATTTGGGTATTTTTACTTATAATTGGGAAGTGTTATCATTTTTGGTTCGTGAGAAGACCTCTTTTTATCGTGCGGGAAAAGAGAGACATTCAAAACGCGATTTCGTAATTCGACGCAATAGGCTGAATAGCATTTTTTGACACAAACACCGTTTGAAGAGTTTATTATTACATAAAATGATCGTTATTGATTAATTATTGATTAATTATTGATCTTTATTGTTGCATATTGGCTGCTATCAATATTTACACAAATGGTATTAATTATTTCTTATAATTGCTCCTTTGGAAAATGAAAATGAAAATATGCCGCTGAAAAAAATGTAATCGATATTAAAGTCTCATCCTATCGGCAACATGGAATTGGTTTTAATTACTTAAATGATTAATATAGTAATTTGCCTTTTATCTTTGATGAAATGAGAGTATGGTACATGTAATTGTCTTTTTTTGCTAACATTAAATTAAATTAAATAAATTAAGTAAAATACAGTGAAATTATTTTTTTAATTATTGTTTATTACATTTTTGCGCACGTTGGCATCTATCTGAGTGCATTCTAGTCATGAAACTGCTTTTATGGGCAAATTATGTGATAAATTTGATTCTAACGTGCGAACGGAGTCTTTTAACTTCAGACCACACGGATCCTGGTGCCACACCCGCCCGATAGAGGGTGGATTATGAGGTGAGCGCGGATCCTGGTGCCACACCCGCCCGATAGAGGGTGGATCGTGATGTGAGCGCGGATCCTGGTGTCACACCCGCCGGATAGAGGGTGGGTCTTGAGGTGAGCGCGGATCATGGTGTCACACCCGCCCGATAGAGGGTGGGTCTCGAGATGAGCGCGGATCACGGTGCCACACCCGCCCGATAGAGGGTGGATCGTGATGTGAGAGCGGATCCTGGTGCCACACCCGCCCGATGGAGGGTGGGTCTTGAGGTGAGCGCGGATCCTGATGCCACACCGCCCGATAAAGGGTGGGTCTTAAGGTGAGCGCGGATCGTGGTGCCACACCCGCCCGATAGAGGGTGGATCGTGAGGTGAGCGCGGATCCTGGTGCCACACCCGCCCGATAGAGGGTGGGTCTTGATGTGAACGCGGATACTGATGCCACACCCGCCCGATAGAGGGTGGGTCTTGGTGTGAGCGCGATCTTGGTGCCACACCCGCCCGATATAGGGTGGATCGTGAGGTGAGCGCGGATCCTGGTGCCACACCCGCCCGATAGAGGGTGGATCGTGAGGTGAGCTCGGATCGTGGTGCCACACCCGCCCGATAGAGGGTGGATCGTGCGGTGAGCGCGGATCCGGATGCCACACACACCAGATAGAGGGTGGGTCTTGAGGTGAGCGCGGATCCTGATGACACACCCGCCCGATAGACGGTGGATCGTGAGGTGAGCGCGGATCCTGATGCCACATCCGCCCGATAGAGGGTGGGTCGTGAGGTGAGTGCGGATCCTGGTGCCACACCCGCCCGATAGAGGGTGGATCGTGAGATGAGCGCGGATCGTGGTAACTTCAAACGAGCGTAAGACAGGATTAGCGATTGATTTCACAACCTAGTCGATATTTTGTTGCACAGTAATCACGAAGCAAACGAACACATTTGCAAATTTGATTTTTCGCGGATCATGAAAAATCATTCCGCCTGGTTGATTCCCAAGTCGGTGAAGTGTAAGACATGATAATCTGTCTGTAGAATTTTATCGGATGCGACAATTCCTCGCAATCACAAGCCATCGGAGACGTGGCGACAGGGGGTTTGGGGGTGTATCACCCCAACTTTGGTCAAAATGTTCAACAGTTGTAAATTGTATACATGCCAAAACATTAGTTGGAAATTTCACACCAACAATAGATTGAAAATGTTCTTGTAGTTTGATTTTCAAACAATTATTTGGGGGAATTAATCGTTTTTGAACCAATATTTGCGTAATTTTGGTCATAATTTTGGACTGAAATGGTCATCAGTTGGAAATTTTCCAACCTTAGGGGGGGGAGGGGGTGACAGGTTGGACCTTTCCAACACTTGGAAAGCTTGTAACCTGGTCGCTCCCCCCGTGGCCAGTAAAAACTGCTAGTTAATTTAAGAAAACAATATTGTCATACATTTGGTCAACATTGTCATTGGAATTGTTCATAAGAAATTTTCCAACATAAGTGGGGGTGTCAGGTTTGAAATTTCCAACTCTAGGAAGGCTTTATACTAGACTAGATGCTAGGATTTTGCGATTTTCTTGTTTAGATTTCAAAATTTTCGCACTCCGGGCCGAACCATGGTCGGCCCGGTGTGTCAAGGTTCCTCCAACTCCCCCCGTGGCCAATAACTAAACTGCTAATTAGTTTAACAAAACAATATTTAACAACATTTGGTGAAACTTGTGGACTGAAATGGTCATTAGTTGGAGAATTTTACAACCTGAGGGGGAGTATATATGAGGTTTCAAACACAAGGAAAGCTTCAACTGAAGCCAGTCTAGATGCTAGGATTTGCGGTTTTCTTGAATAGTTTTCAACATTTTCTCACACCGGGCCGAATTACCATGGTCAGTCCGGTGTGTCCTGGTCTCTTGTCCGTAGCCGTGTGCATTTGTATGGATTTAGACCACTAGATGTTAGGATTTATGCAATTTGTCAGGTTAAAATATTTGAATGTTCTTATACCGGGAATAGAGAACCATGGTTTATGAATATATAGGATATTAGGCCTGAACAATGAGGTGCAAGGAAGGGGTGTGCAAATGGAATTATACAACACTTGTGTTTGGTCTGATTCTGATTTAAGGGGGGTGTAGTTGGAACTTCCCAAGGTGGACACCCCCAACGGAGACCCTCTAGCCACGTCCATGCAAGCCATGGCACGACGAATCTACCCGCTCATTCCCTGGGCGTTTCATTACTGCATCCTGCATATTAGGAACGCCCATCCAATATAGAGTACAGATCAGTTCAGTAGGAATTACCTCAATGCTTTGAATGCTTTAATTGTCAACGGTGCAAATTAATGCAGAACATGGATATATACATATATACAATGGGGTCACTTACATCATCATCATCAACATCCCCATCGTCGTCGACATCGTCATCATCATCATTTTTATCATCATCATCATTATTCCTCAGCATCATCATCATCATCATCATCATCATCGTCGTCGTCGTCATCATCATTAGCATCGTCACCATCAACAACGTCAGCATCACACCATCTTCATCACCATCCTCATCATCACCATCTTCATCATCACCATCTTCATCATCAATACAATCGTCATCTTCATCTTAGTCGTCATCATCCGTATCGTCTCCATCGTCAACATGTTTGTCTTTATACATCTTCGTCCTCATCCATCGTCATCATCATCCATCATCGGCTTCGTCTCCGTTGTTATCGTCGTCGTCAATCGTCATCATTGTCGTCGCTGTCATCATTATCCTCATCATCACCAACATCGTTATCATTTTCGTCATAGTCATCATCATAAACGACGTCATCGTCGTCGTCATTATCGTCATCATCTCCATCGTACAGTGTAGTCATCATCATTATCGTCGCCATTAGCGCCGTCGACCTAACCATCTTCATCTTGTCATCATAGTGATTATCGTCCTGGCAACGCATATGCCGTCCTCATGAATATCGTCGTAATTTGTTTTCTCATTTTGTAGATGTTGTGTGTTTACTCCGAATACTCTGGTGGATGGTTTAACCCTTTACCCAACAGAACGGCCCTGTGCCAATGCATTCTCTTATATATGCGAGTCGACCATAGGTCGCCTCGCATATATAAGAGAATGCATTGGCCTAACACATTAAAAATTATAAAATTGTTAAAGAATGTAAGAAAAAATGGTAAAAAGTGTTAAAAAAAGATATTTTTTTAGGCCAATGCATTCTCTTATATATGCGAGGCGACCTATGGTCGACTCGCATATATAAGAGAATGCATTGGCACAGGGCATAACTGTAACTATCACAATGTGGTCAAGGAGCCGGTTCCAATGATATCCATATTTGTATTTCTATTGAGACAGACCGAAGATATTTTAGGCTGTTGAAGCTTTATTTGGCCGGTTTTGGCCGTTTTGTTGGGTAAATGGTTAACGGCGTTATTTGTTTTAATTATATGAAAAAAAAATTATATTGAGCAAGGAGATAAATCTAAATCAAAAGAATATTATTTAAACGAATAAGTAAAATAATTTTGTTTAGATCAAAATTGGTTATGTACACGTCAAAAGAATTGGTATGTTATAATCGCGGTATTTTTGCGCCCGCTATCCAACTTATATCGCAAGTGGAGCGATCATAAGCACGCCGATTGCGATATATCGCTCTTAATATCGATTATTATTATTATAGATACATTTAGAGCGCATTATACAATAAATTAGTTTCAATGCGCTTACAATACAGACATGGCACCCATCCTAAAATAATAGTAAATAACGAATGGATAAAATTATATACAAAGTACCAAACTACAAAATACGCAAACTTAACCCAACTCTCAACCACAGTAAAGGCAATATAAGTAAATAAATAAATAAATAACAGTTTGTATTGTGTAAAATCCACCGAAATGCTCTAAAACGCTTGACATGTTAGGCATAAAAAACGTAAAACTATAAGTGAGACGTTACTAAGAAATACAAAAGCACATAATATTACAAATCGAAAAAAAAAATTAAAAAAGTTACTGGTAAATTGGGGGTGGTAACATGATAAAAAATGTTAAAATGGAAAAATGACGAAGCTAAAAATACCATGAAAATGGGGTAAAATGGGAAAGATCGGGAACGAGTAAAATCGAAACGAAAAATATTGATGAGACTAAGTTGCTTAATTAGTGATCCAAACAGTATAAAAGATATTTATTTATTTTTTTGTTGGTATTTTAAGATAAAAAATAAAAACAGTTATCAGACTCATATATACACGAGTTAAGTTCAGCTGGTGTTTTACTTGGTTGATGCGCGTGACGTTAGCTTTCACCTGGTATAACTAACGTGCTTGTGTGACTTGTTCTTTGGTTGTAATTCCAGTAGATAAATTCCAGGTCATTCAGGGGGGGGGGGGGGGGGGGTCGAAAAAAAATTCCAGGCACGTATGATGATTTTTTTTTTCAGGCCTCGGACCATCCACCCACCCAATTTCTTCCATTTCCGGCCTTTTTTTCCAGGCAATTTTGGACACCCACCCTTTTTTTTCCGTTTCAGAAAGTTTTTTCCGGTCAGTTTTGGACACTTACCCCCCTTAAATTTGAGAAAAATTATCAATTGAGCAACCAAATAGCTGATTATCCTGCATTATCATAATTTATTGCGCTAAATTTGAATAGAACAGTGCATAATGAGATAACTATACTATTTGAATTTATCATATAAGTGTCAATAATCAAGAAATGTGTCAACATAATCACATTTCTAGGGATATATAGGCAGAGTGCCAAGGTTTTTATTAACATTCATTTTCATAATATATAGTCACATGATCTAGTCACATAATCACATTTGAGTATTCTACAGAATACATGGTACCGGTACAACAAATTTCAGATTATTTGATATTTTTGATATTTGCTATGTGATATACAGTAATGCCCTAATTAATCGACTCCATAACCACAGCAGAATAATGGGTACTTTAATTTTAATTTCCGACTAAATCCTGAAAATTACCCATTATTCTGCTGTAGTTATGGAGTCGTTTAATTAGGGCATTACTGTATTGCTGGAATCAAATTGTTTATCAAAACATGTGGAAATACAACTGTTCATCCCAGTTCATCCCAGTTTGAAGAATAATGCTAATACCAAACATAACCATGATATACATGCGTGACTCTTCTTGGGGCATCTCAGAAACCAGAACTGAGGAAACATGTTATAGCATGTAATGGCAGGCTGGTAGCCACTGCCAGAAGTAATAGGCTTCGTAATAATTGGGAATAATATGGATGGATAGCCCAATTTTACTTCTTTTTTGCTCACGATATCAGTGACGATAAAATCTTCGTTACTGTGATTAACATTACAAGCTGATCCACATTAACATGGAAAACAATGTGAAATTGTTCAAGCTGGCCCGGTTGGCCTTCAATTTATTTGTTAAGATTTTGTTTTACGTTGTCAAAAGTCTATTTTATTCCATTATTTATTATATCTTTATTTCCAAGTCACATATGGTCAAGTGTGCTTTCATTTTATTGCTTATTTTCAGCTGAGTTCTGCATAGTTATTCTTATTTTGTTGTATCAGTAGATGGAATCCTGATTAAATTTTATTTTCCCAATAGCGCAGTGTCTAGTTCTATCAAGTTGAATTTGGGTTATTGTTGGCCATTGTGCAACTGATCCAACTTCTGATAACCTCTATATGTAGTATAGCATTAGTATTAACAATATATGACCTGTTTCTGTTCAAAACACATCAAAATAAGACTCAATAGCAGGAATGGAAAAAAAAATTGGCATATGGAAAAAACTGTTTTTTGAACCCAAGAGACACCCACCCACCCCATCATACGTGCCTGGAAATTTTTTCCGACCCCCCCCCTGGGTCATTGAATGCTTCTTGGAATAAGAATGTACACGACGTTAGCTTTCACCTGGTATAGCCTGGAACACCCTAGCTGGCCAAGGCTACTCGCTAACATGCTGGCAAACACCCTTTTTTTGGCAGACTGAAATCGATGGTAAAATCGGCTTGTGTGCGATTGATTGAACGACGGCTCAGTTCGCAATGTTTTCGCAGCAAATCAATCACTGGTTAGGTCATCTTGATATGTGTGCACACTCATTTTCCAATATAGTAATTGTGATGATATTCTCAAAATAAAGCGATCAATTCTGGGCAGCTATCAAGCTCGAAAATTGGGCGCTGAATATTCAATTTTCCGAAAATCCAACCGCATCACTACTTGGATTTGTGACAAATGGTTGGGTGGTTATAGAGGTATAGATGTCTATAGGCTATATATGGGCATATATGTATATCTGGTATAGGGTTTTATCTGGTATATTGGTATATCTGGTATAGGGGAATATCTGGTTATAGGGGTATATCTGGTATATTGGTACATCTGGTATAGGGTTTATATCTGGCATATGGGCATATCAGGTTATAGAGGTATATCTGGTATATTGGTATATCTGGTATAGGGTTTATATCTGGCATATGGGTATATCAGGTTATAGAGGTATATCTGGGTATTATATCAGGTTATAGAGGTATATCTGGGTATATGACTCTCATTTCGAAATCATTTAGACTCAGCTCATTGACTTACTTTACAATGCACATCCAAATATCAAATAGTCTGTGTAAAATTGTAAATACGACTTGTTCATATTGCACATTTCACTTATCAGGGGCAGCAGTAAGACGGCCATCTAGGTCATGCAGCTCCTGTGCAATAATATAATCATTTTGTTTGATATATAGTTAATATTAATGTTTCACTGAAATATTGCGATTCTCTGAAGACGAGTGTGTTTTCAGAGGTGTCCGTCATTACAAAACACCAAAGCCAAATTCCGGACAAGCTCCGCGCACCGTTTGCCGGCTTTATTTATATCGTTATCAGCGGTTTAGCGGTGATAACATTTTCGGCAATCCCCTAGTAATGATATATTACTGTAGGCACCGCTTTAAACCTTGTGACCAAAAGACCTATCTGCACCAATGATCTTTATGTCATTAAAGACCAGGAACAAACCAGAAAAGCTGAATTAAATCCAGACACATAATAATAAACGATCGATATTAACGTCTGAAGACGCTTGCTTCATAACAGTTTTGTAATAATAAGCAGTTATAAATATTCATGACTCTAAATAAAGCAATGTTCGTGAAAGGATCAACAGGGGTCCTTTGTCCTGGTGTTTACAAACGCGATCGCTACTAAAAATATACTGACCGATAAAGTATACTTCTGTATATAGCACAATAAATACATGCACGAATGTATACTCGACGCCACCGGGTCTGGTCGATTTAGCTTCGGACCCGGCATAAAGTATCACTGAAGCGATTGTGGTGTCATTCGACGCGGAAATGACTGTAGAATAACATATCCAAAATCCAACAAAATCCTCTTTGGGGAAAATTCACAATTCAGCATGGCGTCCAATATGGTCGTCATTATCGAAAAACTATAGAATATTCAAAATAGATGGTACCTTTGGATGAGTTTATACTAAATCAACATATATACAAATGGCACATACTGGTGGGACATATTTGAACATTAAACCTTCTTATATGCCATAAAAATGGCCGAAATCGATTGAAATTCACATATCAGGTGATGTTCCATTGCTTTCTCGAATGGTATGTATGTGGTCGAAATTGCAACACAGCCTATTTGCAACACATGAGAGTAACTGAATTGTCCATAGCGGTCCATAGCAACCATTAGCGGTAGATAGGAGTCCATATCATTACATTGGAGTCCATAGCCGCCTAATGCGATTCATGCCTGCTCTTTGTGCAATATATTTATAATATATTTCAGGCACAAATGTACCATGTAAATGTTGCATCAACTGTACATGGGAGAGGGGATTTGCAAAGTTGATCTCAAATGTGTGCCCCTTGGCATTTTATATTTATGCTAATAACACAATACCCAATAACATAATATACCGTAACACAAACACGATGTTACAAATTGCTGACGTAATCTGACAAAATCACTAAAAAGCGGCCAGAAGAATAATTGGGCGAGTCAGCCGAATTGCATCTGGAGCCAGTTATTTATATCGATCACGTTTTCGTTGCTAAGTACTTGGCAATTTCACATTGGGCTGACTTAATATGTTGAGTGGACTGATCTCAAATTCTCGACAGATTTCGTGAAAATAAATAAGAATATACTCAGCTTTGTTATGGGGATAACTCATCAAAAAGCTATATAAATATAAGCCATTAATGTAGAGGGTGTTAATCAGGGGATACGGCTCTACGGTCGTTTGGAACACAGATGGTGGGAACAGCTTCCCGAAGTATCCCCCAGTAACACACACGCATCCACTGCATTCATTTCTTAAAGGTACTCAACCCGATTCGATGGTCCCCATATCATTAGATTCCAACAATAACGTTTATTTTTAAATGCTGCTCCAGTTATCTGACTCGATTAATTGCCAAAAATAATGCTAACCACAGTCAACTACAGTACAAAATTGCACAAAAACCTGTTATTTATCAACATTTTGTTCAACAAAATTTTGCCGGTTTGTCAAATATCAGACACAAAAAAGCCACTTGATTTTAGAGTTATCCATCTTCATCCGAAATTTGGTCCGAGAAAGTATTCTCGTCGACCATTACTGGGCCCCCCAAAAATTATCTGTGGTGAAAAATAGTAGATTTCAAAAATCGATATATGATCACTCTGAACGTTGGTGGGCGGAAGATATAGAAAAAATAATCACCCGAAATCGGTTAAGATGTTCTCATACTCCATCGGCGGCAACACTAGACATGCAGATAAATTAAAAAGCAATAAGCCTATAGGACATATTTTCATTAATTCCCTATACTGTGTGATATTCACTAAACTCCAAAAATAAAAGGTTGTAATTTTTATTGTTATCCTTCATCCCATTTTCCTCTCTTCTGGTTGGCTGAGAGTGCGTCACATGGCGGGCGATAAATCACCATATTACCCTCGAGGGAAACATTGTCTCAGTTATTGACCGCTCAGCTGTTACCAGCAAACATAGAACTACGAAGAACTCACCACGCAGAGATTCTCTGACAGCTCTCTGATAATTTCGAAAAACACTGTTTTTATAAACCCCACTGTTTCATAACAACCGCGAACTGTGGTGTTTGCTAATTTGCATAATTGTGTGTGTTTTTATTTGCTATTAAAGCACACTATGTATAAATGGTGTTATCACAGACACATATCTGTTATAAGGTGTAATATTCATATTGGACCTTTTTATATCAATAATAAAGACCGTGGGACAAATAGATAAACCTTATTATGCAGTTGGTATTTGCTGCAGACAATTGCACATACGATGTACATACGTTACAACTACGTTAATGTGCTTGATCAAATAGCCACTCTTTGCTGTTTATCAATTGACTATTTCTTTTCTTCAATACATTCCTCAGACTTCAGAGAATACCCGTATGTTGCGTAACAATCTGTGACATATGTCAAATTCTTTTTGCACCACTACAACGTGTTAGTTTCACATTTTAGCAATCTGGAAATGAACACGTCTGTCGGCGTCTTCACGGCCATTAAAATTTGAAACGAAACCGAACATTTCGCTGCATGGCTACTCAACTTCGAAATTGCTTTGCTCCTCTTTCCGTGAACCGATTTCCACCATGCAACCAGCAAACTGACCGGAGAATAGCTGCGCGAATGACGGGTCTGTTAATTGATCCAGGTTATGAATGTTTTATTTTCTAAATAGCGATGATTCCAACATAAAATTAACTTTTCGAACTGGATTAAAGAATATATGCGCGCATTTATGCCTGCTATTAAGGAGGTTCGTGTGTACTCCTTTGTCAGATAACAAAACAGTTATCACCCTTGTTTTCGTGAGACACGGGGATTATCAGAAAGACGTGGGCCAATGTAGATTTTATAAATAGATTGGGTCGCTTTAAAAGCTGTAGTGCTACCCCGAATGCGGTTATTTTGGGACGCGTTAAAGTTGTACTGTAGTTGGAATGTCCAAGTTCGTAAAGTTCTATTGACTATGCAGATGATTTGAGAAGCTTTATTGTTTTAGGATATTGTAGAAAGGCTAATCTGGCCGTGTAAAATTGAACTATAGCGATGGGATATCTCGCAGGACAACACATTTAGGGTTTTCGTGGGGTGTGTATTCCCTGGATGTCTTATAGTTGCAGCATGTAACCATTATGACCGCGTTAATTGCTTTCGACGTTTAGGTATGAACAATGGCTGGGCCATGCACTCTTGGCGGGAACACAATACCTCCGATTTTTTATCCGCATTTAGAAGCTTTCTGGTGTGGTGAATGAGAAACCTGCAGTAATAAACCGTAGATTTTTGTAGTAATTTGAAGGATTAGTTGTTTTAACGGAATTCTGAGGCGGTGCATTCATGTAACCAATATATTTATTTAATAATTTATATTTATGGGTAATAATATGATCTTGGTGGCGTTACCATTTCTGACTATGGTTTTCTTGTTTCCCATGATGCAACGGTATAATGCGAACTCTCATCTTTAAACAATTATATTAGTGATAGAGAAGAAGCATGGCAGTGCTATGTTGTCCCCTATATTTTTGATAATATATTGTTTTATTTGCGTGTGTGCATTTTGTAAATAAAGTTACCATATTCTGTCAACGTCCACAATACTCACAACTCTATAGCACGTTTAAATTATGCACCAACAATCCTAACAAAGTTCCCACAGACTGCGTTTAATTGTCAATATGCCATCATATTTCATACTTCACTGTTTAGTTAGGGGCAACAGGAATACGACCAGCAAGGTCATGCTGTTCATGTGCTATAACATAATTTTGTTTGATGTTTTATGATTGTTTCATTGATTTTTGTGCAAATAAACATTAATAGTATATATTGGAATTTGTTTCGCATTGTTAAGCGATTAACGAATAGTCGATTTGTTGTATTGGTCTGTTATGTCAGCGAACATGTCAAAGCGACGAGCATCATAATGTGACCCGCCATATCAAATCCAATCGTAAGTCGGGATTTTGTGTTACCCTGTGCCAATGCATTCTCTTATATATGCGAGTCGACCATAGGTCGCCTCGCATATATAAAAGAATGCTTTGGCCTAACAATTTGTTATCATTATTTTTAAATAAATGTTTCTTACAATTTTTAGGACATAAAATAAAAAACATCCATTACCCTGCAGGGAGCCCCACACATATATAGAAGCATATAGAAGAGTCTCGTCTGCTCATGTTTGTCTGGGGCTCTGTATGGGTGAAATTATAAAATTGTTAAAGAATACAAGAAAAAATTATTAAAATTGTAAAACATTGTTAGGCCAATGCATTCTCTTATATATGCGAGGCGACCTATGGTCGACTCGCATAAATAAGAGAATGCATTGGCACAGGGTAAAAAATATCCCGACTTACGACTGGATTTGATATGGCGGGTCACATATAGCCAACGCTTGGTCTCGCTAACTATCCTATATTAAAGCACAATTTTAGCCTAAATTACGAATATTTCACTTAAACAATTTTTTAATAAAACGGCGTCGATGCAAATTTAATTAATTATATTTAATGTAAATAAAATAGTTTCAATTATGACGTGGCTAGAGTAATGCTCACCCAGCGTACATATTGATAACAAGCTACATAAATATATATTCATGCACGACACTATATAGCCCAAAATTCTTAGAAGGCATACATTTCAGTTGTGAGATGCGTACAATCAAATGATACACATATATTTGTGTGTGCCGTTTGTGCATAGTGTTGTCATAATTACTAGTAAGCTATATTTCGTTATTGATTATAAAAGCTACACAACAACTGTCCTATTAAGGTAACATACATGTAATTCGCGGTGTCGGGACATACTAGAGGACTATTGATTTATACAATTAATTAAAATCTCTGCGCAAATCATATTCTATACGTTACTGGTTCAGTCTATAATGAGCGCCAATTATTTAGTTGCATGCGTCGTTTAAAAGAACATTAAATTGCTAACGTGCTGCGGAATGAAATATGAGATTGTATCTTTTGTAGAGGAAAGTCGCACGCGATATGGTGACTGCTAGTGTAAGCTGCCATCTTTCGCAGAAAATTCTGCGTGCAGATTTCATTTGATGTCGATAATGAGTTTTTTTAAATGAGATTTTCCATAAATGCCACAGGCGATATTAACTTAGTTTAATTGCCTAAAGTGTGCAAACTGAATAAAAGTGTATGTCTGTGATCATGCGACCTCTTATCAGCGAGTTGAAATTCTTAATCCCATCGATATGCGGAGTGAACATAATAGCAGACGAACTTTGACCTCCGGACGGGAACGTGACGTCACTGTGAGCTCGAGATGACCTTTGTAACTATTTTAGCTATATTAACTATATATTTTACTTTATTAGTAGGACTACAACGGTTCATCGTGAATTCAATGCATCGCTGAACACTTATACACGATAAACCACACCTCATCGTGTCATGTGTATTCCGATACAGTACTAGTAACTAAACTAACAATGTTGGAGTTTTAATGTGGAAGTAAACAGAATGCATAGATTTATATTGTGTATAGCTCAACATTTCTGGCAACCTATTAGTTTGTATTTTAACAATAATTGACCTGTTTCTGAAATACCTACTCTTAGAACAAATGTGCATACATTATACGCAAAATGTGTTACATATGATATTAAACACAATTGTGGAGAAATGACACATGCCATATGTGTGTCGGTTGAATTTCCTCAACGTTGAATATGAGTGAATATGTGAGTGTGTCATAGTTATATTAGATGCAAAACTCGTAAAGGCTACCACAGAACGAAACATTGACAGCAGCTTCAAAATTTGTTATGCACTGTGTGTGTCAAAACTGAGCAACACAATATGTTTTACTGTCAGATTTTTAATATGGTAGCTTTCACGATGTTTTGTCTTAATTAGATCATATCTCATCTACTAATATAATATATTGACATATTCACTCATATACAACGTTGAGGAAATTCGATAGACACATATATGTCATGTGTTATTTCTACACAATTTTGTTTAAGACCAAATGTAACACATGTGTAGAATGTATGCACAATTGTTTTAAGAGTGTAGCCCATATGTGAGGTAAGTCTTCACTAAAAGATGATCACCTTCCAGCGACAATCACTGCGGCTAGTTTTTGGTGACGGCGTCAGGTTGTCATGGGTAGCACAAACGCCAATATTTGCATATTTCTTGTCGAGTTAGTTAGTAATGCGCTGTTGCATTATTTGACTTAAACTGTATTTCAACATTAAATCATGGTTAGCACTGCAGTTCGCGTGTCAGGTGGTGTCACCATGAGATTAAACATGACATATATCATGATGAGAATCATCATAAATTATCTGCCGCTTCTCTCCAAATACTAGGTATCATTCCCCTCCGCCAGGTAGCGTATATCGAACACCATTTTACAAGCTGACGAAAACCTATGGCATGCAATTAAGTATGAGGCGGGGGAGTAGTCAGAACAACATAGACACGAATTAGAAACGTTCTTCGGCAATATGAAAGTCCACGTGAACTGTCAAATGAACTGTCAAATGAACTGTCAAATGAACTGTCATATGTCTGCTGTGTCTGTAGTTATCCTCCACCAAAAGATGACTTGTCTGAAGCAACAGTTTTTTTTACACAAGACGAGAAACTATTGCAGGTAATTAAAGGTGAGGTGTGGGAGTCGTCATCACCCTAGTTATTTAAGAACTGGATGAGAAACGCTCTTCAGCAATCAGAACTGTCAAATAAACTGTCAAATGTCTGCTGTTTCTGTAATTATCATCCACCAAAAGGTGACGTGTCTGAAGCAACAGGTTTTTTTTTACACAAGACGAGAAACTATTGCAGGTAATTAAAGGTGAGGTGTGGGAGTCGTCATCACCCTAGTTATTTAAGAACTGGATGAGAAACGCTCTTCAGCAATCAGAAAGTCCACGCAAACCGTCACATAAACTGTCAAATGTCTGCTGTTTCTGTCCAAATACTAGGTGAAAGTTTCCACTGTGCAACAGAACGTGGCGCTTCATTGTGTACACAGCTGAGAAACTCTCGAAGATAATTAAAGATGAGGCATGGTGTCGTCCCCACTATGGTCAACTGATGAAAACGCTATTCAGCAATCAGGAAAACCACATGCGCTATCACAGAAAGAGTCATTGAAGGCATACAAAATAAATTGTTAAACACAATGCACGCGCTACATACACACAGGATGACAATTGTATTCGTCGGAATTATGTAATCGGAACGAAATGTCCGCAAAAGGTATGTTGTGTTATATTATATATATATCTTTAATCCTCCGATAACGAAGAGTGGATAAACATACATATTATATATTGTATTACAAACTCGTGAACAAAGAACAGTACGACAGAAAGATAAGTCTTATCAGCAACAAAGATTACCCTTCATGTAAATAACGTATTTACAAATACATAGGTGCACACAATCGTTCAGATGCACATTCCGGCCATCGTACATGTATTACGTACTTACATATACGCTCATTCGCGTGCATATATGCATCCAATCATGCATACATCGATATACACCTGCCTGGGGCATGTATACATCCATCCATGCACACAACCGCATTAACCCCCTCACATGCTGGCCAACACTCGCAAAGAAACGCACACCTGACGTACGTACATAAATACATACATACATACACATACATATGCATCAGTCCCGAATAGAGATATAAATATTTACAATTGGGCACAGTTCAGACGATGTTCTATATGGTCGATTTCTTTGAGATTTTCTGTGATGTTAGTGGAATGCTACATTCTCCAGGTTGGCATAGCGCCTGAGTACGAACTTATCAATTTCACGCACCCAAACAAGTCCATAATGTCTTTAATATTGCGATACATTGCTCTTAAAACAAATCGTAAACTCCGCTTATTTGACAGGTTTGTTTGAACGACGGTGTGTTATGGCAGTTTACAGGCTGTCGCCCTGTGAGGTGGAAGCCACCTGATTTAACATGAAGAACCGGTAGCTACTGACGTTTGAATCTCTTAGATCATTTTCTTTAAAACAGATGTTCGTGTGATCCTTAAAGGCACGGGCGGCGTTCGTTGCAGACATATTTGTATTTGTTCAAATCGCCATCAACAGAAGGAACACCAAAATATATACAGTTCCGCTCATATGCCAAACATATTCAGCGCGTAAATAGTATATTGTCGTCAAGACGTACGACGGTGTACGCAAACAAGAGACTGCTCGTGTTACAGAAGTCGTGCTTCTGTTTACATAACACAGCGCAATTATATTGGTTATCAAACATGATATAAACGCTCTTTATTATTTCCATATTAGGAAAACAGTAACAAATAACGCTCTTTATGTTTACCATATCCGGATCTAAACAAATTCCATGAAACGTAACGTTTTTTTGCCTTTGTTTACATAACAAATTGGGGAAAAAATTGACAATAACATACTGTTTATGTCATATTTCTGATTGGTAAAAGAACAAAGTATGTCTATATTTTACTATTATTTTTGTTTATGGCGGTTTTTGACGGAGGTGAATATTTTAACAGCATACCCACCCGCCAACGCCACCCGTATCTTTAACACGAAACTGTTAAAACACTTCACGCGCTGCTTTCTCTTCAATTTAATAATCATAAATTATAAATAGTACCATAACGTTTCAAAGCAACGATTTCTCCCCATGGATCCCCAGACAGAGAGAACAATGCACTGATGACTGTCGTCTGCTTGTGTCCGTGTGGGGCTCCATGTGGGGAGTGTTATATAATGGCCAAATTTTACCGAAAACTATAAGAAACAAAACACGTATTTTCAGCGCTATATCGACGAATGGCGCAACATTAAAGACCCTGTTCCAATGCATTCTCTTATATATGCGAGTCGATCATAGGTCGCCTCGCATATATAAGAGAATGAATTGGCCTAACAATTTTGTCTTACATTCTTTAACAATTTTTATAATTTTTTTTAATTTTTCCTTACAATTTTCTCTTCAATTCTGGAGCAACCACACCTGGGACATAATTTTAATTGAAAACAATATTCGGGGTACGGGAGCTTTTCCAGTTTAAATTTCCCGCTTTCCTATTTACCGTCAGTTCAGCAGCAAATTTTTAAAATAAAAATTCACCTACTCCTATCTAATTTTTCATCCCAAAATTCCCGCAACAATCAATACCATTCATATTAAATATATACTTGATCTGATTAAGAAATGCATATTTTCAAATTTAATGCATTTAATTTTCTGAAGATAAAACACCAACACGCTGCCAGGGTTTTGTTTTTAACCCGTAGAATATTGTCGCTGTATTTTTCCAAGAACGATAATTCAACATAAGATAAGATAAGATAAGATAAGATAAGATACGTTTTAATGGTCTTTAAGACGCATATTGGTGTAGGACAACCTACATGTATATATACAAATAAACTATTCTGATTCTGATTCTGAATAAACAGGAATACATGATATATATGTGATATACATGTAACAAGTAACAGATTGCAGAAATTGTAAAGATGTAGAATATCAAATTATTTGATTTATTACTGGACATAGGTCACCTGCGGAAGGATGTGATGTACCATATGGTACATTACCACTTCCGCAGTTGACCAATGCCCAGCATCAGTATGGCGTTTATTCAGGGTATGAGACTGTAAAGGTGTTGCCCGGTACTAACAGGTGACCAAAAACCATCGGCGATAGCATAAGAAAACAGTCCTAAGACCATTTATTTCCATATTGGTCCATAAGTTCCTTGTAACCAATACTATTGCTTTGGCTTGGGTCGTAGTTATACCGCGGTTTCTGTCTAACTCACGACATTGGCATGCATACGACAGACGACCACACATATTTATTTTCGTCGCTTGGGATGTGAAACACTCCGGTAAGGTGATCAATTGGAATTCGAGAATAATCTTGCTCAAAGTAGTTATTTGTTACGAATATTAATCTAAATTGACAACACACGCCGTCATTCTTATATATTAATTAATGCATTGACTCTCGATGGTATTAGCATTTGTGTTAGTTTATCAACGATACATGTAGTTGTTTGCGTCCCGAATCGAAATCTAAATATTTACATTTGAGCGTAGTTCAGACGAGGTTTTCTATGGAGTGGTATGGTAGATATCTTTGAAATTTTCGGCATTGTTATATAGTAGTATGCTACATTCCCCAGGTTGGCATAGCGCCTGAGTACTATGTCCTTAACCGTCGTTCAAACTAAATAATATAAGCCGATATACGATTTTTAAGATCAATATGTCACAATATTAATCACGACATTTATCGCAATATTAAGCCCACATTATCTCAGCAATGTCGCAAGCAGCTAAACAGGATATTGGGCGCGAAAATAGCGCACATAATATACCAATTCTTCTGACTTGTACACTGTATACTGTACACATATATATAAGTAGCGCACTTAATATACCAATTCTTCTGACTTGTACACTGTATACTGTACACGTATATATAAGTAGCGCACTTAATATACCAATTCTTCTGACTTGTACACTGTATACTGTACACGTATATATAAGTAGCGCACATAATATACCAATTCTTCTGACTTGTACACTGTATACTGTACACGTATATATAAGTAGCGCACTTAATATACCAATTCTTCTGACTTGTACTCTGCATACTGTACACGTATATATAAGTAGCGCACTTAATATACCAATTCTTCTGACTTGTACTCTGCATACTGTACACGTATATATAAGTAGCGCACTTAATATACCAATTCTTCTGACTTGTACACTGTATACTGTACACGTATATATAAGTAGCGCACTTAATATACCAATTCTTCTGACTTGTACACTGTATACTGTACACGTATATATAAGTAGCGCACTTAATATACCAATTCCTCTGACTTGTACACTGTATACTGTACACGTATATATAAGTAGCGCACTTAATATACCAATTCTTCTGACTTGTACACTGTATACTGTACACGTATATATAAGTAGCGCACTTAATATACCAATTCTTCTGACTTGTACACTGTATACTGTACACGTATATATAAGTAGCGCACTTAATATACCAATTCTTCTGACTTGTACACTGTATACTGTACACGTATATATAAGTAGCGCACTTAATATACCAATTCCTCTGACTTGTACACTGTATACTGTACACGTATATATAAGTAGCGCACTTAATATACCAATTCCTCTGACTTGTACACTGTATACTGTACACGTATATATAAGTAGCGCACTTAATATACCAATTCCTCTGACTTGTACACTGTATACTGTACACGTATATATAAGTAGCGCACTTAATATACCAATTCCTCTGACTTGTACACTGTATACTGTACACGTATATATAAGTAGCGCACTTAATATACCAATTCTTCTGACTTGTACACTGTATACTGTACACGTATATATAAGTAGCGCACTTAATATACCAATTCTTCTGACTTGTACACTGTATACTGTACACGTATATATAAGTAGCGCACTTAATATACCAATTCTTCTGACTTGTACACTGTATACTGTACACGTATATATAAGTAGCGCACTTAATATACCAATTCCTCTGACTTGTACACTGTATACTGTACACGTATATATAAGTAGCGCACTTAATATACCAATTCCTCTGACTTGTACACTGTATACTGTACACGTATATATAAGTAGCGCACTTAATATACCAATTCCTCTGACTTGTACACTGTATACTGTACACGTATATATAAGTAGCGCACTTAATATACCAATTCTTCTGACTTGTACACTGTATACTGTACACGTATATATAAGTAGCGCACTTAATATACCAATTCCTCTGACTTGTACACTGTATACTGTACACGTATATATAAGTAGCGCACTTAATATACCAATTCCTCTGACTTGTACACTGTATACTGTACACGTATATATAAGTAGCGCACTTAATATACCAATTCCTCTGACTTGTACACTGTATACTGTACACGTATATATAAGTAGCGCACTTAATATACCAATTCCTCTGACTTGTACACTGTATACTGTACACGTATATATAAGTAGCGCACTTAATATACCAATTCCTCTGACTTGTACACTGTATACTGTACACGTATATATAAGTAGCGCACTTAATATACCAATTCCTCTGACTTGTACACTGTATACTGTACACGTATATATAAGTAGCGCACTTAATATACCAATTCCTCTGACTTGTACACTGTATACTGTACACGTATATATAAGTAGCGCACTTAATATACCAATTCCTCTGACTTGTACACTGTATACTGTACACGTATATATAAGTAGCGCACTTAATATACCAATTCCTCTGACTTGTACACTGTATACTGTACACGTATATATAAGTAGCGCACTTAATATACCAATTCCTCTGACTTGTACACTGTATACTGTACACGTATATATAAGTAGCGCACTTAATATACCAATTCCTCTGACTTGTACACTGTATACTGTACACGTATATATAAGTAGCGCACTTAATATACCAATTCCTCTGACTTGTACACTGTATACTGTACACGTATATATAAGTAGCGCACTTAATATACCAATTCCTCTGACTTGTACACTGTATACTGTACACGTATATATAAGTAGCGCACTTAATATACCAATTCTTCTGACTTGTACACTGTATACTGTACACGTATATATAAGTAGCGCACTTAATATACCAATTCCTCTGACTTGTACACTGTATACTGTACACGTATATATAAGTAGCGCACTTAATATACCAATTCCTCTGACTTGTACACTGTATACTGTACACGTATATATAAGTAGCGCACTTAATATACCAATTCCTCTGACTTGTACACTGTATACTGTACACGTATATATAAGTAGCGCACTTAATATACCAATTCCTCTGACTTGTACACTGTATACTGTACACGTATATATAAGTAGCGCACTTAATATACCAATTCTTCTGACTTGTACACTGTATACTGTACACGTATATATAAGTAGCGCACTTAATATACCAATTCCTCTGACTTGTACACTGTATACTGTACACGTATATATAAGTAGCGCACTTAATATACCAATTCCTCTGACTTGTACACTGTACACGTATATATAAGTAGCGCACTTAATATACCAATTCTTCTGACTTGTACACTGTATACTGTACACGTATATATAAGTAGCGCACTTAATATACCAATTCTTCTGACTTGTACACTGTACACGTATATATAAGTAGCGCACTTAATATACCAATTCTTCTGACTTGTACACTGTATACTCTACACGTATATATAAGTAGCGCACTTAATATACCAATTCCTCTGACTTGTATACTGTACACGTATATATAAGTAGCGCACTTAATATACCAATTCCTCTGACTTGTACACTGTATACTGTACACGTATATATAAGTAGCGCACTTAATATACCAATTCCTCTGACTTGTACACTGTATACTGTACACGTATATATAAGTAGCGCACTTAATATACCAATTCCTCTGACTTGTATACTGTATACTGTACACGTATATATAAGTAGCGCACTTAATATACCAATTCCTCTGACTTGTACACTGTATACTGTACACGTATATATAAGTAGCGCACTTAATATACCAATTCTTCTGACTTGTACACTGTATACTGTACACGTATATATAAGTAGCGCACTTAATATACCAATTCTTCTGACTTGTACACTGTATACTGTACACGTATATATAAGTAGCGCACTTAATATACCAATTCTTCTGACTTGTACACTGTATACTGTACACGTATATATAAGTAGCGCACTTAATATACCAATTCCTCTGACTTGTACACTGTATACTGTACACGTATATATAAGTAGCGCACTTAATATACCAATTCCTCTGACTTGTACACTGTATACTGTACACGTATATATAAGTAGCGCACTTAATATACCAATTCCTCTGACTTGTACACTGTATACTGTACACGTATATATAAGTAGCGCACTTAATATACCAATTCCTCTGACTTGTACACTGTATACTGTACACGTATATATAAGTAGCGCACTTAATATACCAATTCTTCTGACTTGTACACTGTATACTGTACACGTATATATAAGTAGCGCACTTAATATACCAATTCTTCTGACTTGTACACTGTATACTGTACACGTATATATGAGTAGCGCACTTAATATACCAATTCTTCTGACTTGTACACTGTATACTGTACACGTATATATAAGTAGCGCACTTAATATACCAATTCTTCTGACTTGTACACTGTATACTGTACACGTATATATAAGTAGCGCACTTAATATACCAATTCTTCTGACTTGTACACTGTATACTGTACACGTATATATAAGTAGCGCACTTAATATACCAATTCTTCTGACTTGTACACTGTATACTGTACACGTATATATAAGTAGCGCACTTAATATACCAATTCTTCTGACTTGTACACTGTACACGTATATATAAGTAGCGCACTTAATATACCAATTCTTCTGACTTGTACACTGTATACTGTACACGTATATATAAGTAGCGCACTTAATATACCAATTCTTCTGACTTGTACACTGTACACTGTACACGTATATATAAGTAGCGCACTTAATATACCAATTCTTCTGACTTGTACACTGTACACTGTACACGTATATATAAGTAGCGCACTTAATATACCAATTCTTCTGACTTGTACACTGTACACGTATATATAAGTAGCGCACTTAATATACCAATTCGTCTGACTTGTACACTGTATACTGTACACGTATATATAAGTAGCGCACTTAATATACCAATTCTTCTGACTTGTACACTGTACACGTATATATAAGTAGCGCACTTAATATACCAATTCTTCTGACTTGTACACTGTATACTGTACACGTATATATAAGTAGCGCACTTAATATACCAATTCTTCTGACTTGTATACTGTACACGTATATATACGTAGCGCACTTAATATACCAATTCTTCTGACTTGTATACTGTATACTGTACACGTATATATAAGTAGCGCACTTAATATACCAATTCTTCTGACTTGTACACTGTATACTGTACACGTATATATAAGTAGCGCACTTAATATACCAATTCTTCTGACTTGTACACTGTATACTGTACACGTATATATAAGTAGCGCACTTAATATACCAATTCTTCTGACTTGTACACTGTATACTGTACACGTATATATAAGTAGCGCACTTAATATACCAATTCTTCTGACTTGTACACTGTATACTGTACACGTATATATAAGTAGCGCACTTAATATACCAATTCTTCTGACTTGTACACTGTATACTGTACACGTATATATAAGTAGCGCACTTAATATACCAATTCTTCTGACTTGTACACTGTACACGTATATATAAGTAGCGCACTTAATATACCAATTCTTCTGACTTGTATACTGTACACATATATATAAGTAGCGCACTTAATATACCAATTCCTCTGACTTGTACACTGTACACGTATATATAAGTAGCGCACTTAATATACCAATTCTTCTAACTTGTATACTGTACACGTATATATAAGTAGCGCACTTAATATACCAATTATTCTGACTTGTACACTGTACACGTATATATAAGTAGCGCACTTAATATACCAATTCCTCTGACTTGTACACTATATACTGTACACGTATATATAAGTAGCGCACTTAATATACCAATTCTTCTGACTTGTACTCTGCATACTGTACAGGTATATATAAGTAGCGCACTTAATATACCAATTCTTCTGACTTGTACACTGTATACTGTACACGTATATATAAGTAGCGCACTTAATATACCAATTCTTCTGACTTGTATACTGTACACGTATATATAAGTAGCGCACTTAATATACCAATTCCTCTGACTTGTACACTGTATACTGTACACGTATATATAAGTAGCGCACTTAATATACCAATTCTTCTGACTTGTACACTGTATACTGTACACGTATATATAAGTAGCGCCCTTAATATACCAATTCTTCTGACTTGTATACTGTACACGTATATATAAGTAGCGCACTTAATATACCAATTCTTCTGACTTGTACACTGTATACTGTACACGTATATATAAGTAGCGCACTTAATATACCAATTCTTCTGACTTGTACACTGTATACTGTACACGTATATATAAGTATAGCGCACTTAATATACCAATTCTTCTGACTTGTACACTGTATACTGTACACGTACATATAAGTAGCGCACTTAATATACCAATTCTTCTGACTTGTACACTGTATACTGTACACGTATATATAAGTAGCGCACTTAATATACCAATTCCTCTGACTTGTACACTGTATACTGTACACGTATATATAAGTAGCGCACTTAATATACCAATTCTTCTGACTTGTACACTGTATACTGTACACGTATATATAAGTAGCGCACTTAATATACCAATTCTTCTGACTTGTACACTGTATACTGTACACGTATATATAAGTAGCGCACTTAATATACCAATTCTTCTGACTTGTACACTGTATACTGTACACGTATATATAAGTAGCGCACTTAATATACCAATTCTTCTGACTTGTACACTGTATACTGTACACGTATATATAAGTAGCGCACTTAATATACCAATTCTTCTGACTTGTACACTGTATACTGTACACGTATATATAAGTAGCGCACTTAATATACCAATTCTTCTGACTTGTACACTGTATACTGTACACGTATATATAAGTATAGCGCACTTAATATACCAATTCTTCTGACTTGTACACTGTACACGTATATATAAGTAGCGCACTTAATATACCAATTCTTCTGACTTGTATACTGTACACATATATATAAGTAGCGCACTTAATATACCAATTCCTCTGACTTGTACACTGTACACGTATATATAAGTAGCGCACTTAATATACCAATTCTTCTGACTTGTACACTGTATACTGTACACGTATATATAAGTAGCGCACTTAATATACCAATTCTTCTGACTTGTATACTGTATACTGTACACGTATATATAAGTAGCGCACTTAATATACCAATTCCTCTGACTTGTATACTGTATACTGTACACGTATATATAAGTAGCGCACTTAATATACCAATTCTTCTGACTTGTACACTGTATACTGTACACGTATATATAAGTAGCGCACTTAATATACCAATTCTTCTGACTTGTACACTGTATACTGTACACGTATATATAAGTAGCGCACTTAATATACCAATTCTTCTGACTTGTACACTGTATACTGTACACGTATATATAAGTAGCGCACTTAATATACCAATTCTTCTGACTTGTATACTGTACACGTATATATACGTAGCGCACTTAATATACCAATTCTTCTGACTTGTATACTGTATACTGTACACGTATATATAAGTAGCGCACTTAATATACCAATTCTTCTGACTTGTACACTGTATACTGTACACGTATATATACGTAGCGCACTTAATATACCAATTCTTCTGACTTGTACACTGTATACTGTACACGTATATATAAGTAGCGCACGTAATATACCAATTCTTCTGACTTGTACACTGTATACTGTACACGTATATATAAGTAGCGCACTTAATATACCAATTCTTCTGACTTGTACACTGTATACTGTACACGTATATATAAGTAGCGCACTTAATATACCAATTCCTCTGACTTGTACACTGTATACTGTACACGTATATATACGTAGCGCACTTAATATACCAATTCTTCTGACTTGTACACTGTATACTGTACACGTATATATAAGTAGCGCCCTTAATATACCAATTCTTCTGACTTGTATACTGTACACGTATATATAAGTAGCGCACTTAATATACCAATTCTTCTGACTTGTACACTGTATACTGTACACGTATATATAAGTAGCGCACTTAATATACCAATTCTTCTGACTTGTACACTGTATACTGTACACGTATATATACGTAGCGCACTTAATATACCAATTCTTCTGACTTGTACACTGTATACTGTACACGTATATATAAGTAGCGCACTTAATATACCAATTCTTCTGACTTGTACACTGTATACTGTACACGTATATATAAGTAGCGCACTTAATATACCAATTCTTCTGACTTGTACACTGTATACTGTACACGTATATATAAGTAGCGCACTTAATATACCAATTCTTCTGACTTGTACACTGTATACTGTACACGTATATATAAGTAGCGCACTTAATATACCAATTCTTCTGACTTGTACACTGTATACTGTACACGTATATATAAGTAGCGCACTTAATATACCAATTCTTCTGACTTGTACACTGTATACTGTACACGTATATATAAGTAGCGCACTTAATATACCAATTCCTCTGACTTGTACACTGTATACTGTACACGTATATATAAGTAGCGCACTTAATATACCAATTCTTCTGACTTGTACACTGTATACTGTACACGTATATATAAGTAGCGCACTTAATATACCAATTCTTCTGACTTGTATACTGTACACGTATATATAAGTAGCGCACTTAATATACCAATTCTTCTGACTTGTACACTGTATACTGTACACGTATATATAAGTATAGCGCACTTAATATACCAATTCTTCTGACTTGTACACTTTATACTGTACACATATATATAAGTAGCGCCTTTAATATACCAATTCTTCTGACTTGTACACTGTATACTGTACACGTATATATAAGTAGCGCACTTAATATACCAATTCCTCTGACTTGTACACTGTATACTGTACACATATATATAAGTAGCGCACTTAATATACCAATTCCTCTGACTTGTACACTGTATACTGTACACGTATATATAAGTAGCGCACTTAATATACCAATTCCTCTGACTTGTACACTGTATACTGTACACGTATATATAAGTAGCGCACTTAATATACCAATTCTTCTGACTTGTACACTGCATACTGTACACGTATATATAAGTAGCGCACTTAATATACCAATTCTTCTGACTTGTACACTGTATACTGTACACGTATATATAAGTAGCGCACTTAATATACCAATTCTTCTGACTTGTACACTGTATACTGTACACGTATATATAAGTAGCGCACTTAATATACCAATTCTTCTGACTTGTACACTGTATACTGTACACGTATATATAAGTAGCGCACTTAATATACCAATTCTTCTGACTTGTACACTGTATACTGTACACGTATATATAAGTAGCGCACTTAATATACCAATTCGTCTGACTTGTACACTGTATACTGTACACGTATATATAAGTAGCGCACTTAATATACCAATTCTTCTGACTTGTACACTGTACACGTATATATAAGTAGCGCACTTAATATACCAATTCGTCTGACTTGTACACTGTATACTGTACACGTATATATAAGTAGCGCACTTAATATACCAATTCCTCTGACTTGTACACTGTATACTGTACACGTATATATAAGTAGCGCACTTAATATACCAATTCTTCTGACTTGTACTCTGTACACTGTACACGTATATATAAGTATAGAGCACTTAATATACCAATTCTTCTGACTTGTACACTTTATACTGTACACGTATATATAAGTAGCGCACTTAATATACCAATTCCTCTGACTTGTATACTGTACACGTATATATAAGTAGCGCACTTAATATACCAATTCCTCTGACTTGTATACTGTACACGTATATATAAGTAGCGCACTTAATATACCAATTCTTCTGACTTGTACACTGTATACTGTACACATATATATAAGTAGCGCACTTAATATACCAATTCGTCTGACTTGTACACTGTACACGTATATATAAGTAGCGCCCTTAATATACCAATTCTTCTGACTTGTACACTGTATACTGTACACGTATATATAAGTAGCGCACTTAATATACCAATTCTTCTGACTTGTATACTGTACAGGTATATATAAGTAGCGCACTTAATATACCAATTCTTCTGACTTGTACACTGTATACTGTACACATATATATAAGTAGCGCACTTAATATACCAATTCGTCTGACTTGTACACTGTACACGTATATATAAGTAGCGCCCTTAATATACCAATTCTTCTGACTTGTACACTGTATACTGTACACGTATATATAAGTAGCGCACTTAATATACCAATTCTTCTGACTTGTACACTGCATACTGTACACGTATATATAAGTAGCGCACTTAATATACCAATTCTTCTGACTTGTACACTGTATACTGTACACGTATATATAAGTAGCGCACTTAATATACCAATTCTTCTGACTTGTACACTGTACACGTATATATACGTAGCGCACTTAATAAACCAATTCTTCTGACTTGTACACTGTATACTGTACACGTATATATAAGTAGCGCACTTAATATACCAATTCTTCTGACTTGTATACTGTACACGTATATATAAGTAGCGCACTTAATATACCAATTCTTCTGACTTGTACACTGTATACTGTACACGTATATATAAGTAGCGCACTTAATATACCAATTCCTCTGACTTGTACACTGTACACGTATATATAAGTAGCGCACTTAATAAACCAATTCTTCTGACTTGTACACTGTATACTGTACACGTAAATATAAGTAGCGCACTTAATATACCAATTCTTCTGACTTGTATACTGTATACTGTACACGTATATATAAGTAGCGCACTTAATATACCAATTCTTCTGACTTGTACTCTGTATACTGTACACGTATATATAAGTAGCGCACTTAATATACCAATTCCTCTGACTTGTACACTGTATACTGTACACGTATATATAAGTAGCGCACTTAATACACCAATTCTTCTGACTTGTACACTGTATACTGTACACGTATATATAAGTAGCGCACTTAATATACCAATTCTTCTGACTTGTACTCTGTATACTGTACACGTATATATAAGTAGCGCACTTAATATACCAATTCTTCTGACTTGTACACTATATACTGTACACATATATATAAGTAGCGCACTTAATATACCAATTCTTCTGACTTGTACACTGTACACGTATATATAAGTAGCGCACTTAATATACCAATTCTTCTGACTTGTATACTGTATACTGTACACGTATATATAAGTAGCGCACTTAATATACCAATTCTTCTGACTTGTACACTGTATACTGTACACGTATATATAAGTAGCGCACTTAATATACCAATTCCTCTGACTTGTACACTGTATACTGTACACGTAAATATAAGTAGCGCACTTAATATACCAATTCCTCTGACTTGTACTCTGCATACTGTACACGTATATATAAGTAGCGCACTTAATATACCAATTCTTCTGACTTGTACACTGTACACGTATATATAAGTAGCGCACTTAATATACCAATTCTTCTGACTTGTACTCTGTACACTGTACACGTATATATAAGTATAGAGCACTTAATATACCAATTCTTCTGACTTGTACACTGTATACTGTACACGTATATATAAGTAGCGCACTTAATATACCAATTCTTCTGACTTGTACACTGTATACTGTACACGTATATATACGTAGCGCACATAATATACCAATTCTTCTGACTTGTACACTGTATACTGTACACGTATATATAAGTAGCGCACTTAATATACCAATTCTTCTGACTTGTACACTATATACTGTACACGTATATATAAGTAGCGCACTTAATATACCAATTCTTCTGACTTGTACACTGTACACATATATATAAGTAGCGCACTTAATATACCAATTCTTCTGACTTGTACACTGTATACTGTACACGTATATATAAGTAGCGCACTTAATATACCAATTCCTCTGACTTGTACACTGTATACTGTACACGTATATATAAGTAGCGCACTTAATATACCAATTCTTCTGACTTGTACACTGTATACTGTACACGTATATATAAGTAGCGCACTTAATATACCAATTCCTCTGACTTGTACACTGTATACTGTACACGTATATATAAGTAGCGCACTTAATATACCAATTCTTCTGACTTGTACACTGCATACTGTACACGTATATATAAGTAGCGCACTTAATATACCAATTCTTCTGACTTGTACACTGTATACTGTATACGTATATATAAGTAGCGCACTTAATATACCAATTCCTCTGACTTGTACACTGTATACTGTACACGTATATATAAGTAGCGCACTTAATATACCAATTCTTCTGACTTGTACACTGCATACTGTACACGTATATATAAGTAGCGCACATAATATACCAATTCTTCTGACTTGTACACTATATACTGTACACGTATATATAAGTAGCGCACTTAATATACCAATTCTTCTGACTTGTACACTGTATACTGTACACATATATATATATAAGTAGCGCACTTAATATACCAATTCTTCTGACTTGTACACTGTATACTGTACACGTATATATAAGTAGCGCACTTAATATACCAATTCTTCTGACTTGTACACTGTATACTGTACACGTATATATAAGTAGCGCACTTAATATACCAATTCTTCTGACTTGTACACTGTATACTGTATACGTATATATAAGTAGCGCACTTAATATACCAATTCTTCTGACTTGTACACTGTACACATATATATAAGTAGCGCACTTAATATACCAATTCTTCTGACTTGTACACTGTATACTGTACACATATATATATAAGTAGCGCACTTAATATACCAATTCTTCTGACTTGTACACTGTATACTGTACACGTATATATAAGTAGCGCACTTAATATACCAATTCTTCTGACTTGTACACTGTATACTGTACACGTATATATAAGTAGCGCACTTAATATACCAATTCTTCTGACTTGTACACTGTATACTGTACACGTATATATAAGTAGCGCACTTAATATACCAATTCTTCTGACTTGTACACTGTATACTGTACACGTATATATAAGTATAGCGCACTTAATATACCAATTCTTCTGACTTGTACACTGTATACTGTACACGTATATATAAGTAGCGCCTTTAATATACCAATTCTTCTGACTTGTACACTGTATACTGTACACGTATATATAAGTAGCGCACTTAATATACCAATTCTTCTGACTTGTACTCTGTATACTGTACACGTATATATAAGTAGCGCCTTTAATATACCAATTCTTCTGACTTGTACACTGTATACTGTACACGTATATATAAGTAGCGCCTTTAATATACCAATTCTTCTGACTTGTATACTGTACACGTATATATAAGTAGCGCACTTAATATACCAATTCTTCTGACTTGTACACTGTATACTGTACACGTATATATAAGTAGCGCACTTAATATACCAATTCTTCTGACTTGTACACTGTATACTGTACACGTATATATAAGTAGCGCACTTAATATACCAATTCTTCTGACTTGTACACTGTATACTGTACACGTATATATAAGTAGCGCACTTAATATACCAATTCTTCTGACTTGTACACTGTATACTGTACACGTATATATAAGTAGCGCACTTAATATACCAATTCTTCTGACTTGTACACTGTATACTGTACACGTATATATAAGTAGCGCACTTAATATACCAATTCTTCTGACTTGTATACTGTACACGTATATATAAGTAGCGCACTTAATATACCAATTCTTCTGACTTGTATACTGTACACGTATATATAAGTAGCGCACTTAATATACCAATTCTTCTGACTTGTACACTGTATACTGTACACGTATATATAAGTAGCGCACTTAATATACCAATTCTTCTGACTTGTATACTGTACACGTATATATAAGTAGCGCACTTAATATACCAATTCTTCTGACTTGTACACTGTATACTGTACACGTATATATAAGTAGCGCACTTAATATACCAATTCTTCTGACTTGTACACTGTATACTGTACACGTATATATAAGTAGCGCACTTAATATACCAATTCTTCTGACTTGTATACTGTACACGTATATATATAAGTAGCGCACTTAATATACCAATTCTTCTGACTTGTATACTGTATACTGTACACGTATATATAAGTAGCGCACTTAATATACCAATTCTTCTGACTTGTATACTGTATACTGTACACGTATATATAAGTAGCGCCTTTAATATACCAATTCTTCTGACTTGTATACTGTACACGTATATATAAGTAGCGCACTTAATATACCAATTCTTCTGACTTGTATACTGTACACGTATATATATAAGTAGCGCACTTAATATACCAATTCCACTGACTTGTACACTGTATACTGTACACGTATATATAAGTAGCGCACTTAATATACCAATTCTTCTGACTTGTACACTGTATACTGTACACATATATATAAGTAGCGCACTTAATATACCAATTCTTCTGACTTGTACACTGTATACTGTACACATATATATAAGTAGCGCACTTAATATACCAATTCTTCTGACTTGTACACTGTATACTGTACACGTATATATAAGTAGCGCACTTAATATACCAATTCTTCTGACTTGTACTCTGTATACTGTACACGTATATATAAGTAGCGCACTTAATATACCAATTCTTCTGACTTGTACACTGTACACGTATATATAAGTAGCGCACTTAATATACCAATTCTTCTGACTTGTACACTGTATACTGTACACGTATATATAAGTAGCGCACTTAATATACCAATTCTTCTGACTTGTATACTGTACACGTATATATATAAGTAGCGCACTTAATATACCAATTCTTCTGACTTGTACACTGTATACTGTACACATATATATAAGTAGCGCACTTAATATACCAATTCTTCTGACTTGTATACTGTACACGTATATATATAAGTAGCGCACTTAATATACCAATTCTTCTGACTTGTACACTGTATACTGTACACATATATATAAGTAGCGCACTTAATATACCAATTCTTCTGACTTGTACACTGTATACTGTACACATATATATAAGTAGCGCACTTAATATACAAATTCTTCTGACTTGTACACTGTATACTGTACACGTATATATAAGTAGCGCACTTAATATACCAATTCTTCTGACTTGTACACTATATACTGTACACGTATATATAAGTAGCGCACTTAATATACCAATTCTTCTGACTTGTACACTGTATACTGTACACGTATATATAAGTAGCGCACTTAATATACCAATTCTTCTGACTTGTACACTGTATACTGTACACGTATATATAAGTAGCGCACTTAATATACCAATTCTTCTGACTTGTACACTGTATACTGTACACATATATATAAGTAGCGCACTTAATATACCAATTCTTCTGACTTGTACACTGTATACTGTACACATATATATAAGTAGCGCACTTAATATACCAATTCCTCTGACTTGTACTCTGCATACTGTACACGTATATATAAGTAGCGCACTTAATATACCAATTCTTCTGACTTGTACACTGTATACTGTACACGTATATATAAGTAGCGCACTTAATATACCAATTCTTCTGACTTGTACACTGTACACGTATATATAAGTAGCGCACTTAATATACCAATTCTTCTGACTTGTACTCTGTATACTGTACACGTATATATAAGTAGCGCACTTAATATACAAATTCTTCTGACTTGTACACTGTATACTGTACACGTATATATAAGTAGCGCACTTAATATACCAATTCTTCTGACTTGTACACTGTACACGTATATATAAGTAGCGCACTTAATATACCAATTCGTCTGACTTGTACACTGTATACTGTACACGTATATATAAGTAGCGCACTTAATATACCAATTCTTCTGACTTGTACACTGTATACTGTACACATATATATAAGTAGCGCACTTAATATACCAATTCTTCTGACTTGTACACTGTACACATATATATAAGTAGCGCACTTAATATACCAATTTTTCTGACTTGTACACTGTATACTGTACACGTATATATAAGTAGCGCACTTAATATACCAATTCTTCTGACTTGTACACTGTATACTGTACACGTATATATAAGTAGCGCACTTAATATACAAATTCTTCTGACTTGTACACTGTACACGTATATATAAGTAGCGCACTTAATATACCAATTCTTCTGACTTGTACACTGTATACTGTACACGTATATATAAGTAGCGCACTTAATATACCAATTCTTCTGACTTGTACACTGTATACTGTACACGTATATATAAGTAGCGCACTTAATATACCAATTCTTCTGACTTGTACACTGTATACTGTACACGTATATATAAGTAGCGCACTTAATATACCAATTCTTCTGACTTGTACACTGTATACTGTACACATATATATAAGTAGCGCACTTAATATACCAATTCTTCTGACTTGTACACTGTACACATATATATAAGTAGCGCACTTAATATACCAATTCTTCTGACTTGTACACTGTATACTGTACACGTATATATAAGTAGCGCACTTAATATACCAATTCTTCTGACTTGTACACTGTATACTGTACACGTATATATAAGTAGCGCACTTAATATACCAATTCTTCTGACTTGTACACTGTATACTGTACACGTATATATAAGTAGCGCACTTAATATACCAATTCTTCTGACTTGTACACTGTATACTGTACACGTATATATAAGTAGCGCACTTAATATACCAATTCTTCTGACTTGTATACTGTACACGTATATATAAGTAGCGCACTTAATATACCAATTCTTCTGACTTGTACACTGTATACTGTACACGTATATATAAGTAGCGCACTTAATATACCAATTCTTCTGACTTGTACACTGTATACTGTACACGTATATATAAGTAGCGCACTTAATATACCAATTCTTCTGACTTGTACACTGTATACTGTACACGTATATATAAGTAGCGCACTTAATATACCAATTCTTCTGACTTGTACACTATATACTGTACACGTATATATAAGTAGCGCACTTAATATACCAATTCTTCTGACTTGTACTCTGCATACTGATCGGATTGTTGTTGTTGGAATCTGTTGAGATGGGGACCCTCTGTTCGGATTGAGTACCTTTAATATACCAATTCTTCTGACTTGTACACTGTATATACTGTACACGTATATATAAGTAGATTTCAGGCGAATGCCGATAAACGTGTCGTCGAAATGCTACGTAGTGTAGGAAGGAAGTACATTAGATATTGTGAAACTTAAATAAATTTCTGGCATTGCATGTTGTTTCACACTGGCATTGTTGTTGCATATCGGTCGGTGATATAAACGGTCATATATGTGGTCTTTCGAAGTTCATAAATGGCTGCAGGTCATAAAAAATCGGACAGTTGGGATCATTTTACTCTCGAAAAACCGAATAAGAAAGTTAATACATTGCCAATCCCGGCCGTAGACGGAAGTATTGTGGAACAACTACTAATATGTGCGACTTCAGAAAAGCATGGTTCGCGCTGCCACTTGCCAAATTTGCTAATCGCAAAAATAATTCACATTTGGCAAAAAATATTTTCATTTGGCAAAAGTTTTGGCAAGTCACTTTTTAATTAATCAAGCAATTTGAAAAAATATTGGTCAATCATTACCATTCATTTCAGGAAACTCTTACAACCTAATTATATTAGTGGTGTTTTAGAAGGTTTAGGGAAAGTTAACACCTCTATTAAGATGCAATTAATCTCACAGCATTAGTACTGATGGTTGGAGGGAATACTATATCCTCCTGTGATGTGCCCTTCTGATGGAGAAACCCTTCTACCATTGTTTTGTTCGGTGATTGGCTTATTGTTGCATGATAAACCACAATATAAATGCCAGTATAATTAATGATTAAATAACTGTTTTTCTATCGATACCAAATGTCGTTCAAACCGCGAATGTCGAAACATAAGACTTAAGGTTTCAGAAAATGATACTATCAGGGATATAGCATTTGGATAATTATAAAATAATTTGGCAAAAAATATTTTCAGTTGGCAAATGTAAATTTCGGTCCAGCGCGGACCCTGCAGAAAAGTAAGCATGAGACGATACTCTGGACGGAACTGAGATATCTCAATAGTGTCACGAATATTTACTTGTGTTGTGTTACAGCTTATAGACAATTATTATGGGTGCAGTTATTGACTTGTTTCTTTAATACAAACGAGGTATGTACATACAGCACGATCGGGCATTTTACGTTTGTCTCAAACATTCGAATATTATTCAATATTCGCTCGTTGAGTTGGCCGAATATTCGAATGTAAACATTGGCCGAATACCGAACACTACTCACAGTTGGTTATGTGCAACGGAAATATAAGTCTAGAAAAATATCACAACTAAGAAGAACGTAGTGCAACATGTTAAAGGGGTACTGTACGCCAAATGTTGTTGTTGGGTTCTATAGTCTCCGAGTCAGAGAATAAGATAACAATTGTTTCATTATTTGAAAGTCTGTTGAGTACGAAGTAGTGTTACGGATGACAAATTTACCGGAATGCAAAAATACAAATGGTCGTTGTCGAGTAATTTTTGTACAGTTTTCAACCAAATGAATCAAATAAAAGTTATATTATAGGCATACTAGTCCAATATAATCATTTAAGTTATCGTATCGTCGCTAGTCAGTGAGTGACTTGAGTGTTCTCCCCGTATCATTATAATATTTTAAGCAATCGTGTGTGCGATCGGTTTAACATCCAGTATCCCTCAATTACTTTATTTTGATTACGGAAATTCGTAATTTAATTGACGCCATTTTATGGCTCCAGTCATAAATTCAATTTATATCAAATTATTAACTTTTAAATTATTAAATTTTAAGATAGCACATTAACCTGAGCGTTTACAGAATACATCTTCGACTCAAATTACTTATGTTTCTATATATTATCGATATTAGATCGTTGTTGTCACCGGAAATTTAATGCAAATGGCGTACAGTACCCCTTTAAAGTAGATAAACTTTGTTTTTATATTCACATCGATAGTTATCCAATTAGGAATTTACACGTGTTGAAAGCATAGTTATGTAGACACAACTGGTACAGTGATTTGTCAACACACGTTGCTAGTCGTGTAGTAAGTTAAAGAGAGACAGAGAGATAGAGAGAGAGGGGGGGAGATATATATAGAGAGAGATAGAGAGAGAATTTATTGACAAAGATCAACTCCAACAAAATATGCACACTTAATAGTGAAGATAATGAGGTTCATACAGATTAAAAGGGAAAAAACAACAAAATCTATGCTAACCCACCTGGGATAACTATCCACCAGATGGGCTGAGTTCTCCTTGCCTGGAAAGGTCATATCCATGAATTGGCTGACTTACTGTCCATCCCATTAAAATAACATTCTGCTCTGTCTGGAAGTTGCGTGGACGTTTGGTATATTATATAGAATAACTGTGGTCAATTTAGGAGATACACGTACCCTGTTGAGTTGTACATTCTTGGATTCGAGCATGAAACTGTTTGTGAACAAGGCGCGGGTGTGCTCGTTTCGCTACTCCGTTCTGCGCCGATGAAATTTTACCGTGCTACATTCAGATTTGATGCACATTGAAGGGGCCGATGTCGGTGAATCGAAACCTAAAGTTAGCCGCTCTTGGCCAACCAGAAGGCTTGTTTTAATGACAAACACTCAATTGAATTACAATATAGGATATACGATTTTATGTATAGGATCATTTGGAAATGAATTCTGAATCAATGGAGCGTTAAAATATTTCAGTCTGAAGTGACTTTCAGATTATCAGGTCTGGCAATTCCCAGTTATGGCTATAATAGCCACATACAGCTATTGTAGCTACGTATACCTATTGGTGATGGATGAATCTGGTTGAAGAGAGATAACTCAATCCAACAAACAATCGTTGAAGCATACTATAACCTGATTTCATTATTCTTAGTAAGTTAATACAGTTCGACATGTTCATGTATAATTAACAAATCAAAGCAGTCCAACATGGTTACTTTTTCCTGACAAGTGTTCCTAAATATAAAATCATGTATGGGTGGATGCGAGTCCAATATCACATAGCATAACATATTTCTAAACAGATACACGTGCTTAGCTATGCTTGTCGGATATTCCGCAAGCTGGTGCAACCGAAATGTCACCGACTACAAAATAATACATCTGAACCTTTGTTGCAACAGTTCGCGGTAATGCTTCCGCGTCATGCCAATTGGTAAAATATTGTTTTACTATAGTCAAATGTAGCTATAATAGCTACATATAGCTAATGTAGCTATAATTGCCATGCCTGTTTATGTTTCATTACTTTGACCTTTTTCAATGTTTACCGTCAAGTTTTGATAAACTTTTAAAACCTTATTGGACTAATAACAGGTTTTGTGCATTTTATTCTATAGTTGACCGTGGTTAGCGGCATTAGTTTTGTACAACTAATCGATTCCGATAACCGAAGCGGCATTTAAAAAATTGTTGTTGTTGGAATCTGATGATATGGGGACCATCGAATCGAATTGAGTACCTTTAAATGACTCATTGGGAGCCCTCTTGATAGTCCCCTGTTAATTTATATAGCGGACACACAGACAGACAGACAGTCGCAAATATAGATTTATAATATAAGTCTATATAGTTTTCCACAAGGACGGACGTATGTATTTGTTTATTATGGACCGACCCCCTTTTTGATCAAATACGTGTTATTCAGTTGTCAAATCCCGGTGTACTGCGATGTTTTAATGATTATTGTGTTTAATATAATGGTAGATCCGTTCTGTGTCAATATTCGAAGTTATCTTCAGACTGATACGCTTCCCAGCTCTCGACAACAGCTTAGTTTCTAAGGATGTCCGCGTAGCTGATGTGGTTAGTTCGTGAATACTATCATCGAAGTCTGGGCTAGACGAGGTTGGCACGGGTTCGAACCCCGACATAGGCGAAACTCGGGACCGATATTGAAGCTTGATTTGAATTGCGAGATAATATCTCAATGTGCCATTCCGATCGATACATGGCCATTTCATTAAGAAATTATTGTAGTCTGACAGTGTAGGAATATGATATGTTATTTCCATGCGTTGCTATGGCAACATGACATGAAACACAGCACCACCGAGATACACGAACCATGCTGCGAAGAAACTAATCAGCAAAGACTCAAAAGAACAACACTCGGCCACAAATACACGTGGGTCAGACGGGGACTGGTCCCAATAATACACCATAATGGCTTCCCCGGACACTCTATCCATAATTATACACAAACCAACGGTGTTTGTAAGCAGACGCCTCGTGATTGCCCGTGCCGGGGATAAATATGTCATTGTGGGATTCCCTAGAAAGCTTATGTGCGGCGGATTTTGATCTCTTGAGCACGGGCAGTCGTACATTAGAATGTAAACTCCAGTCTTAATTGGAAAGACGCCGCCGTAGCTATATAGCTACTGGCAATGATTAGAAGCATATACGTATTAAGACTCTATCTATTCCCATTGCGGAGCATCGTAGTCGGTGATATATAGCTTCACGCTTCCTGCTAAGACATGCCCCGTCCTCATTTGTCTAAGACACGTAATTAATGGTGTCAATATAATCCATTTGTTTGTTTTGTGTCGGGTTTTCAAAGAAGACGATGGTGACTCACCGCGGTCACAGAATCCGCCGGTCACAAATGGTACAAAACAACCATAGTCAGAAATGGTAACGCCCTCAAGATCATATTATTAGGCATTTATAAAAAATAAAATATACCGGTTTCATGAATGCACCGCCTCAGAATTCTGTTAAAACAACTAATCCTTCAAATTATTACAAATACGGCTTATAACTGAAGGTTTCTCATTCGCCACACCAGAAATTAAACCTCTAAATGCGGACCAAAAATATACTAATCGGATTTAATACACCACGATACCTCGCAATACGACCTTTAGTCTACATTAAAACTGAGACACACTTCATCATTGAAAATATATCAATATTGAAGAACGTAAGTATTTATTTGAAACATGTTTTTAAAGAATACAACTAAGATAGTACACTGATCTATAGAGTTATCCATGTGAATTTATATACACGTATTTCCGTATACATAGATATATGCTTGTGTGGAAATATATGTATACAGTATGCATATGATATATTTATATAAGTATTACATACAATTTGTTATGTATGGACATGAAATTATGATGAAAATGTTATTCATACAACTGTACATAGTGTATATATGTTATTATGCATGTTCCACATTAATTTGTGGCTTTTCGCATTAAAACTCATTCAGTCATTCATTCAATGTTAGGTATTATATTATATTAGATATTATGCATTGTGTTCCCGCAAAAAATAATTATCAAGAGTGGCTCACCCATTGTTCACACCTAAATATCGAAAGCAATTGACGTGGTCATAAAAAGTTACACACTGCAACAACGAGACATCCGCGAATACATACATCCTGCAAAAAGTATAACCGGTACGCAATATATCGAGTACGTCATTAATCAAAATTGCCACATAGCTCCTATGACATCGCCAGATCAGCTTCGCAAAATGCACCATAGAGGTCGTAATGAACATCATAGTTACCCCCAAAACTCGCATGACATCGTCGAATCAGCCTCGCAGTATAGACCCTTGAACGCGGTATGAAGTTCTTAATATTAATCTTCGAACAGATTGATGGTTTGGAAAATACATCTATAATTATTGCTGGTGACTGGAATGTACACCAAGATTACTCAATTGATACTGTTCGATACAAACAGAGGAATAACCTTAAATCAAATGAAAAAATTAAATTCTGGCAAAACAGGTTAGATTTACATGATGTGTGTATACTTCATAACCCTGATTCTCAAAGATATAGCTGGAGAGGTCCAGGAAATAAAATGGCTGGTCTAGATTATTTCCTGGCCTCATCTGATCTTCAGCCATTTATTAAAAACTCGGAAATACTGTTGAGCTATAAATCTGACCATAGTCCAGTTAGCCTGAGTCTACAATTTGTGAGTCATCTTAGAGGCAGGGGTACATGGAAATTCAATAATAGTTTACTCAGAGACAAGAAGTATGTCGAGTCAGTTAAAACAACAATTGCAGACACAGTCAACCAATATACATGTAATAGCAATAATACAAACACAGTTATTGGCGAAGAGAACTGTTTTACAATTAACGATCAACTATTTTGGGAAACTTTAAAAATCATGATTCGCGGACAGACCATAGCCTACTCTTCAATATTGAAAAAAGAAAGAGATAACTTAGAAAAAAAACTTAGAGCTTATACTTTTGAAGCTTACGGAAGAACTGGAAAGTAGAAACGAATCAACCTCAGAAGAAATTGAAAAAGTGAAATCAGAGTTAGTTAGATTAAGGGATAATAAAATACAAGGAATCATACTAAGAATAAAGGGAAAATGGAAAGTAGAAGGGGAGAAATCAACTAAATACTTTTGCAATTTGGAAAAAAGAAGCTACACTGAGAAAAGCATACCGAGATTAATAAAAAGCGATGGGTCTGAAACAAGCAATTTATCAGAAATAATGAAAGAACAGCATGCCTTCTATAAAGATCTATATGAATCAAAACTCTCTCCCATAACAGCGGAAAATGAAGAATTTACTTTTTGTGATGAAAGCAACCCTTTCCTGAATTTTTTAGATGACAATGAATGTCAGTCCCTGGAGGGAATATTAAAGGAAATTGAATGTTCAACTGCACTCAAAAAAAATGAAAAATGATAAATATCCATGGTCAGATGGATTCACAGTGCCATTCTACAAATTTTTCTGGAAAGATGTTGGACACTTTGTGATAAATTCATTAAATCATGGATTTAAAATGCAAACACTCTCAGTAACCCAGAGATGTGGAATAATAACTTGCTTACCAAAACCCAATAAACCAAGAGAATATATAAAAAAAATGGAGATCTATCACTCTCCTGAATGTTGATGCGAAGATTGCATCATCTGTAATTGCTAACAGAATGAAAACATCCCTGCCTAAGCTGATCTCAGACTCCCAATTAGGATTTCTAGCAGGACGATATATTGGTGAATCAACCCGTCTCATTTTCGACCTAATGGATAAATGCGAACAGAACAACATACCTGGCTTATTAACCATCATCGATTTTGAAAAAGCTTTTGATTCTTTGGAATGGAGTTACATGGAAAAATGTTTGAAATTCTTTAAATTCGGACCAGATATTATTAGTTGGGTTAAAACATTCTACACAGACAGTTTTAGTTATATTATCAACAATGGGAATTTATCCGAAAGATTAGATATACACAGGGGTGTGAGACAGGGAGTCCCTTTATCACCCTATCTGTTCATCCTGGCTGTGGAGACTCTTAGCGCATCAATTAAACACAACCCAGACATAACAGGTATAAAAATCAATGGATCAGAATTCGTAATATCACAATATGCAGATGATATGACCCTGTTCCTTGGGGATGACTCACAATCCTTGAACGAAGCGTTTAATACAATTCGAAAATTCTCACAAATATCAGGTCTAAAGGCTAATTTTTTTAAAAACAGAAGTATTATGGATTGGATCGAAACGGGGCTGTGCTGAAAAAATACGAACAGAAGAACCTGTTATATGGAACCATTCAAATTCTGTAACTATTCTTGGTATAGAATTTAATCTGTTCAATGAATACTGTATTGAAAACAACTACCGGACAAAATTGCAAAAAATGGAACTGAATGACTGGTCATTCAGGCAGTTATCTCTCATTGGAGAAACAACTGTAATAAAGACCCTAGCACTTCCTATGCTAACACATTGTCTATCAGTATTACCTCCCCCTCCAGAGATACCACAGAAAAAATACAGCAAGCTTTCTTTCGCTTTCTGTGGTCGGGAAAAAATGATAAAATAAAACGCAAAGTTATTATCAATCGTATTGAGGATGGTGGTTTGAAGTTTTCCCGTATAGAGTCTTTCTCCAATGCTTTGAAAATATCCTGGGTAAAAAAATTACTTGATCCATCCAACCTGGCAAGCTGGAAAATTATTATCATGGATGATTTGTAGCCATTTGGTGGCAATACAATTTGGCATCTTCACACTGAAGCCTTAAATGTTTTGGGGAAAAAGGTGAACCCTTTTTGGAAAAGTGTTTTATATGCTTGGAGTCTAGTGGACCAAAATCTCAGCACAGCCCCGGAAGATATCCTATCCCAACCGATTCATTTAAATAAACATATCATAGTGGACAGACATATGTTCATTAATAAAGAGTGGATAAAGAATAATATATTCTTTATAAATGATCTTATGAAAGATGACTCAGGATTCCTGGACTATGGTGAATTTTGTTGTAAATATAATGTACGCACTCCATTTACATATTACCAGGGACTTTTGAATGCAATACCATCTCAATGGAGAACATGTGTGAAGGGAAATAGGAAACTTAATCTGATAACAAAATCAAAAATAGATAAGTTGGAAAACTTGACAAAAACCTGTAAAACATTTTATCCCATATTTCTGGAAAATATTGTTGAACAACCAACCCATATTCAAAACAAATGGGCAAAAAGATTAGGAAAACCCATTAGTGGTTTGAATTGGAGTGAAATCTATAAACATCCGTACCAAATTACAGATGATACAGGGTTACTTAATTTCCAATTTAAGATCAATCATGATATACTGTATACAAATTCGAAACTATTCAAGTGCAAACTATCAGAAACAGAACTTTGCACCTTCTGTGGAAACTCAAGAGAAACAGTTCTACATCTCTTCTATGAATGTTCCATTTCAAAAACTGTATTGCTTCAATTTCAACAGCTACTCAAAGAAAAATGTGCATTTTCAATAGATCTCACCCCATAATATACTGTGCTTGGAATGGGAGACACAGAAGCAACCATATTTGAAATATTGGATATTTGTATATTACTTTACAGAAAAAATATATATTTATGTAAAATGAGGAAAAACAATCCTACTTTAACTGGCCTCATTGAACATCTTAAATACTACCAAAACATTGAATGTCTCAGTACAAGTCACTTGGAAGTCAGTAGGGCTCATCATCTTAAAACAAGATGGGAAGACATTAAACCATTGTTAACATATCAATAAGTTAACGGAAAACTGGAAAGAAAAATTGTTTACATTACCATCAATTCCAAAATCAACTAATGTTTTTGTATACCAATTGTAGGGATGAAGATAAATGTAATTCACATGTACTCTCCACTGAGATGGAGGGCCCCCTCCACCCCACGGCAATAATATATCAATAAACTAAACATTTATTTGTTTACTATAATTGTAAAAAAGTTTGGTACAAAAGCAATAATATATCAAACATACAATCTATACTTTATTTTCAATAGAATAATCAACCATCATAATATATATATTAATATGTGTACACCTATTTATGAGATATGCTTATCAGGATCCTAATAAAAAAAGAAGAAAAAAAGAAAGAAGTTCTTAATATTTGAAAGGGTGGCGTCACTGGGTTAGTGTGGGGTGTTAATTGCTTCATATGTGCTGGAAGTGAACAAATCATCATTTCTTATCGAAATGGTCACGTTAGGGTTTGAATGGCATTTTGATATGTCCCTAATCTCCGTCTAAGCTGAAAATTATGCCTGTCATTTGCAGAATGAGGTCCACAGAGGGTGAATTTAGTGACGCTCTCCCACATAGCAGGCTAGCATAACCAAATTCACCCTATGGGGATCTCATTCTGCATGGACTCATCTGCTATGGGAGACATAGACTCAGATCGAAGTTCCCAAATGATGAATATTGTGATGTACACCCTTTGGGAACCTCGAGTATGCAATGTGTCGTTTGCCAAATTGGAGATGTAGAGTAACTAAACTAAAAAAGAAATAGAACCTATGCGAAGTTTCTATAGACATTTTGATAATAAAGAAACTATCAAGAAAAGATGATGCGTAAACAGAATGAGGAGGTTAATTTAGTGATGTTAGCCCGCTATGTGTGCATATATATCGGAGAACAACCGACTAAGATGTCAATTGTTCATTTATAATAATGATTACATATTAAATAATAACACAATCAATGGCCAAAGTAAATCCCGAGATATGACCCGTTGTGGTACGTGGCATCGGTACGTTTTTATTCAAAGTGCACTCTAAATCGCGTTGGGTAAAATTGTGCCCAACACAATATTGCATATAGCATCACGTGACCGAACGCAATGGTGCATATAGCATCACGTGACCAAACGCAATGGTGTATATAGCATCATGGGAACGTTGGGTACACATTACCTTATTGCGGGCCCAGAACACTGTGGATCACCCATTGCTCATTCTGAATATAGGCACCATAAAACAACGTATTGCATATAACGAGTCGAAACGTAAATTAGTCGTCAGCTATTTATTAATATGGAACTGGGCTGCCAGTCAGACTCAAAGCTATTTATTAATATGGAACTGGGCTACCAGTCAGACTCAAAGCCTATATTATTACGCGCGATCGCGCAACAGTATGGCGATCAGACAGATTCGTAGGTTGGTGTCACCCTACTCCGTTTCACTCCATGACGTCACCAAAAACGACGTAAAACCTCGTGGCGTTCGGACATTTTCACTGTGCCGTGTTTTTGCTATGTTTATTTTATGTGTTGTTTTCGATTATTTGTTTGTCGCCGATATCGCCATTTGTCGGGATTCCCTGTTTCTATATTTAAAACTGGCATGCTCGTAGTGAGCCTCGATTTCGATTTTTTCTCCCAGGTCAAAATACGTCAGAGTTATGACAAAAATAGATCGACCTACATTTTCTCCATCAGAACTCTACATCAAAGAGTCTATAGACTCCTTCGGGACCTACATAGACTCCTTCATTTGAGTATTTTTACTTATAATTGGGAAGTTTTATCATTTTTGGTTCGTGCGAAGACCTCTTTTTATCGTGCGGGAAAAGAGAGACATTCATAACGCGATTTCGTAATTCGACGCAATAGGCTGAATAGCCTAACCTGCAGCCGAGTTCCGGGTCAAATACGACGAATGACGTAACACAAAATAAAACGCATTTGTTGACACAAACACCATTTGAAGAGTTTATTATTACATAAAATGATCGTTATTGATTAATTATTGATTAATTATTGATATTTATTGTTGCATATTGGCTGCTATCAATATTTACACAAATGTGTTAATTATTTCTTATAATTGCTCCTTTGGTCAACTTTGACTTTCGGAAAATGAAAATGAAAATATGCCGCTGAAAAAAATGTAATCGATATTAAAGTCTCATCCTTTCGGCAACATGGCATTGTTTTAATTACTTAAATGATTAATATAGTAATTTGCCTTTTATCTGTGATGAAAGAGAAATGGTAATTGTCTTTTTTTGCTAACATTAAATTAAATTAAATAAATTAAGTAAAATACAGTGAAATTATTTTTTAAATTATTGTTTATTACATTTTTGCGCACGTTGGCATCTCTCTGAGTGCATTCTAGTGCCTATTTAAATTCCGTTGATATTTCACTGAGAATTTGAGATCCTGTGTGTCTTTTTGCACGTTTGGGATATTATGATTGTCTTTTTGCACGTTTGTGACACCCTGGGTGTCTTTTTGCTCGAAACCATGCGACAATGATCTATTCAGCCATTTAAAATATCCAATTAACCAATCGTGATCCAGTGCGTCCTCTTGGATTACTTCCATGTATTTTATAATAAACGGGCAATCAACAGCTCTCCTCGTCAGATCATTTGCAGAATGGGGTCCCCAGAGGGTGAACGTAGTGACTCGATCCCGCATAGTGGGCTACCATAAATAAATTAACCCTCTGTGGACCTCTTTCAGCTTAGGCCTCATCTTCTCAGAAAAGTTTCTTTATTATCAAAATAGAAACTTCTTCACATATATTCTATTTCTTTTTTTGTTTAGTTTCTCTATACCCCCAAATTCGCAGACGACATATTGCATAATCGAGGTTCCTAATGGGAGTACATCACAATATTCACCATTTGGGAACTTGAGCCTGAGTCTATGTCTCCCGTAGCAAATGAGGCCATACAGAATAAGGTTCACAGAGGGTGAATTTAGTGATGCCAGTGTGCAACCTACTAAATAATTATCAGACACAAACACTAAGATAACAGTATCTAATACAGATGTATAGTTGATACACGTCTAGAATATATTTATTTTCGACCTGACACATTAAGCTTTTGAGTCATCCCGTAGTTTGGTGGAATTTAACGAAATGTTCCGACTGCGAGAATCACTTGGCGGGGTTAACACCGGGGCGTTTATACAGACAGGATTAATCGTATTTGGTTAAATATTGATTGTTTTTTCTTCGCCGTGCAAATAAAAAAGAACTAATCGACGATGAACTGGCTGCGTTTGATGCTTTCCGATCAATGCCATTCATATGCGACAAATCTATGTATGTACAGTAGGTACTGAGTGTGCGATCAGCAAAACACGCAACACCCATTCGGCAAACCTCGTCAGATTCCGTCACCGTTTCAGACTCGGCTTTAATACGACGACATGATTGGTTCGAACTGTTTTCACGTTATGTTTAGGTCGGTGACTGGGTCAAGTACAGGCGCGCCAATTTGAATTTAGTTGTATTCCGTCGGTTCGTGGGTACGAAAACATTTACATTTAACGTCGAATTAAACAATATAAAAGTGTTGTCTTACAACAATGATATAGCATAGTTCACAAAATATTTATATGAAATTATCGCATGACCTAAATTGACTTTTGTGGAAACGTCCAATAGCACAGTTGTTGCGAGGTGACACAATTGGTGCGATGTCAGGCATATTTGCCGTTGTCGGGTCATAGCATACGCCGTAAATCCGTGCTATCAATTGCATTAAAATCGGATGGTTGACCCATGTTTCCGGATATTTGGTGATAAAAAAACACGAGCCATACATAAATATTGGATCGAGTAACTCGTCAAATAACACCACGCGTAAACGGACTATGTTATGCGGCGACACATTTCTTCCAGATCTGAATATAATCATCCGCGAAAAATGACTACTAATTGCACCAGAGAGCTTGGGCCCAGAGGTCATAGGTCGAGGACTCCAGAATGACGCAACACGGTGGTGATCTACATGATTGTTCTAAGATTAGCAGTGCTTTATTGTCCCGGTGATTCACGATGAACTTGCGTGATGCGGACTAAGGCGAATTGACAGAAATCATGGAGACTTTTCGATAGTCCCATGCTTGACTTAATAGTCCGAGGGTTCGATAATCCGAGGGTTCGTTAGTTAGATTGTCCTATCGAAGGGACAGCTGGGTTTTGTGCCAATCTTTTTTACATTTTCAACAGCTGGAATCACAAAAAACTCAAATACATATTGCACGTACATGTACTTGCGAATCTTGTTTCCGCGTTTATTGGGAATACAACCACAGTCGTAATGATGACGATTATATTGGCGACGATGATAACAATATGGATGCATGCCGATGATGATGTTATTGATGCTGGTGACAACGACGCTAACGATGACGAAAACGACAATAATGGACGACGATGACGACGGCGATGATGATGACGCGGATGAAGACGATGATGATGATGATGATGACGACGAGGATGAAGATGATGATGATAATGATGATGCTTATAATGACGATGATGATGAGGACGATGGTGATGATGATGATGCTGATGGTGATGAAGATAGTGATGATGATGGCCAAATGTAACTACATGTGCATACACTGTATATATGTTATAGTAGCTGATGTGCCCATACATAAATATTGGAGCGAACCACAGCGAGCGTATATTGAGCGCGAATCATGGAGAAGGAAAGTGAACGTATATCGAGGTCCCACCGGTGATGAGTGTTTTTCTTACCGCACACTTTTTACACACTGTATATTACTTCATCAAAAGAACAACCAATATATACTGTCATGTACACCGCGATTTATGACATTTTATAATGGATGCCTGTGGCCCCTATAACGAAGTCGAATCAATTCTTGTTGATAAATCCCGCAAATTCTCGTTTCTTGTTGATGAATCTCGAGGTGTTTTTTATTCATGTTAATTTGATTTATTACGCTATGATTGATGCGCTGCTACATCAACTGTTTTAGTCCCGAATTTCAAAGATTTCCGTACAAGTCGATATATTTGCGTTTTAGGTATTTATTTCTTCGGGTCAATTACGATGAGTTGATACGACGTTCCGCCGTGTAGGCGGGTTATTGATTTGAGATGTTATATCACTTTGATCGGCCAATCAAACAGTAAATTGATGGTGGATAGAAGACTATGAGCGGCGTACATTTGAGTTAGCCATTTCTGTACTGAACGGATTCTTCAATTATCTTATATTTATATTTGCGTATGCCTGTTTGTCTGTCTGTCTGTGTGTGTTCTATATAAATTAACGCGGGATTATCTAGATGAAAAAAGCGGTCTCACTTGTTACGAGTAAGATAATGGCTTGGGTTAGAATTTTCCAAAGTGAGGCTTTTCTTGTCACGGACAAAACACGGGGAGGGGCAGAAAAACTGTTAACGAACACGATTAGTTGATGAGGCTTTCCGCCGTGTGTAGGCAGGTTATTGATTTCATATGTTATATACATAACTTTGATCGGCTAACCAAACAGTAGATGGATGGTGGATAGAAGACAATCTAATTATATGCCACGTACATTTGATTTAACCCTTTATCCAACAAACCGGCCAAAACCGGCCAAATAAAGCTTCAACAGCCTAAAATATCTTCGGTCTGTCTCAATAGAACCATACAAATATGGATATCATTGGAACCGGCTCCTTGACCACATTGTGATAGTTACAGTTATGCCCTGTGCCAATGCATTCTTTTATATATGCGAGTCGACCATAGGTCGCCTCGCATATATAAGAGAATGCATTGGCTTAACACATTAAAAATTATAAAATTGTCAAAGAATGTAAGAAAAAATGGTAAAAAGTGTTAAAAAAAGATTTTTTTTTCTGTTGGGTAGAGGGTCTTTCTGTAGTGCATGGATTCTCCAATTCAGATATAGAAATACATATTGGAACGATATATTATTCATTTAGAGAGGGGTTCGTGCAATACAAGCAGACGTTAGAAGGTTATTATGATCCGGCGTACATTTTATTTGAGCTTTACTGTACTGCACGGATTCTACAATTCAGTAATAAATTTACACATTGGAACGGTTTAGTATTCACCGAGAGAGCTGTTCATGTAATGAAGGCAGACAAAAGACAATAGAAGATACTACAGGACCAGAATGATTCATATGTGACCCGCCATATCAAATACAGTCGTAAGTCGGGATTTCTAATACTGTGTAAATACATAATATATTTTTAAAAATGTAAAAAATCGAAAATTATGATTTTTTGTTTGACATATTTGTATATAGTTCTACTCTGTCGACATAAAGTAGCATAAAGTGAAGTTTGTGTCTATTAATGTGCTTTTGTAATTTGGACATATTGTGGTCTATATTGATTCAGAATTTAACTAATTTGTTTGTCTTTAAATGCGATTATCTCTGAATGTCTCATTCTGACACTGACATTCAAAATCCTATAACTTTGGACCGCAACAACACCTAAAGTCTGCGTCACTCTGCGACCTATGTAAAGCTCTTATCACACTCTATAGCATGCAACACATAACTGAAATAAAAAAAAATCGACTTACGACTGGTTTTGATATGACAGGTCACATATATGGTGGAAAATTGTCGTTTGTTGAATGTATTATTTGAAATATTTCCCGAGGGAATTACTCGTCAATGAATATTTAGTATAGAAAGGTTTAACCATTTACCCAACAAAACGCCCAGAAAAATAGCCCAAAATGAAGCTGCAACAGCCTAAATTATCTTGGGTCTGTCTCAATAGAACCATACAAATATGGATATCATTGGAACCGGCTCATTGACCACATTGTGATAGTTACAGTTATGCCCTGTGCCAATGCATTATTTTATATATGCGAGTCGACCATAGGTCGCCTCGCATATATAAGAGAATGCATTGGGATTCCGGGTGCTGCCAACTTTCAATAAATATTGATTGATATAAACGTTTCAACGTTTCAGGGTCTTCAAATCATATGTATTATCTTATACCCACGAAACTATTCAAAATTGTTATATAAGATAGTTCATCGGTTTATTCTATTTTGTTTATTTCGTTTATTTTGTTTATCCGTGCAACGGGTGATCTCAGCAGCAAACCATACCATTCCATTATGCTATACTTTCTTTACCTCCACATAACCTACTATCTAATTTGACCAGGCAATTCTTCAAGGATTGTCCACTTATAAATGGACAATCGGTACCTAAAATGGTCAGTACTGGCACGCGAGCTTGGGATTGTCCACTAAATGAGGACATGTTTGGTAATCCTACATGTTAGCTTCATATTTAATATGAAGGGCAATAACTCTATAAATAATATTAATTTGCTAAATAACGGTGATTTGTATGAGAAGAAGTGTTTTTGACGAAATAACGGAGATATTTGAAGAAGAGTTGTTGACGAAATAACGGAAATATTCGAAGAAGTGTTTTTAAAGAGCGTAACGCGAACCTCCCCCAAACCCACCCACCCAAGGGAAGAATTTGACTTATATTTCACAAAAGTTGATATGTTGTGGTGTTGCAAATTTCTCACACAAATCTCCGTCATTTAGTAAAGGTACATTCTTTATAGAGTTATTACCCTACAGATTTAATATGAAGCTAACATGCACGATTATCTATATATGTCGTGATTTAGTGGACAATCCCAATCTCGCGTGCCACGCATGGTCGGATTGTTCATTTATTAACGACCAGTTTCGGTACCGATTGTCCATTTATAAGTGGACAATCTTATGCGCATTAGGTGAACTTGACACATCCGCCAGGCGATTCATAGTTCTTCTCTCTCTGAATCTGCTCACATTTCGACTGTGCGGACACTAACTCATTCAAGTCAATATTACTTTCACGCTAACACCAATATCCCCCTAATTCTAAGATTATACAATACAAAACTGAAATATGCTTTTTTTATATTTTTATTCAGAACACAGAATGACAAAGGAGGAAAAGACAAACTTCACGCACACATTACTTCTCTCACTCCAATGCTTGGATGAGCGAAATTCTTCCATGCCATGGCCTACTTTCTTACATGTGACATATAATTAGAATATATTTAAAGGCACACAATGTGATTGAATAATTTTAACAACGAGTATCCATGCTAATAGTAAATTGAAGCCACGATGGTATAACTTTTCCCCTGAAAATGGGCCTTCTTTTGCTGCAACAATGCTGATAAGAACAATACATTAATCGTTTTATTCAGAACAGTTTTATAATTCGGTTACAGCTACATTATTTAATGCTATGTAATATTTAATGTTTGCATAATCAAAGTTCCAACTTCCCAACACCATGTGCAGTTTTAATTATTTTACAGTCAGAATTTATCATAAACAATATAATTAGTCAATTTAACCATATTGCAACTGTATTGTAAATATTGCAATTATTGGTTCGACAGCACTCGGGAACATACACAACGATCTCTTTATTGACGTTTCGGACTGGCGAAAAAAAGTTGTGATTTAGTTAAGCAAACCAGAGCAAACCAGTATTAATTATCTATTGACGTTATCGGTGAATATGATTGGAACATGAAATGATCGGTGTATTGAAATTGCCGAGCGGCAATATGCAATTTCAAAACTGAAATATCTTATGGCCACCCCCTTCCCACCACATGTACATATGATGTAATATATCGTCTACACGTCGTCGTTGTGAACTGATATCACAAAATAATACATAGAGAGGTTTCGCATAATAAAGCCAATCGTCGTCGTAAACATCGTATATGGATCAGGGATGTGGTAAACATCGTATATGGATCAGGGATGTGGTAAACATCGTATATGGATCAGGGATGTCGTAAACATCGTATATGGATCAGGGATGTCGTAAACATCGTATATGGATCAGGGATGTGGTAATGGTAATGCGTATTTGTTAACAGTGTTCACGCTGTCGTGAGCAAATGTCGCAGCCGGCAGTATATAGTCCGCGCATATCTCATAGTTGATTAGTCGCGTGAGCATATAGATAGAACCGCATGAGTGTCTGGATTTTGACGAAATTATCGCACGAGATTTGATGGCGGAGCGATACCTCGAGTGCGGGACGCAGTCCCCTACGAGAGGTATCGCGTTCCGCCAACAAATCGAGTGCGATAATTCGTCAAAATCCAGACACTCATGCGGTTCTATTTTTATTACATATCTCCGTATCATAGTAAATTGACTCACAATCGTACATCTCCGGTACAGAAAATGTGAATTTAATTGAGTTTTAACACTGAATGAAATAGTTCCGTCGACATATTGCACTAGTGCGATTATGATAATTATCACACGCCTGGAAACTCGTGCAATCATGCGAATTACGTTGATAGATATGTAATAAATTAGATTCTCCAAACACAACACACTTTACATTAATTATATACTGGATAGATGATTAAACCATACGATGATAATAGCCACGTATGTCCACTCTTTAAGATATAACAATCCGTATAGGTACTTCAGGGTACATGTATGTCTGTTAGTTTCAAAGCAATAGGTATCGATAAGCATTACTTATTATAGGAGTACCTATTGTTTTAAGAGTGCAGTCCACGGTTTCCAAGCAGATAATTTGCAACACTTTGATTTACATTCGACAACGGTCTGGTAACCCTGGTAACCCACACGCTACTCCATTCCACGTTACATATGTGTATCAGTTTTGCCGCCAGCAGAAGGAACGTCACTAACTACATTATCCAGAATAGGTCTGTTCGAATCACCACGCCATGTGTCCGATACATAAACCGGAAGCTCGTAACGCGCAGTCTCCCAGACGACAGTAACACGGGACTAATCTCATCACTAATATGTTCTATTGGCATTCAATACTATACGTCACGTGTCAGGCAAGCCCTCTGCTCAATTTGGGGTCCGTTTCCTATGTTCAACTTTGTACAAATTCGATTTGTCACAGTCTCTGAAAACATAATATCATTTAGCCCCGCGGTCGTCGCCAATGACCACCATATGTAAAACAGGCCGCCGTGGAAATGCAAATGACCCCCCTTCACCATTAGTGAGAAGCGGAGTCAGGAAATTATATCGACTCGTGTGCGGTACCGACTTGATTACATTATTCTCTAACCCTCGCTAGAAACAACAATACCTGATTGGTTCAAACTTACACACTGATTGCCGGCGACGAGACAATTTATTTACCACGTTATTGAAGGCTGGGATCGTGTTGGAGACGTGTTTACACCCTCGTCGCGGTAGCGAAGTATGTATATGCCTGGGGTATAATACAATGTAAAGACGGTATGTAATGAATTTGCATTCAAATATGAGACAAATAAAATAAAATTAACTGTAGTAATATCCCAAGTAAGAATATTCAGCGACTGACGAATACAGGAAGCTTTATTAAGGGCATTGCCCACGAATAAAGCTAACGTGATTCCTGAGAAATGCTTACTTCATCCCCCAATATCACGTTAAATAGCTTTACTCGTGTGCATCACCCTTTGGGAAATTGTAATGGTTTAGTCAATCACTGAATATTAGTGTTTGGAACTGTTTTAGATTGTTTAGATGTATCGACTTTGAAATGCAAGTTCATTCGGCAGTCGGCACTGTGCGAAATGTCAGTTAATCCTGAAATTGTTGCAAATTGAAAATAGTCATTTGTTTTCAGAATACTCTTCGAAATATATCAGTGAAAACAATTTGAAGCACAGAAATGACTACCCTCTTCACAATTAGGGTACGTTCATACACTGACAAGTTTGCACGGTATGGTTTGCAGGCATTTTGTCGCAGAAAACGGTATGGTGCCATAACATGAACGGAAACAAGCACATAACGTGCATCTGTACCACAGCTCTACGTAAAATCTATGTAGTTCCACCTGTAGCGATGCTACCGGAATTTTCCTGTAAATATCATGCAATTATCTCGCAAGAATACATCATACAGATATTTGAAGGCAAATTCCAATAGCACTGTTACAAGTGGACTTATATAAATGTTACTTCTCATATCTTTCGATTTGGTAAAGATGCATGTTTTGTGCAGGGTTCCGTTCACATTCTGGCACCATGTGGTTTTCTATGACGAAATGCCCGCAAAAACATACCATGCAAACTTGCCAGCGTATAAACCTAGCCTTAGTGAGGTGCAGATGCAGGAAATTATATCGACTCGTGTGTTGTACGGGCTTGAATAAATTATTATCTAACCCTCGCTAGAAACAACTGATTGGTTCAAACTTACACACTGATTGCCGGCGACGAGACAATTTGTTTACCATGCTCCTGGAGACGTCGGGATTCGGATTCAGGAATTATTTGCACTGTTTTTGGCGAAGTGTTTATACGCCTGGGGTAGATTACAATGTAAAGACAGTATGTAATGAATTTGTTTAAAAATCTGATTGTAGCCAAGTGTATACAAAATATTGAATACATTTGTATGCCAAAGCCGAGACATCCACAAAACTTCAAGTAAAAAAACAACCCTGAATATTCAACAACTGGCGAATCAAAGTAGTGTTATAAACGATAATACCAATAATGAATGATGCTGACATGATTCCAGAGAAATATATAAATATATTGTGTACTTTTTTGTTGGTCATGTCAACTCATGGAACCATATATCTGTTGCTTTCTTTATTTGAACATAGCTTCGCTAGTCCTACACTCTTAAAAAAAATAGGTACTTCAGAGTGCCTACGTAGGTACTAAGCTTTGTCCCAGGGGGAGTACCAACTGTTTGGTACTCTGGAGTACCAAAAGTTTAGGTACTCTGGAGTACCAAAAGTGGTACTCTGGAGTACCAAAAGTTTAGGTACTCTAGAGTACCAATATGATTGGTACTCTGGATTACCTACTAAATATATAGGTTCCATCCGGGCATTGTGCATATAATACCCACTCTGCCTTTATGTCACCGAAGTCATGACGCACACGACATGAAGTGCCAAGAAATACACACCCATTATATTATATGAAGTACCGAATATAAAGACAGGTACTCTGAAGTATTTAGGTACTATGCATAGTCCCTAGCAATTTGGTACTCCACAGAACCAAACATATAGGTACTAAGCGCAGAACCTGCCCAGATACCAAGCACTCGAAATTACGAAACATGGCCGACGGCAAATTTAACAATGTGGCAATTTAGATTCCAAATGAAGCTATGGCGTTTAAACATTGAATAAAGTACAAAACCACTCCATTGCATAGTGATAATGAAATAATCCGAATTATACATGCATTACTTTTATTAGTATATAACCTTGATCGTGATTTTGAACTTAAATCAAAGTTTAATATCACGATTTCAGGATTCCCTGTTCCCTGCATGTGGAGTAAAATTGGTCTGAATGTCCAAAAATAATTTCTTAATTTGTGTGCAATAATATTAAGTAAACATAAATCAAACATCTTGGAACTGGTCTGGATGAAACACCGATCGATCTAGAATAGCCCGATAAATAAAAAAACTACCTTGCGATAAATCGCAAACCTTTGCGAATCGCAAACAACTTTGCAATAAGTACCGGTATATGCGATTTAGTGTAAAGGTTTTCGATTGATTAAAAAAGGTTTGCGATTAATGGTTTGTGATTTATCGCAGATATATTTTCATGCATTGGCATTAATGGACTTGAACCATATAAATATAATCCGACATCTACAACAGGTCTGGGTAAACCACCAATCAATCTATAATAGCATGGTTGGGCTAAAATAGACCGATCGTTCTTTGGCAGCAAGCATGCATGTGGGATAAGGGGAGCAAACCTTCGCGATAAATCACAAAACAACTTTGCGAAAAATTACAAACACCTTTGCGATAACTCGCAAACCTTTACGATAAATCTCAAACATCTTTACGAGGACTCTCAGACTGCGTAGTGGGTGATTAAATTTTGCGAATTTTCCAAACATGTTTGAGATTTGTGGCAAACTTTTTTGGTGCTAAAAATTTCTTAATTTGTGTGTAAACATTATAAATCAGCCATCTTGAACAGGTCTCAGTGAACAACCTATCAATTTATAATTGAACGGTCGGGCTAAAATAGACCGATCAGTCATTCACGGCCAGATGCAAGAATGTTGAGAGGAGCAAAACTTGTGCGAGCAAACCTTCGCGATAAATCACAAAACAACTTTGCGAAAAATCACAAACACTTTCGCGATAACACGCAAACCATTACGATACATCTCAAACATCTTTACGATAAATCTCAAACTACGTACTGTGTGAATAATTTTTTTTATCTATCGCAAAGATGTTTGAGATTTGTCGCAAAGGTTTTTTTTGCACTAATGGGCTTCTGTGAATATTATAAATCAGACATCTTAAACAGGTCTGAGTGAACAACCTATCAATCTATGCCCGGTCGGACTAAAATAGACCGATCAGTCATTCACAGCCAGATGCATGAGTGATGAGGGAGCAAACCTTTGCGATAACACACAAACCTTTACGATAACACACAAACCTTTACGATAAATCTCAAACATCTTCATGATAACTCTCAGACTACGTACTGGGCGATTATATTTTTGCGATTTATCGCAAAGATGTTTGAGATTTGTCGCAAAGGCCTTTTGTCGATAATGGGCTTCTGTGAAAATTATAAATCAGACATCTTAAACTGAGTCTGAGTGACCAACCTATCAATCTATAATTGCCCGGACATGCTAAAATAGACCGATCGGTCATTCACAGCCAAGGGAGCAAATCTTTGCGATAACTCCCAAACCTTTGTAAATAGTGTGCGATAAGCAAAATACTCAAAAATGGGGAGACCATTAACTTTGGTTCATTAAAACTGTTGTTTGAAAAATACCGCTATAGCGCTCACTAGTCCTCGCTTCAAGGAGGTGTTGAGTGGGTTACCAGAATTATTATCACACTCCCAAAAAAATTGCCACGGTGTTCAGTGTTTTGCTTATCGTACACTTACAATGCGCTGTATCAGTAAATGAACAAATACTAAGATACATGTAACACAAAGAGAGTTTAATGTATTTAATATATGATAAAGTTTGGTAAAGCCATAGTTAATAAATTATTCTCCATTCGCATATATGCGCAGCGTCATCAAGTCAGTGGCATTGCCTGATCACCAGAGCCATATAATGTAGAATTTCGCTAATGTGGTTTCCAGTTATGGATGAGGTTATTTCCTAGCGGAAATGGCCGAACCGCTCAGAATGATAACCACACATGTAGCCAGACATGTTTTGATAAGAACATGAAGCATCTGGATATTGGAATGGTCTACATGTTCATGTATGTATACAGCTAAGCTCTAATTGACCCCTCCCCTTAAAGACATTGGCCACCGATATTACGTGTAGTTGCGAATGTCGGTCAGTGACCATCTTTGAATGTTAATAAAACCGTAAACAAATTATTAATTGAAATATTGTTTTGTGTATAGTTAATATGGTGCATGGCGCTGATGAAAAGCTGGACTGGGTGCTTACAAGGTGTCCATGTAAAAAATTAGTGCGGCGTACAGTGGTCACAAAATATTATTAATAAGACTGTATAAAGATTATCTGCGGTTGCCACATATCAACCACTTGACCATGGTTGAACGGCGGTATGGTATAACCGTGGTCTGACTGCCATTCCATAAATATATCAGAACAATATCACAGCATCACAGGCGTTTCGATCAAAAGAATATCAGAATCTGTAACTGGGCGACAAGTCATGGCGACATGGTTCTCAAATCACGTTTCGATGAAAATTGAAGAATATTATCCGTCGTCCTTTGCACAGGTACTTGTACGTTGTAGCCATCAAACTTGTTACTGACTCAGGAGTCATGACTGATCATTGACGTCATAACTCTGACTAATTTCTATATAATTGGATGTCTCGTAATCATAGTCACCAGTGGTTGACCCTTGTGAGTTAATTGGGCGGTTTATAATGTTGTGAAACTTAAGTATCTGTCTTTTGTAATTCACACTGCACTCAATGACTTTTCAATTTGGTCTAGCTCAGTTCACCGAAAATAGCTGCTTTCAATAATGTAAACGCCCGTTATTTTTTTCGGAGGTTATATATCATCTTGTCCCGTCCATGTACAACCATAATCCACACAGTGCTGACAATATTCCAGGTTATTGAGAAGCCAGTTTGGTCCAATTTCACACACACAAAAATATGTTGATGAATTTCAGAGAAGTTACTTCCCTAATCTTAAATCCACCCAGCGAGCGAACAACGTACCTAAACTGGCATATACAACAACATGTAAGCCCAGTCCGATCCCAACATAAAATGTCTTAGTCTGATGTTTGTTTGTCTCTTCGTCCATGTTTATATACTGTAACAAATCTCAATCGTATCAACTTGAAGTGGCTGGACGCCGCCATTTTATCGAGATCGGCTAGTACCAAATGAATTATCACGTGATGCCATCACGTGGGTAACACTTGGGTACCGAGATCGCGCTAGTGCCAAATGAATTATCACGTGATGCCATCACGTGGCTAACATTCAGGTTCTGAGAGTGGATAGTACCAACATGGTGTGGTACTATATCAATTTTTAGAACCATATTCTTCTCAATACCTGTTGGTCTGGTACTATCAGACATATTGGTACTACCTTAGTACCTATATGGCTTATTATTTCTAAGTGTGTAGATAGCCGGTGCTGGCCTCAGGTCTTCTTTCATTGGGATCAGTTAGTTATCAAAAGAGCGGAGTCATTTTGGAACTTGGATGACTGAACGATGAGAGAAAAACGCCCATCGCTTAAATTGGAAAATGGTGAACTGCTTTTCCAAAATCGTGTGACGATGTTATTGGCACCTTGTCAGCGGCTCGTCAGCGATGGGAACAAATGTGTTTGAGAAAATCTTAACAGTTCAAAACATCCCTATGGAGAGATAATGCATTTTCTATCTTATAACTCGTCTGGATTGGCTCACAACCGCACCAATACTTATTTTTGATGTGCCCTAAGTACTAGATTTTATAAAGTTATATATATGATTATAGTCCTCTGTACGTGTGCGTGGGTATGAAATACAAGCATCTATTCTATTATTTATACTGATACTTGTTTTTGGGTAGCAGGAAGACAGCCCGACAGGGCGAGCATATCCCCGACAATATACTGCTTTACCTTATTATGTATTACTGCCTGTAATTCATGTGTATTGTAAATAAATTATCCTATCCTATCCAAGGAAATCAATCACTCTGAAACAGGCTGGCCGCAGACAAACGTGTGTACTTTCTAATTCGAGTAAAGATGGGGACTTAAACTTGTGCAAAGGGGAATAATGATGGATGTCCCTCCGAAGTATACTGATATACGTGCCACATTGAACCCTGATTTTTCTGATACAGCTTTCACAAAGACGTAGCCATGGAAGATAAAAGAAATGCCTTACAGCCCAGCCGACATGGCCTAGACGTGGATTCTCGTCTGTACTGTATGGGAGGCTGCACTGTTGTGATGGATTAGTTTCCAGATGATAAATCAAACTCTTGTTTGTTGGCGGTGATTCACACACATCACTGTGTTAATGTTTTAAAACAAGAAATATATCTCCATCCATTACAACCCTGTATGATGAAACGAATATACGTGTGTATTACAAGACGATAAAATGAAAGTCACTTGCCGCTTCTATTGATGCACTATAGGAAGATAAAGTGTATGCATTACCAATAAGAATCATATCTTAAGAAAGAACATGCGCAAATAATCCTCGTGCAAATAGCTTCATATTGGACCTTAATATTCACATAGGTTCATATTTGACTTATCTGATTCTGAAGTAAGCCTATGCTAGACTCAATGTTGTGTACACTATGTGTTTTCTTTTACGAGTGCAGGTTGTGGTGAAAAGTCATATTAGACAAGACACGCAGTGTCGAGTCCAATATGACTATTCACCACAACCTGGACGAGTTCAAGAAAAACTCATACTGTACACAACATTGTATAATGACATTTTTATTATCCATCTGTATGTTTATCCAAATTTTAGGAATAACAATTTTGTGGTTATTTTTTGTATTTTTCGGCACTTAATTCTCTATAAAAGTGTGTATTTTGATCAGCAGAAAGCATGATTTGGAACAGTAAACACGGAAGTGAAAAAAACTTAATGCGGAAGTGAAACGTCTGCTAAATCCACCAGTGTTGCGCGCACCACCATTCCGCCGTTTCATTTCGCAATATAGTTAATTCGTGACGTCACAGTGTCCCGATACAAAAGTCATTTTGCACACTTGGGAGTCCAATATGACATTCGGGTGTCCAATATGACTTTTTCCCGGATTATCACGTGGCGGCTTTTGCCCAATCAGAAATAGTGTTAGTTAAGGGATGGATAATAATAAAAGTTAATCCATACGATGGTGATAGCCACTGTGAAAATACATTAAACAGAACGTACATCTCAGTGTATGTGGTAAGTCGTAAGTTTATTCGTGTTATTTCCAGCCTGTTCTCGTGAAAAGAAGGACAATGCGGGCTTACTTTATATCAAAATAGTCTCATATCTGGCTGTTTAATAACCCGCGTTATAACCCATATCTGGCTGTTTAATAACCCGCGTTATAACCCATATCTGGCTGTTTAATAACCTGCGTTATAACCCATATCTGGCTGTTTAATAACCCGCGTTATAGCCCATATCTGGCTGTTTAATAACCCGCGTTATAGCCCATACCTGGCTGTTTAATAACCCGCGTTATAGCCCATATCTGGCTGATTAATAACCCGCGTTATAACCCATATCTGGCTGTTTAATAACCTGCGTTATAACCCATATCTGGCTGTTTAATAACCCGCGTTATAGCCCATATCTGGCTGTTTAATAACCCGCGTTATAGCCCATATATGGCTGTTTAATAACCCGCGTTATAGCCCATATCTGGCTGTTTAATAACCCGCGTTATAGCCCATATCTGGCTGTTTAATAACCCGCGTTATAACCCATATCTGGCTGTTTAATAACCCGCGTTATAGCCCATATCTGGCTGTTTAATAACCCGCATTATAGCCCATATTTGGCTGTTTAATAACCCGCGTTATAGCCCATATCTGGCTGTTTAATAACCCCCGTTATCATAGCCCATATCTGGCTGTTTAATAACCCGCGTTATAACCCATATCTGGCTGTTTAATAACCCGCGTTATAGCCCATACACAGTATTTGATTTTTCAAATAATTCCAATATGAGGCTATTTCGAGTAATTATAAAATAAGCCCGCATTGTGCTTATTTTAACGAGAACCGACTGATAATATATTACAATGCACAGTATTGTCGATTATAGTACCGTATTGTAAATTATACTTCCATAATGTTTATAAATACTTACAAAACAGATAGAAAAGTCGGCATAACAATGACTAAACGTGGGATCGTGTTTGCAATGGAGGGGAGGTGGAACTGTTTATGATTAATTAGCTTGCAGGTGATAAATCAAACTCGTGTTTATTGAACCTGATATATACGTAGCCGTGCTAATGGTTGAAAAACAAACTATCTCTCCAATAGTGGATGAGATATGCCTATCGTAAATACCAGCGTGCGTTCTGTCTTAACTAACAGAGATATACCCATCGGAAATACCAGCGTGCAATCTGTCTTAACTAACATCTTATCTGAAATTACTGTCCGGATCCCATGGTACCAGCGTATATACCTAGTAAATACCTATCGCAAAACCAGCGTGCATTCTGTCATGACACGAATTGCGTTGTCGACCATAGGTCGCCTCGCATATATAAGAGAATGCATTGACCTACCAATTTTTTCTTACATTTTTCTATTATAAATTTTTCTTACATTCTTTAATAATTTTATAATTTTTTATAATTTGTTATAATTTTTTTCTTTAACAATTTTTGCAATTTTGTTAAAAACAATTTGATAATTTTTTATGATTTTTTTCTTACATTCTTTAAAAAATAATTAACATTTATTATCTTGTTTTATCATTTTTTATTACATGTTTTAACATTTTCTTATAATTGTTATCATTTTCATTATAAAAAATAATATAACTATGGTCGACTCGCATATATAAGAGAATACTTTGGCACAGGGTTTTCGAAACAATTCAGGAAGCTCCAGTCATAATGGGTTAACTAAGATCTTCTCGGCGATTGTTGTTGCAAGGTGCATAATACATTAGCACCCATGGTGAAGTCGCCAAGCTAATTTGCTATAATTTTTGTGGGTCCTGCTAAATTGCTATAATGCTGGTCGTGCAATGTGATGCTGTTAGGAACCGTACCGTTATTGTTTATAATGTATTCTATGGTGATTGGCTAATGAAAATGTGTTGAGAAAAATATATTGTCTGCATGAAACATTATACATTTAAAAGTACTCTAATAATGTTTGTGCTGGTATTTGTAAACGACATGAATATTGGTTTTGATTGTGGTCGATTTGCAACAAAGAACGTTGTAACCATCCGGGAAATACAGTAAAAATGTAAGAAATGATGACAAAAAAATGATAAAAACTGATAAAGAATGTGAAAAAAATGATACAGATACATTTGTCAAAGAATGTATGAACAAATTATAAACATTATAAAATCGTTAAAGACTTTAAGAAAAAATGATAAAAATTGTTGTAAGAAAAAAAATATAAAAAATGATAAAAATTGGCAAAGAATGTAAGAAAACATGATAAAAACGATACAAAAAATGATAAAAATTGTTAACGAATAAAAGAAAAATTGATAACAAATGATCAAAACAATTGTTAGGCCAATGCATTCTCTAATATATGCGAAGGGACCTATGGTCGACTCGCATATATAAGACAATGTATTGGCACAGGATCTTTAATGTAGCGCCAGCGCAGCTCCCGCCATGAAAGGGTTAATATCATCACGCACCATTTTGAGCTTGATATATGCCCAATTTGACCGTTATTTTGAGAATTTCACTCCAAGAACCCTGTGCCAATGCATTCTCTTATATATGCGAGTTGACCATAGGTCGCCTCGCAAAGATAAGAGAATGCATTGGTCTAACAAATTTGATATTTTTTTATAATTGTTTAAAAATGTAAGAAAAATGAAAACAATAATAATGTTGTTTTAAAGAATGTAAGAAGTAGCGAAAATAAAAAAGATTAAAATTGTTAAAGTCGGTAACACAAAAATTTATAAAAAATGTTAAAAAATTGTTAAAGAATGATGTAAGAAAAAATGATATATATTTTTTTATAAAATTGTTAAAGAATATAAGAAAAAAATGATAAAAATTGTTAAAGAATGTAAGAAAAATGGATAAAAAACTGTTAGGCCAATGCCTTCTCTTCCTGATGCGAGGCGACCTATGGTGCATTGGCACAGGATCTTTAATGTTGCGCCAGCGCAGCTCCCGCCATTAAATGGATAGTACACACAGTCATGTCACGCAATTTATCACTATATAATCGGGGGCAAACTTTAACAAGAAAGGACTTACACAAAACACTGGTGAACTCGATTGATACAGATCAATGAAATCTCGTAGAATACAATTAATGGCGAGCGAGATGGTACCATTTAACTATGGTGCATCAGTTGTAGGTCTAGACTGGGGAAGTGGGGCCATCTCGGTGGTGGGTTATGACCAATGTGTAAATATGGTCGTTTCTACTGAACTGTTCTTGTTTCTAAATGTTTTGTTATGTCATTCATGTAACTCTTCATATGATGGAGGATAGAAATAAATATATATAAAGCACTGGCCTGATACCGATCAATGAAATCGCGTACTAGACAACTCCTTAATCAATGGCGAGTGAGATGGTACCTGAAATCTTCGCGGTAAAACGCCGCTGTTAATTATTCTGACACACTGACAAAGCCCGCTATTGTTGTAGCATAAAATAACATTGAACATCGACCAGGCTGTTGTTGCAGATACACGAGGCATAAAGAAACTACACTCGATGTGCACGTCACACCGTAACATAATTGTGGTACTGAATAGCGACTGCCCTTTTCCCTTGTTCAGGCAAACACGTGTATTATTGCAGGTCCGAGCAGCGTGCGTGCATTGCCACATCGGCATTGCGCGGTGTTTGCTGATCCGGTAGACAACAGTGTTAACGCTGGGTAACACACATTTTTGCCAATGTTTTGGCCAATTATGATTTTTTTTTTAGCCAAATTAAAAAAAACTTTGACCAAATTAAATCATCATTTTCTGGTCTCACAATTAATGAATATTTCTGTTTTATTTAACATCCAACATTCTACATACTTATGTCCATACCTTCAAAAACTGCATCTAGACTCTTTAAATTTGTTTAATCCCATCATTGTTACTCGACAATATACAATCTACCATTCAGCCTTATGACAGACAAAGGACTCATTAGCAGGTATGGCAATTCACAATTATAGCTATAATAGCCACATATAGCTATTGTAGCTACATATACCTATTGTTGATGGATGCATCTGGTTGAAGCGAGATAACTCAATCCAACAAACAATCGTTGAAACATACTATAACCTGATTTGATTATTCGTATTAAGTTAATATAGTTTGACATTTTCATGTATAATGTAATAAAATAGTCCAACATGGTTACCTTTTCCTGACAAGTGTTCCTAAATACAAGAATTGTAGATCATATATGGATGGATTCGAGACCCATATCACATAGCATAACATATTTCTGAACAGATACACATGCTTTGCTATGCTTGTCGAATATTCCGCAAACTGGTGCAACCAAAATGACACCGGCAGTGGTTTCATAAGTTGCTACCAAATAATACTCCTCAGCCTTAGTTGCAACAGCTTGCGGTAATGCTTACGCGCCATGCCAATTGGTAAAATATGTTTTACGATAGTCAAATGTCGCTACATATTGGGAATTGCCAGACCTGATTACTGTTAATCCGCATTACAGTTTTATTACATTGTTTGATGGATACAGAAGAGCTTCCTCGAAATGGTATAGTTTCCAAGATTCACCCGACTTCCCCAGGTATTTACCTAGAATGCAAAACAAATTTAAAACTACGAGATAGAGTTGTTCGTCCGTTGCAGGGATCCAAGGCCGTTATTTTGTTAAAGTATCACCCCAGTGTGATTAGTGTGATTAGAGTAGACATATTCTTTATTTCAAAATCCAATCAAATAACATAATAATACAGATGACACATGTGTGCAAAATAGAAGAGTTAATGTATAGAAACGAGGATCAGACAAGCCCGAGGGATTATATGAAGTATTCTCCTCGTTGGCAACATGCCCGTCCCAAATAAGTGAGGGGGGTATAGGTCATACGGGAAGGGTTGGAAATAATGATTTTAGGAGAAATGGAGATATGAGTATTAATATTAGGGAGAAGATAGTGTTAGTGATAGCATGAAGCAGAGAGAGACAGAGAGATAGATAGAGAGAGGGGCGGAGGAGAAACTAGCCAGAAGACCAGGTGGGGACAGATGAATCGCGAGATGATGACTGTGGTGGGGAGTTTTAAAATAATTGGGTTGTTGCGTGATATGAATGATACTCGTCTATAGTAATCTTCATGCTTCATGCGCCATGGGAGGGGTCAATCACAACTGGCTATATACATAAATTAAAAATACAAACACACACAGCTACGAGTGTCCCTAATCAAAATTTGTCGTGGACTATATATGTGACCCGCCATATCAAATCCAGTCGTAGTCGGGATTTTTTTTACTCTATGCCAATGCATTCTCTTATATATGCGAGTCGACCATAGGTCGCCTCGCATATATAAGAGAATGCATTGGCCTAACAATTTTTTACAATTTTAATAATTTTTTCTTGTATTCTTTAACAATTTTATAATTTCACCCATACAGAGCCCCAGACAAACACGAGCAGACGACACTCTTCTATATGCTTCTATTTATGTGTGGGGCTCCCTGCAGTGTAATGGATCTTTTTTTATTTTATTTTATTTTTATTTAAATTGTTAGGCCAATGCATTTTCTTATATATGCGAGGCGACCTATGGTCGACTCGCATATATAAGAGAATGCATTGGCACAGGGTAAAAAAAAATCCCGACTTTCGACTGGATTTGATATGGCGGGTCACATATCTGCCGTGAGAACAAGAACATATTCAGAAGCACTAACCCGTGTGATTGTACTGATTGTACTATATGTTTTACTAATAGAAATAAAATCATAAAGCTAAGATGTAACGAAATAACGGACAACACACACACAATACTTCACACAACTTCGAAGTAAAACGTATAAGAACTGACCAACTCAGGGTGGATTGGTTTGGTGTTCGTGGGAGGTTGATGGGACTGTACAAAACGTCAGCCCACCAAATCACATGTCGTATTTAATCTCAGATATTGCCCACAAACTTAATGGCTTACGATAATTCGGAGTGTAAATTCTGTAACTTTTATTGAAAGCTGGAAACTAGATATAACGATCCACAATCCAGCGCTGACGAGCGGCCCGAGACTAATATCAACTATAGTCCAGTAGACATAACGTAACCCCGACCTAACCGTTACCCTCGATTCGGCATTTATCGGTTTCTGAGTCAATACCCAGTCCCGGGCGAGTAATAAATATATGGACAAATTGATCCTACACAAACTCCATAAATTGAAATTGGATCACAGCAAAATGCTTTCAGCGCTGGATTGTAAGACAACGAAGACGACATCACTCCTCTGAGAAGGCCGTTACAATCACACAACGATGCAAGGGCCTGGTACACTTAACATAGCGTCGGTGGTGTCACGTGGACTATGGGTCACGCTGGTCGACACATTTACATGAGTTCTGTCTGAAAGCTTTCATTAACATAGGTCATACATCTCATGGGAAGACGAATTGTGATAGAAGTGCAATGCATTACGTATGAGCAGTAGAGTACAATACAATAGTAAATATAAGCAAGGACGTCTCTAAACGAATTCTATATTGAGGTTAGTGTCCGTCTGACATAAAACAAATCGGAGGTAAATAATAACCATTTCGTTAATAAATACGCTGTGGCGAGTAGATCCCTTAGGAAATGTTCAGATAATAAGTTCAACAAACGTCTGTTTGTTGAACTTATTATCTAAACATTAATTGCCCCACCAACGCATATGCATCCTTTACTGCAATTATTTTATCTATAAATTCGCATATTGTTTGTCTGCCTATTTCTTATGATAGCTCTTGATGAATACTATTTCATTCCACTGAATAATCCATTTAGTAAAGAAAGGGTCAATGAGTGAACATTACCGGACGGACAATGTCATCCAACAGTACATGTAGCACATCAACTGTTTGGAAAGGGTTCAATGATTTTATTTGGACCACCAAGACTAAACAAAACAGGCCTCACAACACGGCTACCTTTATTAAACGTTCATACATGCAGGCACATATACCTACATATAGTCAACCATAAAAATGACCAATGATGTGCTGGCAGTAAGGCTGGGCTATCAAACAATCGAATATGTCGTTCATTATACAGGCTGTGTTGGCGTCAAATTTGTATCCAAAGCTAAAGTACGTTTTTTTTATTTAATCTACATATTCCCACGGTACAAAGGCGTTTCCAGATTGCTGCAGAAATTACATGGAGTCAACTGAGTGTGAGAACGTTGCAGATACTCCCACGAGGAAGAGAATTACACTTACTCATTGGAATAACGATTCGATCCCGGCTCCCCTATGTAGGAGGAGTGATATTAAATGATTCTATGAGCTGTCTTGTCGAATACACACACGCGACACGAGACACGCAGCCCGACATCTCGACGCTGACGTGATATAATGTCATGACGTTCCCTGGTGACGCCGAATGACGTCATATACTCGATGATGTGTGTTAATGTCGGCTCTAGAAGATAATCTTGGCATAAAACAAGATATTTCGGTTTTTAATGCATTTACTACTACATGTACATGTGCGGTAGTCACCGTGTGTTGGGAACGAATGTTCACATATTGAGCGAATATTGGACGAACAGGCGAATAATAGTTGAATATTTAAAACAATATATTCAAAAACTAAACCTTCATGGGAAACAAAAGTCGGTCAAACTTCTAATCATGTTGTGTTAGTCATAATCAGGTCTGGGGAAAACATTAATAGTTATACTAGCTATATAAAGCTATTGTTGTTAATTGTGACTATTGTAAGACAATAGCTTAACAAGTTGCATTGCATATAAGCATTATACCGCTCGCTGTTGCAACTTCCCTGTGGCAAGCTCGCATAATATAAGATAATGCATCGGCACCAAGTTTAAGAGTTAATCTCGACAAACTTACTATAGAATAATTCGATATTCAATGAATGGTCGCACAGTACTGCTAGCGAATACTGGAATAATAATCGAAGAGAATCATCGAATATTATCCTAAAGTACATAAAAAAGCTGAACTGGAAGGAAATAAAAACGAAAATATCTAATGTTGTGTTGGCTTAATAAAGTCGCAGGTGTCCCCCGTACCATGTCACGAGCTTTCATCGAATGTGACGTGCGAATGTCGAACAGACAACGGAGTTCAGCTTTATCGAATGTCTTGAGTGTCAAACAGCCATCCGACTTAGTGTACATTGATGTGGCCGCGATTGTCAAGCAGGTACCAGCGTTCTTTGTTAACTGGCGTGGCAACTGACAAACAATTATGCAGATTCAGCACAAACTGATATCGCCGCGAGTTTCAGTTAGGGTGTCAAACCGTCATATAAAATCCAGTCGTAAGTCGGGATTTTGTTTATGCCAATGCATTCTCGCCTCGCATATATATAAGAGCATGCATTGGCCTAACAATTTTTTATCATTTTTTTAAAATAAATGTTTCTTACAATTTTTAGGACATAAAATAAAAAACACCCATTACCCTGCAGGGAGCCCCACACATATATAGAAGCATATAGAAGAGTGTCGTCAGCTCATGTTTGTCTGGGGCTCTGTATGGGTGAAATTATAAAATTGTTAAAGAATACAAGAAAAAATTATTAAAATTGTAAAAAAATGTTAGGCCAATGTATTCTCTTATATATGCGAGACGACCTATGGTCGACTCGCATATATAAGATAATGCATTGGCACAGGGTAAACAAAATCCCGACTTACGACTGGATTTTATATGGCGGGTCACATATACACTGTCAAGTTGACGCCGAAGTTGGTTTAGACATATTTTATTAGAAAAAGCTAAAGGGATCGAGGCAACAGTTTAAAACAACTTAGAAACGAATCTTTCCCACATACAATTTAGAAAAAAATCCATACACACCCTACTGTTCATCTACGTGTCAGAATTATTCGTAATAATCAGGTAAATGTACATACATTTACCTTATTATTACGAATAATTAGGACACGTAGAAAGAGCAGTAGGGTGTGTGCATATTCACATTATGAACAATATATCCAGTAAAAAAAAGTAATGACAAATTTGTATTCGATTTTGGTTACTATAATTGTGCTCTGGAAGGCAATACAGGTAATTAATCAAAGTGAAATGTTTGAATGTGAGGTTTGTCAACATGTGAGGTGACTGCCACATGACAAATTGTAATTCCGGAAGCATTTTTGAATGGATTGGAAAGTAAAATAATGTCCGGTGATGTTCCGTGAAGGCGACAGCTTAACGGATTCCGGAGTGACACCCGACCCCAGTGGTTAGGGTCGGCGGATGTCCCGTGAACGTGACAGCTAAACGGAACCCGGAGTGACACCCGAACCCGGTGTTTAGGATCGGCGGATGTCCCGTGAAAGTGACAGTGTAACGTATCCCGGAGTGACACCGGATCCCGGTGTTTAGGGTCGGCGGATGTCCCGTGAAGATGACAGCTGAACGGATTCCTGCGTGACACCCGATCCCGGTGTTTAGGGTCGGCGGATGTCCCGTGAAGTTGACTGACGGCTTAACGGATTCCGGAGAGACACCGAACCCGGTGTTTAGGGTCGGCTGATGTCCCGTGAAGGTGACAGCTGAACGGATTCCGGAGAGACACCCGACCCCGGTGTTTAGGGTCGGCGGATGTCCCGTGAAGGTCACAGCATAACGGATTCCGGAATGACACCCTAACCCGGTGTTTAGGGGTCGTCGGATGTCTCGTGAAGATGCGGGCTTAACGGATTCCGGAGTGACACCCGACCACGATGTGACAGCTTAACGGATTCCGGGGTGACACCCGAACCCGGTGGTTAATGGTCGGCGGATGTCCCGTAGAGGTGACAGCTTAACGGATTCCGGAGTGACACCCGCACCCGGTGTTTAGGGTCGGCTGCTGTCCCGTGAAAGTGACAGCTTAACGGATTCCGGAGTAACACCCGAACCCGGTATTTATGGTCCGCGGATGTACCGTGAATGTTACGACTTAACGGAATCCGGAGTGCCACCCGAACCATGTGTTTAGGGTCGGCGGATGTCGCGTGAAGGTGACAGCTTAACGGATTCCGGGGTGACACCCGAACCCGGTGTTTAGGGTCGGCGGATGTACCGTGAATGTGACATCTAAACGGTTTCCGGAGTGACACCCGATCCCGGCGTTAAGCGTTGGCGGATGTCCCGTGAAGGTGACAGCTTTGTTACTACTATAGATCTGAGTTTTAATGACGACGGGAATCCTGGATCGAAGTGTCTCCACATAGAAAGACAATAGTACAAACAGAGAGCGCTGATTTCCTTGTGTATTCTGAATTGCTCTTACACTGAATGGAATTATTCATGATGTTCTATGGCCTTGTGAAAATCGCGTTAGTGTGTCTGTACTTATTTGTATCTTTGTTTGCTATGAACCACAAGTACATTCATTTTCTGACGCCCTTGTCCATGCCGACATCCTGCTAACACATGGTCTTGTCAAGTATAATTTAAACATAAGACCATTTTACTCGTAGTTTACATGATCTCACCGTAGGCTCACCTCAATTTTCAATGTACATTCGATTGCAATGATTTATTGTGACCCATATGATACAAAGAACAGAAACAAATAAATGTAATACGCATGTACAAGCATGTACATGTAGCGCGTATTTGATTTCGTCAAATAATGCCAGTATGAGCTGTTCATATGGATCATTTGGAATTTTAGCATGGTATCCGGGACATCTGACTTCATAGAAACGAGAAACCTTACACACTAGCTTACACAGACGGAATCGGTTGACAGTTGTCGTAGAAGAGAGATAGACCTGGTATCAGCGCGACGGATGATGCTTTAATGTGATATCCATGAATAATGAGAGCCGGCGAAGAATAACAAAGAACAGTTTGAATATTTCAACTACATGTACTATATATTTAACGTGTCATCCCATATTGAAATCCGTACATTAACGAATGGATAACTCAGAATGAACTAAATCTAATCTATCGAAACATGCCTCAACCTCTGCATCTGTATATAGTAATTATAATATAATATTTAGATGTCCTGCATTGAGGGTTGTGATATGATGCATCTACATCAGGCCGCAGCATGAACAGGAGCTTGGTATCACATGACCAATTATATCATTGCAACATGAAAATATACTGTGAACTGTGACATGCCCACACCCTCCCCTCCCCATACCACACCCCTTCCATACCCATCCCCAAAATCTTTATTGTCGCACACCATTACACCACCTGTAAATATACACAGCAACTTTAATGTCAATATAATATTAATGTAATATATTTGTATAAGGGTCCTGCCCTCATAAGCCCAGCTTTTGTGGGGTCCTGTTGTATATAAAATGTTATTATTCGATAATATCAAATAAAAACTTATTGAATTGAATTGAATTGAACATCCAGCCTCGTATCAGCGCGACTGAGAAAGCTTTACTGTGATATCCATGAATCACGAGAGGCGGCGAACAATACCGACATCCAGCCTCGAAAATTGTCAAACGCGATCGCACATTGATACAGATAGATCAAGATAAGATAAGATAAGTTTAATTGGCAAAACATCCTTATAAGGTCAGTATGCAAACACATACTATCATATAATTGTACATTGTATATTGAACAATATAATAAATTATATTAATAGATGGTAATATATAACCTCAGTAAAGCTGAATGTGCATAGGGTCGTATCGTCTTCGTGTATTCATTGATTTATGATACGATGCTCATTGCGTGCGGAAAATAATCTGCGGATTATATGACAAATTGAAGTGCATGAATTTGAAATATTGTTGGATAGGATTTTGACAAGCTGTTCGTTTTGGGCCATGTTTTCGAAGTCTGGGAACAGAGTCTTCATAATATGTATGAGTTCGAGCCGTGGTGTGCGGTAAGCACTACATTCTAAAAGAAAGTGGTTTTCGTCTTCAATAGCATCATCGGAACAAAATATACGCTGGTATCATGTACTTAAAGATCTACCAACAATACCAATGTTTAAAAACGACTTTTCTCGAACGATCCTATCTACTTAGCAAATGAAAACAAAATCTACATACAATAAATGTCCTGACTGCTCAGTGATATTCATGAATCGCGAGGTGGCGAAGAATACGGACCTCCGCCTCGAAAATTATCAGACGCGATTGCACATCGATACAGGTGGATCATGCACTTAACCCTTTGCCCAACAGAAGGGCCCTGTGCCAATGCATTCTCTGATATATGCGAGTCGACCATAGGTCGCCTCGCATATATAGGAGAATGCATTGTCTTAACACATTAAAAATTATAAAATTGTTAAAAAAGTTTTTTTTTAGGCCAATGCATTCTCTTATATATGCGAGGCGACCTATGGTCGACTCGCATATATAAGAGAATGCATTGGCACAGGGCATAACTGTAACTATCACAATGTGGTCAAGGAGCCGGTTCCAATGATATCCATATTTGTATGGTTCTATTGAGACAGACCGAAGATATTTTAGGCTGTTGAAGCTTTATTTGGCCGGTTTTGGCCGGTTTGTTGGGTAAAGGGTTAAAGATCTCTCAACAAAAACCAATGTTTAAAAACGACTTTTCTCGAACGATCATAACTACTTACCAAATGAAACCAAAATGTACACACAATAGATTTCCATACTGTACTCTGTGGTAATTCGTCTTAATTTAGTTTACCAATTTAGTAATCATTGAATATTGATTCCCTAAAAATGATTACCATCCCCCATTTATCAATTTTATTCAATTTCATCTCATTATGAACCTAAATCATGAACGACATATGACCTCATCTCCTCAAAACATTTCACAGATATAGTATACAGTCATCTAATGATGTTGATTTTTGTGTATTTGTGTTTTGTTTCATATTGTTTGTATTCCATGCTTGGTTTGGGACCATGGTTGGTTTGGGATCAGGGGAACTTTTATTTAAGTATGCATTGACCAAACTGGTGGGCTGTCTGGACCTGGCCGTCTCAATTCCTCCCTCTTGGGATGTTGGTTGACCTGGCACGATACAGACAGTCCATATGTCTCTTCGATGCAACTAAGAGTTGTGCATGTAGACCTAAACCTGAAAAACAGTTAGTTTCCTCAGATTAAGATTTCCGAATTTGAAATTTGTACGAATCGCATCCCTTTTGCTGATGATTTGCTGAGATATTCATTCTTTGCCTGGACCAGTAAATATGAACGGACATACTCTCTCAATATTCCATTTAAATATCCGTAGTTTAAGAAATAAACTAGACAAAATATTAACATCCATAAACGAATATGATATCATATGTTTTACAGAAACTCATCTAGACCCTTTATATAGCTCGGACCATATGCAAATTCCCAACTTCTACCAGCCAATAAGGAAATATCGCGACAGTCATGGAGGAGGCATCTGCGCCTATGTGGCTAATCATATCGTTTATAAACGCTTAGAATATCTAGAATTTGACGATAGTATACTATGTTTTCAGATATGTTCCAAATCAGTAAAGTATATAATTGCACGCACGTATAGATCCCAACAGTTTTGCAATTCTAATTATTGGGAAAAACTTCACTCTACACTGGATACGATACTCAGTAGTAACACTCCCCTCATCTTGATAGGCGATCTCAACTCTGATCAGCTAGGTTTAAACTCAGATATAAATGATCTTATTGATAAACTAAGTCTACGTAAACTCATCTCAACTGCGACTCGCGTTGGTACATCATCTGCTACATTATTAGACCCATAATAGTAAGCGACCAGGTTGTGTCATACGAACACGAAACAATCGATTTTGGGAGTACTATATCTGATCACTATGCAGTGATGGCCTCTGTATATTTCGACTACGCTCCATCTCAAGAACAAAGGAAACTTATGTGGCATTACAACGTAGCCGACTTTCCTAGAGCTAATACTATGATTAATGAATTTGATTGGCATAAATTATTGGCTCCTTCTTTGGATATTGACCATATAGTGCAAACTTTTACAGACATCTACATTAATATAATGAAAACTTGTATCCCACACAAAGAAGTGGTAATCAGACGAAACGATAAACATTGGTTTACATCAGAATTAAGAACCGCTATTCGTAAGCGAGGCAAATTTAGACGCGCGGCTATCCGCACTGATAAAATTAACGCTTGGACGAAATATAAATCAATGAGAAATAAAGTTAACAATATGAAAAAACACGCAAAACTTGAATATGAAAGCAAATTGGCAGACTTATTCATATCGTCTAGTAACCAGAAATTTTTCTGGCAAACAGTTAAAGATATTTTGAATAAAAATCCAAATAGCGTTATTCCACCTATCAAATACCAAATGGTAATCTTATAATTGATGATTATGGGAAAGCAAATATTTTAAATGAGACGTTTATAAAAAATTCCTCTCTCGATGCGCCACACTGTAAACTACCAAGCCTTATATATAAATGTTCTGATAAGATATCAGAAATTGAATTTGAAGACGTGGATATTATGCATTCTATAAAAAGCTTAAAGGTTGGAAAAGCAAACGGTCATGACGGTATAACTACAAAAATGCTGAAGGAAACTGTCTATACTGTTGTTGTGCCACTCAACATTTTCACCAAATCTCTTTCCTTGAAATCTTTTCCTGCTGAGTGGAAAAAGGCAAATGTTATCCCGATTCATAAAAAAGATGACCGCTCAAATCCAGGAAACTATCGTCCTATATCCTTGTTACCATGTTTATCTAAAAATATTTAGAAGATTATTTTGAAATACTTAATGTCTCATTTCGATAATAATGAATTGTTGTATAATCATCAGTCAGGTTTTGTGCCTGGCCATTCAATTACTTTTCAATTAATTGACTTATATCATTCCCTATGCCAGTCTCTCGACAACAAACTTGTGACTTGTTCTGTATTCTGTGATATTTCTAAAGCGTTCGAAAGAGTCTGGCACACTGGTCTGATACACAAACTTAAAGAATATGGAGTTGAGGGAGACCTTTTAGAGTGGATTAGTGACTATATATCAAACAGAAAATAGGTGTGGTCGTTTCTGATGCCACGTATGACTATATGTATCTCCACGCAGGAGTCCCTCAAGGATATATATATTGGGGCCTTTCTTGTTTCTTGTATTTATAAATGATTTGTCTGATACAATTCATTCTTTTACGCGTGTGTATGCTGATGACACTTGTTTCACGAATGCCAGTCCTTCAATTGAAGAAACCAGCTCTAATCTATCGGCCGATCTTGATCGTATCTCTGCTTGGGCTAAACAATGGCTTGTAAATTGTAATCCTGACAAAACAAAGGCAATCGTGTTCTCTTTTAGACCCTCCAGTACAAATGTCATGGATTTGTCACTGGATGACTCCGCCATAGAAATTGTCTAATCTCATAGGCATCTAGGAATTGTTCTACAATCAAACCTGGACTGGGATATCCAAATAAATAATATATGTAAGAGTGTAGCATCAAGACTATCACAACTCAGAAAGTTAAAATATTTTTTGTATAGACGCACACTTGAGATTATGTATAACGTTTTCATTCTCCCTTTAATGGACTACGGTGGTGTCATCTGGAATAATGCCCCAGCATATCGCCTCAGTAAATTAGATGATCTACATTACGATGCAGCACGAGTGGTGTCACTATATCTGTCTCAAACGCTAACTTATTACGTGAACTTGGTTGGAATACACTCCAACAACGCAGAGACTGGCATAAATTACGTCTCACTTATCAAATCATGACTAATCATGCACCATCCTATATACTAAACAAAATCCCTCAAACAACTGGCGACATAACGGACAACAGATATGAGTTCAGAAATCCAAACTCTGTTAGACATTTTGTACCAGGATCTCAGCCAAATTAACCCTTTACCCAACAGAACGGCCCTGTGCCAATGCATTCTCTTATATATGCGAGTCGACCATAGGTCGCCTCGCATATATAAGAGAATGCATTGGCTTAACACATTAAAAATTATAAAATTGTTAAAGAATGTAAGAAAAAATGGTAAAAAGTGTTAAAAAAAGATTTTTTTTAGGCCGATGCATTCTCTTATATATGCGAGGCGACCTATGGTCGACTCGCATATATAAGAGAATGCATTGGCACAGGGCATAACTGTAACCATCACAATGTGGTCAATGAGCCGGTTCCAATGATATCCATATTTGTATGGTTTTATTGAGACAGACACAAGGATCTCAGCATACAAATAGTAGTTTCCTTCCTTCCATGATTTCGATATGGAATGGCCTAGAACAAATAGCACAACAAAGCGCATCAATTACTACCTTCTCTAATCTTGTAAACCCACAATTTGGGACACTTAAACCACCAATGTTTTATTCTAGCGGCAAAAGGAAAGCTAACATTTTGTTATGTAGACTCCGAAATAAATGCAGCGATTTGAATGGGGACAAATGTCAAAATCACTTAATAAGTAACCCGGAATGCAGTTGTGGCTACCTAAACGAGGACGCTGATCATTACTTTTTCACTTGTCCCTGTTATCGAACAGAAAGGGCCAACCTCGAAGAACAAATATTTCGAATAGGGTTATATCAAGTTCATGTTGCTGATCTACTTTGTGGATCAGTCTCAATTTCCAATGAAGGAAATTACCAATTGTTCGCAGCAGTCCAAAAATATATTATAAATTCATTGCGATTTGGGAATGAACAGATGCATTACATTTAGTGAACATTATTGTATATTAACCTAAATTGAGAACAACATGCACTAAGCATAAATATATGATATAAAACTATCTTCCCTTACCCCATACCAATCTTGAACATTCCATATTGTATTTGAGTATTTTGTCAGATTTCTTTTTGTTTTGTGCTCAACATTTATGTACTTAAATTTTTCATCTGTGCATCACCATCTTTTTCCCGGGGAGAGGAGCTCCACCTAAGTTGTTATAAATTGTGCTCCAATCCCTATTCGCTCATCCTACATTAATGTGTTATAAATAAGTTTTGTTTGAAATGTTAATATGGGATGATTAATAAAATATGAAACAACAATCAGGCGAATGTAAGTAGGAAATTAGTACATTTTATTTTCACGGGAACAGGCTGTATGTTTTATAATTTGGCAGTTTTGACAGCTAATCATAGACTCTAGAAACCGTACACAATAGCTTTGACACATTCGGAATCGGCTGCAATCTGTCAGGTCGAGAGACACTTGGTTTCAGCGTGACAGAGGAAGCTTCACTGTGATATTCACGAATCATGAGAGGCGGTGAATAATACGGACCTCCGGCCTCCAGCTACCAACGGTCAAATGATGCATCTTCAGACGTTATCACATATCGATACAGATGGATCATGTATATGCGCGTGAAAAACCGTCAAGCGGTGGAGTCAATCAGGCGAGTTTAGGCAGGAAAGTAATACATTTTATTTTCACCGGAACAGGCTGATCATTTGAATAAATTGGCATTTTGGACATCTGACGTCATACACGACAAAGATTACACAAAAGCCGAAATCCTGCTAACTAATTGAGTTGTCAAGTATTATTTAAACTGGAACAAAAACAATTTTACTCATATATAGATTACGTCATGCCACCGTCGGTCCACCGCATTACACCACAATCTTCAATGTAAATTCGATTGCATATATTGACATATGAAGCAAAGAACACAAACAGATAAATGTAATATGCATGTACAAGAGTGTATTATTATGTAGAGCGCATTTTATGTAATGGATAATATTCGAAGCAGATGGGATTCGGTAAAAGAATAGCCGAATTCCCGAGGCTGAGAATAAAACCCACCCCTTGAATTGTCCAATTATCCATTTGGTCTGGTCCACAGCTCTGTCTTGATTACCTGAATATACGCCTACAGTTCAGCACGGACAGATATTGTTGTTCACGGCGAAAAGCAACACGTTTCAATTATCATTTAATTCGAATTAGGACTCGACAGTTGAGGGACGTTTCCTCCGAACTTTGCCGTTGCGGTTTGGATTCGGCCAGTATTTTTCACCCTGTGCCAATGCATTCTCTTATATATGCGAGTCGACCATAAGAGAATGCATTGGCCTAACAAATTTTTTTAATTTTTTTTAATAAATGTTTCTTACAATATTTTAGGACATAATATAAAAAAACATCCATTACCCTGCCGGGAGCCCCACACATATATAGAAGCATATAGAAGAGTGTCGTCTGCTCATGTTTGTCTGGGGCTCTGTATGGGTGAAAATATAAATATCCAATTTCATTTGTTTTTATTTTATTGATCTACAGATGCCCCAATCCAATTCGACATCAAATAAGTTGACAGTCCATAAGCATTTATCAGGCAATAAAACATGACAAATAATGGTCGCTATAAATGTACATATGCATCAACAATACAGCACCACGAGAAACATCCAAAATAATGTGATCAGAAATATCATAAATAGCTTATTTTCGAAATTTCTCTTCAATTGTCACCGTTCGTTGGTAATGAAGTAACAACGTTTTTTATAAAATATAATTTTTCGAATATTCTGGCGCCAAACACGAAACCTGGTAAATCTGCCTCATTATTAAGAAGTGGAAAGCACACAGGAGGCTTGCATAAATGGGTATACTGATTCTTTCTCATTGTTGTCTTGTGTATAATACGCAAGAATAGAAGTATTATAGTGTCCAATCGTATGGGGTATCTTGAATTTCCAATTATTATCAGAAAGAAACCTACATGTACTAGCTTGTATCATTCTGTGGTTTATACACAGGGACGTGGCTAGATTCAGAGCAGTATGCCAATTTAATTTCGCACACCCATTCCCTTCAAACTGAATGGTATCATACCACTTCGAGTTATTGGACAATTCTTACATGACATGGGTCACCACCGTGGGTAGCAAATTCCCATCAGTCCCATCGTATATGAATGATTTCCAACTACTCCCCCACCACGATGACCTTACGTATACCTTTAAGTATCACCCCAAAAAGTTAACAAATGGTCAGTGCACATTTGTATAACCTGTGTTAGCTTTTCTTCGAAACAGCAAACAATCGCGTAAATAGTGCCTATATATCGTTCAATATATAGTTGATTAGTCATCAGCGACGCGCATAGCTAGAGGGCTCCGGGGATTTCCGGCTGCATCCCGCCTCTTTGAACTAGGCTGAGCTCGCAATGTCGCGTAATTTCATTTGCTTCCCACCCCATGGCATGGAATTTCCTAAATGTACATATTGTGGGGAGGAATCATGACACAATTTGAAATATGAGCATGAACACTGTAAAATCCTAGCATCTATATAAAAGTCTAACTCCATGACAACTCAGGCCTGACTGAAATTTGTAGTCATATAATATATATGTACTAGAAGGTGACCCGACTTCGTCCGGGCTTTGACCTTGAATTGACCATTTTGAAGGTCAAGGTCAACTGGGGTCAAACACCAACACCCCAAAAATGGTGGAAATCGGCCCAGCGGATACCGGGAAATCGGCCCAGCGGATACCGAGATACCCTGTGCATCAAATTTCGTCCGTAAAAATCCGACAGTTTAACCCGATTTGATTTCCACTCAAGTATATAAACGCGCCTCATATACACACGCTCATTAATTATCAAGTTTCAACATAAAGATAAATTACCATCGGTGCCCGAGATATCGCCAAGACGTCGGAAACAGTCAAATTCATCGGCCGGTTAAGCGTTAACGTGATCTAACGTTATAACCTCTAACGACGTCATAGAAGTTACGCATTGTTTTTATCCTGATGGAAGATAGTACCACTTCTTCTTGATAATTGAGGCAGATAACTAAAACGGATACATACGCATTATATATCGTTGGAAAGAGGAAACACGAAAAATTCTCACAGTGTCATTATTATGACTGTCATTTTATTATTCGCGCTGTTTCGAATCGATTTGTAAGCACCGAACTCAAATGAAAGTCCCGTAACACAGCGTAAAAACAGATTTGACATCGGCACGTGAAAAGTTGAACTCGGATCTGAAAATTAATATGCCTATGCCACTTCCCGACCGATAGTACCCTCACATACGAAGTTTCATCGAAATCGGGTCGGCCGTTTTCGAGTTCATCGCGAACACACACACACAGACAGACACACCACACACACACAGACAGATCTTCCAAAATATATAATAGACTTCGTCAGGGCTTTGACCTTGAATTGTGCGGACCCGACTTCGTCCGGGATGTTCCCTCTCTGCTTTTCGGCGAATTGCACGATTTGACCTTGAATTGTCCATTTCGAAGGTCAAGGTCAAGTGGGGTCACGATTTGACCAGTCCAAAAACACTGCCGGACAAAAGTACCCGACAAACGTGCCCGTCGAAATCCATCCGGTTTTACCCGATTTGACCTTGAGTTGATCATTTTGAAGGTCAAGGTCTGGTCGGATCACGATAGGACCCGTCCAAAACAATCAGTGGACAAAAGTAACCCCACGTATCAAATTTCGTCGAAATCCCATCAAAATTGGCGATTTGACCTTGAATTGACCCGAGTTCAAGGTCAAGGTCACGTCGCACGGGCAAATGAATATGCTTATGAGACTCCCCATACGAAAGTATTCCCACATACCAAGTTTCATCGAAATCCCGTGATATTCGTGCGTTTCACCTTGAAATGACCCGATTTCAAGGTCAAGTTCATGTCGCATGGGCAAATTAATATGTTTATGCCACTTCCCGGCCTTACGTACCCCCACATACCAAGTTTAATCGAAATCCCGTGATATTCGGTCACGTCGCACGGGCAAATTAATAGGCATATGTCACCTCCCGGCCGAAAATACCCCCACATACCAAGTTTCATCAAAATCGGGTCGGCCGTTTTCGAGTTCATCGCGAACACACACACACACAGACACACAGACACACAGATCTTCCCGTGATATTCGGGCGTTTGACCTTGAAATGACCCGATTTCAAGGTCAATGTCACGTCGCACGGGCAAATTAATAGGCCTATGTCACTCCCCGGTCGAACGGATCCCCACATACCAAGTTTCATCGAAATCCCGTGATATTCGGGCGTTTGACCTTGAAATGACCCGATTTAAATCAAGGGCAAGGTCACGTCGCACGGACAAATTAATAGGCCCATGCCACCCCACGGCCGAAAATACCCCCACATACCAAGTTTCATCGAAATCGGCTCGGTCGTTTTCGAGTTCATCGCGAACACACACAGATAGATACACACACAGACAGATCTTCCAAAATATATAATAGATAGGTCTAATTAAATACAAATTCAGGCCGCCATTCTGTTTAAGTTTGATTTATTAGTAATTTGTAATTGATTAGCAGGTTTTGACTGGCCAACGATTAGTGAGGTGGGAGAACAATTACAAATTTAAATTTTACTGGCCTCAAGATGTCCAAACTACACTATAAGATTGGAAAATACTCGTCGTACGTTTTGACCGAATGTAGGAAATTCCCCGCTAATTACTAATTACCCCCACCCACATATTAACGCCTGAGTCCCTGTTACGACAGACGTTGTATGTATAGTTTTATTCTATTTTCTCGACTCGCGACGGGAGTATAGCATCAAATAATCCCCTGCGTATTCTTAAAGAATGCCCACGGGTATTTTTTAAAAAGAATGACCATGGGCGTTAAATAACACTCATGCGATTAATCGGTTGAGCATTCTGCCGGATAAGAGCCGTGTCAGGACAAAGGGATAACATGTCGGTGGGTTTTAATTTAAAATAATGCCAGTATGAGCTTAGTTCGTGCAATTATAAAAAAGCCCGTAGTTTGCGTATGGCCGAGAGTACAGGCTGGTCATATGGATAATTTGGCAGTTTAGAATGGTATACCGATGACTCGAGAAGCCTTACACAATAGCTTCGAAACGGACGGAAGCATTTGAAAGATGTCGGGGTCGAAAGAGTCGCGCCAGAGGAAGCTCTACTGTGATATTCACGAATCACGAGAAGCGACGGTGACTATCGATCCCGGCCTCATTTGTATGCGTGGATGTGATCCAGCGCGGAGGATTATCACGTTGGGTAAATAACTCCGATTTAACCGACTACCTGATACCGCCGGAGAACGTGATAGCTCGGTAATTTACGGGCGATCTTGCCCAACTTATCCCCCTTTTGATTACTTCTACACGCCAGATAGCGCCGACATAAATGTTACCGAGAAACCAGTGTAACATCTGAGAGGTCTGGCAACTGGACACGAATTGCGTGACCACCGATACGCAAAGGACATTATACAGTTCAAGTCAGAACAATTGCTATATTACGCGCAATATTTTCGCGATAACGGCGCGCCTTAATATACTACTTCTTCTGATGGGTACTGCATAGTTTGGTTCCTTGAGGTTTAACGCCTTTTCAGCCGCTATGTCATAACACAACCTTGACAGATTTATCGGCGAAGAAAAGACCGCGAAGAAAGTTAATTCACTGGAAAATAGCTCTCCTGCGCAAAGAAAACAACGAATTCCCTTATTGGAAAATAGCTCTCCTGCGCAAAGAAAACAACGAATTTCCTTACTAGAAAATAGCTCTCTTGCGCAAAGAAAACAACGAATTCCCTTACTGGAAAATATCTCTCTTGCGCAAAGAAAACGATGAATTCCCTTACTGGAAAATATCTCTCTTGCGCAAAGAAAACGATGAATTCCCTTACTGGAAAATAGCTCTCCTGAGCAAAGAAAACAACGATTTCCCTTACTGGAAAATAGCTCTCCTGCGCAAAGAAAACACCGAAGTCCCTTACTGGAAAATAGCACTGATGCGCACAGAAAACAAAGATTTCACTGGAAAATAACACTCCTGCGCACGGAAAATGACGAATTCACTGGAAAATATTTCTGCTGCGCACAGAAAACAACGGCTTCCAGGAATGCAAAACTAATAAATGTACAGATGTACATGTAACCGGTCACTCTAACTTCTCATATGTGCGTTCAAGTCTCCAGAATTGATCATATAAATAAGATTGTATCACGTTTATACGTGTAGACTTGTTTTGTAATTTTATTCCACGAGATTCCGACCCTTCTATGTGTCTTTCTCAGTTCTATGTGGGGCTCTGCACAACGGAAGGAAGAGGAAGATAATTGAGGTGAAGATGATAGAAAAAACTTAACGGACTCAACCGACATCGGGTTTCCTAGCACGCTGTGCACGCCATGACAGCTTGTTCCCATGTCGTTGACTATAACGCCATTAACGTTGTTTTATGTACGCAAATAATTACTTCAATTACACTGAACGCGTTACGGTGGCCTATAGTAACTAATTATATAGATTCTTGAATTTGTGTAAGGAAGCTCGAGTCAGAATAATAAAACATTTTGGCTGCTGAGTGGTTGATTACGATTGAGGGAAAATTCCCTGAGTGGGAACATAAAATCATAGCCGACGTAAATATGGCGATCATTTTTGTTTATATGACCAGGAAGAGTCTGGTGGGGTACCGAAGTTATGGAGGGGGTCTTGATATTTGTAGGCTGATGATTGTTTGCAGTAAATGACGTAGTTGTGGAAATACAAAATGGTAGTGTGAGTCGGCCGTTTGTTGTCACCGTATAGTATATTGAATGACGTTTTAGGGGAAAAGTGACCACTTGAAGTTCAAATAAGCTTAACCCATCACCTGCGGGAATTATAGTTAACATTGTCGCCTATGGAAAATAGGTAGTTGTTTGTAACCTATTATGCGCCTCGCCATGGTGTGGCATTGTCGATTGATAAGTGTCATTTGGGAGCGTCCTTTGAATGTGTGAGATTTTTTCAGTTATTGTCTGGTTATTGTCTGGTTGACGCACGGGTAGACGTTTTATTTCCAGTGACTGTGAGGGCTGGATATATTAAAATTAGAATTATTTCCCTTTACCAAGTCAGGCACATCTTAAATTAGCATGTCACAGTTATATTTATATCTATATTTTAAAATTGTTAAAGAATGTAAGAAAAGATGATAAAAATTGTGGAAGAATTTAAGAAAAAGTTATAAAAAAATTGTTAGGCCAATGCATTCTCTTATATATGCAAGACGCCTATAGTCGACTTGCATATATAAGAGAATACATTGGCACAGGGTTTTCGCAAAAAATCAGGAAGCTCCCGTCATGAAAGGGTTAATATGTAAATATGAATATCTTCATTTTGTGAAAATATTCAATTGGGATAACTATTATAATGAATGAGCAATTGAGTCGCATGATAATGTGATCCAGAGAGACATAATTGCATGTGACATTTTTCAAGGAAATAAGCTGGCGCAAAAGTTTACAAAACAACTTTTATCTGGAGACAGTTCATTTGATGTAATGTTATTAAGACTGCAATGTGACATTGTACTGAGAAGCGCGATCACAAAATTCCATACAGCATCATGACAGCATGGGGAAAATGTGGATTAATTCCAATATGGTTTAATTCCCTACAGCATCATGACAGCATGGGGAAAATGTGGATTAATTCCCTACAGAATGGGGAAAATGTGGATTAATTCCCTACATCATGGGGAAAATATGGATTAATTCCCTACAGCATCATGACAGCATGGGGAAAATGTGGATTAATTCCCTACAGAATGGGGAAAATGTGAATTAATTCCCTACATCATGGGGAAAATATGGATTAATTCCCTACAGCATCATGACAGCATGGGGAAAATGTGGATTAATTCCCTACAGCATGGGGAAAATGTGGATTAATTCCCTACAGCATGGGGAAAATGTCCCTACAGCATGGGGAAAATGTGGATTAATTCCCCACAGCATGGGGGAAATGTAGTTTAATTCCTTACAGCATGTGGCAAATGTCCCTACAGCATGAGGAAAATGTGGATTAATTCCCTACATCATGGGGAAAATGTGGATTAATTCCCTACATGATGGGGAAAATGTGGATTAATTCCCTACAGCATGGGGAAAATGTGGATTAATTCCCTACAGCATGGGGAAAATGTGGATTAATTCCCTACAGCATGGGAATAATGTCCCCACAGCATGGGGAAAATGTCCCTACAGCATGAGGAAAATGTCCCTACAGCATGGGAAAATGCCCCTACATCATGGGGAAAATGTGGATTAATTCCCTACATGATGGGGAAAATGTGGATTAATTCCCTACAACATGGGGAAAATGTGGATTAATTCCCTACATCATGGGGAAAATGTGGATTAATTCCCTACAGCATGGGGAAAATGTCCCTACAGCATGAGGAAAATGTCTCTACAGCATGGGAAAATGTCCCTACAGCATGGGGAAAATGTGGATTAATTCCGTACAGCATCATAACAGCATGGGGAAAATGTCTCTACAGCATGGGGAAAATGTGGATTAATTCCCCACAGCATGGGGAAAATGTCCCTACAGCATGGGGAAAATGTGGATTAATTCCCCACAGCATGGGGGAAATGTAGTTTAATTCCCTACAGCATGTGGAAAATGTCCCTACAGCATGAGGAAAATGTGGATTAATTCCCTACATCATGGGGAAAATGTGGATTAATTCCCTACATGATGGGGAAAATGTGGATTAATTCCCTACAGCATGGGGAAAATGTGGATTAATTCCCTACAGCATGGGGAAAATGTGGATTAATTCCCTACAGCATGGGGATAATGTCCCCACAGCATGGGGAAAATGTCCCTACAGCATGAGGAAAATGTCCCTACAGCATGGGAAAATGCCCCTACATCATGGGGAAAATGTGGATTAATTCCCTACATGATGGGGAAAATGTGGATTAATTCCCTACAGCATGGGGAAAATGTGGATTAATTCCCTACATCATGGGGAAAATGTGGATTAATTCCCTACAGCATGGGGAAAATGTCCCTACAGCATGAGGAAAATGTGGATTAATTCCCTACAGCATGGGGAAAATGTGGATTAATTCCCTACAGCATGGGGAAAATGTGGATTAATTCCCTACATCATGGGGAAAATGTGGATTAATTCCCTACATCATGGGGAAAATGTGGATTAATTCCCTACAGCATGGGGAAAATGTGGATTAATTCCCTACATCATGGGGAAAATGTGGATTAATTCCCTACAGCATGGGGAAAATGTCCCTACAGCATGAGGAAAATGTGGATTAATTCCCTACAGCATGGGGAAAATGTCCCTACAGCATGAGGAAAATGTGGATTAATTCCCTACAGCATGGGGAAAATGGGGATTAATTCCCTACAGCATGGGGAAAATGTGGATTAATTCCCTACAGCATGGGGAAAATGTGGATTAATTCCCTACAGCATGGGGATAATGTCCCCACAGCATGGGGAAAATGTGAATTAATTCCCTACAGCATGGGGATAATGTCCCCACAGCATGGGGAAAATGTGGATTAATTCCGTACAGCATGGGGAAAATGTGGATTAATTCCCTACAGCATGGGGAAAATGTGGATTAATTCCCTACAGCATGGGGATAATGTCCCCACAGCATGGGGAAAATGTGAATTAATTCCCTACAGCATGGGGATAATGTCCCCACAGCATGGGGAAAATGTGGATTAATTCCCTACAGCATCATGACAGCATGGGGAAAATGTGGATTAATTCCCTACAGCATGGGGAAAATGTGGATTAATTCCCTACAGCATGGGGAAAATGTGGATTAATTCCCTACAGCATGGGGAAAATGTGGATTAATTACCTACAGCATGGGGATAATGTCCCCACAGCATGGGGAAAATGTGAATTAATTCTCTACAGCATCATGACAGCATGGGGAAAATGTCTCTACAGCATGGGGAAAATGTGGATTAATTCCCTACAGCATGGGGAAAATGTGGATTAATTCCCTACAGCATGGGGAAAATGTCCCTACAGCATGGGGAAAATGTGGATTAATTCCCCACAGCATGGGGGAAATGTAGATTAATTCCCTACAGCATGGGGAAAATGTCCCTACAGCATGAGGAAAATGTGGATTAATTCCCTACAGAATGGGGAAAATGTGGATTAATTCCCTACATGATGGGGAAAATGTGTATTAATTCCCTACAGCATGGGGAAAATGTGGATTAATTCCCTACAGCATGGGGAAAATGTGGATTAATTCCCTACAGCATGGGGATAATGTCCCTACAGCATGGGGATAATGTCCCTACAGCATGGGAAAATGTCCCTACAGCATGGGGAAAATGTGGATTAATTCCGTACAGCATCATGACAGCATGGGGAAAATGTCCCTACAGCATGGGGAAAATGTGGATTAATTCCCCACAGCATGGGGAAAATGTCCCTACAGCATGGGGAAAATGTCTCTACAGCATGGGGAAAATGTGGATTAATTCCATACAGCATGGGGAAAATGTGGATTAATTCCCTACAGCATGGGGATAATGTCCCCACAGCATGGGGAAAATGTCCCTACAGCATGGGGATAATGTCCCTACAGCATGGGAAAATGTCCCTACAGCATGGTGAAAATGTGGATTAATTCCCTACAGCATCATGACAGCATGGGGAAAATGTCCCTACAGCATGGGGAAAATGTGGATTAATTCCCCACAGCATGGGGAAAATGTCCCTACAGCATGGGGAAAATGTCTCTACAGCATGGGGAAAATATGGATTAATTCCCTACATCATCATGACATATTGGCGAAAATGTCCCTATGTCATGGGGAAAATGTGGATTAATTCACTACAGCATTGGGAAAATGTGGATTAATTCCGTACACCATGGGGAAAATGTCCCTACAGCATGGGGAAAATGTGGATTAATTCCATACATCATGGGGAAAATGTGGATTAATTCCCTACATCATGGGGAAAATGTGGATTAATTCCCTACATCATGGGGAAAATGTGGATTAATTCCCTACATCATGGGGAAAATGTGGATTAATCCCTACAGCATGGGGAAAATGTCCCCACAGCATGGGGAAAATGTCCCTACAGCATGGGGAAAATGTGGATTTATCACTACAGCATGGGGAAAATGTGGATTAATTCACTACAAAATGGGGAAAATGTGAATTAATTCACTGCAGCGTGGGGAAAATGTCCCTACAGCATGGGAAAAATGTCCCTACAGCATGGGGAAAATGTCCCTACAGCATGGGGAAAATGTCCTTACAACATGGGGAAAATGTGGATTTAGCATGGGGAAAATTTGGATTTAGCATGGGGAAAATGTGGATTTAGCATGGGGAAAATGGGGATTTAGCACTGTCAAATTCAATTATGATAGTTAAATATAACGATAAGAGTTTCATCTGTTAATTCACGATGTGCCTGACCTGTTTACGGTGACTGATAGGGTTGATTGTATTATAATTGGAGTTATGCCCCTTTATGGTGACTAGGACTATTGAGGTTATTCTAATGTATATTTATTTCATGTCATGATCTCATCTCCAGAGTTTGGTTTACGTGTGACACTTGTCAGATATCGCTAGTCTGATTGATAGCCTCCAGCTAGTGTACCATCAGAGTCGTCCAGAAGACATATCTGGGGTTTCTGGACACGGGGCATGCAGCGTGATCACCGCCAGTTCAATGACACTTCAAAAGGCTTCTTCGTCTCCAGATTTTGCTTGAGGTCCCAATTGACCGTCACGACGGTCCTAATTGCTACGGTCATGAACTCTTGAGATTGAACACATGCTACTTGGTCACTAAAGTTCAATGACATTATGACTGGGTTCACCACCTCCAGACGTTGTTTGGGGGGTAACCCTTTCATGACGGGGTCGGCGCGGGCGCATCATTAAAGACCTTGTGCCAATGCATTGTCTTATATATGTGACCCGCCATATAAAATCCAGTCGTAAGTCGGGATTTTTTTTACCCTGTGCCAATGCATTCTCTTATATATGCGAGTCGACCATAGGTCGCCTCGCATATATAAGAGAATGCATTGGTCTAACAATTTTTTACAATTTTAATAATTTGTTCTTGTATTCTTTAACAATTTTATAATTTCACCCATACAGAGCCCCAGACAAACATGAGCAGACGACACTCTCCTATATGCTTCTATATATGTGTGGGGCTCCCTGGGGGTAATGGATGTTTTTTATGTTATGTCCTAAAAATTGTAAGAAACATTTATTTAAAAAAAAATGATAAAAAATTGTTAGGCCAATGCATTCTCTTATACATGCGAGGCGACCTATGGTCGACTCGCATATATAAGAGAATGCATTGGCACAGGGTAAACAAATCCAGACTTACGACTGGATTTGATATGGCGGGTCACATATGCGAGTCGACCTATGGTTTTCATTTTGTATAATTTTTTCTTACATTCGTTAACAAGTTTTATCATATTTTTTTTTATTTTGTCTTTACGTTCTGTAACAATTTTTATCATTTTTTCGAATATTATTTAATAATTTTATAATTTGTTATCATTTTTTCTTACATTCTTTATCAATTTTTATCATTTTGTTCTTACATTCTTTAACAATTTTATAATTTGTTCTTACATTCTTTAACAATTTTATAATTTGTATAATTATTTCTTACATTCTTTAACAGATTTGTATCACCTTTTTCCCTTTTTTCGTACATATTTTAACAATTATAAAACACATACTTGTTTAGGTCAATGCATTCTCTTATATAATTATGCGAGGCGACGTTTGGCACAGGACGCTACCGTCACTAAAGGGGCGATGAAGCTATCGCTGACAGCTGGGTACTGGTCATGTACATGCGATACGTGATATACCGAAGTTCAAGAACATTATCTTCGAATTCTCCTTCTCAATATTGGGGTTGAGGTCCACACTTGTCGGATATCACATACCAAACTATTAGCTATCAGATGCCGGCATAGAGAACTCAGAATAATTGGTATAGTAAGAGCGCTATCTTCGAGTCAATATCGCAAGTGGATAGCTTATAAGCGCCGCCTTCGACATTGTTGTGATAATTCCTGCTTAATATTGCGACGTATCGCTCTGAGTAACAAAATCGTAAACTCGGCTTGGGTTGAGGTTCTGTAAAGGCACGGATGGCCTTCGCGGTGGGTTTTGCTGTTAAAATAATCACATCACATTTTGTTCTTATACCAATCATAACTATTGTATAAATAGTATGCTATTGTCAAATTAGGACGCTTTGTTATGTAAACAAAACCTGTATGAACTTGACATTAATATACTATTTATGCGATATCTATAATTTGTATAAGAACAAAATAAATATGTCTACATTTTATTATTCTTCTGGTTATGGCAGTTTTAATGGGTGTGACTATTTTAACAGCATACCCACCATGAAGCCCATCCGTGGCTTTAAACGACGACTAAATGTCTTCACAACAAAACAATCACTATTTGTTCACAGTAATTTATCAATATAGTTATTGGAGTTAAATTCTCCAAGTAACGCGATCAAGCTGGGAATCTATATTAAGCTCGAAAACGATGTGCTCAGTAACGCGATAAAGGCGGGACTTAATATACCACTTATCTACACACCTTATCTACACACCTTATCTACACACCTTATCTACACACCTTATGATCTGTTGGCACTAACTACATAAAACTGCGTGCTCATCGATGTCTAAGGACAATAACCCTTTCTATACTAAATACTCATCGATGAGTAGTTCCCTAAGAAATGTTAGATAATAAGTTTATTCTGCTATTGTATTATTTGTGTTTTTTGGCATAACTTCAGTTACTAGCGACCTATCACAAAAAGATGTTCGGCAACGTGCTCAGTCGATTAGCGGGCATCGATAATGACTAAGAAACACAGTGTAATCAGTTAAGGTCGGCTACGACTCTCCAAATTTTGATTCCCGTGTCAGACGTGTCATATGTCGATATTAGTCCGGGACGGGGAGTTCCGATTTTGCCACAAAAAATGTGGCATTATATCAAAGCTTCACAAAATATATACATTTGTATATTTGACAATATTTTCTTCTCCTATATTTTGCATCAAACTGACTTAGTGCCTTGACAAAACGTTGGACGCCATCTTGACTGGTGTCTATATGGCCACTTATTGTTTCGTATTATCATTTCTTAAAAGTTGAGGAACATAATAAAGAAGAAATTGAGTGGAGTGAAGTTAAGTCATGGGTCAGGTTGCAAGGGTGCCCTATCAGCTCCCGGAAAGTGTGCCCACTGCAGTCGCGAAAGCACATTAATTAGGACCACCAGAAACACCACCACACCCACAAATACAAAACTCGTTATAGCGACTTGCAATGGCACAATTATTAGCCATTAACTACCATTGTACATACCTTGGAGCACTGGATACCTGAATGTAATGCGTGGTCACCAAAGTGCAATGACATAATGACCGGTAACGTCTCTATATGTTGTTTGGGGTCCATACTTCCCCGGTGTAATTGACTAAATTGTTAGAAACTATCTACGACCATCATCGTAAAACACAGTCCCCAATCTTGAATAATTGTCGACAATAGATTGGACACGTCCCCCAAACGATAGCCATACATTTAATGTTCGTCGAGGTATGGTATTGATGGGTGATAATAATACGTTACAATTTTTTTTACCCTGTGCCAATGTACTCTCTTATATATGCGAGTCGACCATAGGTCGCCTCGCATATATAAGAGAATGCATTGGCCTAACAATTTTTTATCATGTTTTTTAAATAATTGTTTCTTACAATTTTTAGGACATAAAATTAAAAACATCCATTACCCTGCAGGGAGCCCCACACATATATAGAAGCATATAGAAGAGTGTCGTCTGCTCATACTTGTCTGGGGCTCTGTATGGGTGAAATTATAAAATTGTTAAAGAATACAAGAACAAATTATTATGGTCGACTCGCATATATAAGAGAATGCATATGTTATGGGTATCACAAAACTAAAAAGAAAAAAAAAAGAGAATGCATTGGCACAGGGTAAAACAAAATCCTGACTTACGACTGGATTTGATATGGCGATGTTCTGTCTCTCACATTAAACCAATCTGGTGGTTTAATTATTAAACAGTTCTATGTGTATGCACACCGACTTAATCACACACACCCTCAAACCGCAGTGAGGTGACTGACTTTTGTGCAACTGTAATTAGCTATATTCACCGGCATTCGCGGTAAGTTGATCTGCGACACACAAGATGTGAGGCCAACGACACTGTATTTTGTTTATGCCGTTTATTTTAGCTATTTCTATTTATTTTGACTAGTGGCGGCGCGAACACCGGTTACCGGCAAACTATAGGTTACACTGGTGTAAATAAGGTTCCGAGTGACATCTGGTGGATGCGGGAGGAATATATAGGAGAGAATAAAATAGACACTGGGCCCTGATTGGTCAATAGCCTTGTGTGCTTTTCACATAAAAAAATCGTCACACCTCTTCCCTATGATTTCCCATAGGTAAAATAACCATTGGCACAGGAATTAACCCTTTGTAGTGAAGTTTGAATTTTTTGGTGTGGTCTAAAATATGACTGTATTTTTTTATGCGGTTCTGACACTAGTTACGAAAACATAAGATTTAAAGGCGAATTCCCTGCTAGACAGACATGATTTTTTTGTGTACAAAGTTTCCCAAAATGTCAATTTTTCAGATTTAAAGACAATTTTGGACCCAACATTTATATTGCCAACACTATACGCTAAAACGTTAGCACTGAGGCCTATGGAAAACATTTACACCAGTGTAACCTAAAGGGAAAAAATAGCTTTTTATCATTTTTGATTCCTGGGAGTCACTTTAAAGCATTTTAATGCATTTTACAGAGCCTGGTCTTTCAGTCCAATGAATATCTCATGCTTGATGTGGCTATTCTTGCTGCTGATGCCTTCTTTCACTTACATCAGCCAAAAAAATAGTAAGATTTTTCATAAAAAATGCCAATTTTTCAAGGTATTTTCAAAAAATTTCAAGGTGGTAATAGTCACATGATAATGCAAATGACCCATAACATGGGCATGTCAACGACACATATATCAATTGTTATAAGAACCTAATTTAACAAGTATTTTGGATTTTATAGCCAGTGATATACAGATATATATCATAAAAGTGTGTCATTTCCACTGGTGGGTATGGTCATTTGAAGGTTAATAGCACTAAAACTTGGACACATTTAAGAAAATGCTCCAGCAATTCAAAGAGAGCATATCTTTATTCAACTAATTCAATATACACCCACATCCAGTTATCTTGGATCACCCTTGCAGACCTGAAAATGTCATATTTTATTCTTCAATGTGCTGATAAAGTCATGCGCTTGATGCTCAGCTGATCAGATCTGGACTCAATGACCTCACATCACCAGAAGTTCTCTCATGGAAAGAATATTGAACAGTCTTCCATAGCTGATCCAAGTTTGCAACACCAGACCCCTAAAACTGAGTGAAAATGGGGCCTGAACATGACTGGTGGTGGAAAATTGTGCTTTTTTGATGAATAATTTGTTAAAGGGGGTGGGGTTAAATTGTGTGTGATAAATAAAGAACCACAGAAGTGATATTGTTTTTGAACACATTTTTTCGATTGATGGGCAATTCTGAAGAATTGTAGGGAGTTACAATTATTCCGCGAAAAAGCGGGCTATCGCTTTAGGTTACACTGGTGTAAATAAGGTTCCGAGTGACATCTGGTGGATGCGGGAGGAATATATAGGAGAGAATAAAATAGACACTGGGCCCTGATTGGTCAATAGCCTTGTGTGCTTTTCACATAAAAAAATCGTCACACCTCTTCCCTATGATTTCCCATAGGTAAAATAACCATTGGCACAGGAATTAACCCTTTGTAGTGAAGTTTGAATTTTTTGGTGTGGTCTAAAATATGACTGTATTTTTTTATGCGGTTCTGACACTAGTTACGAAAACATAAGATTTAAAGGCGAATTCCCTGCTAGACAGACATGATTTTTTTGTGTACAAAGTTTCCCAAAATGTCAATTTTTCAGATTTAAAGACAATTTTGGACCCAACATTTATATTGCCAACACTATACGCTAAAACGTTAGCACTGAGGCCTATGGAAAACATTTACACCAGTGTAACCTAAAGGGAAAAAATAGCTTTTTATCATTTTTGATTCCTGGGAGTCACTTTAAAGCATTTTAATGCATTTTACAGAGCCTGGTCTTTCAGTCCAATGAATATCTCATGCTTGATGTGGCTATTCTTGCTGCTGATGCCTTCTTTCACTTACATCAGCCAAAAAAATAGTAAGATTTTTCATAAAAAATGCCAATTTTTCAAGGTATTTTCAAAAAATTTCAAGGTGGTAATAGTCACATGATAATGCAAATGACCCATAACATGGGCATGTCAACGACACATATATCAATTGTTATAAGAACCTAATTTAACAAGTATTTTGGAGTTTATAGCCAGTGATATACAGATATATATCATAAAAGTGTGTCATTTCCACTGGTGGGTATGGTCATTTGAAGGTTAATAGCACTAAAACTTGGACACATTTAAGAAAATGCTCCAGCAATTCAAAGAGAGCATATCTTTATTCAACTAATTCAATATACACCCACATCCAGTTATCTTGGATCACCCTTGCAGACCTGAAAATGTCATATTTTATTCTTCAATGTGCTGATAAAGTCATGCGCTTGATGCTCAGCTGATCAGATCTGGACTCAATGACCTCACATCACCAGAAGTTCTCTCATGGAAAGAATATTGAACAGTCTTCCATAGCTGATCCAAGTTTGCAACACCAGACCCCTAAAACTGAGTGAAAATGGGGCCTGAACATGACTGGTGGTGGAAAATTGTGCTTTTTTGATGAATAATTTGTTAAAGGGGGTGGGGTTAAATTGTGTGTGATAAATAAAGAACCACAGAAGTGATATTGTTTTTGAACACATTTTTTCGATTGATGGGCAATTCTGAAGAATTGTAGGGAGTTACAATTATTCCGCGAAAAAGCGGGCTATCGCTTTACCTTACACTGGTGTAAATAAGGTTCCGAGTGACATCTGGTGGATGCGGGAGGAATATATAGGAGAGAATAAAATAGACACTGGGCCCTGATTGGTCAATAGCCTTGTGTGCTTTTCACATAAAAAAATCGTCACACCTCTTCCCTATGATTTCCCATAGGTAAAATAACCATTGGCACAGGAATTAACCCTTTGTAGTGAAGTTTGAATTTTTTGGTGTGGTCTAAAATATGACTGTATTTTTTTATGCGGTTCTGACACTAGTTACGAAAACATAAGATTTAAAGGCGAATTCCCTGCTAGACAGACATGATTTTTTTGTGTACAAAGTTTCCCAAAATGTCAATTTTTCAGATTTAAAGACAATTTTGGACCCAACATTTATATTGCCAACACTATACGCTAAAACGTTAGCACTGAGGCCTATGGAAAACATTTACACCAGTGTAACCTATATGGACGCTCTGGCAACCGAACGTGTTTACCGACGCCTAAGGGCAGTATGACAGGCTTCTTCTTCATAGTTTGTCTAGCTTCGCTGGCCTAATTGCTAGCAATAATTATCAACCTCGGTCTGACGCATCAGGAACATCTGAACACGTGATATATGTGGTCACCACAGTTCACGGACATTATGGCCGGAATCGACATGTCCGTACCACGTGTGTTGTATGACTTTGATCTGATTGATAGCCTTTGAATCGACGTCATCGGGTGTTTGTTTCCGTGTCATATGTGTTGTATGACTTTGATTTGATTGATAGCCTTTGATTCGACGTCTCCGGGTGTTTGTTTCCGTGTCACATGTGCGGTATGGCGTTGATCTGATTGGTAGCCTTTGGCAACGGTCTGAAACGTCGGCACATACTGTGACACACATCTGGGACATCTGCATCAAATATACGTCAATCGAATTGCAAGGATGTTATGACCAGCTGCGTCCTCCCCTGACTGTGTACGTGGTACGTACCAGGTAGCACTGACCTTAGTGTTAGCCGTCAGAAGTAGTCAGAATCACTCGACAGACATATCTAGCAGCTATGGATACTGAACACGCAATGCGTCGTTACCAAGGTAACAGCAGGGATGTGGCTAGAGGGTCTCCGCTGGGGGGGTGTCAACCTTGGGAATTTCCAACTGCACCCCCCCCTCCCTTGAGTCGGAATCACACCAACACAACTTTTTTGCATAATTCCATTTGCACCCCCCCCCTTGTACCTCATGCTCAGGCCTTATTTCCTATATATTCCTAAGCCATGCTTCTATTTTCCCAGTATGAGAACATTAAGATATTTTAACCTGAAAATTGCCCCCAAAAAAACAACTAGTGATCTAATTCCAGACAAATGCACACAGCTACCGACAACTGACCAGGAAACACCGGGCCGACCATGGTTGTTTGGCCCGGTGTGAGAAAATTTTGAAAACTATATACAAGAAAATCGCAAATCCTAGCATCTAGACTGGCCTCAACTGAAGCTTTCCTAGTGTTGGAAATTTCAAACCTCATGCTCCCCCTCAGGTTGGAAAATTCTTCAACTGATGACCATTTATGTCTACAAGTTTGACCAAATGTAGTAAAATATTGTTTTGCTAAACTAATTAGCAGTTTTGTATTGGCCATGTGGATGGGCAATGACACACCGGGCCGACCATGGTTCGGCCCGGTGTGCGAAAATTTTGAAATCTGAACAAGAAAATCGCAAAATCCTAACATCTAGACTAGCCTCAAGCATTCCTACTGTTGGAAATTTCAAACCCTAGGTTGGAAAATTTCCAACTGATGACAATTCCAATGACAATGTTGACCAATTGTATGACAATATTGTTTTCTTAAATTAACTAGAAGTTTTTGACTGGCCACGGGGGAGGGACCAGGACACAAGCTTTCCTGTCACCCCCCCTAAGGTTGGAAAATTTCCAACTGATGTCCATTTCTGTCAAAAATTTTGACAAAAAATAGGAACATATGCAAATATTGGTCGAAAAACAATAAATTCCCCCAATAAATTGTTTTATAATCAAACTACAAGAACATTTTCAACCTATTGTTGGTGTGAAATTTCGTTGTGGCAGGTATGAAATTTCCAACTATTGAAAATATAGCTCTCTGCTGGGGGGGGGGGGGGGTGAGACACCCCCACACCCCCCTCTCGCCACATCCCTGGGTAACAGACATACTCAACTTTCTGCCATTAACAAATTAATAACATGTGCGTATATCTTAATATGTATATAAACACGCATGTACAAAATGAGTATGTCAACATATATGTTATGTATATACACTTCTCTATTATGTCTACAACATGTTTGGCGACTTGAGATTCATTAAATTATGATTCTGATTCTGTTTATAAAGAAAGTTGATTCTTGTTCGCGAACCAGAACCCCGGTACCGCTACGGGCAGTTGACACATATCTATTAATCTAAATTCAGCATAAGGGATTGGAGCATAAGTTACCTAACTGACATTTGCTCCTCTTCCAACAAATGTTACACATGATAGCAATACAGTAAATGACATCGACAACAAACATAATACAAATACAAACTAAACAAATAAGTTAGGAGACAATCATCATCAGGGGCGGCGGAGCTGGGGGGGCACAGGGGGCACGTGCCCCTCCACTTTTTTGTAGCTTCCGCCGCCCCTGATCATCATCCGACGTTTCACTGGATAGTAGAGGAAGGGACTCATTTTCGACTGATTTGAAAAACTCTAATTGTGGTCTTAATACACAGTGTACATATACACCCTAGGCAAATAGGCGCAGGAACCAAGCTGAATAACCAGTAGTTGGTTATTCATGCTTCAAACACAGTTGTAGAACCAAAATGACCTACTGCTGTTTTGGTTCTCGAGAATTGAAGAACCAAAAGTGGACAGACGGATTATTTACAACTAAACTTCAATCATCGTCATTTTGGTTCTTCATTTGGTTCTTCAATGATGTAAAACTATATTTCTTATTTGGTTCTTCGTCAACCATTTGGCCAATGACCAATTGGTTCTGTGTTTGTTCTTCAATACATGGGTAAAGAACCAATTGGGTCTTCGACTGTGAAGAACCAACTCTGTTGGTTCCACCAGTGGGACAGTTGTTTAGAAACAACTAAGTTTATTTGGTTCCCCACATTATGTGCAGTGTATATGCCATCTGATCTCTTGGTAGCATTAACATATGACTGAACAATTTGAAATAGTTCAGTATTAATTCCACAGGAATCATTGTGGTCTCCAGATAGTATGGTATACGTTATATAAAAGCGGCCAACCATGGGTTGTCTTTGGGACAGGTAAAGGGGGGGGGGCATGAAATTAAATGTTCTTTCTTCTTGGTATCCATGAATAAACATAGGGGATGAATATAATTATGGTATTTATCAAAATTTAGATTACTACCATTATTTCGTAGTCTACCCGCCATATCAAATCCAGTCGGAAGTCGGGATTTTGTTTACCCTGTGCCAATGCATTCTCTTATATATGCGAGTCGACCATAGGCCGACCATTGCCTAACAATTTTTTATCATGTTTTTTAAATAAATGTTTCTTACAATTTTTAGGACATAAAATAAAAAACATCCATTACCCTGCAGGGAGCCCCACACATATATAGAAGCACATAGAAGAGTGTCGTCTGCTCATGTTTATCTGGGGCTCTGTATGGGTGAAATTATAAAATTGTTAAATAATACAAGAACAAATTATTAAAATTGTAAAAAATTATTAGGCCAATGCATTCTCTTATATATGCGAGGCGACCTATGGTCGACTCGCATATATAAGAGAATGCAATGGCACAGGGTAAACAAATCCCGACTTACGACTGGATTTGATATGGCGATGTTCTGTCTCTCTCATTAAACCATGCTGGTTCTCGCAAACATTTCACACGATCTAGTTTGTTGTTTCAAGTTTCCTCGAAACGGGTACGGATATAAACTACACACAACATAGTTGGTACCACACATGTGCACGATTTGTGGCTCTATCCCGTGCGTGCCTGGAATAAATATCCCTTTTCATTACCGCCGTTCAGCAGGCGTGGACTAAATATTCTCAGAAGACTCGCCCGTGACATTACCATTGCCATATATGTTTCCAATGGCTACATATTATACATACTCATACAGTACATAACTATGTCGATAAGCAAAACACGGAACACCGTGGTGACTGTTTTGGGAAAGTGATACAGGGTGGCCCACTCAACAATATTGTTATGCCATTTGTGAGGTTCATGTCCAGAAACCACCGGTTGCCTGTGGAGACTGGTTCATGGACAAAGACACCAAATAACGAAAGATTATGCTCGTTATGTGGGGAGGGAATCGGAGATGAATTTCATTTTATATTAGTATGCCCAAACTTGAAAGAGCTGAGGTCAAGATATATTAATAAATATTACTATAAAAGACCCAAGACATTGTGTGCACGCATACATAATTCATAAATATTTTTAAATTTAACACTGTATATTTTCCACTCTATATGTCAAAACGACGACGAGTATATACCAATACACTGATTGATTGATTGAACACCGAAAGTTTGAGTTGCGAGGATAATCGATAATAAAGGTGTATTCAACAGAGTGGTAGACGTTCTATCCAAACATCACAATATATTATGCGACCATACAGTATTACAATGTCTACAAGTTCCACAAAATGGTATGGCGATTCTCAGTGGCTCGCGGTGATTATCAGTGGCTCGCGACGATTTCCAGTGGCTCGCGGTAATTCTAGGTGGTTCGCGGCGATTTTCAGTGGCTGGCGGAGATTATCAGTGGTTCGCGGAGATTATCAGTGGCTCGCGACGATTTCCAGTGGCTCGCGGTAATTCTAGGTGGTTCGCGGCGATTTTCAGTGGCTCGCGGAGATTCTCGTTAGCTCGCGGCGATTTTCAGCGGCTCGCGGTGATCTTCAGTGGTTCTCGGTGATTCTCAGGCGCTTGCGGTGATTCTTAGTGGCTTGCGGTGATTCTCAGTGTCTCGCGGTGATTTTCAGTTGTTCGCGGTGATTCTCAGTGGCTCGCGGTGATTATCAGTGGCTCGCGGTGATTTTCAGTGGTTCCCGGTGATTTTCAGTGGTTCGCTGTGATTTTCAGTGGTTCGCGGAGATTCTCAGCGGCTCTTTATACATTATAGTTACCAGGTCAAACATTTAATTAAATATGAAATATTGACATCAATTTTGTGATAACTTTTCTGCAAAAAAAAAAGTCATATACGACTAGCGGGGGACAATTCTTATGGCATGAACCCACTTCGGATGCCTTGTGTCCCTTTATGTCCCTTTATGTCCCTTTATGTCCCTTCAAGCCACTGTTTTATAGGTAACCAATGAGTGGTAAGAGGGTGTATGAACATGTAACACATCATGCCGGGTTAGTGAACATTTAATTATATATTAGCAAAGTCAAATCGAAGTTGCAACTTGCATCGCACCTGACATCCCGGAATGACAGTAAAAAGTGCTGACTGACGGTTCCAAGTGCTGACTGACGGTTCCAATTTTGTACAGATACCTAAATCCTCGTTCATTTGTCATAAATTTACAATGTCTACAAGTTCCACAAAATGGTATTTTCGTATTCATTAAAAATTCAACGTACGCACCAAAATATCTTAATTAATAAAACCCAACAGTTAAAATTTATAATTTATAAATGATATCACAAGATATGGAAAAAGAGACGAAGCCAATCCGATCTTAATCATTTGCAAGTATGCTAACCCAATAACACTTAAGAGTGACGTTAATTTCGCGAACAATGCCACGAGTCGCTTTACGCCACTGTATTCAGGTCAATATCCGCATCGTTATATCGGACATCTCCCTCCAAAGAAGAGAATATAGCAGAATCATCACCACATCTGTCATTTAATTACGTCACGTCGAAGCTGCTCACGTGATAACATAATCCTGGTCGCTAATATCGGAGGAAATTGTTGCGCGTTGCATGTCTCAAAGGACCCGGTCGTATTGGCGTATATTTCATTTATGTCGCGGACGTATTACGGCGGGTCTTTGCACATGGGACTTAAACATCGCAATTCGCAATTCAATTCCGAGTTATCATTTCCGCGAGAACGGATATCCCTCGCCGGGGGACCCTACTCTTTTTGATAGCGACATTGATAAATTCAGTAATGCAACATGTAGGCCTTATAATATGTATCAGTATGCTGCTCTCGTAATCTATATAATTGGTACCAGGGATTCTGTCTATAGATTGCTGTGCTGCTAATATTGTCTGCTCTATTATCCCAAGCATGATGAAGGTCGTCGACCCTCCAAAGGCAGGGAACCGTTTGCTTAGTCGGCCAGGTGCACAACTTATCACAAGAAAACCATAGTCAGAAATGGTAACGCGCTCAAGATCATATATTATATACACATGATTGCAATTATAGAATATAAAATATATTGGTTCGCAAACGACCAACTCAGAATTCCGTTAAAATAACAATAACAACCAGCACATAATTAACGAACCGGCGGCCGACTCCGTCGTCTCCCACCACAACCCCAAGTGTACTGGAGAACGAAAAAAAGTATATAAAAGTTGAAATACGAGTATAAGACTTACAAATTATCTTTTTCATTTCTTTTATTTGTAATTGACATAGCTTACCACAAACCAAAAATCAACATTATTGACTTGACGTTAATTAACGACAATAAACGAAATTGAAATTCCCAACTACACCTTTTACCGGAGTCAGTTCGACCATCTAGATATAAGCCAGGTATGCACATACACTGCAATCATCATCGTAGTCATGACATGTTCACATATACACATTACCAATAACCATAACAATAACCCTATTTACAAATACACCCACCCATGACCATACAGACAACACATATATACATATACACACAACTGTGACAATGCAGCCACCAAATTTAATGTTGACATATACGTCCCATACATGGCCATACAGTCACTCCATATATACATAAACAACACACAGATGACGATGTATCCACTCTAACTTAAGCTTGTTATACACATAGACCACGTCAATTGCCATACAGCTACATCATGTATACCCGCATACCCAAATATAACCATACGGAAACTCCCTGTATATCTATTCACGCCACACAAGACAATTTAGCTACCCCTTGTAGACCTAGATACATCTCACCATGGACACCCCACACATAGCCATATAGTCACTCATTGTAAACATATTCACATCATTCATGATAATATAAATTAATAACTCCTTGAATACACATTGACCATACAGTCACTCACTGGCTGCCATCTTGACATATACCCTGCAATTAAGTTGATCAATTTCGATGCTAATGGGCTAGAGTAGCCACATACTATGGTATCTCTCAATTCCGTTTGAGGGTTCCCTTTCAACACCATGGCCAGAATCCTAAAAGAATTTTCGCGGAAAAATTCCACACCGCATCACTTAAAATGAATTTGGTCCAAAACACATAAGTAGACTAGAGATTCATGCCAAACTCATGTTAAACAGAAAGTCTATTAGAATACATACAGATTTTGTTCTCATACCAATCATAAATATCCATTTGATTTTATTCGCCGTCGTTACCGATGCTTGCGGGCAAGACGGTTCCGCTGATATCCTTGGTAACAGGCGCACTAGATCAGGCGCTTCGTGCTTAATATGGGGCGTCATTTTAAATGAAGTAATCGAAGCGAAATCTATTGGATGGTTTATGGTAAATACGCACAAAACGATTTCTTAAGACGCCCAATTATAATACTCGTATCGAGGAAATCTCGAAATGTCAGCGTATTATCTCTATATACTTAGGAATATATGAAGGTCGTGTCCAAGGAAACCAGATAACGCGACCAAACAGCAAGCTCCCATGCAGTGCAGATATGTCTAACTGTGGTACGCAGCAAAATATACAAATATTTCTATCCTGTGTCAGGTATTATGTCGGCTATATTGGTTACATTTCAGAGTAACATTTAGAAAATTTGAACTAATTTACAGCCCATTGGTATATACATGTAGGGTACACGAGGTTACTTCGTGTTACGTTACCTATCATTTAATTTTACATTGATTAATATTTTGTTTCGTAGAAATCACAGACTACAAGGGTAACAATTAGAAAACATAACCTGGTACCCTCGGATTTTTAAGAGAATACAAATTAAATGACCCAATAAAAATTAGTTGATATCTAAAGTAGCCATGTGTACTCTATGGGTACCCTGGAATTAGTTCCGGTAATTTGTTTTCTAATATTATAATTTGTACTTCAGAAATGTATAACAATGCACCCGATGTAACAACATGCGGAGTACAACATGCGGAGGATTTTCTGCGTACCAAATTCTGCCATTTAAGCGCGCCTGCGACATTTTTGCGATAATGCGAGCCCCATACACTCTTTAAAAAATAGGTACTTCAGAGTACCTACGTAGGTACTAAGCTTTGTCCCAGGGGAGTAACAACTTTTTGGTACTCTGGAGTACCAACAGTTTAGGTACTCTAGAGTACCAAATTGTTGGTACTCTGGATTACCTACTAAATACTTAGGTTCTATCCGGGCATTGTGCATACAATATTCACTCCGCCTTTATGTCACCGAGGCCATGACGCACACGATATGAAGTGCCAAGAAATACACGCTTTCTTGACACACCCATTATATTATATGAAGTACCGAATATAAAGACAGGTACTCTGAAGTATTTAGGTACTATGCATAGTACCTAGCAATTTGGTACTTCAGAGAACCAAACATATAGGTACTAAGCGGAGAACCTGTCCAGATACCAAGCACTCGAAATTACGAAACATGGCCGACGGCAAATTTAACAATGTGGCATGTTAGATTCCAAATGATGCTATGGCGTTTAAACATTGAATAAAGTACAAAACCACATGGAATCCATTGCATAGTGATAATGATATAATCCGAATTATATATGGATTACTTTTATTAGTATAGAACCTTGATCGTGATTTTGTACTTAATTCAAAGTTTAATATCTCGATTTCAGGATTCCCATGAACTGTTCCCTGCATGTGGAGTAAAATTGGTCTGAATGTCCAAAATAATTTCTTAATTTGTGTGCAATAACATTAAAGTAAACATTATAAATCAAACATCTTGAAACAGGTCTGGATGAAACACCAATCGATCTAGAATAGCCCGATAAATAAAAACCTACCTTGCGATAAATCGTAAACCTTTGCGAAACGCAAACTACTTTGCAATAAATATATGCGATTTAGTGTAAAGGTTTTCGATTGATTACAAAAGGTTTGCGATTAATCGCAATGGTTTGTGATTTATCGCAGATATATTTGTATGCATTGGCACTAATGGACTTGCATTCCTGTGGGATAAGGGGAGCAAACCTTCGCGATAATTCACAAAACAACTTTGCGAAAAATTACAAACACCTTTGCGATAACTCGCAAACCTTTACGATAAATCTCAAACATCTTTACGATGACTCTCAGACTGCGTACTGGGTGATTATATTTTGTGATTTATCGCAAACGTGTTTGCAATTTGTGGCAAATTTTTTGGCACTAATGGGCTTCTGTAAACATTATAAATCTGACATTTCCCTGACCTGTTGCCTGCACGTGGAGTAAAATTTGTCTGAAATAATCGTCCAAATTTCTTAATTTGTGTGTAAACATTAAAATCAGACATCTTAAACAGGTCTCAGTGAACAACCTATCAATCTATAATTGCACGATCGGGCTAAAATAGGCCGATCAGTCATTCACAGCCAGATGCATGAATGGTGAGAGGAGCAAAACGTTGCGAAAAATCACAAACACCTTTGCGATAACACGCAAACCTTTACGATAAATCTCAAACATCTTTACGATAACTCTCAGACTACGTACTGGGCAATTATATTTTGCGATTTATCGCAAAGATGTTTGAGATTTGTCGCAAAGGCTTTTTGCCGATAATGGGCTTCTGTGAACATTATAATTCAGACATCTTAAACAGGTCTGGGTCAGGATTTCCCTGACCTGTTGCCTGCACGTGGAGTAAAATTTGTCTGATTGTCTGAAATAATCTTCAAAATTACTTAATTTGTGTGTAATTAAAGTAAACATTATAAATCAGATATCTTAAACAGGTCTTAGTGAACAACCTATCAATCTATAATTGCCCGGTCGTGCTAAAATAGACCGATAGGTCATTCATAGCCAGGGGAGCAAATCTTTGCGATAAATCACAAATGACCTTGCGAAAAATCACAAACACCTTTGCGATAACTCCCAAACCTTTGTAAATAGCGTGCGATAAGCAAAATACTCAACAATGGGGAGACCATTAATTTGGTTAATTAAAACTGACACTATGTTGTTTGCAAAATACCGCTATCGCGCTCACTAGTCCTCGCTACAAGGAGATGTTGAATGGGTTACCATAATTATTATCACTCTCCCATCACGTGGGTAACACTTAGGTTCCGATAGTGGCTAGTACCAACATGATTAGGTATTATATCAATATATAGAACCACATTCTTCTCGGTACCCGTTGGTATGGTACTAACAGACATATTGGCACTACCTTAGTACCTTTACGGCTTGTTATTTCTAAGTGTGTATTGCGATATATCGTGCTTAATATTGCGATATATTATTCTTAATAAAAAACGTAAAATCAGCCTTTTTTATGGTGACATGTTGTTTGAACGACGGTTAACAGGATACGTTTACAATGTTTTCCCAGTATATATATTCATCTGTTGTAGATGTAGAGATCCAGGGGGGGGGGGGGGCTGAGAACACAGCAGGGTAAACCTGTCTTCGATAACACGGACAAGTGTTTACTAAATCTAGGTACATATTCTGAAGCGCCATGTGGACAATTTAGAAGTCAATTAAATAATAGGAACATAACAGACGTATGCTTTATGATTTGAAATTTAGGAAATACTATATGACAAGCATATATAATTATGCGTAACAATATCGTAGAACCATGACCTATCAAAATTAAATGCATGTGCGTCATGAAAGTTTAATAAGCTTCATCAGTAACATGATTGTCCTATACCGGCAGTTTAAGATAAAGATGGCATCGTGGCACAGTAGTTGGGTGTTATCAAGTTTGAAATTCAGAACGTATGCGTAGGCCATGAGGTATCGAAAGGGTTAATTTTGAAATTTAGAGTTATGTACACGAGTAAGCAGGTGTGGATATGTAAGTTATAGTGTAGGTCTGCATTAATAAATATAGCATTTCACTGAAATCGTCGTCAGTTCTGTGCCGGTGATGGCGCATTTAAGCAACGTACCAACGTTTTTCGACACTTTTAAGATCGTCTAGATATGTGTTCATCTAAAACAAGGCGCGCTAAATATCGCACCTCAATATACCGCTTGTTCTGATTAGTACTAATTGTTGTACCTAATGCGCATAAGATTGTCCATTAATAAATGGACAATCCGTACCTAAATTTTCATTAATTAATGGTCAATCCGACCACGCGTGGCACGCGAGCTTGCGATTGTCCACTAAATCACGACATATATAGATAATCCTGCATGTTAGCTTCATATTTAATCTGAAGGGTAATAACTCTATAAAGAATGTACCTTTACTAAATGACGGCGATTTAAAAACACTTCTTCAAATATTTCCGTTATTTCGTCAAAAACACTTCTTCAAATATCTCCGTTATTTCGTCAAAAACACATCTTCAAATATATCCGTTATTTAGTTAATACAAATTAAATTAAATGCTTAGCGTTAATGGTTCTTTCTAAATGGACAATCGACCACGCGTGCCACGCGTGGTCGGATTGACCATTAATTAATGAAAATTTAGGTACGGATTGTCCATTTATAAATTGCCTGAATTGTTATGTGTTATTTACTGTTGCCATTTTGGGGGTGAACATCTACAGCGTGAATTGCGGTCACTATAAATTATAGTTTAAGACCAAGTAGAACGGCACGCAGCATCCGTAAATTAGTGCATATGGTATTTATGATAGCAAATGGAAACATACACGCACAATGGCCGTATACACACGCCAGGGAATCGTCACGGGAATAGCGATCCGATATAGAGTATAATATTAACGGAACAATGCCATGCATACTTGTCTATTTAACGGGATGACAAATTGGATACGATAGTAGCAGTGGTCTCCTTGGTAGTGATAAGCGCAACAAACCGCGACATAGAATCATACCCTCATATTTTATAATGACGAATAAAGTCACAAATATTCCAGCCCAAAGAAAACAAATGTTAATATGCCACCAAGTGGTCCACTGAAGCAGGGAACGATCAACTGAGAATGATGCCACAGTGTTAAGATATATGGTGATCAGCTTTAACTAGGTTGTGAATCCATGACACATAACTCATCTCAGCCCAATGTTGCATTGATCAGCATGCATGACATGAACATTCTCAAATATATAACATTATTTATGGGTAGTTGCTTTATAAATTAAAATAATCATTAAATTTCATGAATCAAGAATCATTAAGTCTCATCTCATGATCTTGATAATTGTTGTCATGGATATATGAACTGCACTTTTGAAAAGAAATCTATTCTATAGAAGTTCTTGGTACCTGAACACATGACATTTTAAATATGTGTCATGCCATGAACGTAAATTAAATGAGGTTATAATATTCATTGTTTCGATGTTTCTTAAATATCATGTCACGGTTATAAAAAACTGCGAGTCGCTATACGTACAGAACCACCTAATGCGCACGAGTGTAGACTATAAACGATATATGATCCTACGGAGGATAACATATATAGGTTTTGATATGCGATCTGTATCTGTTTTTAGTGATTTTATATGAAGGGTAATAACTCTATAAAGAATGTCCCTTTACTAAATAACGGCGATTTGTATGAGAAATTACAACACCACAATAGATCAACTCTGGTGAAATATAAGTCAAATTCTTCTATAGGGTGGGTGGGTTTGGGGAGGTTTGGGTTACGCTCTTTAAATGCATTTCTTCAAATATTTCCGTCTATTTCGTCAAAAACACTTCTTCAAATATCTCTGTTATTTAGTTAATACTAATATTTTCTTATTTTAGGATCACATATCAAAATGAGAGGATATGGTGATCCCCTTTTCATGGGATCACCATATCCTCTCATTTTGATATCGGTGATTAGATTATATATACAACGAAGATGATGGTATGTGAAAGTCAACAATTATCACCAGATAGATCCAGAATAATTCTTTGTTGAAAATCTTTTGCCATTTTTGGCTGGATTCATGCAAAACGTGCGTCTCCCCATTAAGACCAAGTAGAACGCACGCAGCGTTCGGAATTAGTTCATGGTATTTATGGGAACATTCACGCCTACGCGTGCCATATATTCGTCACGGGAATAGAGATTCGCTATACACACTGAACGATGCGATGTATACTTGTCTTTTTCCCGGAATGACAAATTGGATACGATACTGACAGTGGGCTCTTCCGTAATGATAAACGCGACTATTCGCGACTTACGGGTCTCGGGCGTCATGTAACTCGTCCCCAGGGAAATGTATCACTCAGTACCACAAAGAATGTCTCCGAGAGAAACCCACGCATATCACGGCGTGTGATGTAATATACACCGACACCATCATATTCTCCCTCTGGGGAGTATAATTCACTTTATCAATATAAATACAAAGACAAAACGACACGACACAAGTCAAACATGCAGCTCGTTTCTGCCCCGATGTTATTGCTTTCTTGGTTCTGCCTTATCGAGTTTCAACTTCAAATAGAACATACGGTCGTGGTATAATCGTGGTATAATCATGGTTTAATCGTGGTATAATATAACATACGGTCACGTGGTATAATCGCCAACATCGAGATGTATAATGCATATAAACTCTTAAAATCTCTCATATCTGTAATCAAATGTCCCATATCTGTAATCAAATGTCCCATATCTGTAATCAAATGTCCCATATCTGTAATCAAATGTCCCATATATGTAATCAAATGTCCCATATCTGTAATCAAATGTCCCATATCTGTAATCAAATGTCCCATATCTGTAATCAAATGTCCCATATCTGTAATCAAATGTCCCATATATGTAATCAAATGTCCCATATCTGTAATCAAATGTCCCATATCTGTAATCAAATATCCCATATCTGTAATCAAATGTCTCATATATGTAATCAAATGTCCCATATCTGTAATCAAATGTCCCATATCTGTAATCAAATGTCCCATATCTGTAATCAAATTAGGTTTTGATCAAAACTAAATACCAAGTACCATGCAACTGACTTTGGTCAAAACCAAAACTGGTTTTGATCTGTTTCCTCAAATGTGAAACCAATTTTAGTTTTTATCAGTTGGGATTGAATATTTGGTTTTCATCAAAACCTAAGTTGGTTACATATATGGGACAACAATTCAAAACCGATTTTGATCAAAACCCAGATGTTATAAGTATTTTATTTTGATCAAAACCAAAACTGAATATGGAAAAAAATGGTTTTGATCAAACTATATTGGTAGTTGGCTCCTCGGTAATGGTAAGCTAGTCAATCCGCGACAAACGGGTCCCTGGCGTTATCATATTCCCTCCCCGGGGAAGTATAATTCACGTTATCAGTATAAAGACAAAGACAAGATGACACGACACAAGTCAAATATGCAGCTCGTGTCTGCCCGAGGGTAATATTCTCTTGGTTCTGTCTGGTCGAGTTTTAGCTTTAAATAGAACATACAGTCGTGGTATAATCGCCAACGTCGAGATGCATAAAACATGAATATTACAATCAACACAGACACTAATGTTAAATCATATAAATCTAAAGACGTACATTCGTTAGGATTTCCGTCGGTTTTTCAAAGAAATTGTTGCTACATTTAATATAACACAGATAAACATCCAAGATACATGTACTATAACACAGATACACATCCAAGATACATGTAATATAACACAGATAAACATCCCAGATGCTCTCGTTCTAGCCAGAAATCCTGTTCCGATATACAGATAGAAGAACTGGTAAATTAAGTGCGTTATATTCGCGCCCAATATCCCGCTTATATCTAAGGAGGGGGCAATTATAAGCGGGCCGTTAATTCGTGCTTAATATTTCGACATCTCGTGCTTAATATTGCGATATATCGCCCTTAATACACGTAACAACTATATGCTGGAGAGGACCACACTGCACATTTGTTTTCATTAGGATGGAATATGAGTGACTGCGTTCGTCTTAATGATAATATATGGGAGTATTATGCTATATTATTGGGGACTGTGGTATTATGTGAAATTATTAATTATTCTAGCAGATCTTGGTGCCGAAAGGGACAACAAATATAAATAATAATTCCAACCTGCCAAATATATTAAAATCCATGATTTTGTCGTCTCTTAAAGACATATTATGGACTTGTTTGGATTCGTGAAACTGATAAGTTAGTAGTCAAATGCTACACCAACTGGAGGAATGCAGGATTCTACTAACATCGCCGAAAACCTCAAGCAAATCAATCGTACCATGGAAAACATGGTCCGATCTACGCTCAATTGAAAATATTTACTTCTCGATTCGGGACGCCACTATCGGAGATAAACTAACGAAAATGATTTGGCCATAGTGAGTCACTGCATTTAATTAATATATAAGAATGACGGCGTGTGTTGTCAATTTGGATATATTTGTAAAAAAATAACTACTTTGAGCAAGATTATTCTCCATTTTAATTTGATTACCCTTCCGGAGTGTTTCACATCACTTTAAGATTATTCTCCATTTCTATTTTATTACCCTTCCTGAGTGTTTCACGTCACTTTAAGATTATTCTCCATCTATATTTGATCACCCTGTCGGAGTGTTTCACATCACTTTAAGATTATTCTCCATTTATATTTGATTACCACACCGGAGTGTTTCACATCACTGTAAGCAGTGTTCGCGCTGTCGGTAGCCAAATTAGCCAATGGCTAATATTTTTCGAATTTGGCTAATAAAAATTGAATTTGGCTAAACTTTTTTTGCCCCAAATGGAGACCGAAAGCATAGAGTCGTAAAGCTAATTAATACGTAATCAAACTTCACGAGACAGCAAAAGGTAAGCTCTAACATTTAACCAGCCTAATCGTCAAAACGCATATAAGATGTACACTGGTTATGTAATTGATTAAGCCATTCTTGATAAGATAAAACACCTATACCCTTTGTTCATTATAGAAGAGCAGTTCTTAATCAATGGTTGCGTAATCTGCATCCCGATTAATAAACTGGCTTCTCACCATAAAAGTGTCAACGACATAGAGTTATTACAATTAGCTTAGTAGATTTATGCGGGCTTTTTTGCGTATTGTTCGATGTGAAATCCCGTCTGTAAGATTATTCTCCATTTCGATTTGATTACCCTTCCGGAGTGTTTCTCATCACTGTAAGATTATTATCCATTTATATTTGATCACCCTGTCGGAGTGTTTCACATCACCTTAAGATTATTCTCCATTTCTATGGGTTCACCCTGCCGGAGTGTTTCACATCGCTTTAAGATTATTCTCCATTTCTATGGGTTCACCCTGTCGGAGTGTTTCACATCACTTTAAGATTATTCTCCATTTCTATTTGATCACAATGCCGGAGTGTTTCACATCTCTTTAATAATTGCTCAGATTCTAGAAAACAATGAAGATGAGGATTTGTGAAATTCAATATATTTCGCCAGATAGATCTAGAGAAAATATTTGTGAAAATATCTTGCAATTTTGGGCTGGATTTATTCAAAACGTGCGTCTCCCCGTAAAGTGATATTTCTTATCGCACATTATTTACAATCTGTTGTAAAACGTCGGATCGACAAGCATTCAATATGGCATGTTTAAGCGAATCTAATGTAACCTCATTTAATCACGTAATGGCCTCATGACAGTTACAACGTACGAGAGTTTGTGGTTATGAATATCATCACAGCTTCAGCCGGATAATAGATTGTGCTCTTTCACTATGCACCATGCGTAACATTGCAATCACGCATATTGGTCTGACGATGTCAATCTACTATTGCATTTGTGATATCGTTTTAACCTATATCCACTCCATATATCAGAACAAGAATCAGAATGTTTATTACCAATCAAGGAGCCCAAATAATAAACAATGATTGAATTGATTACACACATGTGCATTAAGCAAATAAATGAGAATGAATATGATTATACAATTATAATATTATTTGCACTGAATATCCAATTCAAATTTGTTATGTTCCGCACTGAAGTGAACATTCAACGGATGCGTCTTGGTTGTACACTGAGGCTGCCAGGGGTAGCTGCCCTATTCATATCCCATATCTCGTTTTGAAACATACTGCAGTAGCAAGTGTTATTAGATGGATCACGGCGAACACGATCACGGTGAATCATGACGGTCCAGTGGGATCAGTGCCCCACACCGGTGTATAGTGTTTTGTTTGTTCAACACACTCACATACAGTATATTCATGATTGTGAAACAATAGTAAGCTAAGTCGTGTATGGGATTAGCTCTTTTGGGTGAAACTTTGGGCTGGCTTTGTAATATTGAATCCCAAACCGCTCATCCATTCCGGTATATTTTCTATATTGTTCCAGATTTTTTTTTTTTTTTTGAGTGAATCTTTAGACATGTCCCTGATTTCGTAAAAAACATCCATTACCATGCATGGAGCCCCACACATATATAGAAGCATATAGAAGAGTGTCGTCTGCTCATGTTTGTCTGGGGCTCTGTATGGGTGAAATTATAAAATTGTCAAAGAATACCAGAAAATATTATTAAAATTGTAAAAATTTGTTAGGCCAATGCATTCTCTTATATATGCGAGGCGACCTATGGTCGAGAGGGTTAATGTCATACTATCCCGAGGTGCAAATATAACTATGCAAATATGGTGAATTTGGAAATACATGATGGACATCCTCAATGGGGAGCTTCTAGATACATCCCTGTGTGACCTAGTGTCAACAATGTAACACAGCAAGCAGCCCCCAATCAGGATAGCTCAGTTGGTTTATGGGCCGACCTCTTTGACCTTCGATACGATCGAGACTTCGAATCCGAAATGGTATCGGTCGGACTATGTGTCGCAGTGTGCATTCCCAGTACCATATAGTCATCACGATTCAACCAGGGATTCCACGGGCAATGCTATGACAACGATTCCAGCGCAATCTCAGACAAATTTGAAAAAATACGTACTGTGTGAATTTCGTACCTGCGCTCCTCTCGTTTTGTCATGGCCATGGGTGACACTACACGTAGTCTAGGCACACCGTCGGAGTGGGAACCCACGCTGATGGCTGTCCCGTGTGCAACAATGTGCGCACGTTAAAGATCTTTAGAGTGGCGAAGAAGTCACAGGGTCGGCAAACAATCCAGAACAAATTGACTAAACTACTTGTAATGCCCTATCTTGGAGCTAGCGGTGCCACATAGCAGATAAAGATAACATCTTAGAAATTGCATGATTGCATTATGTAATTCACCAGCCATGTCCTGCTGCGCGTTGCAATGCTGTGTTAACCAGACTTGGGTTTATGATGGGCAGTAATTACGAAAATGTTCATACTATAATTGGACGTTTCCACGCAGGTAACACCTCGTGGTGAATGTGCAGTCATGGCACATGTAACGAATTATTCTCGGTGTTTTCCAATTCCAATCTCAATTAAGATGGCGTGGTGATTATACAGAAACGGGTGGTTTCAAATCCGTATTGTTCTATGTTCGCGAACGGAACACACGCAATGTAATATATAAATAAAATACATTGTCGTAAATTTAAATCATGGTGCAATGAGATATGCTAGACATTCCCGCTTTGGGTAACGCTGACCAATCAAATCCACACAGGAACACAGTGACGTCATGATTGCGACGGGTCTATATTCTTACTCGCCGGAATTCGAATACTGTGAAGGAATAAGACTGTTCTCTGTATAAATTTTATTCATCTGTAACATCATTTAGTAAGCAACATGTGATGGTAAATGATACATAATTGTGAATCAATCATAGATGTCATAGAATTGTCGAAGGCGTCGCTTATTAATTAGCGAGTGCATGTTGGCACATGTCAGATAGGCCTGAAGAGCCAGAACTAATTAAAGAGTAGATTAACGTTTGGTTTATATAGACGCTAATGACTTATATGAGTCATTAGGATCTTCCTTTGTCTGTCCCGACCGATGGGTGAACTGCATTTGTTACATAAGACCTTCTTTCCTTTGTGGCTAGTATTGCATAACTCATAGGTCGCGGCCTCTCCGAGTATGACCTTGGCAATTTGTTTGGGGTCACTATAGTTCGATTATATTCTCCCCCCATAGGTAAGATGGATATGTTTAGTATGTACTATCACGTCCCTTGAATAAGAAGGGGTATGGCTGCATTACTCTACAATACGCCCATCATGTAAAATGTACGGTAGAACATGGATTCGAATACACCCATCATGTACAATTAACTCTAATTGTCACGGATTCGAGTACACCCACCATGTACAATGCACTGTAATTGTTACGGATTCGAATACACCCATCATGCACAATGTACTGTAGAAAACGGATTCGAATACACCCATCATGTACAATGCACTGCAATTGCTGCGCATTGAGATTAAGATTAGCTTATACCAGGTCATACTAATAGTTAACTGTGGATATAGCCGTTTTGTGAATTGGATAAAAGAGGGATAATCCAATATCATATTTCACAAACAAATATGAAAAATCAGTGACACACTGCCATGACACACTGCCATTTTTGTTTGTGTGATGCAATAACATTGGTGATATATGCGAATACTTAATATTGTTGGCATATGATCGTCCAGTCAATTATAAATATAAATATTGTAAACTGTCAACATTATAATAGTAATAGTAATAGCGGCAACGTTGTTGTTGATGTTATTATTGTAACTAGTGGTTGACAAACTATCAGAACTCTTTAAGACTATAAATAAGACAATTAGGAATCTGTCAACTTTCAGAGATGTAGTTTTGAAACATATCAGAGCGCAGGTCACTGCATTGGTTCCGCAATTTAAAATACCTACATACATCCCTGACTATAAATTCCCCGCCACAGTACCTGAAATCATCACCCGAACGGAAATTTACAAATTTCTAATCACTCATGTATCCTCGTGTGAAATTTATTGTTATTATATGTCATAATTGAATATCTTGATGTCATATATATTTTGTCTGTAGTATCCATATATCGATTAACAGAATAAACTGAATTGAATTGACAACGAAGCTCCTGTGAATTACTCTAGCACGTGTTTGTATCTGTATATTTATCTGTAGATATTGCAGTGCAGGAACCTCTTGGTTATATGATCTTATATAGACGCACTGGTCCAGGTGCTACCACGGCCGAGTAACTTTAACACCTTGTGGTGACTACAGTAGCGTTCTTGAACGTGCACACATCGGGCGTGTACACGGGCCGGCCATTAATGTCCTACCAACTACAACATACCTGGACAAATGTTGTAATGGGGGAAGTCGGCATTTTGCATTCGGATCTTTATTCAGTGATCTCGAATGAGACTTTTCAGCCTTACAAACTTGGTATCTGACCGAGTTCTGATTTTTTGTCAGAATACCCTGACCAGGATGCGACCCCCGGTCCGCTAGCATGGAGGCAAGTACGCTACATCTCGCCTACCGACTTCCCCTGGCTACCGACTTCCCCTACGTGTTGCTGTATCCAGTCGTGTCAGTATACGTATCTGTGTTTTGATAGTCACAGTGCTGTCAGTGTCAACGCGAACACGGAGACGAATGAAGACAAGACTTAGTCATAGCCGAATTATACTCGAGTCCTCGACAGCTCGAAGTGGAAGCATCGAAGACAACCCAATTGTCACGATTTAGTGGAAAATAAAAAATTATTAAGCCGGTTTTCGTAGATTTATAACTGGTCCGTTCACATAGGAACCGAAGTCAGGCAGTTTCAAAATTATTCCACAAATGTATAGGTCACATTTTCCCCAAAAAATACAATTGTGCGTTCAGCGAAGCGACGACATTGAAAAAGAAATTCGTGAGTGATAAAGATAACAGCTCCAGCTACGCTCATGAAAATAACGTAATTTAATTACGGACGCAAGACAAGAGTGATATGTGCATTGTACAGAATGAATATACCGGATCATTGCACTGAATACAGACACTTAATAATAAATATTAAATATTTGCAGAGTAAAAGTCAGTCATACTGTATGGAGTCACTGCCGTATATAACTTGGTCGCCGATAAATATATTGTTGAATTTTGACGGCATGAACTTGGAAACACGCACATTGTTTAACTTTGACCATCTCCAGTGCGCATAAAACAACGGCGATTCACCGTACAACTGATGAAGCGGTATGGAACCGTCGGATTACGACAGTCCGACACCATCAAACCGACAGTATTTTATAAGGGTGTATATATTATGTAATGTTTAGTCAAATTTAATTAATATTATATCCAGTTATTCGTAGGATTGTTCTTTTATGCCAATATGTCAAAGTGCATGTTGTGTCTATTAACTTAACACCGGGCGAACACACAACACATCGGATTATCGGAGTATAGCAGGTAACTACAAGTATGAAGATTCGATTGGTAACTGAGTTGCGAACTCTCGGCTGGTAATTCTGTCGTCATACATATTAGTTTCCACATGTGCATACATATCGTGATGGAAGTGGAAAGTAGCTGCAGGACATTGTAAAGACATGGAATGTTTGTTATGGTTCGAGTGCTCAATTTATTCAGATACTGGTTCCCGCGTCTATTACGATCAGCGTTGTGAGGCGTGATGTAGGAGCGGCTTACATAATGATAATTATTTGTATTTATAAGAGATTTTAGAAAATGTCGAAATCAGCCCGGAGAACGTCATCAGTTGCTAGCTCTTGATTTAAGACACCATTTCTGCTGCATTATTATCGCAACCGAGTTTCAACCCTTACATGGCGGGAGCTGCGCTGGCGCAACATTAAAAATCCTGTGCCAATGCATTCTCTTATATATACGAGTCAACCATATGTCCCCTCGCATATATAAGAGAATGCATTGGCCTAACAATTTTATCATTTTTTATAAAAAAATTCTTACATTCTATAACAATTTGTTATAATTTGTTCTTATATTCTTTAACAATTTTATTAATGACTTCATGACATTGTTTACTTCAATTAAAGTCCAATATATGGGCCTTTTTGTAGGGTGGGGAAGAGGGGGATAATAATACAAACTGTTTTTCTTCAATTCAATAAATCTTTCAACTTTTTGCTTTGTGGAATTACACTCTTTTCCAGCAAATCTAGTTCATTATCATTTAGTTCGCTCGATTGCAACATTTTGAGAATTTTGACAGATCGATCGGTCGTCTGTTATTGTTTAAATTCTTCCTAATCACGTGACATTTGATTGCATCGAATATAAGTGATAAATCAACCAAGTATTGAGGCGATTTGGGAAAATGGAGACATTGGCATATCAAAATAACTATGTATACTAACCTTTGGGGTAATAATCCTTCGAAAAACAGGAATTATCCGTCTGTAACTTAGTGGAAAACATGAGTAAATGAGTGATAATCTGTTCCCATTTTTCGTTAGCGATTTGTCTAAAACTGAAGCGCAAATTGAGAAGGGAGGTAATTCTGCTGCGCATTTTTCTGCGGGCCGCGGGCCGTTATTGAAAAGCACGATCCAATATCGGCCCGCGGCCCGCAAAAATGCAGAGTGTTACGTCATTTCGAACGCCCGGTATAACAGTGCTAATGGCCTAGAGAACGCCCTATAAAGTGATAATAATTTCTGTTAAGCTGTTACTTGTTACATGTATATCACATATATATAATGTATTCCTGTTTATTTTTATCTATACATGTAGGTTGTCCTACACCAACATATGTCTTAAAGACCATTAAAACGTATCTTATCTTATCTTAAACACGCTCTATATGGGCCTAATACGCGACATTCAAAATAAGCCCATATGATGCTTATTTTCACGATAACTGTCTTGTCATAACGCTTTTACAGGCCTTGCAGCCGAACATATTTATTATCTATCATCTGCTTTAAATATATTCATTAATATCACTCACTCAAATAGTGCTTATCCCCATTAAGGGACCCTAGACGATTTACATATTATAAGTAATACACGTAAAATGTAAATGAGAGCAATGTGGACAGTGAATTGCTCAACTTGGTATTGTTATTACAGTCGATATAGCGTCGTCAAAATAAAACAAATATTTCCCCAATGTCTTTCGAATACATGCATATCCGGACACGCCAATGTTTTGTCGCCAACAGTACTGTCACTAGATTTGCACACTGAGTTGGCTTCTCCTGGTCGAAGACCTTGGAAGAGATCTGCTTTCTGCCGCAGCAAACCATTAGTAACCTTAAAAGCGTCGCGTGTGCCAGACTCCATGTAGTGTTTATCTCCCTTGATGGCTCGATAAGACCGCTGATACCGGTGACATTTTACCCACATTTGGTGGACTTCCGCGAAAATAAGATATATACTAAGCGAACAGACCAACATGCTGCTCTTGTTAAGCATACAAAACATCGAACAAAATTTGTATAATTTTGAACCTTAAGTTTGAAAAGTCCCACTAAAACCAAAGAACTATATTTCGAAACGGTGTGATTCGGTTCTCCGATTATTTTATCAACACAAAAGTAAAAACGCACATGGACGACAATGTCACGACAACACGCATGGCAAGTCAGACACAAGAGTTCTAATTTGCTCCAATTGTTACGAGTTGCTTGCGAAAATCGTCAACAAAACTACCGCTCTTATCCTCCATTCTGTCATTAAGTTTTTAGTGCGGGAATCGTTCTCAAAGCACATAGGAAATTTGACTTTGGGGCGATCTGTTTTCGCCATTTTGTTCGGAAAACCCCGCGCTAAATATAGAAACGGAAACTAGTACCCAGTCGGTGACAGAGTCAGAAAGGAAGTATACATGTATGACTGGTGCGCTCTGGTAGAGATTGAAAGGAAGCATGACTGGTGCACTCTGGCAGCGATTGCTACTTTCTGCCATCGAAAACCATTGGTAATCGTATACAGAATCGCGTGTGATGCTGTCCATTATGGTCCATGGAATATCGGTTAACGGTAAGAATGCACATATGCACCGTGCATGTTGCTGTCGATACCGTGTCAGTTTTGACGCCTCGTGAGAGAGTATTGGGTACTTCAAGGTGCCAATGCACCGACGTCGATTTTATCATGGGCAATATACTCCATCGGTCCATATGCAGGTGATGCTAAATCTGATCACGTGAGATACTCCATCGGTCCATATATGTATGGTGCTAAATCATAAACTGCCTCAAAGTGACGTGCTCACTGTCATTTATCTAGACCAAGTCTAAAACTGCATGGCCTAACAATTATTATCATTTTTTATAATTTTTTTCTTACATTCTATAACATTTTTGTTCTTCTTATATTCTTTAACAATTTTATCATTTTTTATAATTTTTTCTTACATTCGTTAACAATTTTTATCATTTTTTTTATCTTTATTTCTTCCCTTCTTTAACAATTTTTATCATTTGTTTTCATTTGTTTTACATTTTTTAACAATTACTAATAAAACAAAAATAATATAAAATTTGTTAGGCCATTGCATTCTCATATATATGCGAGGCGACCTATGGTTTTCGCAAACAGTCAGGAAGCTTCCGTCATGAAAGGGTTAACAGTTAAAATAATAGCCGGTAAATAAGGGAAAATTAAAGTTATTCTGAAGACAAAAGAATTATCTATTGTTTTTTATCACCATTGTTGTTGCTAAAGAAAGTCCATTTCAGGCCAAATATATCAAGGTAGTACCTAGTATCGGTTATTGGTCTTGCTTTTAAGTTGAACGATGATTGTTAAAATTGTCCTTACTTATTGTGTGGCTTTAAATAGTGTCTAATTGCATGTCACAGGTAAGAAAGTAGGCCAGGGCACGGAAGAGCAAATCTCGTCCATGTCTTGGACTGAGAGCATGAATACGTGAATGTAATTTGTCTCTTTCTTTGTTGTTATTCTTCTTAATTAATAATTAAAAAAAAACAGTTAAAATAATGATGGATACCTTTAATGTGGTATAATAGACCAAGACTTCTCGGTCCACAACAGCAGGGGGTATCGCTTGGGTTAATGTCCGAGTTCCGTCCCGTTACTGGTCTATAATATAATTTACGCCAAGAATCGTGGGCGGGAGTTATCTTGCTTGCATGTCTTCGGATTATGTCAACTGGATGCGTTGCCTGCATGATCATAGATGACAGCATTTCTCAGGCATGTTGATATCAAGCATGCGTATATCAGAGGTTCGTTAAATGTCATAGCAATCTACCATTTATCGAGCTTATGTATATATTGGTTGCAATTGCCAGTTTAGAGAGTGAAAGTAACACCAAGTTCCCGGCGCTATCACGATGGTTGCGGAGACTTAATTATTCTGAACGCGAAAATCATATGACCTGGTCATGACTGATGAATTATGATTAGTGGACATGGCGACCATGATTTTCTCCTATATATCATGGCTATGCCATTCGTTACATTTGAGCAGTCTGGAAGAACATTAGCGCCGTATGAAATTAACATTAACACTGTGCGTTTGGAATATTGATTCTGAAAACCTTAAACATGAAACACAATCGACCCCTTTAGCTGTTTAATAAAGGCAATTTCAAGTTATTCTGAAGTAAAATCAAATAATCTATTGGTGTGTTTTACCACTATTGTTGCAGCTAAAGAAAGTCGATTTTCGGGTAAAAATATGTCAAGGTAGTACCTAATATCGCTGGTTGGTTAAAATTTCCGAACACATTGTGTGCCTTTAAATATTTTCTAATGGAATGTTACAGCTAAGAACGTAGGCCAGGAAGGACGTGGACGAGCGTCTTGTGTTGAGGGCATGAACGCGTGAGTGTATTTTGTCTCTTCCTCCGTTGTTATTCTTTGTTCTCAATACAAACATAAAAAACAACGACATTATTCGCAGATTGTTGCATTGTCGATGGTCGCTTTGAAGAAGATTTTTCATTCGACGCCTTTTGTCCTCTTGTGCCGGTGCAGTCGACTGCGGACGATCAATATACAACACAAATATACCAAGAGGAATAATCCATGGACCCCGTCAATTAAAACATCGAGGTTTCAGGGTCGGAATTGTTTACGCTGTTTGTCTTTTCTTTGGCAAGTTCCATTCACATTTCCGTAAGGATCACGATGAATTACATCTATTGTCTATTCATCCGTACATTATCATTATTCTGTATATATTGTTCAAGGTAAACAAAATCGGTTCGGGATAACGCTGTTTTACGCCGATATCCTGTGTATATGTTTTCCTAATCGGATTTAGCGTTGTTGACCCGCTCACCTGAACCGGTTTATTATGTAGAACATATTACAGTTGCATACAAACTCAATTGACCTCGCGAAGTGAATTAAATGTTAACAACCCGAGGTTACTTGTAATTACGCGCCACATTCTATTCACAATTTAAAATAGAAGATTATTAAATGACCGTATAAGACGTCACTCTTGCCGATGCATATACATGTAGCGACATGTATTAATATGGTAAAATCGATTATTATCCATCCCTTAATTAAGACCATTTCCGATTGGGCAAAAGCCGCCACGTGATTGTCCTGGAAAAAGTCATATTGGACTCCCGAAAGTCATATTGGACTCCCGACTGTACAATATCACTTTTTATTGGGACTCCGTGACGTCACGAATTAACTCTATTTCGAAATGAATCGGTGAAATTGTGATGCGCGCGCAACACTGATGGATTTTAGCAGACGTTTCACTTCCGCATTGAGTTTTTTTTCTCACTTCCTTGTTTACTTTTCCAAATCATGCTTGCTGATGATCAATACACAGGCTTTTATAGAGAATTAAGTGCCGACAAATACCAAAAATAACCACAATATTTTATTCTCAAAAATTGGATAAACATACAGATGGATAATAAAAATGCCATTATACAATGTTGTGTACAGTATGAATTTTTCTTGTACTCGTCCAGGTTGTGGTGAAAAGTCATATTGGACGAGACACGCCAGTGTCTCGTCCAATATGACTTTTCACCACAACCTGGACGAGTACAAGAAAAACACATACTGTACACAACATTGTATAATAACTTTATATTAAAACATATGCAAAATATCGCCACTGGTTCTGGGCGTAATATCCGCTACATAAATATATATAACACGGGATTCGATGTAAAACAGCATAATCACACTGATTTCACAAGCTGACAGGTTTACGTCGAATGACACTAATTGGCCTAGGCAAACGGCAAATGACATCAGTGTAAAATCGGCCACGACAGAAAACTCCCTGGCTCGCCATCATGAACTGGGTTTATTTGTTATAAACTGGGTAGTTTATTTGGTATCGACTGAAGTCACGTGGTAAAGATAAAACCGGCATATATATACACAATAAAGAGGGTTCTCATTAACGTGTGTCTGCTAGTCCTAGGTGTTACTATGTATTGATATAAACGTATGGTTGTGTGGATGGTGTCCCCGATGCATGTATGATACGGACGCTCAGAAGAAGTGGTATATTGAGGTGCGCCTTTATTGCGATATTAAGAGCCCTTAATTTCGAAAAAGGCACGATTATAGCGCAATACCAAAAATATGTCGCGCTTATTATTGCGATATTGAACGCAAAATATTAAGCGCACACAATTTCATACAGACCCGATAGTGTTATATTTATATTAGATAAAGTATGTGCATATAGTGTACATATATAGCATTTACAACTATGGTTATATACAAATTAAAAACAATTGTGTCTATTTATGGGATAAACAATATAGAAGAACCAATAATTTATTTTAAATGTCACAATTTGAGCGCAAGATGTCGCAATATTAAGCGCGAAATATTGCGATATTAAGTGGAAAATATTGCAATAATATCGCAAGCGGCGAGCTTATAAGCGTTTCCACTTGCAATATTATTGCGATATTGGGCGTGAAATTAGCGCTCTTAATATACCACTTCTTTTGGCTTGTTCTGTACATGCATGTAATTTAAAGTACTTTGCGTTGTTCCTTTACTGTCTGGTAAGAGGACGATCGACTAGGTAGGTATATAATATACATGTACTTCACATCCGATTTGACACAGACGAAGCGGAACATTGACTTAGGTACACATGTACTTCACATCCGACTTGACACATAATGTCTAATTCGGCGCCAAATCGGACCAATACAAGCAACGTATGACGGAAACACATGTAGTGCGAGACAGCAGTACTGTCGGACAGTAGACAGTACATGTACGTCCTGGGCACGACGCTGAAGCGAGACTGTAGTGTTGTGTTGCAGACATGCAGCACATCCGATTGACTTAGGTAGGTAGATATACATGTACTTCACATCCGGGTTGACACATAATGTCTAATTCGGCGCCAAATCGGATCAATGCTAACAACGTATTGACGGAAACACCTGTGGCGCGAGACAGCTGTAGTGTCGGGGAGTAGACAGTACGTCACGTGTACGACGCTAATAAGTTGCATTGGAGTGTACTTTTGATATTGAAAATCAATTTAATGATGACTTACACACAACCTTTGTTAATCGTAAAATCGCACTAAGTGTTGCAATATTGATCAGACAATGATAACTTACTCCGACCTCCCATCACGAGAACACGAACAGTATATTGATGAGTCGTCACCACTACATTCGCTTCAATCAGCACTACATGTTACATATTACATGCTACACGCTACATGACCTCCCATCGCGCGAACAAGAACACGATACATGAGTCGACACAATCCTAGCACCCATAATATAATGTAATATCCGAATTATCTATCTATTGTCCACTCCCGATATTGACGTAACATCCCTGGATGATTTGTATGTACATTTTACAGATGCCCTTGATGATGCATGGGGAGAAAGACACCCGAAAAGCAACGTGTTTACAGTTACTGTCGTTTACCATATCCATCATGACAAGGCCTTGTGTATGTCCATGTTCAATGTATTTTTGTATTTGGTGGATAAATAAACAATGTTTAAACCAAATAACCGATTGTTGTTTGTATTGTTCTCAATTAACTGCAATTCATCAGTTCATTACTACATTACATATGACATATATATTTACATGTGGGTCTGTGGACATATATATTTACACGTGGGTCTGTAGTTATCTTAGTAAAACTATATTACAGATAACATATATATTTACATGTGGGTCTGTAGTTATCTTAGACATATATAATTACATGTGGGTATGTAGTTATCTTAGCAGAACTATATTACAGATGACATATATATATTTACATGTGTGTCTGTAGTTATCTTAGACATATATAATTGCATGTGGGTATGTAGTTATCTTAGCAGAACTATATTACAGATGACATATATATATTTACATGTGTGTCTGTAGTTATTTTAGACATATATAATTACATGTGGGTATGTCGTTATCTTAGCAGAACTATATTACAGATGACATATATATTTACATGTGGGTCTGTAGTTATCTTAGACATATATAATTACATGCGGGTATGTAGTTATCTTAGCAGAACAATATTACAGATGACATATATATATTTATATGTGGGTTTGTAGTTATGGTAGACATATATAATTACATGTGGGTCTGTAGTTATCTTAGCAGAACTATATTACACATGACATATATATTTACCTGTGGGTCTGCAGTTATCTTAGACTAAGTTATATTTTATATGACGTATGCATTTACACGTGAGTAGTTATCTTAGACTGAGCTATATTATATATGACATCTATATTTACACGAGGGTCTGTAGTTATCTTAGACTGGACTACACATAGAGGAGCGGTAAATAAAACCCTTATAACCTATATCTGCATCCTATATAATATACTGGTTGGAACATAGTTATGGTTGAAAAGGGTTTTGAGACATCTATAACCTGTTGCCATAATATGTTTTGCTTCATTACATGCTTTAAATGTCCGGTTTATGGAAAAAAAAATCATTATTTCTGATTATTTGACGAAATTTGGTCCATTTACATGACAACAGCTGAATAAACCTCAACAGTGACCCTACGAAGAAGTCTGGATTAAAAGTGCATGTCATATAGAAAACACATTTCAGAAAGTTATATTGTGTTGCAAGGGTTATTTCTTTCCAATAATGCCACTTTTTGTATTTTGTCAATATCGTTTCCATGGTAACAGTTATTTCTCAGGGTATTGTGCCTTTTTGGCAGTTTTATCCAAATTAATTTGAAGTACACTTATGAAGCTATCACAATATGTATAAATTATTACTGTAACCAATGTAGTATCTAATAAATGTTCCAATTCCAAAATTATCGCATTTTTTGCAAAAATCAACAGTGTTTACCCCAAAATGGCAATAAAACCTTCATAACATATATGGACATCCTAGTTACTACTGGAATAGTTGGAAAATAGTTATCGTGGAAAAATAACATCAAGAAATTACTTTCAACACTTGTTTCTGTCCTGGAATGTGCTTAAATTCGTTTTTATCGTCCGCTGAAGGGTTTTATCTCAAAATGTGTTAACATTGTTTACATGTCGTTTCCATGGCAACGGCACCACTTTCAAAGTTTACAGCAGGGCAGAACATGAAGCTGACATCTTCTACTTTCATATGATCTATAATTTTTCCATGTGTAAAAAAAAAACAATATGCCCAGTTGGGGCCAAGACCGCACCTCTAACATACCACATCAATTCTTTGCTACAGAAGATGCGATATTTGAACAATGTGGTTGAGGTTTGACTTTGTAACAGTCTTTTATTCATTCAGGTAGGGGAACCATAACTTGTGTATCAATGCATATGTGTCGACGACTATGCCCTGTTATTTGAAGACTATGCCCTGTTTATTTGAAGACTCTGCCCTGTTATTCGAAGACTCTGCCCTGTTATATGAAGACTCTGCCCTGTTATTTGAAGACTCTGCCCTGTTATTTGAAGACTCTGCCCTGTTATTTGAAGACTCTGCCCTGTTATTTGAAGACTCTGCCCTGTTATTCGAAGACTCTGCCATGTTATTTGAAGACTCTGCCCTGTTATTCGAAGACTCTGCCCTGTTATTTGAAGACTATTCTGCCCTGTTATTTGAAGACTCTGCCCTGTTATTTGAAGACTCTGCCCTGTTATTTGAAGACTCTGCCCTGTTATTCGAAGACTCTGCCCTGATATTCGAAGATTCTGCCCTGTTATTCGAAGACTATGCCCTGTTATTTGAAGACTATGCCCTGCTATTTGAAGACTCTGCCCTGTTATTTGAAGACTCTGCCCTGTTATTTGAAGAATCTGTCCTGTTATTCGAAGACGCTGCCCTGTTATTTGAAGACTCTGCCCTGTTATTCGTAGTCTCTGCCCTGTTATTCGAAGACTCTGCCCTGATATTCGACTATTCTGCCCTGTTATTCAAAAAAGGTATAGCCGAGGGTGTCATACCATACCCTGATACCAGTTCACAGAGAGGGGTAACGTACCAATTAAGGAAATACATATTGTGTAAAGTTTCAGATATATCATTGTGTTCACATATTTCCGGAAGTAGTATCCATAAATTCAACATATCAAGAGGTATCAGACTGATTTACATCAACATATATAAATTGGAATGGAAAATGTTAAACAATTGTGCAATGTTGTGATCTAAAAGCTGTGTGCCAGTATTTTCGTTGAATCCAGAATGCCTTTTAAATTGGAGATATGCATCACGAGTACCAATTAACAGAGGGGTGTGAATCCCGTGTACCGCCTGAAAATGATATGCATCCCGCGTACCAAACGAGGGGGGGGGGCTGACACTCATGAGTAGTGACTATATATCACTTGCTGAAATGAACTGACTAATGGACAGCGACAACCAATCAATGGACAGCGACAACGCTCGTTACAAATCAATGGACAGCGACAACAAATCAATGGACAGCGACAACGCTCGTTACCGATCAACGGACAGCGGCAACGCTCGTTACCAATCAACGGACAGCGACAACGCTCGTTACCAATCAACGGACAGCGACAACCAATCAACGGACAGCGACAACGCTCGTTACCAATCAATGGACATCGACAACGCTCGTTACCAATCAACGGACATCGACAACGCTCGTTACCAATCATTGGACAGCGACAACGCTTGTTATCAATCAACGGACAGTGACAACACTCGTTACCAATCAACGCTCGTTACCAATCAATTATTGTTATGCTATCACCGTGTGATTTCAAATAGAGCAAGATAATTTGCCAGACAAATACCCCAAGGCTTGCTATATGGCCTAAACTGCATTAACAATTCACTGTCAGTGGTGACAAGAATCGATCCAGGGTGAGCTCCTAAACATATATATATATATATATAGCTATATATATATATATATATATATATATATATATTGTATACTATACACTGCTATGGCCTACATTGTAGCAATAGTTCACTGTTAGTGACGACAAGTCTTAGAAGCGATTCAGGGTGATATCCTGAATATGTATATGTTATACATGTATATAGCTTATTATATGGCCTATTCTGCAGCAATAGTTCACTGTCAGTGATGGCAAGAAGCGATTGAGGGTGAATTCCTGAACATATATATTGTATACAAGGCTTGTTACGACGAGAAGCGATTCTGGGTGATATCCTGAATATATCTATTTATAGGTTATACTTTATACAAGGCTTGTGCTATGAATCGATTCAGAGTGAGCTCCAGAACATATATATTGTATACAATACTTGTGCTGTGGCATACAATGCAGCAATAGTTCACCGTTAGTGACGACAAGAAGCGATTCTGGGTGATATCCTGAATGTATATATAGTTTATTCTTTATACAAGGCTTGTGCTATGAATCGATTCAGAGTGAGCTCCAGAACATATATATTGTATACAATACTTGTGCTGTGGCATACAATGCAGCAATAGTTCACCGTTAGTGACGACAAGAAGCGATTCTGGGTGATATCCTGAATGTATATATAGTTTATTCTTTATACAAGGCTTGTGCTATGAATCGATTCAGAGTGAGCTCCAGAACATATATATTGTATACAATACTTGTGCTGTGGCATACAATGCAGCAATAGTTCACCGTTAGTGACGACAAGAAGCGATTCTGGGTGATATCCTGAATGTATATATAGTTTATTCTTTATACAAGGCTTGTGCTATGAATCGATTCAGGTTTGGCTCCAGAACATATATATTGTATACAATAGTTGTGTTATGGCCGACTCCGCAGCAATAGTTCACAGTTAGTGACGACAAGAAGCGATTCTGGGTGATATCCTGAATGTATATATTGTTTATTCTTTATACAAGGCTTGTGCTATGAATCGATTCAGGTTTGGCTCCAGAACATATATATTGTATACAATACTTGTGTTATGGCCGACTCTGCAGCAATAGTTCACAGTTAGTGACGACAAGAAGCGATTCTGGGTGATATCCTGAATGTATATATTGTTTATTCTTTATACAAGGCTTGTGCTATGAATCGATTCAGGTTTGGCTCCAGAACATATATATTGTATACAATAGTTGTGTTATGGCCGACTCCGCAGCAATAGTTCACCGTTAGTGACGACAAGAAGCGATTCTGTATGATATCCTGAATGTATATATAGTTTATACTTTATACAAGGCTTGTGTTATGAATCGATTCAGGATGAGCTCCATAACATATATATTGTACACAATAATTGTGGTGTGGTCTACGATGCAGCAAAAGTTCACCGTTAGTGACGACAAGAAGCGATTTTGGGTGACATCCTGAATGTATATATAGACAGAACACGCATCTTAATCGAGACTCTTTTATCGAATGAGTTGTGGATGGCGCAATGATATATTTCGCGAGAGCGCCGTCCGCAACGAGTTCGATAAAATATTCGAGATTATGATGCAAGTTGTGTTCTGTATTTATTCTACACCGTTCAGTCAGATAAGTTCAATTCATGAATGTCACCTCCATTGTTACTATAGCTACCTTTATTGTAATGATCGACGTAATGTACGTCATATTTCTTGGCGACAACGTCAACAAGAATAGCTCCGGCTTGTATTCCACTAGAGGTATGCACTAGTATGTATTCAATGGCTGGAATTCCGTTGAATACATGTGCCTCAGGTCAATGGGTGTGGAATAAATAGATTATACGTTATACAAGACTGAGGGTGATATCCTGAATGTATATGTAGTTTATACACGGCTTGTGCTATGGCCCATATTGCAGAAATAGGAACTACATAAGTAGAATTACATCCCTTTCGTTTCTACACCCAATCTCGAATACGAGTTAAACAAATTCGGGCACGCGATTGGCGTATAATAATTCAATTATATTTACAAATTAAAAAAATTATAATACCTATGGCATGTATAAATGTGGGTTTTCCCCAGTCTGAAATGCGTTCGTGTCCAAACACAGACGGGATAATAAGTCTGGGTATTTGCTTTCGTCAGCAGTTCAAATTTTGTGCAAAAAGTGGGGTAGTGTGGAAAACATGTGTTGAAAAGTTGAAAAAAGTTTAGCTCGGATAGTACTCATACATGACAAAAGATGTGCGAAGGGTTGGGCTTCACGAAATTTACGATTTCGTGCAATTCGTATGTAGCCAATTTAGTGGGTGGGGCCAAACTTTAACACTGAGGCCTTTGGAACACATTTAGTTCCTTCTAACCTAAAGTGTATACACGACTTGTGCTATGACCCACATTGCAGAAATAGTTCGCTGTCAAACAGTAAGCAATTCAGTGTGATATCTGAACAGTATAAGTTATTGTGTGGCATTGCCGGCTTGGAGTTTATGTTTAACCGATATGAATATTGTTCAAGGGAACTTCTCGTCAGTGAGTATTTAGTATATAAAGGGTTAATACATACATATATGTATATACTCGTGGTTTGTTATTGTATATCGCAATAGGGTAACTTTGTCAAGCCAAAGTTGATATATGGATTGAGCAGGTGCATTATATGGAAGGGGTAGCCATTTGCTCCGGAGGGTCGTGCTTCTGGCTACTTCAAGTAGCCAGTGCCATTTTCCTCGCTTTTGTTAAACATATACGGATGACCTTCGTGTTGGTATTGCTTTTATAATAGTCACACCCGCTAAAACCGCCATAAACATTAATAATATTAGAATATAGACATATTTTGTTCATACACCAATAATCAATGTCGCATAAATAGCATATTATGGTCAAGATCGTACGTCCTGTATGTTAGTAAACAAAAGCCATATGATATATAAAACACTCAGAGCGTAAATCAGTGTACGATACCCAAAACTCTCAACACCGAGAGACCCCACTACACGAACTTCGGCTGAAATTGCCACCATGTTGATTACGACATACCGCTACAGCACTCGCTAATTCTTCCCGCTCAAGATGTCGGTGTTGAATGCATGAGTCACCGTGGAGCACCTGTCCCGAAATAATCACCACGGTGTTGAAAATTTATCGCACACTTTTTACGTGCTGTATATAAACAAACGCTCGGCTCAAGCAAAGTGTGTTTTGTGGATAATATCGTATTCATACTATCATTATACTAAACTGTTAGTATATTATTGAGGTAGCCTTTGGTAGCCTTTATTTTTATAACGTAACACACAGCCAATGCCATTGGTGCACACATGTGATTATTCTGCCAACGAGAGCTGAGGTTCGTGTAAGTTACAAGATGTCCTCCAAACCCTCAATATTTGTATTTCATTATAGAATATAAATTGGTTTAATTAACCCTTTACCCAACAGAACGGCCCTGTGCCAATGCATTCTCTTATATATGCGAGTCGACCATAGGTCGCCTCGCATATATAAGAGAATGCATTGGCTTAACACATATTGAAGAAAAATGGTAAAAAGTGTTAAAAAAAAGTTTTTTTTAGGCCAATGCATTCTCTTATATATGCGAGGCGACCTATGGTCGACTCGCATATATAAGAGAATGCATTGGCACAGGGCATAACTGTAACTATCACAATGTGCTCAATGAGCCGGTTCCAATGATACCCATATTTCCATGGTTTTATTGAGACAGACCGAAGATAATTTAGGCTGTTAGGGCGTTTTTGGGCGTTCTGTTGGGTAAAGGGTTAAATTAAATCAATAGCGCTGCGTATAAGGGGAAGCTACTTGACCAGCTATTAAACTGCGGGCGAGGGCGTAATTTGTTGAGTAGTATTGCCAGAGGATGTTTGTTAGCTAATAAAGTATGATCTAAACAGTGATGGCAACGAACAGTGAGTGGTTGTAGTCCGGGCATCATTAACGAACAGTGAGTGGTTGTAGTCCGGGCATCATTAACGAACAGTGAGTGGTTGTAGTCCGGGCATCATTAACGAACAGTGAGTGGTTGTAGTCCGGGCATCATTTATATTTGTTACTATTTCGGAATATTTAGTGACAACGACGATTTTTGATTTGATTTGACGATATGAACTGTGATCGATTACTACTATCTTTACTATCTATAGCATGGTAGCTGCTGAGAAAACACATGCCAAAGCTTCATTGATGAATAGATCCCATAGGATATGTTCTAAAGCATTAACGATTCATCGTGAATTCAATGTATCGCGATAAACTTTCAAACGGTAGATGTTTAGTGTATCGTGATATGTAACGTATCGTTGTTTAGTGTATCGTGATATGTAACGTATCGTTGTTTAGTGTATCGTGATATGTAACTTATCGTTGTCTAGTGTATCGTGATATGTAACGTATCGTTGTTTAGTGTATCGTGATATGTAAAGTATCGTTGTTTAGTGTATCGTGATATATAACGTATCATTGTTTAGTGTATCGTGATATTTAACGTATCGTTGTTTAGTGTATCGTGATATGTAACGTATTGTTGTTTAGTATATCGTGATATGTAACGTATCCTTGTTTAGTGTATCGTGATATACAACGTATAGTTGTTTAGTGTATCGTGATATGTAACGTATCCTTGTTTAGTGTATCGTGATATATAACGTATATTTGTTTAGTGTATCGTGACATGTAACGTATCGCTGTTTAGTGTATCGTGATATGTAACGTATCGTTGTTTAGTGTATCGTGATATGTAACGTACCGTTGTTTAGTGTATCGTAATATGTAACGTATCGTTATTTAGTGTATCGTGATATGTAACGTATCGTTGTTTAGTGTATCGTGATATTTAACGTATCGTTGTTTAGTGTATCGTGATATATAACGTATAGTTGTTTAGTGTATCGTAACATGTAACGTATCGTTGTTTGGTGTATCGTGATATATAACGTATACGTGTTTAGTGTATCGTGATATGTAACGTATCGTTGGTTAGTGTATCGTGATATGTAACGTATCCGTGTTTAGTGTATCGTGATATGTAACGTATCCTTGTTTAGTGTATCGTGATATGTAACGTATCGTTGTTTAGTGTATCGTGATATGTAACGTATCGTTGATAATGTATTTCGAGTCGTATCGTATCGTGACCAAGTGTATCGTTAGAGCACTAATATATTCAGATATGTATTATCATTAATATTCAACAGTTCAAAGTACGCTTTAGTTGTCAGAATCGATTAATTGCAACAAAATAATGCTAACCACTGTCAACTATGGTATAACATTTCCCAAAACTTGCTATTTAGCAACATTTTGTTCAACGAAATATGGCCGTATTATCACTTGAGTATTCACGAAATTTGGCCGTATTAACACTCGTTTTTTAGAGCTATCCATTGTCATCCGCAATTTTGACAAAGACCATTCATTTGACGGCGTGTTTCTTTAAAACACTTCTTCAAATATTTCCGTTATTTCGTCAAAAACACTTCTTCAAATATCTCCGTTATTTCGTCAAAAATACTTATTCAAATATTTCCGTTATTTAGTTAATATAAATATATTCTTATTTTAGGATCACATATCAAAATGAGAGGATATGGTGATCCCCTTTTCATGGGATCACCATATCCTCTCATTTTGATATATGATCCTGCCTTCATTGTGCTACGAGTGACTCCTGAGACGAGGATCACATATGATATGATACCCTATTCTACGGAGGATCACATATTGTTTGATATCTACACCCGTGCGTATGGCCTGTTCAGTCTGTGAATCAAGAAGTATTATGTAATGCAAGAGTCCACTTATAAAATCATTATAATGAGCAAGTACACCATTAAGCTTAGTAAATAAACTGTGAATATTCTGTTTAGTTACTTCTCCCGGGGACAAAATAGGGACACATATCAGATAGAAGATATCTCCCAAGTAGCCCACTATAGGTTGGTCCCTGTCTCCCAAGTCGCCCACTATAGGTTAGTCCCTGTGATTACAACACGTGTTCTTAAACTATATACCCCTTCTACTTTACCTCATGTGATATTACCTTCACCAGAGATTACATGTATTCGACGAGGAGAGGACTATACAACAAATATTAGCTTGTTGTCCAATCCTGATTCTTAATACATCTGTATCGATCAGAAAACCTTCTTATATTATTTTTTGATTGTCTATCGTCTGATCTGTTGGTATAACCAGAGCATCTCCTCAGATTAACCCTTTAAACAACAGAAGGGCCCTGTGCCAATGCATTCTCTTATATATGCGAGTCGACCATAGGTCGCCTCGCATATATAAGAGAATGCATTGGCTTAACACATTAAAAATTATAAAATTGTTAAAGATTGTAAGAAAAAATGGTAAAAAGTGTTAAAAAAAGATTCTTTTTAGGCCAATGCATTCTCTTATATATGCGAGGCGACCTATGGTCGACTCGCATATATAAGAGAATGCATTGGCACAGGGTATAACTGTAACTATCACAATGTGGTCAAGGAGCCGGTTCCAATTATATCCATATTTATATGGTTCTATTGAGACAGACCGAAGATATTTTAGGCTGTTGAAGCTTTATTTGGCCGGTTTTGGCCGGTTTGTTGAGTAAATGGTTAATAATTATTGGATTATACGACGAGTGGACGTCGTTGGAAATCGACAGCGGCTGCCCCATATTTAAGTCCGTAGAGAGCGTATCCCAAGGCGGTAGCAAAATCATTAGTGCAGCAAATAAATCCTTGTCCGAATAAGTAATCTAGAGTTTGCTTATAAATAGGTCTCGTTTTCAGATAAGTGACCAATCTGCCTGTTGTGAAAGCTGATACCTCAATCATACAATGTAATTGAATTTTGGTTGTCTGGTCCTATGGCACAAAGAGATGATGTGACGGGTAATATCCATTAAAAGATTATACTAACCTGAACGAGAAGTCCGGTCGTCTTCAGCAGTCGACACATAGACTTATCCCTTAGAATGAGTTACGACCGTATATCGTGGCCAGAACACTCTCGAGGAGAATCTGGTCTATCGATTACCAGTGTAATGGTGTTACAATCGAACGCACCCCCTGTCAAGCTTTCCCAACCCCCGACTCACAATAGGATTAAAACCGCGTCGCACGCAACGGAAATCCCAGAATACACGTAACGTCCGTGAATTTCGTCCGCACGCGCTTTCGGCTTTCAGCAGACGATCGGTTATGAGGTCACGAATACGAAAATAAACCTAGGAATAATAATAATCTAGCATTAGGTTGACGACCTGATGCTGCAGGCGCAGTTATAAAGAATAGCGTCTTGGAACACTAGCAGGTGCAGGTGTCAGGAATGGAAATTGTGTTGATTATATTCGTGAATAGGGGGAGTCACGCCAGGCTAGTGCCATTGAGTTTGCGTAGAGTTAGATATCGATTTGGAACTCTATAATAGCCGAGGATTAATGGCGAGATTGGCGAGACAGCAGGATGCCTGCCAATATGGTCTATATAACGATCAAATCTGCGCATACATTGTGACTGTTTCAAATTCTAAACAAACGTACATCAAGCCGAGTTTTCTGTCACATCGCAATGCCATTCACATAACCATCACTATATATAGTGCGTATTCCAATGGCAATATGGTCAATATAACGATCAAATCTGCGCACACATTGTGACTGTTTCAAGTTCTAAGCAAACGTACGTACGAGTTTTCTGTCACATCGCATTCCCGGATATGTGAATGACAAAGTGATATGCGCCACTGCATCGCGCATTTAAATGTTCACGAAGTATACCTGCCACATTGTGACTATTTCAAATTCTAAACAACTGTGGAAAATGCCGATGTATAATTATGTAAAGGTAATCCATTCCATCACGTTATATGCCCGAACACGAATTCTCATATGCATCATTATATATAGTTCGCATTCCAATGGCAGTATGGTCTATATAACGATACAATCTGCGCACATGTACGTTGTGACACTTTCAAATTCTATGCCGGGGCCTCGGTGTCTCAATCGGTTAAGCCCCTGTCACACTCAGGCCGGCGCTCTCATTGAGCTGCAAAAGTACAAAAGCGGTCACCTAAACGCACTAAGGTCTCCAAGAACCGATTGGTGACGCAGTGGACACTGGCTACAACGGGCGAGGATCTCCATGGTCGCCCATATGTGCCAGAGCGCCGCGCTTTATGCATGCACAAAACAAGCGCAGAGGCCCGGCGTTCTGGCCAGGACGTAGTACTGTCGCCGTGACAGCACAAAGCAAAGCGCCAAGCGAGCGACGTGAGCGTTATTTGGACGTAGCAAGAGTGCATATTATATAGCTTCTCGCGATCGCAGCAAGAAATTAATCTTGTCTTTTGTGACTGCAGTAAGCTTAATCAAATTATCACTACGTGCCTTTCCCGTCTTTAATACGCTCAATGAGGCTCTGTCCAAAACTTATTGCGCTGTCATGGGGTGTTATGGACTGGTTCCCGCTCATAGAACGTCCACATTGTGCTGCCACTGCAACTCTGGCGCTCGCTTTACGCCCAAGCGTTATACATGGCGTTATTCCGGCGTTTACAGCAGGTTTACAGTACAATCCCACTTTGAAATGCGGTCTGCTCATACCACTGTCACACTCCGCTGCGATAAGGCTGGGTTTTGCTTTGAGTTGAAAAAGTATCAAAATACGAGTAACGCACAGTGGAAGCGCTGAAAATTGTCAGAAATTTTCAATCTGTTAAAACAAGAGAACCAATGTCAGAAATGGTAACGCGCTCAAGATTTTCTTGTTCAGATTACAAAATTTTCGCACACCGGGCCGAACCATGATCGGCCTGGTGTGTCATTGCCTCTCCCTTGTGGCCAATACAAAAATGCTAATAAGTTTAACAATATTTTACTACATTTGGTCAAACTTGTGGTCATCAGTTGGAGAATTTTACAACCTGAGGGGGGTATGAGGTTTGAAATGTCCAACACTATAGAAAAGCTTTAGTTGAGGCCAGTCTGGATGCTAGGATTTGCGATTTTCTTGATCGAATTTCAAAATTTTCTCACACCGGCCGAACAACGATGGTCAGCTCAGTGATGTCGTGGTCTCTTGCCCGTAGCCGTGTGCAATTGTATGGAGTTAGACCACTAGATATTAGGATTTATGCAATGTTTCAGGTTAAAATATCTGAATGTTCTCATACCGGGAATATAGAACCATGGTTTATGAAGATATAGGATATTAGGCATAAACACTAAGGTTCAAGGGGGGGGGGTGCAAATGGAATTATGCAAAACTTGTGTTCGGTCTGATTCTAACTCAAGGGGGTGCAGTTGGAATTTCCCAAGGTTGACACCCCCAACGGAAACCCTCTAGCCACGTCCCTGTGTGTACGACCCATTTCGTTCCTGCTTTCTCACACGCTCTCACTGCGTTTCCTCCACGCCTTAAACGCTCTTAATGCGTTCAAGTCGTTCTCATTGCGTTGTTAGTACGCTTTGCGCTGTCATGACGACGGTAATACGCCTGATCAGAACGCCGAACCTCTGCGCTTGTTTTGTGCATGCACAAAACAAGCGCGGCGCTCTGGCGCTCTGGAACGATCACAGAGTCCCTCTCCCGTCCTATCCAGTGTCCACTGCGTCACCAATACGTTCTTGGATACCTTACTGCGCTTTGCTTGGGGCTTTGATTATTTTTCAGCGCAATGCAAGCGCCGGCCTGATCGCAGCGGAGTGTGACAGTAGTGTAATCGGACAGCTAATTCATTGCGGAGTGTTGGGTATTTTCCCCACAACCTAAAAACTGACTATGACTGGAGAATTCGAACGCAGTAGGCGCTATATATACTTTCCGCGCCCGCACAGAGAGCGTTTTGCGAACTTATTGAGAACGTACTAGCATCACAATGACAGCTACTTGAACGCACTAAGAGCGTGAGACTTGACAAAGTAGGAACGCAATAGGAGCATACTTTGTTTTAAAAGTTTGACAATTTTCGACAGTTTTCGGCGCTCCTCCTGCGTGTTAGTCATATGTTGGTACTTTTGCAGCGCAGTGAGAGCGCCGGCCTGAGTGTGACAGGGGTTTTAGAGGGTACAATTCCAAGCCGTCTCGACATCCAGCGCCGGCGATTAGAGTTCAAATCCAAATGTTTCCCGCATGGACTTCCCAACCCGAAATCGTTATCTGGTGGAGTCGCCAGTTACTTGCCGACGGCGGTGGTTTGCCACACATGGTCGACGAGTTTATCAGCAATTTGAATCACTGTTAGATTAGCCATAAGTGCGCGATTTCCTCCACCACTAAAACTGTCGTCATATGACAAAAACTGTCGTGATATGACCTTAGCTGCGAAAGCGACATTACACCTCAATCAATCAATCAATCAATCAATCCAATTATAGGTAAACGTAAATCAAGCCGGGTTTTTTTGTCACATCGCGTTCATCCTGTGCTTTTATAATTACCGGATTGCTGGTTCATATAAAGTGACGTAATCTGGTTTTTTTTTGGTTTTTGGTTTAAACATACTTTATTCCAACACAAAGACAATACATACAGATACATAAACATAACAAATTAATAGTATAGTTGACATAAAATTGTTGGTGTATGTTATCGGAGATTTGCAGGCAGTGTATATCGGTTGGAAACGGAGACGACAGTAACACTGTCGGATACCCGTTTAGGTTCGGACATTCCAAGATGGCGGCGCCAACTAAATCAGATAAACGGTAAGTGTATATATTGTCTCCCAGCAGCAATCAACGACATCTTTCGGTGATACACCTTGAAACAGTTATGTAGGAATTTGTATGCCCAACACATACGCAATACGCATTTTGCATAACAGGCATGTGAATTGTTGTATTTGGCGTGTCAAGTCGTCATAATTTTTCGAAATTGTATCGAGGCGGCGAAATGTTTGCTTTTTCGTATTTTTATGGCCCTGGGCTCATGCATCCGCAAATTTATGTATTGTTGTGGATAGATTAGGTCACCACACATCTTCGGAATGCAAAACCGGCGATATTTGTATTGTCTAACTCCGAAAAACGACCTTTGAAAATTTCAAAATGTTCAGGTTCGGATTCGCAACATTCGCGATGATTTTGTTCAGGTTCAGACACAATTTTCGTTCAGGTTTGGACAAATATGGTTCAGGTTCGGACAATTTTAGTTCAGGTTCGGACGCATCAAATCCTGACCTATAAATGACATGCCGAGGTGCAGTCTCGATCTTATTGTGCGTGTTATTAACGAACATGCGCTGTTAATTTGTTATTTCTAAATATGGCAGCTGAAATTTCCAAATATAGGTGGTACATTCTCCGAATTAATGGGATAAAAGCCACAGTTGAATATTCTCGAGCAATGTCTACTATAAACCAGCTAGTGGGAATTATTACATTTTACATATGAGCAACAGTGGTATTATACTTATCTTCTGAAATATCGGGGATACATGGATATTTAATACCTGGTTCTCGATTTTGAACCCCGAGGCGGAGCCAAGAGGTTTCAAAAAGAGACATCCGGGTATTAAATCTCCTAGTATCCCACGATGTTGGCGGAGCTAACGATTTTGTCCCACATCAATAGCTTCCATGTGGTGTGCTTTTTATAGGTTTTTATAGATAAATTCACACCAATCAGCACCAATAAGAATAATTCAGTAGCAGACCTATCGATCCTGTTTTAGGTGACGTCAATTAAGCTCAGCGCGCTAGAACAATGTCACGATTGGTGAAACTGCTAGTTCAAGGGTAATTCATAACCACGATGTTTCACGTACTTTTATACGCCCACTGTCAAGAGTTATACAGGACATGGTGCATGACTTAAACGTGACGTTGTTGTCAGTCAGATTGTTAGTTACAACCGGGTGTGGGGACAAGCGCTGTTTGTAAAATGTTTCCCTATGTAATAGCTGTAATTTTAAATGACATACGATGCGCTCTCTTTCGTCAGGACCTTGGCATGGATAATAATTTTCAAACGTTATCTCACTGTAGATACTTCTGTTTAAAAAAGGGTACACAATTATTGACGCGTGTATTATCAATAAAACTACGCGAAATTCCGCTGAAGACTGAAAATAGTTTATTACTGCGATAAGTTCTAAAGAAAAACAAATGATCCCGTTTTATTACGTATTCATATTTGTTAATTGGGTTTATGTGTGTAATATTTAACCATTGGGTAGGCACTATTCTCTTAAGCACATGAAGGAAATTTTCCACCAAAATTTTGAGATGCTTAATTTGCCAACGGAACAGCTGATGTTGCTTGCATAAGTTTCGCTACTTCGGCGTCTAAATTCTTGTTTCGATAAATAAATACTTGTAGTTTTGCAGAATTGCTTACCATAAGCATAACATAAAGAGAACACATAATATATTCCTGAAATATCGCCGCTCGTGAAGATTCGCATATTGCAGGTATTATTCGGCAAACCATATATATATAGGTATTCTCTATGTTCGCATAGTGCTGAATAGAACGCAACATGTTCGGGCTCTAATTAATAGTCCGGCATAATAGTCGTGTGACAAATGGTTAAATTGTAACTGGATTCAACATTTAGAAATGAGGCAAAACACATAAGGCTTATATTGAAAAGAATATGTTTCGTGTGAATACCCAAATATATCATCCAATTATTGATACAAAATATATATTGTCTATCTATCAGCAAGTATTTATGGGCAAATTGTGGGAACAGCTATATAATCACATTCATCGTATAAGCAGTCTAACAAAATATAATTACCGTTCGTGGCTCGTTTCTGCGCTTTATGTCTGGGAATATATTGTCAATAGAGACTGGGGGATCGCCTCGGGGGATACGAGCCTCTACCGGGGCATACCACACATTATCCTCCTCAAAAAGCCGTGTAACTTATGTTATGGACAGCTATCTGCTCATCGACGACCTTCGTGGCATCGTATGTGGATGTGGAGGGGAATCACGTTATCGCATAGATCTCACGCGCATAAAATAAGAAAGTCCGCCCAAACTATTCACGAGTGGGCTAAAACTGTACCTCGGTGTGTCATTTTGATGCGAAGTTTTTTATGCGTCCGAACCTGAACCAAATTTGTCCGAACCTGAACGAAAATTGTGTCTGAACCTGAACAAAATCATCGCGAATGTTGCGAATCCGAACCTGAACATTTTGAAATTTTCAAAGGTCGTTTTTCGGAGTTAGACAATACAAATATCGCCGGTTTTGCATTTCGAGGATGTGTGGTGACCTAATCTACCCACAACAATACATAAATTTGCGGATGCATGAGCCCAAGGCCAGAAAAATACGAAAAAGCGAACATTTCGCCGCCTCGATAAAATTTCGAAAAATTATGACGAATTGACACGCCAAATACAACAATTCGCATGCCTGTTATGCAAAAGGCGTGTTACGTATGTGTTGGGCATACAAATTCCTACATAACTGGTTCAAGGTGTATCACCGAAAGATGTCGTTGATTGCTGCTTGGAGACAATATATACACTTACCGTTTATCTGATTTAGTTGGCGCCGCCATCTTGGAATGTCCGAACCTAAACGGGTATCCGACAGTGAGTAAGCTGTAAGCTGTTTTTGGTCGTTCCGCTCACTTAGAAAGATGATACCCAATATTCTTAAAATGGTAATATGTATACAAGATGTTGGTACCATGTTCTCATGAATATCTCATTCAGACAGCATGGGACCAATATCTTGTATCTGGTATTTGATTGGGTATTTAGTGGCTGATTGATTATATGTTCGTTATAATGTATTGCAATTGTATGATAGGTAGATGTGACGTTAGGAGGTGTGAAGAGTATATTATGGATTGTAAGGAACTGTGGCAGAGGAGAGGAATAGCGAGGAAGAGAGAGAGAGAGAGAGAGAGTGACAGAAAGAGCGAGAGAGAAAGACAGAGAGGGTAGGAAGATGAAGAGTAGAAAGAGGAATAATGTTTATTAATGGTTTTAATGATGTTAAAGATACGTCACCTGTGTAACCAACGCATAGTGCAATGTAGCGGAGTCGAGATCGCACGGAAAACCTAAGTCTTGAGAGTCTATTACCAACAAATTACTTATACCAGTCTCAATGAAAACAGAAATTTACAGAACATCGCTTTTTCTGACTGTCATATTATGTGACCCGCCATATCAAATCCAGTCGTAAGTCGGGATTGTTTTACCCTGTGCCAATGCATTCTATTATATATGCGAGTCGACCATAGGTCGCCTCGCATATATAAGATAATGCATTGGCCTAACAATTTTTTACAATTTTAATAATTTTTTCTTGTATTCTTTAACAATTTATAATTTCACCGATACAGAGCCCCAGACAAACATGAGCAGACGACACCCTTCTATATGCTTCTATATATGTGTGGGGCTCCCTGCAGGGTAATAGATGTTTTTTTTATTTTATGTCCTAAAAAATGTAAGAAATATTTATTTATAAAAAATGTTCCTATGGTCGACTCGCATATATAAGAGAATGCATTGGCACAGGGTAAATAAATCCCGTCTTACGACTGGATTTGATATGGCGGGTCACATATTTAAACAAAGGTCGATTAACTATTTGGTGAAATTTTGATTATGATGGAAAAAAAAGTATTATCGGTTTGTGACCACTAAAGGAGATAACATACATGTATGTATGGCTTTCGACATATCACTGCATGCTGACCACTCAGTTGATATATTGGTTATCGAGTTTCCCTTAGCATTGTCTGTAAGTCGTCACAATAATTGCCGAAATTTTGTTTTACCAAATGGAAATGTTTTTTACCATTGATAAATTTGGTAAATGACAGCACGAGCCGCGAAGGCGTTGATCACCATGGTGATTGGCAATGCATATGTACAATACATGTGATTCACCGACGTCACCGTAACATAATATAGACATTTTGCAAAATCACTATTACGGATAGGATACATGTATATTGTCCTAGTAAAGTGGACATAAAAAAACATCCATTACCCTGCAGGGAGCCCCACACATATATAGAAGCATATATAAGAGTGTCGTCTGCTCATGTTTGTCTGGGGCTCTGTATGGGTGAAATTATGAAATTGTTAAAGAATACAAGAAAAAAGTATTAAAATTGTAAAAAATTGTTAGGCCAATGCATTCTCTTATATATGCGAGGCGACCTATGGTCGACTCGCATATATAAGAGAATGCATTGGCACAGGGTAAACTTACATACGATGGTTTATTGGTGAGACGGCATATGCCCCCTATATTCAGTTACACATATATTTGATGGCAGAAGTAATGTGTGTCTCTTTCAGATCCCATGCTTTTATCAGTGTTATACAACACACGGATAATGTCAGAGCGTCTCCAAGCATGACCGGTTGCACAACTTGACATTATCTGCAAATAATTGAACTACGTGGGGTATATTTCGGCTCACATTAGAACCCCATGTATAAAGATGAATTGTTTTTGGTCGTATACTGGCAGGATATTGTTCATATCATTAAAAGTAATCGTAATCGATATTTTGCGAAAGGTCTCTTAAATCTGACATCAGCATCTCGCATAGCATGTCAAGCTGACATGTTACTATTTCCATTTGCAAGGACAAACTATCAATGTCATCTTGCATTATTGCAAATCGTCCGTCGATAAGCCGCTTTTATAAACATGTATTGTGTTGCAAAAATCTGATGATTTAGTATGTTGTAATCTGATGATTTAGTATGTTGTAATCTGATGATTTAGTATGTTGTAATCTGATGATTTAGTATGTTGTAATCTGATGATTTAGTATGTTGTAACATGTATCTGATGATTTAGTATGTTGTAACATGTAACTGATGATTTAGTATGTTGTAACATGTAACTGATGATTTAGTATGTTGTAACATGTAACTGATGATTTAGTATGTTGTAACATGTAACTGATGATTTAGTATGTTGTAACATGTATCTGATGATTTAATATGTTGTAACATGTAACTGATGATTTAGTATGTTGTAACATGTAACTGATGATTTAGTATGTTGTAACATGTAACTGATGATTTAGTATGTTGTAACATGTAACTGATGATTTAGTATGTTGTAACATGTATCTGATGATTTAATATGTTGTAACATGTAACGGATGATTTAGTATGTTGTAACATGTAACTGATGATTTAGTATGTTGTAACATGTAACTGATGATTTAGTATGTTGTAACATGTAACTGATGATTTAGTATGTTGTAACATGTAACTGATGATTTAGTATGTTGTAACATGTAACTGATGATTTAGTATGTTGTAACATGTAACTGATGATTTAGTATGTTGTAACATGTAACTGATGATTTAGTATGTTGTAACATGTAACTGATGATTTAGTATGTTGTAACATGTATCTGATGATTTAGTATGTTGTAACATGTATCTGATGATTTAGTATGTTGTAACATGTATCTGATGATTTAGTATGTTGTAACATGTATCTGATGATTTAGTATGTTGTAACATGTATCTGATGATTTAGTATGTTGTAACATGTAACTGATGATTTAGTATGTTGTAACATGTAACTGATGATTTAGTATGTTGTAACATGTAACTGATGATTTAGTATGTTGTAACATGTATCTGATTATTTAGTATGTTGTAACGTGTAACTGATGATTTAGTATGTTGTAACATGTAACTGATGATTTAGTATGTTGTAACATGTATCTGATGATTTAGTATGTTGTAACATGTAACTGATGATTTAGTATGTTGTAACATGTAACTGATGATTTAGTATGTTGTAACATGTATCTGATGATTTAGTATGTTGTAACATGTAACTGATGATTTAGTATGTTGTAACATGTATCTGATGATTTAGTATGTTGTAACATGTATCTGATGATTTAGTATGTTGTAACATGTAACTGATGATTTAGTATGTTGTAACATGTATCTGATGATTTAGTATGTTGTAACATGTAACTGATGATTTAGTATGTTGTAACATGTATCTGATGATTTAGTATGTTGTAACATGTATCTGATGATTTAGTATGTTGTAACATGTAACTGAAATCGATGACGAGCCACACACACCCGCGCTTCGACTGAGATGAGTTGCGCACAGCCATTATCGCCACACAAGACAAGAGACGTAACTCTACTCCAAACAGTAATGAGGTGATTTGTGGATGGGATTGTTACACGCCAACAATGTTCACCCCTGGCCAAGTGGTCCTGCTAATGTGCTATGATGCGGTTGGGTCCTGTTGAATTGCTATTATGATGTTAGGTCAGACAGATGCTGTGAACAAAAAGTACGGTTATTTTATTTAATTTGTTTTTCTTAGCTGTGTTCGGATAATCTGAATATATACAGGGTAAGCCATTATGTGTATTAGACATTAAACAAACATATTTATTGCGAAATATTTTTAATACTGGTTGTATTAGTTGTTGAAAGTTGATTATGATCAATATTGTTATTCATGTAGTTTACAAACACAAGCGCAGCCATTATTCATACACACACTGGCTTTTTCTCAAATAGCTTGGATTAGCCAAACATCGCGAAAATGACAACTTTAGAATAAATAACGGTACTTGTATTAGCATAATCAGTTTGCCCTACAACCTACTAGCAATTCAGCAGGACCACCAGCATCATAGCATATTAGGAGGGTATCTTGGCCAGGGGTGGCAATGTTGCGACACATATCGTGATATTCCTTCCGCAGTTATGAGCACCCGGACTAACGATTTCCAGTAATGTATGTAGCGCCCACGCACAAGAGGAATGCACGACAGTTGTGCCCCAATCTCTCGCCTGTATATATTTAATTTTTTAATCAATTATGGTCGATTGAAAACTCATGACACGAACATAATTTATATTGTTAAAACATGAACCCATTTGGGATCTATGTTATGGATACTCGATACACTGTTAGATACACTGTTAGATACACTGTTAGATACACTGTTAGATAAATGCCCGACGCTTTAAGGGTACGTTCATACGCTGGCAATATTGCACTGCAAACTGAAAAAATGCCAGCTGCAAAGGTTGTTTTGTTTTGTTAGCTGGCAAAAATGCCAGCTACCGACTAGCTCGTGATGGGTCGTGGCTGGTCGTCAACAATCAACGGTGATATATGATAACGGCGGAAACCTCTCTGCCGGTGGCCACAACGCAAGACCACTAACAATAATTGATTGTGTCTGTACCGTCCTTGATACGATCGAATGGGATCGGGGTGTGTTCTCTATGATTCGCATACACACTTAATTATACATGTGTAGGGAACTCCGTTATAAGAGGATATGATGGCGTGATACAAAGAGTACAGAAAGTTATGCTTCCCGAGTCATAACTGTGGGAGCTATAGGGGAGGTGGTGGCAGGACTCACTATGAGTATCCATGCATTGCTTCAAATGTGCTTACTCAGTGAGCGTGTACAAATTCTCAATTGTTATCGAAATGGTCATGTATCGATCAGAATGGCACATTGAGATATCCCTCAATTCAGATCAAGCTGGGTTTCGAATACGTGGCAGCACCATCTACCCAGACTATGATATCGATGTAGTTGTAGTGGTTTAAAAGCGACTGTTTGTGTCGTGGTGGTGGGGGCGGGGCCTTGATTAACTTGTGTTACTATTTATTTGTTTTCTTTGTTTTGTTAACATCAGCACCACGCCCCCAGTTTTTCTTAACTTATTGTTTTGCTTAAGAAGACCAACGAGTTTGTGACTAAAATTATTGGAATGACAAGTTTTGAGTTTGGGATATACCCGGGACGATTTGAATTCGTCGGTTATCTTCGTTGAGCCAAGTGGGGACCCAACATCTCCTGTCTATAAGGTGACGTTTATTGTACTCATATATGAGCAGCATCCCAGTGAGAGAGCTGGCCGTGGCGATATCACATTCCAACATGTCAATTGACATTATTGTGACTGGCCTAAGAATACCAACACGCATCGTGTTCTAATATATTGCAAACAGCTCATAAATCACGCAAAACGGCTGTCGTTCATTGATCACTACTAACGCTGATTTGTTGACAGCGGGCAGAAATTAATCCGTTTGGCAATTTTGCAGCTGGCTTTTTGCAGTTTGCAGTGCAATATTGCCAGCGTATGAACGTACCCTAATTGTGTCATACCGCGCAACATCGCTGGCAACAGTGGACCGTTAAACATGCGGTTAGGCTGTAGCATGTTCCACGGTTCAAAAATGTTTAAGTGACTGGCAGACTGTAACCAGTAACAGTCAGACCGTTGTATTTTTTACGGTTTAACACCGTTTAACTAATATCAAGACCGTAAATAATAACTGTCAGACGACTCAGATGAATGGTATTTTTGACGGGTCACCACCAAATTCTTGCGCTTAGTATACTAATACATATACTGTAGAATTAGCCCGTGGTGACAATTTGATTTCCCGATAGGTATTACGATTCATATGTTTTTGAATGGTCGAAATTAGTATTATTCGTAACTGAAAAATACATCTTAGTTCTTCTATTACGATCATAGTTTTGATGTAAGTTAAATGCTCAATGCATAATGTGACAGACAATACTTTGAAATTTGAAGAGGATCAAACTTGTTATCTGCCTCGTAGAATTTAATCCAGAAAAAGACTGTGTGATGTGTTCACCTTTCAATGACTACTGTATAAACATGACTGTAATTAATAAACGATAATACAATATGTAGCTGAAAAGCCCATCCTACACTTATGAGTAATACTAATTGCGACCATTCTAACATATGAATTGGGCATGCCCGTTTAACCCTTTACCCAACAAACCGGCCAAAACCGGCCAAATAAAGCTTCAACAGCCTAAAATATCTTCGGTCTGTCTCAATAGAACCATACAAATATGGATATCATTGGAACCGGCTCCTTGACCACATTGTGATAGTTACAGTTATGCCCTGTGCCAATGCATTCTCTTATATATGCGAGTCGACCATAGGTCGCCTCGCATATATAAGAGAATGCATTGGCCTAAACAAAATCTTTTTTTTAACACTTTTTACCATTTTTTCTTAATTCTTTAACAATTTTATAATTTTTAATGTGTTAAGCCAATGTATTCTCTTATATATACGAGGCGACCTATGGTCGACTCGCATATATAAGAGAATGCATTGGCACAGGGCCCTTCTGTTGGGTAAAGGGTTAATATGGATATCATTGGAACCGGCTCTTTGACCACATTGTGATAGTTACAGTTATACCCTGTGCCAATGCATTCTCTTATATATGCGAGTCGACCATAGGTCGCCTCGCATATATAAGAGAATGCATTGGCCTAAAATAAATCTTTTGTTAACACTTTTAAACATTTTTTCTTACATTCTTTAACAATTTTATAATTTTTAATGTGTTAAGCCAATGCATTCTCTTATATATGCGAGGCGACCTATGGTCGACTCGCATATATAAGAGAATGCATTGGCACAGGGCCCTTCTGTTGGGTAAAGGGTTAAGACATAAAGGAAGAAAGCTGCATGTATGACAGTATGACTCACTTTTATGTACCTGGAAAAGTAAAACATCTTAATTAACTGTTTGGTAACATGTAAGGCGTGAAATTGTCCAGTCACTTGGAAACACAGTTTTTGTTTTAGCAGATGAATGCGTGTATCACGACAAGATATCACAGCAAACCTTCAAGACAACAACAAGGCCCGTAACAACTATGCGCGATGATTTGACGACAACGTCCCACATTTGATAGCGTGGTAAATAAAACTGTGTATGCTAGTATAAAAACACTTAGTATCCATCTCAGTGAGTCAGCCAAAGATAGTTTGATAAGAACATCCAACCAATAGTGGACTCCCAGTCCGTAAATTGACGTAATAATTGGGCGATAACATGGCGAATGGCGTCAATGTCTCACAGCCGCATGTTTCAATGGAAATTGACGAACATGGGATGAATCGGTCCGTGTAATTGTGACAGTTGCACTCGTAATTTGGAATTATATAGATATGTGATCATCCGTCACTGCACGGCATCAGTTCATTGTTTACCGCGTTCTTGTCAACATTCTTATAGTGTTATTGTTGTTGTTGTTATTAGTATTGTTACTAGTGGTTAACCCTTTACCCAACAAACCGGCCAAAACCGGCCAAATAAAGCTTCAACAGCCTAACATATCTTCGGTCTGTCTCAATAGAACTATACAAATATGGATATCATTGGAACCGGCTCCTTGACCACATTGTGATAGTTACAGTTATAACCTGTGCCAATGCATTCTCTTATATATGCGAGTCGACCATAGGTCGCCTCGCATATATAAGAGAATTTAAATCCATAGAGCATCTTCTGTAAACTTGATAAGAATTAATGGGCCACAATTTCTACATTTTTCAACCGATTTACATAATTCTAAAAAAAATCTTTTTTTAACACTTTTTACCATTTTTTATTACATTCTTTAATAATTTTATAATTTTTAATGTGTTAAGCCAATGCATTCTCTTATATATGCGAGGCGACCTATGGTCGACTCGCATCTATAAGAGAATGCATTGGCACAGGGCCCTTCTGTTGGGTAAAGGGTTAACATCGAAGCTCCTGTGAATTACTCTAGCAGCATGCAGGTGTACCTTATCAAGTTATCCTGTTGTATCTGTGTTTTGATAGTCACATTACTGTCAATTTCAACATGAACACTGAGACAAACGAAGACAAGTCATAGCCGACATAGAAGACAACCAAGTTGTCACAATTTTGTGGAAAATATCAATTATTAACCCATTCAGTGGCGGCGGGGATATATCGGTCGCCGATAATACGTCGTTTATAACATGCTGTGCTGGGCGAAAAACTCAGTTTCAATCTTGGTGCACATGCGCAGAATACTGCGGATTACAGTTTACATTTTGAGACACGTGCCTTTATTTATCATGGGGGGGGGGGGTCTGACATACGCGTAACCACATATGCTGTATTAGGTGAAAGTTGTTTATGGGTACACATTCCCGGTGTACATCGTATAGCTGATGATGTCCCCGTTCAAACGATGTATCGACAGCTCCACACATTGAAGCGTCGAAGAGATACAGCCGTCGGAATATACGTAGTGAAAAATGATGCGCTCTGTGGGCGTGACCAAGTCTTGCAGAGTTCAAACTATCTAAGAGGTCAACGCATACATCGTACATATTTGTTAATTGGTACCGATTTGGATTGCATAAAGGGCGATTACTATAAAATCGGGGATGCCCTGGTCCATCGTAAACTTGGTTTGACGTCAAACGACAGAGGAACGCTGATGTGGACAACGTGCATATCACGTCAATCAAACTATGTACCCGAAGGGGTTCGCCGAACAACAATGAGCATTTACTATATAATACTTTGTCAATTGATTGCTCAATTTCGGTTCGATCGGTTTTCTGACGCGCTGAATTATTACAGAGTTGCTCAGATGGCTCAAAATGTGACACTGACGCTGTAGCCACCACGCGAACGGGAAGGATATCTCACCGGCGATATAACGATTGTTGTAGGCCTATGTAACGGAAACAATTGATTTTGAAATTGTTTTTTAGCTTTGACATCTGCTTTTTCGTAGATTGTTTATTGTAAACGACATCTTATTTACAAAACAAATTTGGTCCCACTGATCACCACCCCCGCCACAGATAACAACATCATATATTTTATTCCACCAGCAAAATGAATGTCTAAATCACTACAAAATAAACTACTTAGATGGCCACAGAAAACACAAGATTTGTAATTTTACGTACGCAATCGGTGTCAATGGCAACATGGCATTTTGGAGCTATGATGACCCTCTAGTATCGGACATGATGTTTCAAAATATGTCACGAGTAGGACCTATACTTGCAATGCCAACAGTAAATTCGATTATGTCCAATATTGAATATTCGAACTAAGTATCTAGTTAGTGTAAATACTGGCTTTCTGGGGAAAACCTGGCACACAGATATCGCTTTCCACGGGAAACCTGGCATTGAATGAGTTAAGCCGGTTTTCGCAAATTTGTACGTTCATATAGCAACCGAAGTCAGACAGTTTTAACACGAGTCCACACATTTATAGACCAATTATTCCCAAAAAAACGAATGTGTTTTCAGCGTGGCGATGACAAGGAGAAATAATTTCGTGAGTGATAACAGTAACAGCTCATGAAAATAACGCAGTTACGGTCGCAAGACAAGACGGATATGTGCATTTCACAGAATGAATACCGGATCATTGCACTGAATACAAACACTTAATAATAAATAATAAATATCAGCAGAGTAAGACTTAGTTATACATTATGGAGTCACGTCCGTATACTTTGGTCGCCGATAAGTATATTGTTGAATTTTGACGGCATGAACTTGGAAACACGCACATTTTTAACTTCGAGGGGGCGCATAAAACAACGGTGATTCACCGTACAACTGATGAAACGGTATGGGACCGTCGGATTACGACAGTCCGACACCGTCAAACCGACAGTATTTTATAAGAGAGAGAGATATGTTTATTCCTCCAAATATGGAAACCATTATGGTACAATATATATATATACAAAAGTTACATGAAGACATATATACACATGCAATATAATTTAACTTGAGAAATTCATTGTGGGAATGATATACTGCAAGACAAGATGTTTAAGACAAATATATAGTGAAGTATCCGATATCATAAAACTTAGTCAGAATACAGGATGAAAATAAACCTCACACATCGCTTGAAAAGACGATATTCATCACAAATCAGTTCAATTTGCATTGGGATACACCCGCCTAGGCAAAACGCAAGGAATGTATCGCTATTCATGCTGTCAAGAAAGGTAAAAGTTTCAATTCCAAATATGTCAATCAGTGAATACCAAAATGTGTTCCGTACCATCTGTGCAAACTCAGATGTACACTCGAGATATCTATGAAACAAGAAATTTGAATATGTTTGGTTGCAGCGATTGCATTCAGCGTCATTGTCATACGTGGTTTTGGTCAAAATATTTGCCATCTTGATACAAATTGGAAAATACTCTTCTCGAGAGAGCTGCCAAAGTTTCCACAGTGACTGGTTGTCGGGTTTTACCTTGAAGAGAAAAGATAGAGAATCGTCTCTCTGACCACGCTGACTCACTTCGCGTGAGTAGTGAGCACAGAGACAATCTCTGACAATTTTCTTCCAAGTGGACTGGGTAGGGAAGAAACCCGTTTCCGTAAAAGATGGAAGATAATGGTATAAGTTGAATTTATGGAGAGTATCAGATATATCTTTTAGAAATCCTGTCATCGGGCGACCGTATATTCGATTACCGTGACAATTGAATAGGAATACATCGAGAGCTGCTCTGTGATTCCGTGGTAAGTTAATCAGTGTTCCAAGAAACTATAATTTTCTCCGCTGAATTTCGTACTCAATAGGGAGAAGTCCGAGTAGTGATAGGGATAATATTGTATTACTGCGTTTCGGAATGCGCTGTAAATTCTCAACACACATGCGATAAGCGCGTTCTATCGTGGTATATTGCGTATGTGACAAATCCCACCATGATTCACAGCCATAAAGGGCTTTGGGAATAACGATATGCTTAAGAATCTTTAGGTTGGTTAAAGGAGAGAACTCGGTTGTAACAGGTGAGCGACAAGCTGAGAAGAATACTTTGCGTAGCATATCAGTAGCCTTCTCAACTTTCGGATTCTGTTTACCAGTCGAGCTCTGAATAATACCCAGATGAGAGACTTCTTCTACGTTGGCGATATGTCTGGGTCCGAGCTCCCATGGTCTATCCTCAGTGTGACGCCGGCATTGGGAGGTGCCAATTACAACAAATTTGCTTTTCTCGTGTGAGAACTCGAAGCGCCACTTTAAACTATATAGGTGACATATGTTGATGAGTCTACGGAGACCTCCGTCTGTGAATGAGAGAATAGTTATGTCATCAGCCGTCGTAGGGGACGAACATGACATAGAGCTAATGTGAACGCCATCACGTGTATCTGACAGGGATTCCACAAGTTCATCAATAAAGACAAGATACAAGAAGGGCGACATTATAGCTCCTTGCCTTGTTCCTTGCTCCACTGTGAAGGCTTCCGATGTTATCCCATTACAGAGAACATGGCTCTGTACATCTGAGTACATGTTTGAAATGACTCTGAGCATAGCGCCCGTTACAGCTTTTTGAGATAATTTATAGATGAGCCCTTCATGCCAAACGCGATCAAAGGCTTTCTTTGAATCAAGGCACGCTGCATATACTCGAGACCCGTTGCATTCTGCATACGTACAGGCTTCCTGTAGCTCGAATGTGGTTATTGAGCAACCGACGCCCCTCTGAAATCCGTTCTGCATAGAGGTTGGAAAGTTCTTGAATATATTGCTACATCGGAGTCTATCGAGGACAATTATCTCGAAAAGTTTGTAAAGGGCTGGTAGAAGCGTGATTGCGCGATAACTGTCCAGGGCATGTACTGGCTTTGGGTCACCTTTGAATATTGGTACGATAATCCCCCTTTTCATATCTGGAGGGATGTGGGTATGTTTTAACATTAGCGAGTATAGTGTGCACAATACGTTAAGAAATTCCGGCGGAGAGTTCAGAATATGTTCATTTACAACTCTGTCAATACCAGCTGCCTTATTGGGCTTGATAAATTTAATAGTCTCGGTGAATTCTGCCATGGAGACTAGACTCGTCAGAAGGTTTCCTCGCTATCAGGGAGGTTACTGTTGAGTAGAATGTTAATCTGTGAGTGAATAGACTGTTCAAAGTTCGGATCAGAGTGAGGAGTGCGTTTGTAGAGCGAAGTAAAGTAATGTTGCCAACCTTGAGCTATATCCAATGGATATCTGTACATTTTACCATAAAAATTCATTTTCGAACCTGGAGATGCATATGTTGAACACTTAGATTTAATAACTTTCAAAAAACTTTTCTGATCATCTTTAGCAAATATTTCTATTTGTCGCTTTGAATCTGTAAAATATTTCTTAACGGCTATTCGATGAGCCCTACGAAACTGACGTTTCTTCTCGCGGTACACTCGAAAAGTGGTGTTAGAAACGTTGTTAGGGCGACCAACGAAAAGCCAAGCTTTCCGATATTTTATAATGTCAGAGTGTAGTTCACTCAGTTTGCTGTTCCAATGTGGTTTGCAGTTACGTCGTTTGCGAAGTTGGGGACTGGCTGCATCTGCTGCCGATAACAATACATTAACTAATTGTGAATTGAGAACATTTATATCATGTGTTGAGCTAACGGACACTGACAGCGTTGACATGTTCTCACGTATGATACTTTTGTACATTTCGGTAAAAAGCTTCATCCAGTTCACAAGTTTTCGACGTGAATTAGAGTTATTGTTCGTGGGACATGGGATAGACAAGACGGATATGTGCATTTCACAGAATGAATACCGGATCATTGCACTGAATACAAACACTTAATAATAAATAATAAATATCAGCAGAGTAAGACTTAGTTATACATTATGGAGTCACTTCCGTATACTTTGGTCGCCGATAAGTATATTGTTGAATTTTGACGGCATGAACTTGGAAACACGCACATTTTTAACTTCGAGGGGGCGCATAAAACAACGGTGATTCACCGTACAACTGATGAAACGGTATGGGACCGTCGGATTACGACAGTCCGACACCGTCAAACCGACAGTATTTTATAAGAGTGTAATTACCACCACTCACCAACAATATTTTTTTAAAGATACAGACACACGGTCAATTTTTTCATTTTATCACAAAGTCATCACTTTTCAAGACTCGGAGAACTATCTTCAATTGGCCGATTTAAAGACGACTTGCAATGGCTTTCATCACATATCCTTTAGTTGGTCGCCGGTTTGCACAGCACACATATCCCGCAAACGCCAATACCGACCAAGAATAGCATAAATTATGCAATTTTTGTCGCAAAATTATGGCGTACTTGGTATAAGTCCATCATTGATTAGAATGAAACCATGCGAATATATTTGAAAATCGTGTGTTTTGGACCATTGATTAATGTTACATTTATTACCGCGGATGCATGAATACGAAAAACTAATGCAAACCACAAGAAAAATGGCGCCAATTAAAATATCTCCAGGACGTTTCGCGGCTCCGGGATTTTGATGCCCAATAAGTGATATATATATGTTGCACTTTCTGAATTAAAACACGACACTGGTATATCTCCAGTGACGAGTCAAGCATCTCTATAAAACAGGACCGTTGACCTCAGTGTTAAAGCGTGTTATGTCCAAACATATTTGAAAGCGATAAAACAAAACACTTTTGTGTGAACACGACCTGCACTGTTAGAAAAAATACCGTCGTTTCAACGGTCTGAGACCGCGCAACATCGCTGCCAACATTTGACCGTTAAACATACGGTCAGACCGTAGCATGTTCCACGGTATAAAACCGTTTAAGTAACGGGCAGACCGTAATCAATAACTGTCAGACCGTTGTATTTTTTACGGTTCAGCACCGTTTAATTAATATCAATACCGTAACTAATAAAGGTCAGACCAATGGTATTTTTCATGGGTCAACACCAATTTGTTTGCTCTTAATTTGCTAATTTACCATAGAATTAGCCAGGTTCCCATGGTGACAATATGATTTCCCGGAAGGCATTGCGATTCATATGTTTTTGAATGGTCGAAACTAGTTTTATTTGTAACTGAAAACTACATCTTAGTTCTTATGTTACGATCATAGTTTTGATGAAATTTAAATCCTCAATGCATAAATTGATAGACAATATTTATGAAACTTTGCAGTTTGCAGAGGATCAAGCTTGTTATCTGCCTCGTAGAATTTAATCCTGAAAAGGCAGCACACGCGAATGTGTTCGCCTTTCACTAACTACTGTATAAATATTGCTGTAAATAAAAAACGATACTAGTAATAGCTGATAAGCCAACCCATCACTATTAAGTTATGAGTAATACTAATTTCGACCATTCTAAAACATGAATCGGCATGCCCTTTTAAGCCATACAAAGAACTAAGCTACATGTTTCACAGTTAACACTCAAATTTATGTACATGTAAAAGTAAAATATATTAATGGCATACTTTTTGGTAACATGCAAGGCGTGAAATTGTCCAGTCACTTGTAAACACAGTTTTTGTTTTAACAGGTGAATCCGTACATCATGGCAATACAGTACCAGTCAGAAGAAGTGGTATTTTTAGACGCACCTTTAATGCTATATTGAGCATGCTTAATTTAGAAAAAGGCGTGATTATAGCACACTACCAAAAATCTGTCGCGCTTATTATTGCAATATTGAACGCATGATATTGCGATATTAAGCGCGCTAAATTTCATACAGACCCGATAGTGTTATATTTATATTAGATACATACTGGGCATATAGTGTACATATAGTGTACATATAGCATTTACAACTATTAGTATATACATATCTAAAACATTGTCTCTATTTATACAATAAACAAAATAGAAGAAGCAATAATTTGATTTAAATCTCACAATTTTGAGCGCAAGATGTCGCAATATCAAGCGCAAAATATTGATATATTAAGCGCAAAATATAACAATAAGCGACATGCTTATAAGCGTTTCTACTTGCAATATTAATATACCACTTATTTTGACTGGTACTGTATATCAATAACAGATAGTTGGGATTGGAACCTTCAAGACAACAGCATATCCCATAATAACTGTGCGCGATGACTTGGCGACAATGTTCTCCTGTAGTCGCACATTTTCCATGAAATTTTAAAGCATGATGCATCAAACTGTAAACTGGTATCACGACACTGACTTAGTATCAATATCAGTGAGTCAGCCAAATATAGTTTGATAAGAACATCCAACCAATAGTGTACTCCCGGTAAATTGTCGTAATAACTTGACGATAACATGGCGAATGATGACAATGTCTCATATCCACGCGTTTCATTGAACATTGATGAACACGGGATGAATTTGTCCGTGTAATTGTAAAGTTGGAATTGTAGATTCACTGCGCTGCGTCAGTTCATTGTTCACGGTGTTGTTGTTGACACTGAAGCTCTTGTGAATTACACTGGTGCATACGGTACATGCACATGTATATCCTCTCTTGTAAATGTACATGCATGTGCTTTGAAACAATCAGATTCAGAAAACTGTCAACTGGATTGTCAACATTCTGATAGTAATAGCTGCTCGTTGAGTCGTTGTTGTTATTATTGTCAATGTGCCAGTGTTTTGATACTAAGTCACAACACTGCGATTTCAACATCAGCAATGTGTCGAATGAAGTCAGACCCCGGGCGGCGGATCATGCCGTGATTGACATGAATCTCTACTCTCGAATTTAGTGGAATTTGTCAATGATTAAGCCGCTATTCGCTGAATTGCAACTTGTCCGGGTATCAAAGGAACCGAAAGCAGACCGTCTTAACAACTGTCCACAAACAAAAAGGTAACAGTTTCCCAAAAACATCAGTTTGCTATCAACGATAACTCATAAAATAGCAAATAAATGAGCTGATTGCTAAAGCGGAAACTTAACCCCGAAATGATAGTTACGTACCGTACTCATGATAATTCGTACGGCCCTCATAACACAGCATGAATGCCGCATTAATAATACATATTAAATGTACGATTCAGTCATACTGTATGGAGTCATTGCCGTATATAATATGGTCGCCGATAAATATACTATTGAATTTTGACGGCATGACTTTGAATCACGAAAATATTTAATGTGACAATTTTCAAGGGCACACAAAATTACGGTATGGGACCATCAAACTGATGAAACGGTATGGGACCGTCGATTATGACGGCCCGAAACCGTCGAACCGACAGTAATTTCTAACAGTGTGGCTTAAATTTCCTAGTCTAAAATGTAACAATATATGCATGTATGTCCACACAGTTTTCGGTGTTAACTTGATATGGCGTAGATTAAATCAAGCGGGATTCCTTTGAAATACCAATGCTCACATGCCTATATAGACTGCTTCGGGTCATATGTATATACTCTATCATTTGGAGGTAAAGCTATAGCTCATACAGAAATAGGGCAGGACATATGGAACAATAACTTTATTAATATAATTCGATATCTCCTTCAGACATCAGAACATATTGCGATCTTCGGGGTCCATTCGATGAACCAACACCGTGTGATATAAATTTTAAACGGTAATATATTATATGTGACCCGCCATATCAAATCCAGTCGTAAGTCGGGATTTGTTTACCCTGTGCCAATGCATTCTCTTATATATGCGAGTCGACCATAGGTCGCCTCGCATATATAAGAGAATGCATTGGCCTAACAATTGTTTACAATTTTAATAATTTTTTCTTGTATTCTTTAACAATTTTATAATTTCACCCATATAGAGCCCCAGACAAACATGAGCAGACGACACTCATCTATATGCTTCTATATATGTGTGGGGCTCCCTGCAGGGTAATGGATGTTTTTTATTTTATGACCTAAAAATTGTAAGAAAATTTATTTTTAAAAAATGATAAAAAATTGTTAGACCAATGCATTCTCTTATATATGCGAGGCGACCTATGGTCGACTCGCATATATAAGAGAATGCATTGGCACAGGGTAAAAAAAATCCCGACTTACGACTGGATTTGATATGGCGGGTCACATATGGTATAACGTATTTACGAACTAATAGAGCATTCAGAAACAAAGACACCTCAACGGGTATCCCCACTTTATAAGACACCTCAAACGTGTATCCCCACTTTATAAGACACCTCAAACGTGTATCCCCACTTTATAAGACACCTCAACGTGTATCCCCACTTTAAAAGACACCTCAAACGTGTATCCCCACTTTATCTTCATCTTGTAATCATACAAGTGTTCTGTGTATACCTTTGTATTGTATGTATTGCAGGTAGGAAGCCTAACTATGTTTTGTTAATTGTCAATTGTTTGTTGGAAAGGGGCGTCAATAAGTTAGCAATACCTTGTGCCCAATCCAATTAGCTAGTTTTGCTAATAAATATGTTTAAACTAAGACACCCCAAACGTCTTATAACCTACGCATATATGTGACCCACCATATCAAATCCAGTCGTAAGTCGGGATTTGTTTACCCTGTGCCAATGCAATCTCTTATATATGCGAGTCGACCATAGGTCGCCTCGCATATACAAGAGAATGCATTGGCCTAACTATTTTTTATCATTTTTTTAAAATAAATGTTTCTTACAATTTTTAGGACATAAAATAAAAAAAACATCCATTACCCTGCAGGGAGCCCCACACATATCTAGAAGCATATAGAAGAGTGTCGTCTGCTCATGTTTGTCTGGGGCTCTGTATGGGTGAAATTATAAAATTGTTAAAGAATACAAGAACAAATTATTAAAATTGTAAAGAATTGTTGGGCCAATGCATTCTCTTATATATGCGAGGCGACCTATGGTCGACTCGCATATATAAGAGAATGCATTGGCACAGGGTAACAAAAATCCCGACATACGACTGGATTTGATATGGCGGGTCGCATACAGTTCCACGTCCTTGTGCGAGTCTGATTGTCGCTGATAAAATGAAATACCATCACGGATGGTGGACGCACATGATTTGCACGCAACAGCGACGATGGGGTAATTTGAAAAATCAGTTCATTAGAGGCTGATGAAACGGAAGAAATGGAATGTCTTGATGTCCGTGATTAGTAGAGAGGGCAGTGCCGATTGATTGCGGCTATTGGACATTGCGGCTGATTACCAAATGTTCCCAATCAAAACTCGCTCACGGCATTCCATTAGGCACTCAATGCGGGTTCGACTGTTTATGAATTGCCAATGGTTTAACCTTTATTTGTGAGGGGTTGGCGAGCTAGTCTTCGAAAAGATATACTACGCGGTCCTCGCAACTGAAATTTCGAAATATGTGAGGTAAAGTAACACATAGATACTCGGGATATCGGTCTGCTACATGTGTATATATCGATTGTGATCGCCATACATTTGTGATCGATTTAAAAAGCTGGCTACGAATGTGTCGATGCCTTGTGACAATGACCCCATCAGCGATATTATTACGCCATCTTAGGGTGTATATTGACTGGGGTGATTCGCCGTGTCTTATGGGGGGGGGGTGATGTACAGTAAATGTGATTAAAAACGTAATCGGAATTTGCGTACTGGTTTTGTATATTACCTGTAATATCGGCCATCTGAGGTAACACTATGTACAAGTCGGTACAAAACTAACGCTATGCACAAGTCGGTGCCGTACTAACACTATGTACACGTCGGTACCGTACTAACACGATGTACAAGTCGGTGCCGTACTAACACTATGTACAAGTCGGTGCCGTACTAACGCTGTGATTTCGCTCCAATCAGTCATGTGTTCAGAATCGTTTGTCGCTAATGTGTAGATTGTCTTCAACTTGTCCATAATATTCGATATCGCTAATCCGTAATTCACACCACGATTCATGCGTCTTGTCGGGAGCTGCGCTGGTTAAACATTAAATATCATGTGCTAGTGCATCCTCATATATAATATGCGATATATTCACGCATGCTTGACACATCCCCAGTTACGGATGTTCCGCAGAGAATGGAAAGGAACGCGACATTGCGTTTTGTTATTTCGCTTCTGTTATTTGTTTTGTTTTGTTGCGGAACAGTGGGTTGAAACATATGCGCAGCAGACGTGGCATAAACATTACTCAATACGATACGCTCGCATGTCCACAGCCAGGGACGTGGCGACTGTTTGTTTTGGTCTATGTCAGGGTGGGAGTGCATTTGGAAATTTCAAAGTTGACACATCAAACTTGGACCATCTAGTCCCTCGAATTTACTGTTGTCCAATGTTTTTCTTTCCAAATGAAAATAATTTTGCCAAATGCTATTAGATGTTGCTAAATGATATAAGTGTCTATAACATCGAGTTCCATATTTCAACAGTCGCTATTTGAACGACCTTTGATCTGAAAGCGGTGAATCATTGACAATTATCGCCTATCCACAGCAAAAACTATAGGCCCCACCAGCATCATAGCAAAACAGCAGGACCCACCAGCATCACAACAATACAGCAGGACCCACCAGCATCATAGCAAAACAGCAAGCCCCACCAGCATCATACCAATACATCATGACTCGCCATCATCATAGCAAATCAGCAGGACCCACCAGCATCATAGCAAAACAGCAGGACCCACCAGCATCATACCAATACATCATGACTCGCCATCATCATAGCAAATCAGCAGGACCCACCAGCATCATAGCAAAACAGCAAGCCCCACCAGCATCTAACCAATACATCATGACTCGCCATCATCATAGCAAATCAGCAGGACCCACCAGCATTATAGCAAAACAGCAGGACCCACCAGCATCATACCAATACATCATGACTCGCCATCATCGTAGCAAATCAGCAGGACCCACCAGCATCATAGCAAAACAGCAAGCCCCACCAGCATCATACCAATACATCATGACTCGCCATCATCATATCAAATCAGCAGGACCCACCAGCACCATAGCAAAACAGCAGGCCCCACCAGCATCATAGCAATACAACAGGACTCACCAGCATCATATCAAATCGCTCAAGTGTGCACCGATGCGAGTTTGATTGCTGACCAATCAAATTACAACAGCGGTGCCACCCCTGGTAAAGTGGTCCTGCTAGTGTATTATGATGCTGGTTGGTCCGGTTGAATTGCTATGCTGCATCACAGCAAAACAGCAGGAGTCACTAGCACCATAGCAAATCAGCAGGACACACCAGCATCATAGCAATACCACAGGACCCACCAGCTTCATAGCAATACAACATACCTCGCCATCATCATACCAAATCAGCAGGACCCACCAGCATCACAGCAAAAACAGTAGGCCCCATCAGCACCATAGCGAATCAGCAGGACCCACAGCACCATAGCAATGCAACAGGACACACCAGCATCATAGCAAAACATCAGACCCCACCAGCATCATAGCAATACAACAGGACTCACCAGCATCATATCAAATGGCTCAAGTGTGCACCGATGCGATCTCGATTGCTGACCAAGTCTGACCAATCAAATTACAACAGCGGTGCCAGCCCTGGTAAAGTGGTCCTGCTAGTGTATTATGATGCTGGTTGGTCCGGTTGAATTGCTATGCTGCATCACAGCAAAACAGCAGGAGTCACTAGCACCATAGCAAATCAGCAGGACACACCAGCATCATAGCAATACCACAGGACCCACCAGCTTCATAGCAATACAACATACCTCGCCATCATCATACCAAATCAGCAGGACCCACCAGCATCACAGCAAAAACAGTAGGCCCCATCAGCACCATAGCGAATCAGCAGGACCCACCAGCACCATAGCAATGCAACAGGACACACCAGCATCATAGCAAAACATCAGACCCCACCAGCATCATAGCAATACAACAGGACTCACCAGCATCATATCAAATGGCTCAAGTGTGCACCGATGCGATCTCGATTGCTGACCAAGTCTGACCAATCAAATTACAACAGCGGTGCCAGCCCTGGTAAAGTGGTCCTGCTAGTGTGTTATGATTCTGGTTGGTCCAGTTGAATTGCTATGCTGCTGTCAGTGCAAACTGATGTTAAGAAAAAGTACCGTTATGTTTCTACAATTGTCATTTTCGCCGTAATCGGATAATCTGACCATATCCAAGAACAGTTGTTACATGTCTGCCATTTGAAGAATGATGTTAGGCCTCACCTTCTCAGGAATGTTTCTTTATTATAAAAATTCAATAGAAACTTCGTCAAATAGATTATATATCCCCAAATTGGCAGACGACACATTGCATAATCGATGTTCCCAATGGGTGTACAACACACTATTCACCACTTGGGAACTTCAATCTGAGTCTATGTCCCCCATACAGGTCCCCAGAGGGTTAATTTAGTGTGCTAGCCGCTGTGCGGGATATCATCACTAAATTCAATCTCTGGGAACCTCATCTGCAAATGAGAGTCACGATAAACTCAGGCTTGAATATAAAGTGAGTTTCACCTACTTTCCCCATATTCACCCTGGCTAAAGTGGTCCTGCTAATGTGCTATGCTGCTGGTGGGTCCGGTTGAATTGCTATGCTGCTTTTAGTGCAAGCAATAATGCTAATAACAGTACTGTTATGTTTGGTAATGTTTCCATTTTCGCGGTAATCGGATAACCTGACTATATCCAAGAAAAGCTATTATCAGGTCTGGCAATTCTCAAATACAGCTACAATAGCCACATGCAGTTATTGTAGCTATACATGGCTATTGATGATGGATGAATCTGGTTGAAGACGGATAACCCAATCCAACTAACAATCATTTAAATATACAAGAACAAGATGTGATTATACTCTTAGTAAATTAACACTGTTTGCCATGTTCATGTTCATGTATAATTAACAACATATTCCAATATTGTTACTTTTTCCTGACAACTGTACCCAAATAGAAGTCATACATTGATGGATCTGAGTCCCATATCACATAGCATAACCAATATCGAAACAGATAAATGTGCTTAGCTATGCTTTTCTGAGATTCCGCAAGCTGGTGCAACCGGTAGTGATTTCGGTAGTGATTTCATAAGTGGTGACAACATACTACACTCACCCTTAGTGACAAACAGCTCGCGGTAATGTATGTATGCAATACAAATTGGTAAAATATTGTTTTACGATAGTCAAATTGAGAATTGCCAGACCAGATTATGTGTACCAAACATTCAAAACCATATTATATTGCGAAATATTTTAGTGCTGGGTGTATTAGTTGTTGCAAATCGACTTTTGTCGATGGCAAGTTGCGTCGATTTGCCAGCGAAACAATTATTCAATTTTATAAAAAAAAATATGATCTTGAATGTTTCGTACACTGGCTTGTTCTCTTATCTCTCAGACTAGTCAAACAATGCGAAAATTACAAATTTAGAAAAAATAGCGGTAATTGTTCAAAACTGCATCAGTTGTCCTACACACATTTCAGCAGGACCCAACAGCATAACAACGAGGGGTGATAATCTGATACCGATTCCTGTATCGCGCGCACCAGCGACTCAAAATGCTCAGCACTTATTATATAACCTTATCTCCATCAAAAGAGCAAGTGAATTAACCTTTTACCCAACAGAACGGCCCTGTGCCAATGCATTCTCTTATATATGCGAGTCGACCATAGGTCGCCTCGCATATATAAGAGAATGCATTGGCTTAACACATTAAAAATTATAAAATTGTTAAAGGATGTAAGAAAAAATGGTAAAAAGTGTTAAAAAAATATTTTGTTTAGGCCAATGCATTCTCTTATATATGCGAGGCGACCTATGGTCGACTCGCATATATAAGAGAATGCATTGGCACAGGGCATAACTGTAACTATCACAATGTGGTCAAGGAGCCGGTTCCAATGATATCCATATTTGTATGGTTCTATTGAGACAGACCGAAGATATTTTAGGCTGTTGAAGATTTATTTGGCCGGTTTTGGCCGGTTTGTTGGGTAAAGGGTTAACATCGACAGATGCTCGCTCATGTGATACCTGCTCGTTGATTTGTATACGAAATGGCACTGCTGTCGTAATTTGATTGGTCAGACTCGCACTGGTGGCTTAGCAATGCAATCGGGCTCGCATCCGCGCACCTTTAGTTATTTGCCTCACGGGTCGAGAAACTATCAAACATGCTTGATATTCGATGTTGATTGATCAGAGCAATCGGACTCGCAAAAAATGCCGGGCATACTTGTAGCCAAATTGCTCAGAGACCGATGACTCAGAAATCGGGTTCTAGCGTGCGCTGACCTTAAACTGTCATATCAAAACCAGTCGTAAGTCGCGATTTATAATACTGAGTAAATAAATACATAGAATATAAAAAAAAATGCCCAAACAAATCCAAAAAATATGATTTCTTTTTTGACACATTTGTATATAGTCCTACTCTGTCGACATAACGTAGCATAAAGTGACATTTATGTCCATATATGTGCTTTTGTAATTTGGACATATCGTGGTGTATATTTATTAAGAATTTAGCTAAGTTGTTTGTCTTTAAATGCGATTATCTCTGATATCTCAAAATCCTATAACTTTGGACCACAACAACACATTAAGTGTGCGACATACTTATGTAAAGCTCTTATTCCCATTCTATAACATGCAGCACGTAACTCAAATAAAATATTTTTCGACTTACGACTAGTTTTGATATGACGGGTCACATAATTATGTGTCATGCTGACAATCGCAGAAGGAATGTGTGATGTTAGCGGAACAACTATAAAATTATACACACAGAACATTGCCACCCCCACGGTAATACTTTTTGCTCTGGAGACCTGTCATTATACACTGTGATTGCGATTTCTATTTTCGTCATGAGCGACACTTGACATGTGCGGGAATGCATTATCTGCAGGAACAGCTACGGATTCAATCCATTTTCTTCTTTTATTTTATCTCAGCGTTACGGCACACCAGAGGACCCTGTCATACTCTCTGCCACCAACGCAACGAGAGAGGACGTCGACAGATAACCTCTAACTCGTTACCATTAAAACGTTGTCGAGTTAGCGACGCGGTGTCATTTTGAGTGACGTCACATGCAGTAATGCTTAGGGACATCGTGGGTTACACACACGTAACCATGGATATGTATTACCAACGACCAGTCTATACAGAACATACAAACACAACACAAGTGTGTGTGTTTTTACTTCTGAAAACATGTCCCCACTGTTCCCACCCACTGTTCCCACCCATTGTTAGGTGGTCCTGCTAGTATGATATGATGATGGTGGGTCCCGGTTGGTCCTGCTGGATTGCTATGATGCTGGTAGTTCCTGCTTTATTGCCATGATGCTGGTATGTCCCGCTGAATTGCTATGCTACTGGTCGGTCTTGTTGAATAGCGATGATACTGGTGGGTCCTGTTTTATTTATATGATGCTGGCGGGTTCTGCTGTATTGCTGTGATGCTGGTGGGTCATGCTGTGTTGACGCTGGTGGGTCCAGTTAAAATGCCATGATGCCGGTGGTTCCCGATGTATTGATATGATGCTTGGATGGTGTGTCCTGTTGTATTGCTATGATGGTAGTTGGTCCTGCTAATGTGCCATCATGATGGTGGGTCCTGCTAAATTACAAATGTGCTATGAAGATGATGGGTTCTGCTAATGTGCTATGATGCTGGTGCGTCCTGCTAACGTGCTATGATGTTGAATGGTTCTGCCAATGTGCTATGATGGCATCGTCCTGCTAATGATTTAAGATGTTGGGTCCCACAAGCATCATAGCACATTAGTAATTTAGCAGGACCCACCAGCCTCATAGCACATTAGCAGGACCACCATCATTATAGCAATACAACAGCAGGACACACCAGCATCATAGCAATACAGCAGGTCCCACCAGCATCATAGCAACACAACAGTACCAACAAGCGTCATATCAATGCAACATGGCTCACCAGCATCATAACAATAGCACCACCAACAATTCACAACCAACATCATAGCTAAATCAGCGATAACCGCAAATAACCAGCGTTGTCATCATTATCCTCATCATCATCAACATTATCTTCATTATCATTATTATCATCACCATAATCGTCATCATAACCATCATCACAATCGACATCATCATCATCAGTAGCATAATATTCAATTCAGCACTCCTCGTGAAACAGCCGCGGTGATAGACCACTTATTTATTTGCCGGTTCAACTCTTCCATGTATGGATATTCCATAAGTCGCCTCGCATATATAAGAGAATGCATTAACATAAGAAATGTTATATTATTTGTTGTGGTTGTTAAATAATGTAAACAACAAAAAGAAAAAGAAAATATAAAACATGTTAAATAATGTAAGAAATCAATATACAACTGTTAAAAATTGCTAAAGTATGTAAGATGCAATAATAAAATATTGATAACGAATGTAAGAAAATTGTTCAAGAATGTAAGAAAATGATAAAATTGTTAAAGAATATAAGAAAAAATGTTAACCATTGTTACATACTTTAAGAACAAAATATAAAACTTCTTGAGACAGTGCTGTTAACTGAGTTCATCCTTTCCTCGAACGACGTGCAGGTACCGGTGGAAGAAACCCTAACCCTAACCATAACCCTAACCCTAACCCTAACCATCCCCTCATACGATGTGCAGGTACCGGTGGAAGAAACCCTAAATCAAACCTCGACCCCATACGACGTGCAGGTACCGGTGGAAGAAACCATAAATCAAACCTCGACCCTAAAACGAATGTACAGTATAACATCCCTCGAGACACCGCTGCTATATGGGCTCACCCTCTCCTCATACGACGTGCAGGTACCGGTGGAACAAACCCTAAATCAAACCTCGACCCTAAAACGAATGTACAGTATAACATCCCTCGAGACACCGCTGCTATATGGGCTCACCCTCTCCTCATACGACGTGCAGGTACCGGTGGAACAAACCCTAAATCAAACCTCGACCCTAAAACGATTGTACAGTATAACATCTCTCGAGACAGCGCTGCTACATGAGCTCACCCTCTCCTCATACGACGTGCAGGTACCGGTGGAACAAACCCTAAATCAAACCTCGACCCTAAAACGAATGTACAGTATAACATCCCTCGAGACAGGGCTGCTACATGAGCTCACCCTCTCCTCATACGACGTGCAGGTACCGGTGGAACAAACCCTAAATCAAACCTCGACCCTAAAACGATTGTACAGTATAACATCTCTCGAGACAGCGCTGCTATATGAGCTCACTCTCTCCTCATACAACGTGCAGGTACCGGTGAAAGAAACGTATCTGACGAAGTATAAGGCGAGGCCAACTCAAAATCAACCAATGTTAATGCCACACTGATCATACAACGTGCAGGTACCGGTGAAAGAAACGTATCTGACGAAGTATAAGGCGAGGCCAACTCAAAATCAACCAATGTTAATGCCACACTGATCATACGACGTGCAGGTACCGGTGAAAGGAACGTATCTGATGAAGTATAAGGCGAGACCGACTCAAAACCAACCAGGGTTAATGCCACACTGATCACACAACGTGCAGGTACCGGTGAAAGAAACGTGTCTGACGAAGTATAAGGCGAGACCGACTCCAAATCAACCAACGTTAATGCCACACTTGCTTCCTGATAATGATACCACATTCTCAAATGCGTGCATCGATGAGAAGAACCTATCTGACGACGAATGTCCGCTCATAACACAACAATCTTAAGTTATACAGCAACAGCGCTGTAGGGCCAGAAACAACTATAATCAACACGAACATGAGTACAGATCAGTTGATAAACTATTAGATAGATATATATTTTGCGGTGTGACTAAACACCGCCCGGACCAGCCCGGACCAGCCCGGACCAGCCCGGGTCAGCCCGGACCATCCCGGACCATCCGGACCCCCATATTGACTATATGAGTGATGTTAAGGGCAATATAAGTGCAGGGGTGTCATGGAAACCCACTCAGGGTCGCTATTAACCCTCAAAATGCAGGCATCGGCGAAAATTTTCGCCGCGAAATGAAGCTAACAGCCCGGACCGCCCCTGCTGCGTCCAGGTGTGATTTTAGTATTCATATCTGTGCGAGGGTGTTAATGAAACCCAAATAAGCACGGAGAGTGGTCAAGGTCAAACGGAAGTGCCGCTTATTAACCCCTAAACTTCCCAGATTCAGCCAGAATTACAAAATTGCGCCCCAAATAAACAAACTCACAGCCCGGACCCCCTTAATGTCCTCGTACTTCTAATAACCCCTTACATATGTGTTGTGGAACTACCCTCGACTACACTCACGAATATACAAGGGCGAGTCGCCCACGAATGCCTGGCAATTAACCTCCAAAATGCCGCCATCGCCGATTATGTTTACTGATAACGACGCTGACGGCCCGGACCAGCTGATAGGTGCAAAACAAGTAGACATGTGAGCATAGGCACATATACAAAAGAGCAATACAGAGTGTGACATTCATATAGTATAAATATAAACAAATTAAAGATATATAAATATAACAAGAATGTAGCTTGACAGTTCTGCAGAGGGACAAGATAGTGAATAAACCTAGCTTAGTAATAACTACTAAATAGATACTCATACCTTAATAAAAATTACTATCTGCATGATATTATCAACGTATAATATAGGGTTCATTAAATACAAAAATCAAAATAATAATAAAAGAAAAAAATATATACAAATATTTCAGACAGAAGACTAAAAACAAGTATGATGAAGTAACAAGTGCGATAATCCTTTACCCAACAAACCGGCCAAAAACGGCCAAAAAAGCTGCAACAGCCTACATTATCTTGGGTCTGTCTCAATAAAACCATACAAATATGGATATCATTGGAACCGGCTCATTGGCCACATTATGATGGTTACAGTTATGCCCTGTGCCAATGTATTCTCTTATATATGCGAGTCGACCATAGGTCGCCTCGCATATATAAGAGAATGCATTGGCCTAAAATAAATATTTGTTTAACACTTTTTACCATTTTTTCTTACATTCTTTAACAATTTTATAATTTTTAATGTGTTAAGCCAGTGCATTCTCTTATATATGCGAGGCGACCTATGGTCGACTCGCATATATAAGAGAATGCATTGGCACAGGGCCGTTCTGTTGGGTAAAGGGATAATGGAGTAATAAGTTTTGGTATTTCTTTGCTACTTCTGCACGACAATGTTCAACAAATAAATATGTTTTCAGCTGCCGCTTGAAATTTTCCACAAACACTTCTGCCCTCAGCTATATAAGCAGTGTATTCCACAATGTGGGTCCGGCACAACTGAACGCACAATCTGATATAGACGCGATTCTCGTGAAATCAAAGAAGTCATCAGTAGTCTATTCCATTCGACCAATTGATGATAGTTGCCGGTAGGCTCCGTAGTGTTGGCTGCATGTACAACACATTTAGATGACAATGTGTGTGTACATAGTGCTGGCTGTATGTAGAGCAAATGTAGATGACAAAGTGTGTGTACATTTAAAATAATTAAAAACATTTTTAAGAATCTAAGAACAAATGATAACAAATGTTATAGAATGTAAGAAACAATTATAAGAATGTAAGAACAAATGATAAAATTTGTTAATGAATTTAAGAGAAAAATGATAACAAAAAAATTGCTAAAATTGTTAAAGAATGTAAGAAAAAATTAATTAAAAAAATGATTAAAAATTGTTTGGCCAATGTATCTCTCATATATGCGAGGCGACCTATATAAGATAATGCATTGGCACATGGCCTTTTTGGTGCACACCAACATTGAAACCCTGTTCGTTATAGCTTCATTATCACAAGTAGAATATGCCCATATCCTGGTGGCATATTGCTCTGACTTTAACAGTAACTTCTAACCGTGTAATTGGGTAGCTTCGACGTTGCACCACCACTGCGAGTACCACTGAAAGTTACCTGCCTGAAAGTATACCTTGACTTTTCCGCCTGTTTATCTGTGAGCTCGACTCAGGTATATTTCACTATCCGTTGATTAACCCTTTACCCAACAAACCGGCCAAAAACGGCCAAATAAAGCTGCAACAGCCTAAATTATCTTGGGTCTGTCTCAATAAAACCATACAAATATGGATATCATTGGAACCATAGGTCGCCTCGCATATATAAGAGAATGCATTGGCCTAAAAAAAATCTTGTTTTGACACTTTTTACCATTTTTTCTTACATTCTTTAACAATTTTATAATGTTTAATGTGTTAAGCCAGTGTATTCTCTTATATATGCGAGGCGACCTATGATCGACTCGCATATATAAGAGAATGCATTGGCACAGGACCGTTCTGTTGGGTAAAGGGTTATATGCATTATTTCCCCCTCCGGCACCTCATCTTCCAACTCTCTCTTTTTTCTTCTCTCATTCTCTCTCGCTCGTCCTCCCCCATATCAGTTATAACCCATCCGTTTCTCTCTCGCTCGTCCTCCCCTCCATATCAGTTATAACCCATCCGTTTCTCTCTCGTCCTCCCCTCCATATCAGTTATAACCCATCCGTTTCTCTCCACACTCGACATCTACATATCATACATTTCCAATACATTATAACGAACATATAATCAATCAGCCACTAAATACCCAATCAAATAGCAACGACCAGCTACAAGATATTATAACGAACATATAATCAATCAGCCAATAAATACCCAATCAAATAGCAACGACCAGATACAAGATATTATAACGAACACACAGTCAAACAGCCACTAAATACCCAATCATATAGCAACGACCAGATACAAGATATTATAACGAACACACAGTCAAACAGCCACTAAATACCCAATCAAATAGCAACGACCAGATACAAGATATTATAACGAACACACAGTCAATCAGCCAATAAATACCCAATCAAATAGCAACGACCAGATACAAGATATTATAACGAACATATAATCAATCAGCCAATAAATACCCAATCAAATAGCAACGATCAGATACAAGATATTATAACGAACACACAGTCAAACAGCCACTAAATACCCAATCAAATAGCAACGACCAGATACAAGATTTTTATAACGAACACACAGTCAAACAGCCAATAAATACCCAATCAAATAGCAACGATCAGATACAATATATTATAACGAACATATAATCAATCAGCCACTAAATACCCAATCAAATAGCAACAACCAGATACAGGATATTATAACGAACAAATAATCAATCAGCCACTAAATACGCAATCAAATAGCAACGACCAGATACAAGATATTATAACGAACATATAATCAATCAGCCACTAAATACCCAATCAAATAGCAACAACCAGATACAGGATATTATAACGAACAAATAATCAATCAGCCACTAAATACGCAATCAAATAGCAACGATCAGATACAAGATATTATAACGAACACACAGTCAAACAGCCACTATATACCCAATCAAATAGCAACGACCAGATACAAGATATTATAACGAACACACAGTCAAACAGCCAATAAATACCCAATCAAATAGCAACGATCAGATACAAGATATTATAACGAACATATAATCAATCAGCCACTAAATACCCAATCAAACAGCAACGACCAGATACAAGACATTATAACGAACATATAATCAATCAGCCAATAAATACCCAATCAAATAGCAACGACCAGATACAGGATATTATAACGAACAAATAATCAATCAGCCACTAAATACCCAATAAAATAGCAACAACCAGATACAGGATATTATAACGAACAAATAATCAATCAGCCAATAAATACCCAATCAAATAGCAACAACCAGATACAAGATATTATAACGAACATATAATCAATCAGCCACTAAATACCCAATCAAATAGCAACGACCAGATACAAGATATTATAACGAACACACAGTCAAACAGCCACTAAATACCCAATAAAATAGCAACGATCAGATACAAGATATTATAACGAACATATAATCAATCAGCCAATAAATACCCAATCAAATAGCAACAACCAGATACAAAATATTATAACGAACATATAATCAATCAGCCACTAAATACCCAATCAAATAGCAACGATCAGATACAAGATATTATAACGAACACACAGTCAAACAGCCACTAAATACCCAATCAAACAGCAACGACCAGATACAAGATATTATAACGAACATATAATCAATCAGCCACTAAATACGCAATCAAATAGCAACGACCAGATACAAGATATTATAACGAACACACAGTCAAACAGCCACTAAATACCCAATCAAATAGCAACGACCAGATACAATACATTATAACGAACATATAATCAATCAGCCACTAAATACGCAATCAAATAGCAACGACCAGATACAAGATATTATAACGAACATATAATCAATCAGCCAATAAATACCCAATCAAATAGCAACAACCAGATACAAGATATTATAACGAACAAATAATCAATCAGCCACTAAATACCCAATCAAATAGCAACGACCAGATACAAGATATTATAACGAACATATAATCAATCAGCCAATTAATACCCAATCAAATAGCAACAACCAGATACAAGATATTATAACGAACATATAATCAATCAGCCAATTAATACCCAATCAAATAGCAACAACCAGATACAAAATATTGGTACCATTCTGCCTGGGCGAGGTATTCGTGAGACGGCATGTTACCAATATATTGTATACATATTACGATCTTAAGAATATTGGCTGTCATCTTTCTAAGTGGACGAAACGACCCAAAACATCTAATGGCTTACTGTCGTCTAAATTCACCCTCTGGGGACCTCATTCTGTAACTAAATTCACCCTCTGGGGACCTCATTCTGTAAATAACAAACACTATCTGCATATTTGTTTCTGTCAACCGTCTGCTTATATTGAGCTAATGGACACCATAAGCTGCCATTCTTGAAACCATACACTGTGCCTCTGAGTGCTCTGTCTACACACAATGGTCCGTACTTTCCGCTGAGATATCAGCTAAGTGGAGCGTAACGAATGACACATACAATAACCGTACAAATACAAGCATAACAAGACAATATATATTTATATCAACTCTTCAGTTTTCAACGTATTCCGTCTTGTCGTGCTATAGCCCACTAGTGTATGTACATAAGGATTAACTGTCATGTGGACTATTTTTATGGAGATGTAACGGTGAGGTAAGTGGACATAACTTGTGTAAAACCCGAAGGGTTTTACATACAATTTATGACCACTTACCTCACCGTTACATCTCCATAAAAATAGTCCACATGACAGTTAATCCTTATATTTATATACATTTAGCGAAAAAGCCACTTTTGTAAATTTATTTAAATCGAAAAGTGTATCGTGACAAGATCAGCCCAAAATACCCAATAGCACCCTTGGCAAAAGTTAATAGGGACAATTTCTCTTCATATTGAAACCCGATGATGTATTAAGTCAGTCCTGCGCGAGTCCAAATGCGCCCAAAACATTACGCGTTCGTCTTTCCAAACCTAATGACGTATCGATGGTGTTATTAGCTTGGTGTCATGAGGCGTTGCGCATTCACCGAGAAATAACTGCAACTAGCCACGTGGGCGCCGACCAATCAGAATGCTGGATTTAGTGATGACAACACTTAGTGTGTAAATATAACTGTATAGCCACGTAGATAACCTCTCAAACCTTGGAGGTAACCAAATAAATAAATCATCACAATTTTAAGTTAGTCGTTTCTAAACTCTCAAGTATACGAACGCGTAGACTTCAAAGTACATGTATTGACTTCCGCTCATTATATATATTATATATGTTTTGACATGTTTATTATATATTACCATCCTCTTCAGATTGGCGGATATCATAGCTACAATTCAATCGTGTGTTATATGTGCGAATGTCAAGCCTGTGGGCACGTTTCAGTGCCAATCATCCAGAGCAACCAGACACACGTCGTTCCCCGGGCAAAGATGTTAGAAATATATAGCCAACCCTTTCGATAATTTGACTATTATAACAAATAAGTTTATTTTTGCGGCACATATACCTCCCGTCGCACATATGGCACGATTCAGAATCAGTAGGATATGAGCTTCGGGCAGCATTGTGTAGTTCCAATTGTTAAGATAGTTTAAATTCAAATTTCTATACAAGTCGTTTGTGAGCTGAATAAAATAGGTTCTCCGGTGTGCGAAATACCACCGCAGGGATTATTCTAATAGGATGGAAACATAGGAAATGGAACAAAATTAGTCCCTTCCGTAATTTGACGCCCGGCCTCGAGTTACTTTGAACCAGATAATTATGTTTTGTAAGCTCGTAAAAACACTCATGTCATACATTTGTGTACAGTTTGTTGACGATGATCTTTTTGGAGTCAGTAAAATCTCATCGCCTGGTGGGTGAATTCGATGTGTTAACCCTCTCTTTACTAACTGGATTATCCCACTCAATGATAAATCGTCGCATCAGAACTATAAGGTCGTAGCTCACATGTTCAAATTTCCGAGAAAATGAAGGTTGATGTTTTCAGACAACATTTCTCATAATGTTGACAAAGCATGACGTATGGTTGTATTTATCCCAATGGAAACTGGCATTATCTGTCCATTGAGCCAGCTGATTGAGCCACATATTTTTTTCTGTTTACTCCCTCGTTTTCTTTTAAAAAGCAATAACTTGTAGATCCGACCTTTTGCGTACGCAAACGACGATTGGTTTTCGTGCTAAAAGGAAGTTATGCTAATAAATACACATTAAGCTAAAAATGTTGGCAATCGCATGTGTCTATGAACTAAAAAGTACCTATTCTACATTATGAATATTCACTCATGTACATCATCATACAGAAATTTGTGGAACAATCACCAAATTTAAATCACCAAATGATCACGTGACTACCATGGAGATACGACCATATAGCACACATTTGAGAATTTACAAACACAAAACAGAAGTCACGTGGACAACCTGAAGCATCGAATTGGCTGCTGTTGGACATACGACCTTATAGCGCGAATAATTGTGAAGATTGCTGGAGATACGACATTTATGTCACTGGTTTGTTAGAATATTTGCCATCCAATGCAAAAGCAGTTTGGCCCATCGAATTGGATATTTTCTCACGATTTGAATAATACCAAAATGGAGTTACGACCTTATAGTTCTGATGCGACGAAATGTATGCATTGGAATGGTATCTTATTAATTATGAGGGGTGTTCATGAAAAATTAGCAGACGACAGTCATACGAAAATATAATACATACAACATGCAATAATGAAGGATTCATATTCCACGCTTGGTATTCATGTCGGCTAATAGTTGCTGTTCCAGGCTGGTCCGTGAATAAACGTCAGTCGGCTGGACGCAGCTTCCAGTGGGTGCATCTAACAGTATAGTGAGCAAAGCGACATTCCATTGCGTTTTGAAAGGAGGTTACCTGTCTATACCACTCCTAGTTAAGTGGTCCTACTAAGTGTATATGATGTTGGTAAGTCATGCTGATTCAACAGTTTTCTTTTTATATAATACCAAATATATATAGTACTCCTGGACTATAACTGCAACAACCCTAGCGATCAGTCATTGCAAGTTCGTTATTGGCGCAAAGGTTCTGCATTGCATGCGTATATTTCAACGGTCGCGTTTGGCTAATTATGGTCTAGTCCTGATGTCATGATTGTGATACAATTTACACACAAAACGTGTGACAATTGTTGCAATAGCACCACTTATTGGTCAAACTCATACTATCGGTCAAACGTTGGACTAAAATATAAATCAATTCCCAACAGTAAGACTATAATATGCATGGAATAAATACTGTTTATACAAACGGCAAAATTAATATGAAATAAATACTATTTACACCAACAGTAAGACTAATATGGAAGAAATATTGTTTACACCATAAGACGCATTAGGTTGAATATTCCGATAGGCTGAGGTACCAGTTGGAACATTTCCAAACACATTTCTAACCAACGGGTGGGTGCAGTTGCAAATCTTGGTGTGGAACACATATATCCTCGTGCAAATAGGTTGGTATTGAACATACATATACCATAACCATGAACTAAGCTCATAGTGAACATACATATACCATAACCATGGACTAAGCCCATAGTGAACATACATCTACCATAACCATGAACTAAGCCCATAGTGAACATACATCTACCATAACCATGAACTAAGCCCATAGTGAACATACATATACCATAACCATGAACTAAGCTCATAGTGAACATACATATACCATAACCATGAACTAAGTCCATAGTGAACATACATATACCATAACCATGAACTAAGCTCATAGTGAACATACATATACCATAACCATGAACTAAGCCCATAGTGAACATACATATACCATAACCATGAACTAAGTCCATAGTGAACATACATATACCATAACCATGAACTAAGTCCATAGTGAACATACATCTACCATAACCATGAACTAAGCCCATAGTGAACATACATCTACCATAACCATGAACTAAGCTCATAGTGAACATACATTAACCATAACCATGAACTAAGCTCATAGTGAACATACATCTACCATAACCATGAACTAAACCCATAGTGAACATACATATACCATAACCATGAACTAAACCCATAGTGAACATACATATACCATAACCATGAACTAAACCCATAGTGAACATACATATACCATAACCATGAACTAAGTCCATAGTGAACATACATATACCATAACCATGAACTAAGCCCATAGTGAACATACATATACCATAACCATGAACTAAGCCCATAGTGAACATACATATACCATAACCATGAACTAAGCCCATAGTGAACATACATATACCATAACCATGAACTAAGCCCATAGTGAACATACATATACCATAACCATGAACTAAGCTCATAGTGAACATACATATACCATAACCATGGACTAAGCCCATAGTGAACATACATCTACCATAACCATGAACTAAGCCCATAGTGAACATACATATACCATAACCATGAACTAAGTCCATAGTGAACATACATATACCATAACCATGAACTAAGCCCATAGTGAACATACATATACCATAACCATGAACTAAGCCCATAGTGAACATACATATACCATAACCATGAACTAAGGTCATAGTGAACATACATATACCATAACCATGAACTAAGTCCATAGTGAACATACATATACCATAACCATGAACTAAGCCCATAGTGAACATACATATACCATAACCATGAACTAAGTCCATAGTGAACATACATATACCATAACCATGAACTAAGCTCATAGTGAACATACATATTCCATAACCATGAACTAAGTCCATAGTGAACATACATAAACCATAACCATGAACTAAGTCCATAGTGAACATACATCTACCATAACCATGAACTAAACCCATAGTGAACATACATTTACCATAACCATGAACTAAGTCCATAGTAAACATACATATACCATAACCATGAACTAAGCTCATAGTGAACATACATATACCATAACCATGAACTAAGCTCATAGTGAACATACATATACCATAACCATGAACTAAGTACATAGTGAACATACATATACCATAACCATGAACTAAGCCCATAGTGAACATACATATACCATAACCATGAACTAAGCTCATAGTGAACATACATATACCATAACCATGAACTAAGCCCATAGTGAACATACATATACCATAACCATGAACTAAGTACATAGTGAACATACATATACCATAACCATGAACTAAGCCCATAGTGAACATACATATACCATAACCATGAACTAAGTCCATAGTGAACATACATATACCATAACCATGAACTAAGCCCATAGTGAACATACATCTACCATAACCACGAACTAAGCTCATAGTGAATATACATATACCATAACCATGAACTAAGCTCATAGTGAACATACATATACCATAACCATGAACTAAGTCCATAGTGAACATACATATACCATAACCATGAACTAAGTCCATAGTGAACATACATCTACCATAACCATGAACTAAGCTCATAGTGAATATACATATACCATAACCATGAACTAAGCTCATAGTGAACATACATATACCATAACCATGAACTAAGCTCATAGTGAACATACATATAACATAACCATGAACTAAGCTCATAGTGAACATACATATACCATAACCATGAACTAAGTACATAGTGAACATACATATACCATAACCATGAACTAAGTCCATAGTGAACATACATATACCATAACCATGAACTAAGCCCATAGTGAACATACATATACCATAACCATGAACTAAGTCCATAGTGAACATACATATACCATAACCATGAACTAAACCCATAGTGAACATACATATACCATAACCATGAACTAAGTCCATAGTGAACATACATCTACCATAACCATGAACTAAGTCCATAGTGAACATACATATACCATAACCATGAACTAAGCTCATAGTGAACATACATATACCATAACCATGAACTAAGCTCATAGTGAACATACATATACCATAACCATGAACTAAGCTCATAGTGAACATACATATACCATAACCATGAACTAAGTCCATAGTGAACATACATATACCATAACCATGAACTAAACCCATAGTGAACATACATATACCATAACCATGAACTAAGTCCATAGTGAACATACATATACCATAACCATGAACTAAGCTCATAGTGAACATACATTTAACATAACCATGAACTAAGTCCATAGTGAACATACATATACCATAACCATGAACTAAGTCCATAGTGAACATACATCTACCATAACCATGAACTAAGTCCATAGTGAACATACATATACCATAACCATGAACTAAGCTCATAGTGAACATACATATACCATAACCATGAACTAAGCTCATAGTGAACATACATATACCATAACCATGAACTAAGCTCATAGTGAACATACATTTAACATAACCATGAACTAAGTCCATAGTGAACATACATATACCATAACCATGAACTAAACCCATAGTGAACATACATATACCATAACCATGAACTAAGTCCATAGTGAACATACATATACCATAACCATGAACTAAGCTCATAGTGAACATACATTTAACATAACCATGAACTAAGTCCATAGTGAACATACATATACCATAACCATGAACTAAACCCATAGTGAACATACATATACCATAACCATGAACTAAGCTCATAGTGAACATACATATACCATAACCATGAACTAAGTCCATAGTGAACATACATATACCATAACCATGAACTAAGTCCATAGTGAACATACATATACCATAACCATGAACTAAGCTCATAGTGAACATACATTTAACATAACCATGAACTAAGTCCATAGTGAACATACATATACCATAACCATGAACTAAACCCATAGTGAACATACATATACCATAACCATGAACTAAGCTCATAGTGAACATACATTTAACATAACCATGAACTAAGTCCATAGTGAACATACATCTACCATAACCATGAACTAAGTCCATAGTGAACATACATATACCATAACCATGAACTAAGTCCATAGTGAACATACATATACCATAACCATGAACTAAACCCATAGTGAACATACATATACCATAACCATGAACTAAGCTCATAGTGAACATACATATACCATAACCATGAACTAAGTCCATAGTGAACATACATCTACCATAACCATGAACTAAGTCCATAGTGAACATACATATACCATAACCATGAACTAAGTCCATAGTGAACATACATATACCATAACCATGAACTAAACCCATAGTGAACATACATATACCATAACCATGAACTAAGTCCATAGTGAACATACATCTACCATAACCATGAACTAAGTCCATAGTGAACATACATATACCATAACCATGAACTAAACCCATAGTGAACATACATATACCATAACCATGAACTAAACCCATAGTGAACATACATCTACCATAACCATGAACTAAGTCCATAGTGAACATACATATACCATAACCATGAACTAAGTCCATAGTGAACATACATATACCATAACCATGAACTAAACCCATAGTGAACATACATATACCATAACCATGAACTAAGTCCATAGTGAACATACATATACCATAACCATGAACTAAGTCCATAGTGAACATACATATACCATAACCATGAACTAAGTCCATAGTGAACATACATATACCATAACCATGAACTAAGTCCATAGTGAACATACATATACCATAACCATGAACTAAACCCATAGTGAACATACATATACCATAACCATGAACTAAGCTCATAGTGAACATACATATACCATAACCATGAACTAAGTCCATAGTGAACATACATCTACCATAACCATGAACTAAGTCCATAGTGAACATACATATACCATAACCATGAACTAAGCTCATAGTGAACATACATATACCATAACCATGAACTAAGCTCATAGTGAACATACATATACCATAACCATGAACTAAGCTCATAGTGAACATACATTTAACATAACCATGAACTAAGTCCATAGTGAACATACATATACCATAACCATGAACTAAACCCATAGTGAACATACATATACCATAACCATGAACTAAGTCCATAGTGAACATACATATACCATAACCATGAACTAAGCTCATAGTGAACATACATTTAACATAACCATGAACTAAGTCCATAGTGAACATACATATACCATAACCATGAACTAAACCCATAGTGAACATACATATACCATAACCATGAACTAAGCTCATAGTGAACATACATATACCATAACCATGAACTAAGTCCATAGTGAACATACATATACCATAACCATGAACTAAGTCCATAGTGAACATACATATACCATAACCATGAACTAAGCTCATAGTGAACATACATTTAACATAACCATGAACTAAGTCCATAGTGAACATACATATACCATAACCATGAACTAAACCCATAGTGAACATACATATACCATAACCATGAACTAAGCTCATAGTGAACATACATTTAACATAACCATGAACTAAGTCCATAGTGAACATACATATACCATAACCATGAACTAAACCCATAGTGAACATACATATACCATAACCATGAACTAAGTCCATAGTGAACATACATATACCATAACCATGAACTAAGCTCATAGTGAACATACATTTAACATAACCATGAACTAAGTCCATAGTGAACATACATATACCATAACCATGAACTAAACCCATAGTGAACATACATATACCATAACCATGAACTAAGCTCATAGTGAACATACATATACCATAACCATGAACTAAGTCCATAGTGAACATACATATACCATAACCATGAACTAAGTCCATAGTGAACATACATATACCATAACCATGAACTAAGTCCATAGTGAACATACATATACCATAACCATGAACTAAACCCATAGTGAACATACATATACCATAACCATGAACTAAGCTCATAGTGAACATACATTTAACATAACCATGAACTAAGTCCATAGTGAACATACATATACCATAACCATGAACTAAACCCATAGTGAACATACATATACCATAACCATGAACTAAGCTCATAGTGAACATACATTTAACATAACCATGAACTAAGTCCATAGTGAACATACATATACCATAACCATGAACTAAACCCATAGTGAACATACATATACCATAACCATGAACTAAGCTCATAGTGAACATACATTTAACATAACCATGAACTAAGTCCATAGTGAACATACATATACCATAACCATGAACTAAACCCATAGTGAACATACATCTACCATAACCATGAACTAAGTCCATAGTGAACATACATATACCATAACCATGAACTAAGCTCATAGTGAACATACATATACCATAACCATGAACTAAGCTCATAGTGAACATACATCTACCATAACGATGAACTAAGCCCATAGTGAACATACATATACCATAACCATGAACTAAGCCCATAGTGAACATACATATACCATAACCATGAACTAAGTCCATAGTGGACATACATATACCATAACCATGAACTAAGTCCATAGTGAACATACATATACCATAACCATGAACTAAGTCCATAGTGAACATACATCTACCATAACCATGAACTAAGTCCATAGTGAACATACATATACCATAACCATGAACTAAGTCCATAGTGAACATACATATACCATAACCATGAACTAAGTCCATAGTGAACATACATATACCATAACCATGAACTAAGTCCATAGTGAACATACATATACCATAACCATGAACTAAGCTCATAGTGAACATACATATACCATAACCATGAACTAAGCTCATAGTGAACATACATTTAACATAACCATGAACTAAGTCCATAGTGAACATACATATACCATAACCATGAACTAAGTCCATAGTGAACATACATATACCATAACCATGAACTAAGCCCATAGTGAATATACATATACCATAACCATGAACTAAGTCCATAGTGAACATACATATACCATAACCATGAACTAAGCCCATAGTGAATATACATATACCATAACCATGAACTAAGTCCATAGTGAACATACATATACCACAACCATTAACTAAGCTCATAGTGAACATACATATACCATAACCATGAACTAAGCTCATAGTGAACATACATATACCATAACCATGAACTAAGTCCATAGTGAACATACATATACCATAACCATGAACTAAGTCCATAGTAAACATACATATACCATAACCATGAACTAAGTCCATAGTGAACATACATATACCATAACCATGAACTAAGTCCATAGTGAACATACATATACCATAACCATGAACTAAGCTCATAGTGAACATACATATACCATAACCATGAACTAAGCCCATAGTGAACATACATATACCATAACCATGAACTAAGTCCATAGTGAACATACATATACCATAACCATGAACTAAGTCCATAGTGAACATACATATACCATAACCATGAACTAAGTACATAGTGAACATACATATACCATAACCATGAACTAAGCCCATAGTGAACATACATATACCATAACCATGAACTAAGTCCATAGTGAACATACATATACCATAACCATGAACTAAGTCCATAGTGAACATACATATACCATAACCATGAACTAAGTCCATAGTGAACATACATATACCATAACCATGAACTAAGTCCATAGTGAACATACATATACCATAACCATGAACTAAGTCCATAGTGAACATACATATACCATAACCATGAACTAAGTCCATAGTGAACATACATATACCATAACCATGAACTAAGCCCATAGTGAACATACATATACCATAACCATGAACTAAGTCCATAGTGAACATACATATACCATAACCATGAACTAAGTCCATAGTGAACATACATATACCATAACCATGAACTAAGTCCATAGTGAACATACATATACCATAACCATGAACTAAGTCCATAGTGAACATACATATACCATAACCATGAACTAAGCTCATAGTGAACATACATATACCATAACCATGAACTAAGCCCATAGTGAACATACATATACCATAACCATGAACTAAGTCCATAGTGAACATACATATACCATAACCATGAACTAAGTCCATAGTGAACATACATATACCATAACCATGAACTAAGCTCATAGTGAACATACATCTACCATAACCATGAACTAAGTACATAGTGAACATACATATACCATAACCATGAACTAAGCTCATAGTGAACATACATATACCATAACCATGAACTAAGTACATAGTGAACATACATATACCATAACCATGAACTAAGCTCATAGTGAACATACATATAACATAACCATGAACTAAGTCCATAGTGAACATACATATACCATAACCATGAACTAAGCCCATAGTGAACATACATATAACATAACCATGAACTAAGTCCATAGTGAACATACATATACCATAACCATTAACTAAGATCATAGTGAACATACATATACCATAACCATGAACTAAGCTCATAGTGAACATACATATACCATAACCATGAACTAAGCTCATAGTGAACATACATATACCATAACCATGAACTAAGCTCATAGTGAACATACATATACCATAACCATGAACTAAGATCATAGTGAACATACATCTACCATAACCATTAACTAAGTCCATAGTGAACATACATATAACATAACCATGAACTAAGCTCATAGTGAACATACATATACCATAACCATGAACTAATCTCATAGTGAACATACATATACCATAACCATGAACTAAACCCATAGTGAACATACATATACCATAACCATGAACTAAGCTCATAGTGAACATACATATACCATAACCATGAACTAATCTCATAGTGAACATACATATACCATAACCATGAACTAAGCTCATAGTGAACATACATATACCATAACCATGAACTAAGCTCATAGTGAACATACATATACCATAACCATGAACTAAGTCCATAGTGAACATACATATACCATAACCATGAACTAAGTCCATAGTGAACATACATATACCATAACCATGAACTAAGCTCATAGTGAACATACATCTACCATAACCATGAACTAAGTCCATAGTGAACATACATATACCATAACCATGAACTAAGCCCATAGTGAACATACATCTACCATAACCATGAACTAAGCTCATAGTGAACATACATATACCATAACCATGAACTAATCTCATAGTGAACATACATATACCATAACCATGAACTAAACCCATAGTGAACATACATATACCATAACCATGAACTAAGCTCATAGTGAACATACATATACCATAACCATGAACTAAGCCAATAGTGAACATACATTTACCATAACCATGAACTAAACCCATAGTGGACTTATACTCGTTATTTCCTTGAATAGAGCACGCCACAATGAAAACACATTACCGCAGTAAATAAGCTCAAATAGTGCCATACTGGATTTATTTCGTTTTGAAACACACATACAACGTGTTTCTTACCTCTTGCCGTGCCCCTGTTTTACACGGTCTAGAGCAGTGGTACACTCATAAAGCGATTCGGACATAGCTGCATGTAGTTTAAAGAGAGCGTTCCATATAAGTGATTTGTTGCCACACCCCAAGTTTACGTTATCCTGGGTTGTTATACACACATATGCCGCGTTTCTGACCTCTAGCCACGACCCTGTTTTACGCTATATCTAGACCAGTGATACACACACATAAAACGTGTTTTTGACACAATGTATGTAGTCTATAGAGAGCGTTCGATACTATACGCTACATACACACATGTAGGGCGTGCTTCTGACATCTAGCCAGGCCCCTGTTTTAAGCTGTCTTCAGCAATGATAAACACAACTTGTGTGTTAGGGCACGGCTTTATGGGGTCTCCGGAGAGCGTTCGATAGAAGTGATTTGTTGTCACACTACATACATGTAGGACGTGTTTCTGACCTCCAGCCACGCCACTGTTTTGCGCTGTCTTCAGCAATGATACACACAACATATGTGTTAGGGCCATAGCTGTATGGAGTCTCCGGCTAGCGCTCGATAGAAGTTATTTGTTGTCTCGTCTTGTGATCATTATTCCTGTTACATCCGAGGATTGTTTTAGCTTTACTAATCTGTGGGGGAAACCGCGCGAGTTCAGATCGTATTCTTAATTATCCCTAGTTAGAGAAGCCAGGCAGTGCGCTACCGAGATCACCAACAGAGGTCGCTAATTAGGAAATTACAGGGGAGATAACTCGCGTCTGTTGTGATCTGAATCGTGCATACGCTTGAAGGTCATTTAATTAACGCTAATATGACGACGTGGTAACACACGTTATGATTTATTGTACTCACCATATATTGTGTTCTCGTCGTAATGAATTTTGGACACATTTAGATAACTGTCTATCTTTAGGTGGATGAGCGTAGTGATGAACTTAGAACAGGAACCTAAAATAAACGTCCTGTATGTTCGTTTATATGCCAGAGTATGTTCTCCTGATGACCCCACAAGCTAGTAATTATTTTTTTATTCCCAACATTTTAAATACCTGTTTTCGGCTTGGTCTTAGTAAACATTATCCAAATTATATAATTTACGTTTCCTAATGTTATCAAGCTACGTTGACAATCAACCATACGTTTATATATTTGATGCTGTTTCGGAATAATGTTTTGCAAAATATACTGAAATCCCATTGTAAAGAGCGTTCAATTTATATATAAATTTATATACAACTAGAAGGTGACCCGACTTCGTCCGGGTTTGACCTTGAATTGTCTATTTTGAAGGCCAAGGTCAAGTGGGGTCACGATTTGACCCGTCTAAACACAGTGCCTGAACAAAAGTACCCGTTGAAATCCATCCGGTTTTACCCGATTTGACCTTGAATTGACCATTTTGAAGGTCAGGTGGGGTCAAACACCAACACCCCAAAAATGGTGGAAATCGGCCCAGCGGATACCGGGAAATCGGCCCAGCTGATACAGAGATACCCTATGCATCAAATTTCGTCCGTAAAAATCCGCCAGTTTAACCCGATTTGATTTCCACTCAAGTATATAAACGCGCCTCATACACACACGCTCATTAATTATCAAGTTTCAACGTAAAGATAAATTACCATCGGTGCCCGAGATATCGCCAAGACGTCTGAAACAGTCAAATGCATCGGCCGGTTAAGCGTTAACGCGATCTAACGTTATGACCTCTAACGACGTCATAGAAGTTACGCATTGTTTTTATCCTGATGGAAGATAGTACCACTTCTTCTTGATAATTGAGGCAGATAACTAAAACGGATACATACGCATTATATATCGTTGGAAAGAGGAAACACGAAAGATTCTCACAGTGTCATTATTATGACTGGCATTTTATTATTCGAGCTGTTTCGAATCGATTTGTAAGCACCGAACTCAAATGAAAGTCCCGTAACACAGCGTAAAAACAGATTTGACCTCGGCACGTGAAAAGTTGACCTCAGATCTGAAAATCAATAGGCCTATGATACTCCTGAACCGAAAATACCCACACATACCAAGTTTCATCGAAATCGGGTCGGCCGTTTTCGAGTTCATCGATTACACACACACAAACAAACAAACAAACAGATCTTCCAAAATATATAATAGATTATCTCTATACAATTCTTATTATATTGCGGCCATTATTCCATTTGAATCCCTTCATACACATACCTTTACATCGTTGGCTGAGAGGCTTTACAAAACTATACGACAGTATTGTGTGCTCTGGGGCTGGCGACGGAAATTATACCCCCTCCCCAATTTGCATCTTTGTTTTGTGTCTATTTTCGTTAGAGCAACGAAGTTGGACAATAATTTAACTTTAATGAACAAAGCAATCATGTTGGTGTTGGTGTCATACGCGTTTTTTGAAATAGTATTACTCAGACTGAATCAATGTAAAGACGCGTTGTCAAGCGTGCGGGAATCACGCGCCTATTCATAACTATAGTGAGATAAAGGAAATATGTCATGGGTTTTTTAATGATCTAATAGGAGTTTCATGTGATATAACTCAATTTGCCATTGGCCTTCTACACATAGGCTCCGCGCTTGACCCTAATTTACTTTTGCTGTTATTGATAGTAGTAGTTTCTGCAACATTGAGTCTTTTATTTCGCTTTTTGAACGATATTTGGTATCAATAGAAGGAGGACATTGCGAATGATCATGCAAATAGCCATTAAACTATATCCATATTTATAGGTCTAACCATTATAATAATGCGAATGCTTGATTGACCGTGTAGATCCCTGCAAATAAAACTTACGGTTTAGACATCAGCCTTTGACAATAAAGGCCTGTCATATAATACTGTATATAGTTAGTGCTAAACAATGTATGTCGCTGCAATATATAAACCTGGTCACGTCGTCACTGGTGTCTGTAAATCTTCCGAAATCACGCAATGAGACAGGAAATCGTTACTGCGACCGAGAAAAGTGTGATAACGTCATGTGTACTATTATTTATTTAAGGACTGTTGATATATAGTCCAATCGATCACAATATCATTACAATATCACGTCTTAAAGACATATTATGGACTTGTTCGAGTTTGTGAAACTGATAAGTAAGTATTGAGGCATTATGCCAACCTGGAGAATGTAGCATTCCACTAATGGCGTCGAAAATTTCAAAGAATTCGACCATACCACCCAATAGAAAAAATCGTCAAAACTACGCTCAGTTGTAAATATTTACATCTGAATTCAGGACGCAACACTCGGCGACAAACAAACACAAATTATTTTGCAATCCGGAGTCGTTGCATTTAATAAATATATCAGAATGATGGTGTGTGTTGGCCTTTTGGATTAATATTCATAAAAAGATCAACTTTGAATAAGATTACTCTTCATTTCTATTGGAGTGTTTCACATCTCTTTAAATATATGGATGGCGTCCGCGATGGGTGTTGCTGTTTGAAAAGTAATACCCGTTAAAACCGACATACATAGAAAGAATATAAACATATTGACATATTGTGTTCTTATACCAATCATAAATATGGCATAAATAGCATGTTATTGTCAAGATCGTATGCCTCGTTAGTAAAAAAAGCCATATACAGTACAGTGAGCAAAGAGTGTGTGATACGCAAAGCACTCAGCACCGGGATACCCGACTGTGAAACTTTGGTTACAATTACACCACATTGTTTACAACATACCGATATAGCACTCGTTAATCCTCGCCATTTCGGTGTTGAATGGGTCATTGTCTCCCAACAAAATCGCCACGGTGTTTCGTGTTTTGGTAATCGAACACCTTTTGCGTGCTATATATAAACAAATTATCGGTTCACACACAATGGTGTGGGTAATATCGCATTCATACTATTATTAAAATAACCTTCAGGAGATTCATAATTTGGTAACTTTTATTTATAAATTATAACATACTAGCTGATGTACTCGACTTCGTCCGGTATTTTTAGGGATTGCTTTGTAAAATAGATAGTGGAACATGATTGGAAACAAGGGTTAACAAGGAATACATATGGATGGTATTTCCAATAAAAAAAACAGTAAAAGCATTTAAAAGTGACAAATATTGGATAAGGATTTAGCCTCGTGTCTGAACGAGCAGAGATTCTCTCACATCTCTCCAATAATATCATAAAAACACTCCTTTTATAAACCCCACCCTTTCGTAACAATCACGAACTGTGGTGTTTTCTCATTTGCGTAATTATTGTTTTTAATTAGCAATTAAAACGAGTTGTGACTGAGTAAATCCGTTGTCACACCTACTATGCCATCGCTACTGTGATACGTGTGTCCGCAGCCAATGTCCTTCCGGGAATACGTTCGCCGACTCCACAGGCATTCCATTATGTGGCATAACCAGTCGGCATGTTGTCATTTTAAATCTGCACGGTGTACACTCATTTAAAATTAACCGAACATTTCGCCCCATGGCTATACTATAATTCGAAATTTGCTTTACTCCTCTTTCCGAGAACCAATTATCGCCACGCGACCATCAAAATGACCGGACCATAACAGGCCCAATGACTGATTTATTAATTGAATCACAATGTGAAGGTTTTGTATTCTAAAAAGTGAAGATTCCAACATAATGTGAAGTCTTTAAACTGTATTAAAGAATATACACGCGCACCAAGACTGTCGTTAAGCAGGTGTGTACTCCATTGCCGGTTAACAAAACAGTTGTCACCCTCGTTTTCGTGAGACATGGGGATTTGTCGCCCGCTCGATTACAGGTGTCTCATGGAAACAATGATGACAACTGTATATTTCGTAATTTCGTACCTTACTAGGCGTACATGTTAGTTTGGAAACTCCAACTGTAACCAAAGAACTATATCTCGAAACGGTGTGATTTGGTTTTCCGACTGTTTCATCAACACATAAATCTCAACGCACATGGTATGGCAAGCATCAGTCAAGTCAAACGCAGGTGGTCTAATTTTCTGCATTGTTTTCCGAATAGCGTGCGAAAACCATCGACAAAACTACAACAAAAACAACAAAACATTCTAATTCTCCATTTTGTCATTAAGATTTCAGTGCGGGAATTGTTCTCAAAGCATTTATGAGAAATTTGTCTTTGGGGCGATCGGTTCCGCCATTTTGGCTGAAAAAAAAAATAACACTAACTATAAAAAAAACCACAGAAGACTTGTACCCAGCCGGTAACATAGTGAGAAAGGAATTATGACTGGCGCTCTCTGGTAGAGATAGTAATTTAGGAGCGCTAATTTTGTTTATGTATCATTGAACATACGCAAAGGAATTTTTTGTTTGCAAACAACCAGTCAATCGGAGTACCGGACATGACATGCACTCGTCAAGGGTGAGCATTTCACTTTAATATTAACTAACATTGGTTTCGGAGTGAAAAGCTCCGAACCATCGTCTGGACATTAAAACCAAAACCCAATATATATGTGCGAACACCTATGCAGTCAGTCATGGCGGTCACTGACGGTGAATGACGGTATGCAATATCGGGTGTACAGAACATGGCATGTAGTCATCGGTTTAGGCATTGGGTGAGGATTTCGCTTTAATATTCACATGTACATTTATATATGTGCGAATACCAAGTCAGTCATTTATACAAACTGCGATATAAATGACTAGCATGCAAATTAAGATGTTGGCAGATACCAATTCTATTTTCAGAGATACCATGCAATTAAGTGTTTGTTAGTGAGTAAAACACAGTTGAGGGGCGTGGCGACAAATGTATTTACACATTCGGTAATAATGTAGAAAAACTTTCTCTATGTATGTATGTATGTATGTATTGGTGTATGCCTGAATGCATGTATGTGTGAATGCATGTATGTTTGTATGTGTGTATGTATGTATGTATGTATATATGTATGCAAGTTTGTATGCATGTAATGCACCATTGTAATAATTGAAAATTGAACCAAAAATTGTCTTCTGTACAATTTTATATTTGGAAGATACGAGTTAGAAGCCCGCCGAGCAGTTATCACACATCTCGAGATGTTTCACAGTAACACGGGGCGGCTTTACTGACTGCTGTGACAAGACGTTATTTGAATATTCTCGTGACGTGAACTAGTTTGTAAAACACTCGAGCGCATTGGGCTTTCGTGTTTGTTAACACATGCATACATAGAAATCGTGTATTTGTTATGACATTCATGTTTAAATACTGGAATATGCTGTATCTATTCTTTAAACTTTAAGTTATTAAAGGGAGTGGGACCCCTTTTTCCAGTATTTGAGCGATTTGTTTAATCGTAAGTAAAAACAAGAACATTAACAATAAGCCATGAACCCGAAACTAATAATAATAATCGTGTATATTCAGCGTATATCCTGGACTCATAGCACATTTTCCATTGTATGAAGTGGAAGGCGTCTAATAAATGGCAAGATTCGCGTACAGCACCCCTTTAATATTGTATCTATTTGTTGGTATACGATATTAACGTTGTATATATTTGTTGCTATTAGATAATAAATTTGTATATATTTGTTGGTATAAGATATTAATTTTTTATATATTTGTTGATGTAAGATATTAATTTTGTATATATCTGTTGGTATAAGATATTAATTATGTATATATTTGTTGGCATCATATATACATTTTTTTAAATATTTGTTGCTATTATATATTAATTTTGTATCTATTTGTTGCTATAACATTACTTTTGTATATATATGTTGGTATAATATATTAGTTTTGTATATAATTGTTGCTATAACGTATTAATTTTGTATATATTTGTTGATATAATATATTAATTTTGTATATATTTGTTGCTATAACATATTAATTTTGTATATGTATATATGTTGGTATAATATAATAATTTGTATATATTTTTTCTATAAGATATTAATTTTGTTTATATTTGTTGATATAAGACATTAATTATGTATATATATGTTGGTATATATATCAATTTTGTATATATATTTGTTGGTATAAGATATTAATTTTGTATATATTTGTCGATATAAGATATTAATTTTGTATATATTTGTTGCTATAATATATCAATTGTGTATGCATACGTTGGTATAAGATATTAACTTGTATATATTTGTTGGTCTATTATATAATTTTTTTATATTTTTGTTGTTATAAGATATTATTTGTGTGTATATATATATATATATATGCTGGTATAAGATTTTAATTGTGTATATATTTGTTGGTATAATATATTAATTTTGTATATATTCGTTGGTATAAGATATTAATATTTTATATATTTGTTGGTATAATATATTAATTGCGTATAGTTTTGTTGCTATAAGATATTATTTGTGTATTCATATGTTCGTAAAAGATATACATTTTGTATATATTTGTTAGTATAATATATTAATTTTGTATATATATTTTGCTATACGATATTATTTGTGTATATATATGTTGGTATAAGATAATAATTTTGTATATACTTGTTGGTATAGTATAATAATTGTGTATATATATGTTGGTATAAGATATTAATTTTGTATATATTTTTTGGTATAAAATTTTAATTTTGAGAGAGAACAGGTATCACCTATTGGTCCCTTGGAAGAATGTTTCTCCAAATAGTTTCTATGAGCCGGGCCACAACATGTGGCTATTGTCAGAACGATACAACATTTTGAATCACGGATATAGCTTCCAAAACACTTATAGTAAAAATTAGAACATTAAGGTATTGTTTATAATTCATAGTTCAAATGCGCATTGAAAACAGTTCAAGAGAGATTGTCCAGGATATGGACACAAAGATTATGTTTTGTAAACTAAGAATTAGTAATCATAACTCGGAAAGTGAAAAGGGTCGCCATAAACACACAAAAGTGTCACATGATGAAATAATTTGTAGGAAATGTAACATGGAGCTTCAAAAGTGAAGAACACTTCCTTATGCGCTGCAACACATGTGATAAGATGCGCACACACTTCTTTTCTGAGATGGGGATGACGAGTGATCAAGTTATTGGATTGAATGTTGGCTATTATATGTATTTGTTATTTTGATATCAGTCTCGTGTGGATGTTTTATGTCATTAAACTACATATCTATCTATCTATATTTATATAAAATATATTGGCTTCGCGAATGCTCCACCTCAGAAGTCCGTTAAGACAACTAACCCTTCAAAGTATTACAACAACTACGGATTATCACCGAATAGTTCGCATTCACCACTCCAGGAAGGCTCCAAATATGGACAACAAGTCTATCTTATCGGATAAACTACACCCGATACTTCGAAATACGACAGTTAGCCTACATTCCAACTGAGATATACATACTTCATCAGCAATGGTAGCTGTTATATTATGCATTGTATTCCCGCAATAAAATCACCAAGAGTGGTCCAGCCATTGTTCACACCTAAATGTCGAAAGCAATTAACGCGGTCATAAATGTTACATACTGCATCAATGAGACATCCGCGAAGACACATTGGCGAATACATATATCCTGCAAAAAGTCTAACAGGTACGCAATATAGCGAGTACATTTAAATCATATTTGTTCTACACTTCCATGGACACGGCCAGATGAGCCTGGCAGTATACATCATCGGGGGGGGGGGGGTAATAAACGAACATGGACAACATCACTCACGGCAAACATCAGACAAACTTTTGATATTCGCGGCACAGTTTCTCCTCCGGGCATGTCGGTTCATCAAACAATTTGTATAACATGATGGAGTTCGCGTTCTCCGATGAAAGATTATTTGTGTTGTGACAGTAAACACTTGCGTGTGAGAAAGAAATAGGACAAATACATTGATCTCTCTGTCACGAAGCCACTTGCGTGTGAGATAGACATCATACCATTTGTATCTTAATAGCTATCTTCTCTTTCTCTCTTTCTCTGTACCCCATCTCTCTGCACTCAATGACACTCCAGCACTAACCATATCTCATCTATATTACCTCTTCGCCTCTGCTTGAATGGCAAAGTTGTACAATACGATACGCAATGTATATATCCTAATTTTTTGTATAGAATGTGTTAAAGGATCTCGATACTTATGAATACCGTGTAACACTATGTACGCTCTTCAGAAATGAAGGTAATAAACACGTACATATCAGATTGGCTGCCACTTCGTTAAGTATCTCCTTTCTGTAAATAAGTTTCAGTGAAGGATATCGTCTCCAAGCATACATCATCAGGGTTCGCGCTGCCACTTGCCAAATTTGCCATTGGCAAAAATAATTCACATTTGGCAAACAATATTTTCATTTGGCAAAAGTTTTGGCAAGTCGTGTTTTAATTCCTCAAGAAAGTTAAAAAATATTGGTCATCTCAGGAAACTCTCACAATATAATTATATTTAGTGGTGTTGTATAAGGTCTAGCAAAAGTTAACACCGTTTTAAGATGCAGTTAGTCTGATAGAATTACTATTGATTGGTAAGGGATTACCCATATTTAGTGTGGTGGTTGTGTTTACATAGCTAATACCTTGTAATGTTCCCTTCTGATGAAGCAACCATTCTACACTGTTATTGTTCGGTTATTGGTTTATTGTTTATGATAAACCACAAAATAAGACTCAATGTTGCAGAAAATTTGCCAATTGAAAATATTTTTTGCAAAATTCTTTTAGAATTTGGCAAAAAATATTTTCATTTGGCAAATTATTTGGCAAAAGTAAATTTTGGTCCAGCGCGGACCCTTCATACAAGGTTATCTTCTCCAAACATACATGGTATTTGATTTTGATAAGGATCGGGTTCACCGTTGTTGTTGGAAAAATCCGCGCTATATATAGAAAACAACATAATGTATGATACAAGTTGTATCCAGCCGGTTAGGAAGTATGAGTGCATATTGTTCTGTGGTAGAGATCGGTGAAATCCATGTATATTATATAGGTGATTACTCACGGTACCGATATTACAAAGGTTTCTTCGAACGCTTTACTGGAACCCAACAGTCACCCGTGGACCAGGAGACAGTGCTTTCAGCTCGGTGCTGTCTCTTGTGGCTTCCATGCGAGATATCGAGAAGCTACCTGCGACATATTGCCATGGGAACATGAGCAAGTTGATGACTCTTATTTGCTGTTATGAAATCCCCCGGGCAGAATTACTCCCAACCTAATTAGTTTCCATTTCGAAGCCGAGAAAAATATAAAAAACTAACATAAAACGGCGTGCTTTTTGCAGACCGTCTAATGCCGTGTCATTTTAGTTATGATTATATCAGATTATACAGCGATTTAAGGAATTTGGTTGTGAAGAGATTTAAGTGGCTTCGAGTTTTGTGCGATGGAACTGAGCATACATAGGGGTGTATATATGATTTCTGGTGGAAGGGACATTGGCGGATTATAGTTTTTCTTATTTTCAAAGTAACGGAATACAACATTGGAATATACTTTATTTTTCATAGCTTTATTCAAATTATTTAGGTGGCTTTCTTGGGCGCTCTATCATATTTATGTTCTCAGTTATATATTCCTGTCAGTCAATGCAAACATAATACAACTGTCTAACCTGGCGTACTGTATACACAGTGTTCGCGTTGGACCGAAAAATCTTGTGGCCAAAAGTTTAGCAAAATAAATTTTTTATTAGCCAAATGAAAACAACTTTGGCCAAATGGTTTTTGTCCAAATTCAAAAAAACTTTGACCAAATTAAATCCTCATTTTCTGGGCGGTTCACAATTAGTGACTAATATATTTGTTTTAAACTTTATTTGTTACTCAGAATAAAAACATAATTAAAACAACACAAAAACAACTTTAAAAACAATATTATACGAACACATGTATCACACAGGCAGACCAATTCATAAAATATTATTATAGGATACGGCTATCGCAAACATGAAACTAAAATTCGATATAATTATATTCACTCAAATCCACACAACCAATTGTAATAACTCTATGTCGATGACACCACGACGGTCCCTAACTATTGCTTATTATAGTAAGGTGATAATTGTTGAATATATATTGTATTCAAACCTTTTATGATGTGAAGCCAGGTTATTATACGGGACGCAGTTAATGACAAATTACGTAACCATTGAGCTAAGAACTGCTCGTCTGTAAGGAACAAAGCATTTAGGTAATTTATCTAAATTATCTTACAGACTGCCTAATAAAGAAAAAATGCTTTCCGTCTCCATTTGGGGTAAAACAAATTTAGCCAAAAGTTTAGCCAAATGAAATTTTTATTAGCCAAATTCGAAAAGGATTGACCATTGGCTAATTGGGCTACCGACAGCGCGAACCCTGGGCGTACATTCGCTATCAAATATATTTAGATCGGAAGGACATATATAAACCCACGTATCATATGGACGTCAATGATATTTCAATACAGTACCAATCAGAACAAGTGGTAAATTGAGGCGCGCCTTTTTCGAGGAACATATCCAGGTGATCTCAACAGTGATTAATATGCTGTGAAATAACTAGGAACGTGCGAGCGGAGCAGTTACGCAGTATCGTTCGAGATATCTCAATAATAAGCTCGATTTATCGCAAAAATGTCGCAAGCAGCGCGCCTAGAATCACTCCACTTGCGATATAAGCGGTATATTGGGCGCGAAAATAGCGCGTTTAATATACCAATTATTCTGACTTGTACTGTAGCTTATACAAACCAGTATAGGCTACCGCGTGGTGAGATGCTTTATTTTCGGAAACTACTCACATGCGCACGTGATGTACAATCGCATTAACAATTTTTAACATAATGGATTCTCTCATTCAGTTATAAACGTATACATTGGAATGGTACAGTATTCATTTGGAGGGAATTGCAGGTAACAACAGCAAACGACAGACAGAAGAAAAAAAAACATATCATACAATACCAGAATAATTCATATTAAGTTGTGTGCAATGTTAAGATTATAAGTTTATAATATTATATGAACGTTTCTTAATGAAATTACTTGTTAATGAGTATTTAGTATAGCAAGGGTTAATATTTACTTTGGCGAGTATTTTGATGACACCGCATACACAGTGGGCTATCACCTGGTTTGGAGGCTGGTGAGTACCACGCATACAAAATGGACGAGGCTAGTGCAAACTCTCAACAAAATAAAATATGAGGAACTGAAACAAAACACAGCAGTTTGACTTTTACGGACACGTACTTATACCTTATTTGTTCGGAGATACTCAGTGGTGTTCTATAACATTCTGACCAAAGTTGCCAGTCTGAGATGCATGGAAACACCAGTTCACACATGAGGTATCAACCTGTTCGTTCACACATGGGGTGACGGCCTGTTTGTTCACACATGAGGTATCAGCCTGTTCACACATGTGGTATCAGCCTGTTCACACATGAGGTATCAGCCTGAACACACATGATGTATCAGCCTGTTCACATATGATGTATCAGCATGTTCACACATGAGGTATCAGCCTGTTCACACATGAGGTATCAGCCTGTTCACACATGAGGTATCAGCCATTTCACACATGAGGTATCAGCCTGTTCACATATGATGTATCAGCATGTTCACACATGATGTATCAGCCTGTTCACACATGATGTATCAGCCTGTTCACACATGAGGTATCAGCCTGTTCACACATGAGGTATCAGCCTGTTCACACATGAGGTATCAGCCATTCCACACATGAGGTATCAGCCTGTTCACACATGATGTATCCGCATGTTTGTTCACACATGAGGTATCAGCATGTTTGTTCACACATGAGGTATCAGCCTGTTTGTTGACACACGAGGTATCATCCTGTTTGTTCACACATGATCTATCAGCATGTTTGTTCACACACGAGGTATCAGCCTGTTTGTTCACACATGAGGTATCAGCCTGATCACACATGAGGTATCAGCCTGTTCACATATGAGGTATCAGCCTGTCACACATGAGGTATCAGCCTGTTTGTTTACAGATGAGGTATCAGCCTGTTCACACATGAGGTATCAGCCTGTTTGTTCACATATGAGGTATCAGCCTGTTTGTGCACACATGGGGTATCAGCCTGTTCACACATGAGGTCTCAGCCTGTTTGTTCACACATGAGGTATCAGCCTGTTTGAAAAATAGTATAGCATATGCCAGTAGCTGGTAAAATACTACGTAATATGTTAGTTGATTACATTTTTCCTCATTTCCGGTCGGGTTTTCGATCGCCTCGGCCATTTTGAATGCGTGATACATATCAACTTGAAGCACGTGATTACCCATCGTGGCATAGTGTGTGATTATTTGACAGAATCAATAGCTACTATCCCAGATAGGCTGTTAGTTTGGCAATTACTGTGGATCAGATGCGTTTCTTGTCGGTTCAGTTATGTTGTTTATTACGTTCATATGTGTGATTTACTTTAACGACACACTATGGGCTTGTTCGGGTGTGCGAAATTGATAAGTTAGTAACCAAGCTGTATGCCAACCTAAGGAATGTACTATTCTACTAACATCGCCGAAAATTAAAACAAATACCACCCCACATAAAACATCGCCTGAACTATGATTAATAAACAAAATAATCACTTGATTCAACTGGTGAATGGTGTAATTCATTCGCGGAAGTGACTATTTTGTAAAACACTCGAGCGAAATGTGCCATCATGTTTGTACAACGTCCCTGACTCTCATGAATTATTTCATGTCACCATTTCAATAAAGTGATTACTCTCTATTTAATCCAATTTGGGGAAGTTTGATCACTCCCACTGTTCAAGCGTGAGATTCCACATGACGATAATTGTATTGCCAAACTGAAACATCTCCCAAAAGGTATGTCGGTACAAATGATTGGATCTGTTTGGAAAAATTCACGAGTTTTAAACAACTCGCCGTATAGTGTTTTTTTAAAGATTACATGTCACGAATACTAATTGAAATCCAAATTGAACGTTTAAAACACGAATCCCGGTTGATCGAGATCAATTGACACTTTCATGACGAGAGCTGCGCTGATGCAGCATTACATAACATGTGCTAGTGCATTTATATATATACGTGAGTCTCTCATAGGAAGCCTCGCACATATAGAATACTAGCAGGGTTACCCGGCGTTGCACAGGTTAATGCGATGTGAAACCATCTGTATGCTGTGGATATTTGTTGGGAATATAGAACACTCTTGTTCAAAGTGTTATACGTTTTCTCATAAATTGTATATTCAAATAGCATAACAAAACATGATTATTACAGTCATGGAATATAAGTAGTAGCCCACCTTGTCAATTGTCATTCTGTTTATCGCGATTAATCCGTTCCACCAATAATGAAATATTTATTTATTTACAACTGCGTATACGTCAGATGTTATACTATATGCTACATGGACATCATAAAGACATTAGTTCGCATAAATAAAAGATGACAATTGGGTTTAACATATTGAGATGTATCAATCAATCTAGTGGGTTGGACTAAGATCTCGAGGATACCTGGCTATCATATCTCCATGAAGATACAGATGTTTCAAAGAAATTTCCAGGTGCTCCTCTGTTCATGGTGCTATATATTGGCTAAATATTCTCAGTTTCAACGAAATGTTGCTGCGCGTGCTTATCAGCTACATTTGCCAGACACAGAGCGAGATTTTGAGTTGTTTATGTCAGTCGATGAGTCTGTTCTAAACCCTTGTCAGATGTCAGTATTGGGAGGATCCTGAAAAATCATGTGCTAACTGCATTTTATTGTATATCAGAAGAAACTATATATGACTGCACACTGTGACCACTATTTTTGAACAGGCCTTCCACATATCCTGACAAATTGTAACTTTTTTTGTGGAAACTGTATTGAATGGAACAGACTCAATTTTGTTATAATATATATGCAATCCTCTGACGGTTCGAGGTCTCTCAGTTTGCACGAATATATGTATCTCTTCAATAGAATGATAAATATACGTGTAATGCTTCTTCTATGTATCTCTTTTTGCTAGCTCATTGTGTGAATGTCCTGATTGCCATCCCCATATAAATATGACAATTAAGAAGATATAATTGTTCAAATGACTTATAAGTGGGTTACCATTTGTATGGATTGTGAAATGTGAACGCCCAAATGTCCTTAAAATGATATGGAGATGGCCTGGGTGACTATATATAACTTATATGTGGATATCGGCGAATAGCAATCCTATCTATGATAGTGCATATCCGCTCGCCATCCGTGACGCAAACTACACAAAATGTGATTTAATTCATGGTATATCATTTGATAAAAACATGTATGAATTTGTTGGAAATTAGTGCCAAATATATATATATACAGAAAGACAGACAGACAGCACAATTTGATTTCTTGTATCATTTGAGAAGAACGTATCTGAATTTGATGGTAATTGGTACTAAAAATATTTTGTATCAGTTTTTGGTGACCCTCCCGTCCCTATTTCGGAATCAAGCTGCACACACTAAGACTCATTAGAGATTAGATATGCATATATATGAAATTGGTGAAAATTGGCGAGTATACAAATTCGTATCATATTGAAGGTCCCCATATCTCTCACCCATAGGGCACCAATTTGTTGTGTCTAAACCACACGATAACATTCCTCGTATCACGGAGAAGAATATGATCAATCTGGTGGAAATCGGCACTAGACATATATATATAATGTCCCTCTCATCTCTATACACCACTGACTCGAATGGCCCCACTTGTGACATACTTAAACCACACAATTACACTCCTGATATCATGGAGATGATTGTTTATAAGTTTGGTGATAATCGGCGACTAAACAATATTTGTTTATATCAAATTTGGTGCCAATCCCTCCCTCCCATCTCTCACCTAAACAGCACCACTATGGCGTCTTTAAATCACACGATCAGATTCCTCGTATCATGGATAAGAACGTGTATCAATTTGGTGGAAATTGGCGCCAAAAAAATTGTGCATCAATTTTGTGGTCCTGTCCCATTCAATACACCCCTGACTCGAATGAGGCCACACTTGACAGATATAAGCCACACCATTAGACTCCTCATACAATGGGGATGCTTTTGTATAAATGTGGTGGCAATCGGCGACTAAACCAATTATTATCAAATATAGTGCCCACCCCCTCCCAATCTCTCATCCAAACGACAACAATTTGGCGTTGTTAAATCGCACAATTAGATTCCTTGTATCATGAAGAAGAATATATATCAATTTGGTGGAAATCGGCGCAAAAATTGGTTTTTATCAATTTTGGTGCCCCTCTCCCCTTTCGTGCAAATCTGACTCGCACGACGCCACTTTTGACATATTTAAACCACACCGTTGGATTCTTCATATCATGGGGATGATTATATGTAAGTTTCGTGGCAATCGGCGACAGAAAACAATCTGCCCCTCCCCCCTTCCGGGCACCCCTGACGCGAACGGCGCGACTTTTGTCATATTTAAAACACATCATTAGATTCCTCAGATTATGGGGATGATTATATATAAGTTTCGTGGCAATCGCCGACAATTTTTTTTTCTGCCCCTCCCCCTTTTCTGCCCCTGACAACAACGGCGTCACTTTAGAAATTTTTAACCCCGACCATTATCTTTCTCGTAAAAAGGTACTCCTAGTAGACCCATTTGGGATCATCTAGATGGTCCCCTGTGAATTTCTATAGAACACAGACAGACAGACAGACATACAGACAGACAGACAGACAGACAGACAGACAGACATTCGCAAATATAGATATAGATAGATAATGACTGTCTTGTCGTTGACTATTCCAAAATAGTGGTCCTCGAGGAGGAATAATCCACGAGCGCAGGAGTGGACTATTCATCCTCGATGACCACTATGTTGGCATAGTCAACGACAAGACATTCATTATTTATTATATTATATCGAACATTGGTGTCAACCCCCTCACAATTTCTGTGTCTGATTTTGTCACATTTTTACCGTGAATTTTGGAAATCGGTCTCAGATTTTACAATTTACGGCATTCTTTTGACGATGGCACGGGATCATAACTATTGTTATTAGTTGCATCTAACAGCATCTCTTCATGATTCATGCATTTATTTTTATAAATACGTCATTAGCAAATACATTTTGGCGAACATTTAGAAAACAGAAAGGAAGTCATAAAAAACGTCTACTGGCATTACAAAATTAGGACTGGTCGCTTGCCAACTAAACGGACAAACAATTAAATACATTGGATAGCTATGATCGGAGATTTGTAAGATCATTACAATTCACCAATAAATCTAATGATATACCGATATTGCAACAAGTATCGCACAAGGTATAGTTTCAGATTAGCCGTATTTTCAGGCGGCAACCCGATTTCGCGAAATGAGTTTGTTACTATAAATAGAAAAATAATAGTAGGCATGTAGGAATCCTACCGGGGTACTATCGTAAAATAGTATAGCAGTGTGCAGCCAATCAGAATGCGAGAAAGTCACGTGAGCTATAATATAAGATAATAGACTGGGTTAGAAGGTCAGGGTAAATATTGTTATGCCAATGTATTTTCGTATATATATATATATATATATATATATATATATATATATATATATATATATATGTATATACATGTGTATGCGAGGCTCCATATGGGAGACTCGCACATATGAGATAATGCTTTGGAACAGGACTTTCGCAAAAATTCAGGAAGCTCCAGTCATGGAACGGTTAAATTTAGTTATTGTCCAGAGACTTTCGCATCCTCACGTTTACGATTACGAATACTGATAGCTAATCGTAGTCGTAAGTCTATCCGTATGGCCCAAAAGTCCTTTCGCAAAACGACTACGCGTAATAGTTTTTACGAACACGTACCATCATTATTTCTTACCACTTTTACAACTCAAAGTGTGTGTTTGGTATATAGTCCCTTAATACCTCACTTATCGTCTCATTTGCAACAATGCGATAATCATGACCTGTTTATTGTCAATAATTCGACCAGTCACAACGTACGACCCGGGATTCTCGTGATATATTGTGGCAATACCGGTATACATGCCAGGTCATATGTGGTGGAAATTCAGTTCGTTGTTATCATGGCTGACCTGATATACGTTATGCTGATGGGGGAAGAGGGGTTCCTTAATTTGAACCTCACATCAAACACGACGCCACCACATCAAGACCCTTCCAGTCCGCAATTTGATTTCAATGTGATTTCGGCTTCACAGGCCTATCACCTCTTTAGGTTTAGGAAATCCGATATAAGGTTGGTGTGTCACTTCTGATTTGGTACTACCAAATCGAAACAAAGTCGACACGGTAGAAGCGATTTGCACCAAGTGGATATTTTTGTGTCAGATATTTGACAAACCGGCAAAATTTCGTTGAACAAAATGTTGATAAATAAAAGGTTTTGGTAAATTTTATACTATAGTTGACTGTGGTTAGCATTAATTTTGGGCAATTACTCGATTCTGATAACAGAAGCGGCATTTAAAAAAAAAAAATTGTTGTTGGAATCTGATGATATGGGGACATCTAATCGGATTGAGTACCTTTAGATGCCGCATTTGTGCGAGTTGTGTTTTTTAAATTTAAAATAAATGCAAAGAACAAACCTGACACCGACTGCTGAGCTCTGGTGATGTCAGTGGGTGTGCCAAATATTATTTTAGTAACACCAACTCCATGTCAGCCAGTGTCTCAGCCGTGCATTTTTGGCGACTGGTTTCATAGTGCACTTCTATTACTGCAAAGGTTTGTGGCGATGACTATCCATTGTGAATAGCAATCTTATTTCGCGGGAAGCTCGAGATTCACGACAAGTAGAGTGATTGCCAATCTAAACAGCACACCGAGGTAGCAGCTCAATATAACTGGATGGTTTACATGATATACACATACAGTCTCGAACGGAGTAAAGTGATATATTGCAGAAAATAAATTTCAGGTGTTATTTGAGCTTATTAGAAACCATGAAATCGTAACCGTTATTACGGATAGTAAAATACGACAACGATCAGAAAGTACACAAATGTTGGTGACGTAGTACCCTATCCGTATCCGTAATCGTAATCGTGAGTTTTGCGAAAGGTCTCTATTTACCAATCACCAATATAGAATGATAATTATCAGGTTACGGTTTTGCTAATGTCTGTATGGTGTCAATACTATGAATAATTTTATACCTGTAAACACAAATAGTATTTACTACTTAACCGAATTAACACGTGCTATTATTATCTGTCCAGACGAACACATATCTGGCTGGCACATAATCGCCATTCGTTGTTCGCAACTGTCACATAAAATGTTGTCTGATTAGGGTGGATACACACGTGCATGTAATCTCTGTAAATATATCGTGTATTTGGTGTTTTAAATGGATCATACACACCTGTAATATGTGTCCGCTGATAACCCAATCATTGCGGCTATGTTTGACCACATTGAGTGCAGAGAGCCGTTGACTCGGACGAAGTCGTCAGGCCGCTTAAAATAATTATTCGCGCGATAACCCAAATGGTGGACGTTCTGTTTAAATCACTGTCAGTCTTCTCTTGATTTGTATACAAGTGATGCCCTCAGGGGATTTCTGCAACGCAGGGGCTCTGATCCCCAAAATGGGGGCTATATTATCCCGGAAGCTACCGGACCACCCTGAGTCATGACCCCCCTGATTCTACCCCTGATTTATAAATATTGTAGTTAACTACAATTAGAAGTGATTAATCGAATATGCAGCAATTTATGCTATTCATATAAGAAATGAACATATTATTACAGCTTTAAATTTGAAGGTACAGACAGGTTTCTAGCCACGAGTTCTCAACTGCGTCACCTTTCCTCTCTTGTGTTGTGCATTTATACGCACAATTTACAACCATGGAATATTTAAGTAAAACATTATATTGTACATTAGCGCCCAGATAATCCCGGCTGATACAATCAATCAACTCCCTTAGTTATTCGAAGGAAACCAGCCCCCTCCCCAATCATGACTTACATGGTCGAAACTATTACAGTTCAAGTATGTACAGGCTATAACTTTGGTTACGTGGGGTTCCATCATCAATTATTCGTTAAGTTCGAGGTTTAGTCAAACAACGAAAATAAAAATCGCAACGACATTTACCATTAATGTATTGTCTGCGGCAGTTTTCGAATAGTCACAAAGGGAGGATTTTTTTAAAGACGGAATACAGGGTGGAACGAATGTATAGTCAGGGAAAGGAGGGGACACTTCGCATCCTATAGTATAATTATGACGTGGCTACAGCCGATATGCTCTTGTGCAGAACGCTTAGAGATTCAGAAGCATACTATTCAATTCAATGAAAAATATTGCCATGCATTGCTACTTTTTTATTTGTATCAAATAATTGAAAGTGAAAGCATAGATGGATATCTGCACAGTGGCACTCTCTATTTGTCAATACAACTCATGTTGGGCACCAATTATGATGAAAACGTTGACATGTACGCAGAGTCACTGAACACGATCATTCTAGAACTAAGTTATCAGTTAGCTTGGATTATCTCAGTCAGGTTCACAGACTAGTGCGCAGTACTTCTCTGGATGCCAACTTTATTGTTACAGAGTGGCTAGTTTAGGTTAGGCATGGAGTGGCATGCTATCAGAAATAACAAATGAAATTATCGTTCTAACATACCGCCATTCATCACTGTGTTGAAATTTCAATAAATGTTCAAGACAATATGAATAGCAACATACATATGCTATCCCTTCGTAAGCACAAATGGTGCTATACCTATCATATCATAGCAGGAGTGTGCATGTACTATCCCTGGTGCTACCTATCATATCATAGCTGGAGTGTGCATGTACTATACCTGGTGCTACCTATCATGTCATAGCAGGAGTGTGCATGTACTATACCTGGTGCTACCTATCATGTCATAGCAGGAGTGTGCATGTACTATCCCTGGTGCTACCTATCATGTCATAGCAGGAGTGTGCATGTACTATACCTGGTGCTACCTATCATGTCATAGCAGGAGTGTGCATGTACTATCCCTGGTGCTACCTATCATATCATAGCAGGAGTGTACATGTACCATCCCTGGTGATACCTATCATATCATAGCAGGAGTGTGCATGTACTATCCCTGGTGCTACCTATCATATCATAGCAGGAGTGTGCATGTACTATACCTGGTGCTACCTATCATGTCATAGCAGGAGTGTGCATGTACTATCCCTGGTGCTACCTATCATATCATAGCAGGAGTGTGCATGTACTATCCCTGGTGCTACCTATCATATCATAGCAGGAGTGTGCATGTACTATCCCTGGTGCTACCTATCATATCATAGCAGGAGTGTACATGTACCATCCCTGGTGATACCTATCATACAATAGCAGGAGTGTGCATGTACTATCCCTGGTGCTACATATCATATCATAGCAGGAGTGTGCATGTATTACCCATGTCATAGATTGAATCATGATCAGAGCCTGGTTGAAATATTACTGTCCCGAGTAGCACTCGTCTTCGAGCCATTGATACCACGTATGCATGCTGTTATGATCGGTTTGTATTGCGAAATGGTAAAATTCGCTCTTAACCATAAATGTAGCCAATTTCACAGCAGGTTGTGTTTAGTATTCATAAACTTCTGGATCACTTTATATTTTTCTTTTAGATGGTTGTTATACATGTATATGGCCATATTGTTCTTCTGAAGAATCTTCTAAAAATGAGGCATTAGCCCACCATATGTGCTCATGTACACTGAACCTAACTATTGGATTTAAATAACTGATAGATGTTTTAAATTATATTTCTAAATGTCACAAAACACATTTTGTATCCATTCTTTTGACAAGCAAATGTCGAGGTTGGCAAGGATATTGTTAGGCGAATAGCAATTGGATCAGACATACTGAAGAGTTTCGCAGTGGTAATACTAGATACTCAGAACATCTAATAAGAAATTAAAAATTATTAAATGGATAAAACATTGACACATTTAGTCCAAATGTTATTGCCAAGTCACACATGCCATAACCCTTTACCCAACAGAACGGCCATGTGCCAATGCATTCTCTTATATATGCGAGTCGACCATAGGTCGCCTCGCATATATAAGAGAATGCATTGGCTTAACACATTAAAAAATATAAAATTGTTAAAGAATGTAAGAAAAAATGGTAAAAAGTGTTAAAAAAAAGATTTTTTTAGGCCAATGCATTCTCTTATATATGCGAGGCGACCTATGGTCGAATCGCATATATAAGAGAATGCATTGGCACAGGGTATAACTGTGATCAAGGAGCCGGTTCCAATGATATACATATTTGTATGGTTCTATTGAGACAGACCGAAGATATTTTAGGCTGTTGAAGCTTTATTTGGCCGGTTTTGGCAGGTTTGTTGGGTAAAGGGTTAAAACATGTTTGGCCAGCAAGGGCCATAACAATTACATACACAGTTAGATTATATGAATAGCAATTGGAACCACGCATGTTGATACTTTTGGAATGAGTAAGTTAGTATATCTTTATCATATTAACCCTATTTTTCATTTTGTGCGACAGTCTTCATATTTTTCACAGTCGAAGACGTAACAATGTATGATCTCGCTGAACTGTTACATTAAAGAGTATACTTAAACGATTTAAGCACTGGCATATAGATATAATGAATTTAAATGATTCATTGTTTTTCTGTTTTTGTTCAGATGCACCTCGATAATTATTCATCATTAAATTGTGTTAATTCAGTTCACATTATAGTTGACACGCTCAGTCTGTCCTGCATACTGTCGCATCAGTGCAATAAGGTCGTAACTCCATTTCGGCGGGAAATGAGTATTTGATATCGTTCGAATCGTGAAAAAAAAAATCCAATCCGATGGGTCAAACTGTTTTTGCATTGGATGACAAATATTATCACAAACCAGTGATACAAATGTCGTATCTCCAGCGATCTTCACAATTATTCGTGCTATAAGGTCGTAAGGCCAACATCAGCCAATCGGATGCTTCTGGTTGTCCACGTTACTTCTGTTTTGTGTTTGTAAATTCTCAAATGTGTGCTATATGGTCGTATCTCCATATTAGTCACGTGATCATTTGGTGATTTAAATTTTGTGATTGTTCCACAAATTTCTGTATGATGATGCAAATGAGTGAATATTCATAATGTAGAATAGGCACTTTTTTCATATATAGACACATGCGATTGCCACCATATTTAGCTTAATCTGTATTTATTAGCACAACTTCCTTATAGCATGGATACAAATCGTCGTTGGCGTACGCAAAAGGTCGTATCTCCAAACAAGTTATTGTTTTTTAAAAGAAAACGAGGGAGTAAACAGACACAATATGTGGTTCAATGGACAGCTAATGTCAGTTTTTATTAGGATAAATACAACAATACGTCACGCTGTGTCAACATTAGGAGAAATGTTGTCTGAAAACTTCAACCTTCATTTTCTCGGAAAGTTGAAAATGTGGGTTACGACATCATAGCACTGATGCGACGTATTGTAATATTTATTAACATCTCGTGAAGGACTTTTACATAAATATAATGCGGCTCCAGTTTGCATTATGACCATACTGATCGCAGGATATATATTTCACAGTTTAGTATAGCATGTGCACAGTAATATATATGGTCCAAGATTGGTATAAGACATGTCTATAGTATAGTATATATATATATATATATATATATATTATGTACACACACACACATATATATATATACATATATAATACATATATATATATATATTTATATATATATATATATATATATATATACATAACACATATAATTTATAGGAAATAAAATAAATAACACATTTAAGACCTATTACATTTTTCTTCAGAAGCTTTCGACTACAAAGAGTAGTCTTCATCGGGTGACAGAGACTTGATTAATGAAACAATCCAGCTGTGTAAAATACAGTCAGTTAATCATATATACATAATATATCTAATAATGTTCGAAACTCGATAAGCAATCTGATTATAGACGCAGGAGCTAATTTATATTAAACTCACCTAATTAGTCTTCAGTTGAATTCTGCCGATTTATCATATCGCGGTGATGAGGCTCCGTCTCCAGGTTAAAGCCTTCTCTCGCTGTGGGAGACACGACATAAATACGAGTCGTGATGGTCGTCATGGAGACAGCGGATATCTCGTGATACTAGGATGAGAACTATAGAGAGGACCCCCTTCCGGCTTTGGCGTGAATACTTCGCAGATGTCGTCTCGCACGGAAAACACTAACGAGCCACATTTACTGCCTTAAAGTGGCTCAAGGCAATCGAAGCGGGTAAATGTACAATAATACGCTTTGTTGGTTAGGGTTTTTATCGTCGTTTCAGCCACTATGTCATTTCACGACGTTGTGAGTTTTCCGGGTGGAGGAAAGACCACGCAGAGGGTAAATTTCACCGGGAAATCACACCACTGCGTGCAGAAAACACCGACTCCCGAAAGAAACTGATAAACTTGCCCAGATACACGAATATGATTACCATCACTTAGCGTGGATACCGAGACTGCGCTTGTTTGGGGTTCGAACCAGCTTCGTCAGCGTTGGGCGGTCTATGATGGCTTAATGCACTGAGTACTCTATCTACTAGACTACCCGGGGCCCATTACAACCATATAACATTATGTAAACATAATTCCTGCCAAGAAGATGCATTAAGCAATAAATACATTGTGTTCTTATTTTCAGTATAGAAAGTTTTCCAATAACAAAAATTCGCGTGTTAAAATCATTTTACGAAAAGTAAACCCTCAAATTAGTTTGTCAACAAACATCGCTATACACATCTAAACATGCTACGTTCAATTATTTCAGTCTGAATATGATTTTCAGAATAGTTTTCATTTCTTTGACCGTAATACGGTTTCCACTGTTTACCGTTTTGATTAAACATTGGTATCTTATTAGACTCTTCAGTTGGTATCTTATTGGACTCATGGCGTTTTTACTTCAGAAGGGTTGGTATGGTATGGTATGATTTTATTCTGCAATATAGTCTATATAAATACAAAATAAAATACAATGTTTATAATTACATATTGAATGGAGATGACATAGTCTCGAGTATCGCCTTCCGGTCACTTCCATGTGCAGATAAATAATATGTATTGGCGAGAAGTCAGGTGATGACTTCAATGAGCATATATATACAAGTATATTAATAAAGCTATATTTATATGTCCCTGGTCCATATATAATATATATTAATTACTTATATTTAAGTTGTGCTATGATGTCGTAACCCATACATTCGCAAACTTGTCAGACATTCTTTTGCATTTTATTGAATTATCATTAAAAGCGTTTTTGAATGAATTAATACGCCGAACTTGTATAGAAAATATCAATGATTTGAGAGTCGATATAATCAGGAAGCCTGCTGGGTTCTGTTTGCACAATCTCGTACGAAAGGTTTGATTTGTTTCACCACAGGAACGTTCAAAGAAATCCGATTTCTTAAGTTCCGCATTCCTGGTGGTGTTTAGAGGTCATAGATCCCACAACAACCCCCACAATGACCTCTATTTGCACTTTGGAGTACAAAGCTGATTTTGTTTTTATTAAACGTGCTCCGCAATCGCTGATCAATAATACACAATTTCTGAAACGAACTGGCATGGCGTTTTTACTTCAGAAGGGTTGGTATGGTATGGTATGATTTTATTCTGCAATATAGTCTATATAAATACAAAATAAAATACAATGTTTATAATTACATATTGAATGGAGATGACATAGTCTCGAGTATCGCCTTCCGGTCACTTCCATGTGCAGATAAATAATACGTATTGGCGAGAAGTCAGGTGATGACTTCAATGAGCATATATATACAAGTATATTAATAAAGCTATATTTATATGTCCCTGGTCCATATATAATATATATTAATTACTTATATTTAAGTTGTGACGAGCATATGAGTTTCGATTGGGGTGTGGGGGTTAATTAATCAGTATAGGAGTCAGCACGAACTGTTCTACACTCATAGCACTTGGTATTAAGTATTGATCAAAAGAGATTATATATGGTTCTTGATGTGAGCTTTCTTAGGTTTTTGTGGAGGCCAGACCAGATTTTGATGAACGAAAAAACCGGAATTTCAGCGGAAAATGATGCTTCTGAGGTCACCGTTGTTCAACTGCTTGTTGTTTGGAAATATGAAGTAAATGCATTTGATATTGCATTATAATTCCAGTCATATATAAATAATGAAACCCGTTTTCAATTCAGAAGAGGTTTTATCACTCGGCAAATTAGAAAGATGTAGACAAATATGAAACAATCAATTGATATGGGTTTGTTCACATCATGGCAAATTTACCTGCCAATTTTACGGGAATATCGACGTAGAAGGTTGTATGCATGTTGCAAGACTTGGTCAGATTAAATAGTACAGTAACCCGTGCATTTCATAGTTCTCACGCATACAAGCAATACATGTACAACACTGGAAAATATATAACAAAATAATGTAATTCCAAACTTTATCGTTTTACACTTTATGTAAAATCGATATAACATGCATAGCCGTTTATTATGGATTCCATAAATACTTGATAGTATTTGTTTCTAGCTGTGTATATATAATTAATTTTGCGAATTTGTTTTAATTGTATGTTGTTTATTTGTTTTAATGTGCTATATAGTGTAGTGGTTCAGCGCATACATATCGCTTTGTACCATGCGTGTTCCATGCGTTAAATCGATTTGAACGCCAAACTTGTCGAACCTAGAATTAAATGCAATCAAACATAAAGTATCATGTAATTTACTATTAGTATGGTGGTTGACGCTCAATTTTGAAGTGAACCCGGAATGAATTAATAATAAGATGTTGTTTGTTTGTGTAAATTCTGTAAATATACAAATATGACGACCAGAACGCTCAGTCGAGTTTCTTGAGTGCTAAATAACAATTAACATTTTCGCGCATTTCAGGGAGGAATATTCGTTATTTAGGGTGAAAAAAAATGCAGAAAAACATGTAACAAAATGAAAATTGAAATTTTAGTCCAACAATCATGTCGGTCAACGTGCCATATTTACCAAGTGGGTTAATCTAATAAAGCAGGTAGTTTATTTGGTAGCAGCAGAACGCACAAGGTATCTTCGCCGTAGCTTTAACGACACAAGCTCTCGATAATGTGGTTTACCCAATCTATCAGAATTGTCATTAAATTTTGCAGTTGTCAATGTATTATGACTAAATCGGGAGCACTAACGGGCCTCAGTCCGCATGTTACTATAGCGGTATAACGTGTGGGTATAACCTATGGGCTCAGACTGTGTGTATATTTCTGCATAGTGAGTTTTGATGCCATAATTGAGATTTTCGAAATGACACATGAGGAAGAAAACATCTTAGTAAAATTATAAGGGACAGGTCCTGTCCACTAGAAGAATCCGTGACGCGGCTATAGAGTCCCGGTTGATAATTCGAACTGTACAACCCCCTCAAATAATCCACACACATGTTTGCGTAATTCAATTTGCACACTGTGGTTACTATGGAGGAACTTAAACAACTTGGCGAACCATAGCCCTGTCCAATATGCTATTTGACCTGATCATTGCAGTAAAGCCTAACAGATAGCAGTCTAATTCCAGTTAAATTTACACCAGGAAGGGACGAAGACACATCGGACCGACCACTGTTCGACTCGGTCTGAGAAAATTGGAACATGAATATAGCAAAATACGAAAAATTTGAATAATTATCAGTTTTTGACTGGCCACGAGGGAGGAACCTGGACACAATCTGTCAAAAAACTATAAGGGATAGGTCCAACCAACTAGAAGAATCAGTGACGTGGTGGTGGTGCCCACTTTGATCATTCCAACTGCACAACCCCTTTAACTATACCAAACACATGTTTTCGTAATTCCATGTGCATCCTCTGGTCACCAGCCGGAGGTGTCAACATAATATACTGGACGAACCATGGCTCTGTCCAATATGAAACGTTATTTCGATATGAACTAAACTAAACATTGCAGTACATCCTAACGTCTTGTAGTGTAGATCCACATATGTTCACATGGCCACGGGGGCGATCAAGATATACCGGATCCACCAAGGTTCGGTTCTGTGTGAGAACATTTTGAAACGGAACATGATCATCAGTGAACAACGGTGAAAACATCACACAGTCTTTTACTGGATTAAATTCTACGAGGCAGATAACAAGTTTGATCACCAACAAGTAGTATGCATTGAGCATTTAAGTTTCATCAAAACCATGATCGTAATAGAAGAACTAAGATGTATTTTTCAGTTACGAATAATACTAATTTCGACCATTCTAAAACATATGAATCGTAATGTCTATTGGGAATCATATTGTAACACGATGTAATTCTACGTATATTAGCACGTAAGAGCAAAAACCATCGATCTATATTTAATAGACGTCGATGATTGAACGGTGTTAAACCGTAACAAATACAACGGTCTGACTGTTAATGGTTACAGTCTACCAGTCATCTAAACCATTTTTTACCACGGAACATTCAACAGCCTGATCGTATGTTTAACGGTCCAATGTTGGCAGCGATGTCGCGCGGTATAACACCGTTAAAGCGACGGGCATTTTTCTAACAGTGTGGTAGGTGATTCTGGTCTCTTTATTTTCAAGGATTTTGATGTTTGAATGCACTATATGCCCAAAAAATGTTGCGTTCGTCGGTTGTGTACTTTGCACCCCTTCTTGTATCTCGGATACTGATGACTGAAATGAATCGAACGTGTACTGCTGGTCTCCTGTGCGCAGGCAGCATCTTTATTTACGCAATCGTGGTAAATCTATGATTGCCCCCAATCACATTGATTGGATAATACTGTACCGCACGACAATGACTTCCCATCGACTTCCACCGATAATCGCGCATTGAGCGTCGTCTCATATAAACTACATGTACTATATATAAGCATAGCTGGTCAATACCCCCACTGGTGACCTAACCCACACAACGAGTGTCATATAAACTACATGTACTATATATAAGCATAGCTGGTCAATACCCCCACTGGTGACCTAACCCACACAACGAGTGTCATATAAACTACATGTACTATATATAAACATAGCTGGTCAATACGCCCACTGGTGTCATAACCCACACAACGAGTGTCATATAAACTACATGTACTATATATAAGCATAGCTGGTCAATACCCCCACTGGTGTCCTAACCCACACAACGAGTCTCATATAAACTACATGTACTATATATAAGCATAGCTGGTGAATACCCCCACTGGTGTCCTAACCCACACAACGAGTCTCATATAAACTACATGTACTATATATAAGCATAGCTGGTGAATACCCCCACTGGTGTCCTAACCCACACAACGAGTCTCATATAAACTACATGTACTATATATAAGCATAGCTGGTGAATACCCCCACTGGTGTCCTAACCCACACAACGAGTCTCATATAAACTACATGTACTATATATAAGCATAGCTGGTGAATACCCCCACTGGTGTCCTAACCCACACAACGAGTCTCATATAAACTACATGTACTATATATCAGCATAGCTGGTGAATACCCCCACTGGTGTCCTAACACACACAACGAGTCTCATATAAACTACATGTACTATATATAAACATAGCTGGTGAATACGCCCACTGGTGTCCTAACCCACACAACGAGTGTCATAAGCATTCCAATGAGTGCTAAATTCACCAGATTAGTGTCGCAACCCACGCAACAATTGTTCCAAACCTCAGTGCATTTTAGTGCCCCAAACAATGCAACTGGTGTACCAATCCACATAGGTTAGGTCCCGAACCACATGAGTGTCCCCGACCATCAACTGGGTGCTACAAACCATACTTGCTCAATCAATACAATGATTGCCCCAAAACCACACAATTATTGTCCCAAACCATCCACCAAATGTCCGACACGAAAAGAGTGTCTAGAATGTACACAATACATCAGAGCTACTGTCCCACACCACCAGAGGAGAGTCCTATGTCCTATGTCCAAAACAACCAACTGTAGTTCCAATCCATTCAACCAGTAAACAAATCAACAAATTCCTGTCCCATTCCACCACGCGTGTGCCCCATAATTATCCGCATCGAGTGTCCAAAACCACCCAGTTGCTGTCTCAAACAATTCAATGGGAGTCACAAACCACCAATCGAGTGACCAAAACTATAAAACTGTTATTACAAACCATCCATTGAGTGTCCAATCCATCCAACTGGAGTCACAAACCATCTACTAACAGGCATCTCAATACATCCAAAATAGTGCACAAAACGCTCCATCGAGTATTTTAGACCATCAGATGAGTGTTCCAAACCATACAATTAGATTACCAAACCACGAGACACTCGCTGTGTGGTTTGATATATTCGATGGATGATTGTGTGCAATCATTGGATGGTGTGGGGCATTCTGCTTGGGGTGTTTTTGGACACTTGTTGGATATTTTTAGGCACTCCTGTTCCTGGTAGTTTGGATTGAGGCAATCGTCATGTTGCATGGGACGGCCATTGGACGGTTATTAACACTCATTGATTGGTTTGGGACACCCATGTGATGGTTTTGGGTTCTCAATCGATAGTTTGAGATGCCCGTTGTGTGGCTTGGGACACCACATGCATGATCTATAATTTTCTCTGGGTGATGCACGTGAGATGGCTCATTATTATCATAACTCGATTTAGCATGGTATAGTTTTTTTCTTAAAAATGGAAGTATCTGGTAAAATGTAGCGAAAATTTCCCAATTTGACCACTTTCGGACACCATATTTCCGCCATTTTGGATTTTGTAATGACAACAATAATAATCCGTTTTTGTTGCACATTTTTTTCCATCTTTATAACATAAATTTATAAGATATAATTTAAATTTATATTCCGTAAGGATCGACATCTGACAATAAAACCATACATGTAGGACTTTTTTCAAAGAGCTCTAGAAAATTGTCCCCAAAGCGGAAAATGTTCCCCCGATTCTACCAGCTAAAATGACACAGACCATTAGATATTATACATTTGTCATTATTTTATCGCTTATATGAGAACGATGAAATGCCATGCGTTACTGCACCGTGGTATCACTATACTTATTAAAATGATTTGTTTGCCCACATGTGTTGCTATGACATCGATGTAAATAGTGTAAATAACATATACAAATACAATATATATATACAAGAATAACTAAGTCGATCCATTTTTTAAATTTACTTTTTGATGACAGTTGTTTCACAGCCATTTATAACATTTATTGTAAAAAGCATGCGATATTAGATTATATTGTGTAAGCTGCTTCAACTGGATGTCTGGCATACTAAGCATTATTTTAAAGCATATTACTAAAATATAGTTCCCCAGTGTGTTATGTATCGGAGATAACACATGTCGTGTGCCGCGGTATACTGACTTTTTATCGCTGACAACCATTATCGTGTAAGGTGAACAAAGGGCGAGACTATAGCCTAGTTTTCACACTCAACATTTCGCCATCTCTGGTTAACAATAATTATGTTCAGCTTTGATGAGTTCTCGTTATACACTAATCAGCTAAATCTATCTCTAATATGCTTTGATCTTTTGATTAGGAATATGGGCGGGTATTTTATTTTTAGCTCAAAGCTGTAATCAGCTCTCAAAAATAAAAATATAATTTATTTTTATTTTAATGATGGGTTTAGTGATTCTATGGTATCTCGAGTAACAGAGGCATTCGAGCAAATCGACTCTGACGATTAAATCCCCAATGCACAGAGCGTAAGGGTGTGTGATATGCAAAACAACCACCACCGGGTACCTCACTGATATTTTAGTTGTACTTCAATGATGTTTTTGATAATTATGTGGTTTCTCGATTAATAGAGGCGTTCAGGCAATTTTAAACTCTGACGATTAAGTCGCCCATGTACAGAGTATATATTTCTGTATTGCCTCCATCTGGGGGAGTATATTATATACAACATTATTTACAAACACAGATAACATGAATGTCACAAGCATGTGGTTGGACAAATTATACCAATATGTGATATTATTATTTACAAAAAAACAAAAACAAAAAACAATCAAATTTAAATAAAAAGGGAAAAATAGGGGGGGGGGGGTATCAAAATCAAATAATAAAAAAAAAATCAAATAAAACAAAATTAATAAAAACAACCATCACCGGGTACCTCACTGATATTTTAGTTGTACTTCAATGATGTGTTTGGTAATTATGTGGTTTCTCGATTAATAGAGGCGTTCAGGCAATTTTAAACTCTGACGATTAAGTCGCCCACGTACAGAGTGCGCGATAAGCAAAACAACCATCACAGGGGTAACTCGGTAATATTTTATTTTACTTTAATAATGGGTTTAATGATTATGTGGTTCCTCGAGTAACAGGGGCACTCAACTTAGACGATTAAGTCCCCAATGTACAGTACGTATTGAGTGTGCTATAAGCAAAACAACCATCACCGGGATCTCACTAATATTTTATGTGTATTTAATGATGGGTTTGATGATTCTGTGGTTTCTCGAGTAATAGAGGCATTCAACTATTGACGATTAAGTCTCCCACGTACGTTACGTAATGAATATGCGATAAGCAAAACAACCATCACCGGGATACCTCAATAATATTTTATTTGTAGCCTACTTTAATGATGGGTTTGATAAGTTTGTGGTTTCTCGAATAATAGAGGTATTGAAGCAAATCGACTCTGACGATTAAGTTATCCACGTACAATAAGTAATGAGTGTGCGATAAGCAACACAACAATCACCGGGATATCACCAATATTTTAGTTTTACTTTAATGATGGGTTTGACGATTCTGTGGTTTGTCGAGTAATAAAATCGATTCTGACAATTAAGTCCAATATGTACAGTACGTAATGAATGTGCGATAAGCAAAACAACCACCACAGAGAGACCTCACCAGTATGTTATTCTTATTTTAAATATGGGTATGACCATTCTATGGTTTATCGAGTAATAGACGCATTCAATCAAATCGACTCTGGCGATTAAATCCCCATTATGTACGGTACGTAATAAGTGTGCGATAAGTGTAGCAACCAACGCCGGGGGACCCCCACTATAAACCCACTGTGTGTCACAGGGATTCACGGGATAATTAGTTGCGTTGATATACGGTGAATTTGTGTTGAGCTGTTATAATAGAGACCTTTCACAATAATCACGAATACAATAACGGATATGAATAATATCCTGCAAGTATACGGCCAAAATTCTATTTTTACACACGAGGGTTCTTATGTGAGACGATATATACCCCACTCAGTTTAATTATGTGCATATGTGTCAAGGATGTGCCACCGGTCCTGCTTGTGGCGCTCTAACATTATCCGTGTGGTGTATATCACATTGTAAGAACATGAGATCTTTAGAGGAGAAGACTTCATATAAGCCCTCGGGCTTGTTGTCTGATCCTCATTTCCATACATTATCTCTTATATGTTGTATATTTATGTCATTTGTGTATTATGTTTGGATTTGGAAATAAAAATATGTTTACACTAACATGAGATCTGAACGAGACACATTCTCTCTATCAGATAACTATGTGTAACTTTATAAAGTGGGGCATATGCTGTCTCACCAATTAACCATCGTAGGCTAATTGCGATGGTGTCAACCTTACTAGGACGGTATATCCTATCCGTAATCGTAATATAGATTTTGCGAGAGGTCTCTAATAGAGTTACCACGAACCGCTGATAATCGTCACAAAGCACCGACTCCAACATGAGCCAAATATTTCTAATTGGCTTGTATTTAATTGGTCAATCTTTTAATGACCACACACGTGACAATGTGTGGAAATTCCCGCTGAATATATGCATGTTTGTGGTGATTACTGGTGATCCATGATGTGTCGCGGTGATTCATGATGTGTCGCGGTGATTCATGATGTGTCGCGGTGATTCATGCTGTGTCGCGGTGATTCATGATGTGTCGCGGTGATCCACGATGTGTCGCGGTGATTCATGATGTGTCGCGGTGATTCATGATGTGTCGCGGTGATTCATGATGTGTCGCGGTGATTCATGGTGTGTCGCGGTGATCCACGATGTGTCGCGGTGATTCATGGTGTGTCGCGGTGATCCATGATGTGTCGCGGTGATTCATGGTGTGTCGATGTGATCCATGATGTGTCGCGGTGATTCATGGTGTGTCGCGGTGATCCATGATGTGTCGCGGTGATTCATAGTGTGTCGCGGTGATCCACGATGTGTCGCGGTGATTCATGGTGTGTCGCGGTGATCCATGGTGTGTCGCGGTGATTCATGGTGTGTCGCGGTGATCCATGATGTGTCGCGGTGATTCATGGTGTGTCGCGGTGATCCATGATGTGTCGCGGTGATTCATGGTGTGTCGCGGTGATTAATGATGTGTCGCGGTGATTCAGTATCCAAGCATAGACGGTGGATTGGATCAAACTGTCGCTATAATACCACTGTGTACTTTCGATAACCGGAAGTGGAGTCTGAAAAAGTGGAATCTACGACTCGAAATATACACCAGGGTAAGTGTTTTTGCTTATAATTATTCTTTCAGTACTATAACAATTTTATGAGATGATATTTTGCATAGCATATATATTTCTAATCACACACAGCAGACGTGTTTTATCGGATGATTTGATGTTGTCGAGAAAAAAAAAAGCGAATGTATAAAAACTCACATGTAAATAACGCTCTCTTCCAATTCACTGTGTAAGTTCACATATAATAACTGATATCTACGCACATTTTGCACATGGTGTATTTTTTCACTGCTCTAGCGGTTCCATACGTATATAACATGTTGCCACTTTGGTGACACTTGTCACTAAAAATCGAGTTTGTTCTAGCATTTTGGTGTACGGCAGTATGCCGGAAAGTGTACAGCAGAATGCAATTACCAAGTGTACTGCACCATGTCCTAATAGTTGCAATACAAACTATATGGGCGCTTATTGTATCTAATGAGGCATGCATAATGAGTAAACGCCACATTGTTTCTCATTTCAGCCCGAAAGATATCCAACGGTGTTCAAATGATGTTACTGTGAATACGAGGGAAATACATTTGGCGAAGCTGTTGGGCACTCCACAAGGAAATATCAAAATGAAAACATCGAAATAAAACAACAAACAAACAACCAAGTGTCCCGAGCTGACGCTGAACCAAACGATTCGCCCACCAAGAAAATGACCATTTCAGACCGAACTTTGACCAAAAGTAGAAACATTTGTTGTGGTCTAACCGTGGTCTAAAAACTTATTCCCCACTAATATTACTGGTTGGAAATTAAATGAGAACAAATTAAACCTATACGTGGTGTAAAATTTCCAACTAATGTTGTGTCAGGTATGACATGTCCAACTGATGAAATTGTTTTTACCAACATTGGGGGGGGGGTGAGGCACCCAAACCCCTGTCGCCACGTCCCTGATGGTCGTTGAAGCCATGCCATGGTCCGGATGATTTTGATGGAACTGTATGAAAAATGTAGCATTAATTTTGAAATAAATAACTTTGTTTCCAAACAAAATTTAATATGAAAAATGGCTTTTACAACAGTGATTAATATATGTAATCATTCATATTTTAGACAGCAAACTGAAATCGACTACTGATTTTGTTTTCCAACAAAAGTGTAAGTGGGTTTAGTTGGAAAATTTCGACAATTAGAAGCATTTTTTGCTACAGGTTTATACATGAACCTATTTGTCGAAATTAAAAACTAAGATCTTTGACGGGTGGGTTCCTCGACTCGAATAAACTATTGTTTATCACCGAAGCCAAAATAAATATTAAATTAGGGGCGTTAAATCGGATTGTGGATCTTTAAGTGTGATGCTTATCGCACACGCTGTGCACACTGTAATATACTAATGATGTCCTCCGGGAATGCAGCTTTAAATGCCCGTCTCATTATCACCCTATTATCAAGATGTACGATTAACAGATAAGTCTCCAACGCCATTCATATATTACTCGTGATCTACTGTATTTATACTGACAGAAACCTGGATTATTTCATGGACTATGTCAGGGTGAACAGACACTTCTTCAACGCCATTAAGATATCACTCGTTATATATTACCTACTGACCGAAATCCTGGTGATTGCATGGACTTTGTCAGGATAAACATATATGTCTTCAACGCCATTCAGAAAAAAACTCGTTATATATTACCTACTGATATAAATCGGTCTGATTTTATGGACTATGACAAAATGGACGAAGTCACCAACGGTGCGGGTAAGTTTGAAATTTAGATTGTGAGGCGTTCGTTCGAATTAGTTAATAGGAGCACAGAACAGATGATTCGATTGAACGTGGGGAAAATATTGGAATTTATCTTAAATATATTGAGAAAGTAATATAAAAAAAACGATCGTTGTAGTGTCAGCCGCTAGGCCAAATCACGAAGCTGGCAGTTTGGTGGGTGGAGGAAATACCGCGCAGATCGTTACATTCTGTGTAACTACGTATACCCATATGACACCGCTTGATTCAGGGACCATACGTACTACTATATATAACAATACAACTAAATGTTTTTTTGTTGTTTCTGTAATACTATACATGTAAATGCCCTTGTTAAATATAAAAAAGACATGTTTTGGGTCAATAAGTGAGATCACTGAGTCGCAGCCATGTTGGATTCATTCATACCCCGTTCCGCGGTGTGCTTCAGGTCAAAGTTTTGGAGGTACATTCCATATATGGAACTTTTGAACATTTATGATTCAATATATGGAGCTTTTGGATATTCATGAATTAATATCATGAATACTCAAAAGTTCATACATGGAAAAACCACCAGAACGTTGACCTGCATCACTTAAACTGCGGACAATAACAATACTGATGGTGCTAGCTACCGTCTATCCCCGCGAGGGCCCTAAGCGCTTCACATTATTTCCCCAGCTGTTGAGTAATGCCAAGTCTGTTGGACAAATCAGATTTTCCTGCAACAAAAGCTGTTGTGAACATTCAAATGCATATATGCTTCACTCTCGTGGTTTCCAACACCTCTCCATACTTGTACATAACGGCCCACCACATTGGTCAGGGGAGCCCACTTTAATCCAACTGTATTTATATGTCATGTGTATCGATCTCTCCTATACTTGGAGGTAATCAAGATATCCCTCTCACAAGATTGCTCTCGGCTTACACTTACCCAACAAGCAGTTGCCTATTTCTGTTCTAGGTGCGATGAAGCGAGCACAGTAAAAGTCACCATGCCCAAGAGTCATGTTAAACAGCGTGTGGCTATATATAGCACACACCGCTTAATCCGACCAAACCACTGTTGTGGAGACGATAGTCCACCGGCGGGGCGCGAACTCATGCCGGTGCATTAACACCATTGCAAGTCCGACACTCTAACCACTGGGCTACCACTTCCACGTGGGGACTGCATGAATCCAATATGGCGACGACTCATTTATCTCGCTTATATTGCAACATCCAAAGAATGATGAGCTTTAAATTGTGTACTATCTGGAGGGGAAGGTCATTACTAGTATGACTTCCTGTATACTGATATAACTTCTTCCGATAAAAAGATGCGCGACACTCCAGTGTGTTGAATTCAATGAGGATTAGATATGTAAGCACCACCACAATACTGGTAATCCGTCCGCTCTCACAATACTGGTAATCCGTCCGCTCTCACAATACTGGTAATCAGTCCGCTCAAAAATATACCTTAACTTTAGACCGTGCCACGAATCTCTAATCTGGTTAACCCTTTACCCAACAGAAGGGCCCTGTGCCAATGCATTCTCTTATATATGCGAGTCGACCATAGGTCGCCTCGCATATATAAGAGAATGCATTGGCTTAACACATTAAAAATTATAAAAATTGTTAAAGAATGTAAGAAAAAATGGTAATTTTGTTTTTGTTTTTAGGCCAATGCATTCTCTTATATATGCGAGGCGACCTATGGTCGACTCGCATATATAAGAGAATGCATGGCACAGGGTATAACTTTAACTATCACAATGTGGTCAAGGAGCCGGTTCCAATGATATCCATATTTGTATGGTTCTATTGAGACAGACCGAAGATATTTTAGGCCGTTGAAGCTTTATTTGGCCGGTTTTGTGCGGTTTGTTGGATAAAGGGTTAACGCGCGTAGAGATCATATTCCACCAGGACAAACATTGGAACATTTTGAAGTTTTGACAGGGAACATATACAGTCGAAAAAATAATATTTCTTGGATATTACCTGTTGCTTAATAGTGTGCTTCACTGAAGATGAAGGTACCAACTCTAAATTGCATTCTTTTCTGTGACTTTTGTGAGCCGATATCGCAATAAACATTGAATTAAATACCCAGGACAAAATCCATTATTGTAAGCGACGCAAAGTAAATTCGTCCAGAACGTCACTTAAATCGTGAAATTTATATTAGGACCTTCCCTACGTTTAAAGTACATTATTAAGAAAACAGATAATAACTAAGAAATATATTTCCCGCGTTTTGTTTCGACTTTATAAGATACGTGTAATTGGCAAAACATCCTTATAAGGACAGTATGCAAACATAATAACATATAATTGTACATTGTCCATTGAACAATATAATAAATAATATTAATAGATGGTAATATATAACCTCAGTAAAGCTGAATGTGCATAGGGTCGTATCGTCTTCATGTATTCATTGATTTATGATACGATGCTCATCGCGTGCGGAAAATAATCTGCGGATTATATGACAAATTAATTGCAGTGCATGAATTTGAAATATTGTTGAATAGGATTTTGACAAGCTGTTCGTTTTGGGTCATGTTTTCGAAGTCTGGGAACTGAGTCTTCATAATATTTATGAGTTCGAGCCTTGGTGTGCAGTAAGCACTACATTCTAAAAGAAAGTGGTTTTCGTCTTCAATAGCATCATCTGAACAAAATACACACAGTCTTTGTTCCAATGCCGTCGGCGGTTGAGTGTGTCGTCCCTTTTCAATAGCCAATTTATAATTACTTATTCGGAGTCTAGTAAAAACGATTATATTTTCTATTGAAGTTGTGTGAAGAAGATAAGGTTCTATTTCGTACTTAAGTTTGCAAAGTCGGTATGTTCGTAATTTATTACTTCCCGTACAGAGTAACTTCCCTTCTTTCACAGAATATGGCGCAATGCATCCTTCTGTTGTTCAACACGGCTGCTATGACTGTCCAAAATTTTTGCCTCTCACTGCATCATCATTACAATTATTATAATGTTCATTCTCCTCGTCATCAAACAAATAACAAAATGGGAGCAAAACAGCCCTTGAGCTTGTTGTTTAATTCCAATCAATCCAATTATATTATTATATGAATTACTGTCAACATTATTGTAAATGTGCATAACTATATGTTATTAACATAGGAATACAATATGTCTACAGTAACGTGCGTGTATATTTTGTTTCAATGTGAACATATTTGCACGAGATTATGTTGAATAACGTACAGAGTATCTTCCCTTCGTTCACAGAATGTGGCGCAATGCATCCTCCTGCTGCTCAACACGGCTGCTATGACTGTCAACAAAACGTCTGTAGTTTTTATTGCGGCCCAAAAGGAGACAGGCAAGAGATGGTGAGTGAACACGTGCCATATACATGTATCTTAGCTATGTATTTACTCAAATCACTACGCTCCGTGGTACATGTATACATTATATTTGACATTACACCACTGACGTTACTGCCATCTGCGCGTACACATGTGTGCAACCGGAGGGGAAATATATGATGACTTATTATCCAGCACTATAATTGGATCACATGCCTGCCAACTGGGCGTACACATGTTTTATGGTGCCTGTATCAGAATGAGCACTGGGGGATGCCACAGTCTCTTGGGCCCGCCAACAAGGTACCCTGCATGCCTTGCTCGCCGGAAGCTTATATTCTGCTATTGATGAACCGACAGTCTGTGTCAAAGCAGTTTTAGCCAGTCCAAAAATAAAAGTGAAGAGAACCCTGTATATCACGAATTGCTTACACCACACCCTAAATCTAGTTGGATAAAAAGTTATCCAACAGTCAATCAACCGTTGTATGGCCACAGCACCTATCTACGTTGTGTGAAAAGTTGCATGACAATTTTGTTGGATACACTTTTACACAACGTTGCATATATATTTACTACCAACGGTTGTTTGTTAATTACACAACGCGTTGGATGAAATTTCACACAACACTCAATCAACGTCAATTGCCCACATCACCTATCTACGTGTATTGAACCGCTGGGTGTTGGGTAGAGCTGGATGACATTTGTTGATTGTTGATTTACCCAACGTTGATTGGAAAGTAAAATGGGGCCATATGTCGTGGATAGCTTTGTCGGTATATTATGACTTTGTTATAATTATTCTTTGTACGATACACTGATTGTGTATGCTTTATGTTGAGTGTACTACTTTAGTCAAATTAGTGCCGTCAGCAGTTGTGTAAATTTGTAAACTTCAAAATTTGGCAAATATAAATAAATATACACTCAATAAATAAAGCCTACATAATCAGTATATCGTATAAAGAATAATTACAACAAAGGTATACTATACCGGCAAAGCTATGCACGACGTCTTGTCCCATTTTCCAGTCGCTCGGGAGTTTTTTCACGCAGTCATCCATCTTGTTTTGAAATATTTGGAGCCAAAAATCGCATGGTCGCCCGCACCGGAAACGCGCTGCTATTGGATGACCCGGTCACGTGGCGGTTTTATCCAACGTGGTATGAAAGTAATACCACAGAAGACATTTCACGCAATCAGTTGTGTACATCGTACTAAACTGTTGGATAATAAGTACACAACAAGTTCGCACCCAACGAGTTGTATACAAGGTTCATCCAACTAGATTTTGGGTGCATGGAGTCCACTTACAAAGTACAACGTGTTCAACTTTAAATTCCACACACAGTTGTAGCGAGGTTATTTTGTTTGTATACGCATCGAAGGTGTCGTAGTTGTCAACGAGAGGCACCGGATTCCTCCGAGATCTCAGCGGACGAACGAATTACTACAATTCACGGATTCCCGCTTTGGGTCGTTTTTAGACTATATCTGATTTTGTGACGTCACCAATTATTATCTAATACGACGCAGCTGTTTTAAATTTCGCGACCACTTTTGTCGCACAGTAAATCGGTGGGCATAAAGCATTAATGTCGTAATCGGAAAATCTTGTTTCTGTGTCTTTCGATTACTGGTATTGCAAATGAGAATAATGAACATTGAATTACAATGCAAGTTCATTCGTAGCGTTAGTTTACCTTTTATTGAGAACATAAGACACAATAAATAACAACACTATAGTAACTACAGTCTACACACATTAAAAAATGGCGGCAATTTATCACGCCTGGCAATTTCAACAGTCGTGCAGTAGGTAAACAGTGTTCTACAGGCAAAGCATTCAACGCCGTGATATCCCCACTGCGCCCACTAAAGGGTCACCAGGATTAATCATGATTTGTTTTATTTCGCGTGAACTTGCGGGGAGCGAATTGATACGAAGAACACAAACCATATGTGACCCGCCATATCAAATCCAGTCGTAAGTCGGGATTTGGTTTACCCTGTGCCAATGCATTCTCTTATATATGCGAGTCGACCATATGTCGCCTCGCATATATAAGAGAATGCATTGGCCTAACAATTTTTTACAATTTTAATAATTTGTTCTTGTATTCTTTAACAATTTTATAATTTCACCCATACAGAGCCCCAGACAAACATGAGCATAACGGCACTCTTCTATATGCTTCTATATATGTGTGGGGCTCCGTGCAGGGTAATGGATGTTTTTTATTTTATGTCCTAAAAATTGTAAGAAACATTTATTTAAAAAAAATGACAAAAAATTGTTAGGCCAATGCATTCTCTTATATGCGAGGCGACCTATAGTCGACTCGCATATATAAGAGAATGCATTGGCACAGGGTAAACAAATCCCGACTTACGACTGGATTTGATATGGCGGGTCACATAGAGACCGACCAGCCCTAGAATCACCGCGAACCACTGAGAATCACCGCGAACCAGTGAAAATCGCCCCAAGCACAAAACTTAATTATAATATTTTACGCCATTTCGATTTATATTGATTATTGTCTTGTTTTTTCAAACTTCTTTATTACAGAAAAGACTTGAAGGCATATATATAGTGCGACGTCGTAAATACACCTATGTCACCATGTCGATTACACCATAGCGCCCCCTTATCATGGATAGCGCCCCCTTATCATGAAGGCATATATATAGTGCGACGTCGTAAATACACTTCTGTCACCATGTCGATTACACCATAGCACCCCCTTATCATGGATACTCATGTCGATTACACCATAGCACCCCCTTATCCTGGATACTATTATGTCACCATGTCGTTTACACCATGGCGCCCCCTTATCCTGGATACTCAACCATAAATCACTCTCCAAAAAATATAACCACGCTGTTGAGTGTTTTGCTTATCGCCCACTCATTATGCACTGCACTTGCAATACTTTAATAATCGGCACAATGTCATGTTAGTTACAACTCTAAACCATCGCACTGATGAACCATTGTCTCCAACCATTCTGATTATACACGTGAGACTTACATTTGGTCAAATATGGATTATCTCTTTATATAACAATTTTGAAATACATGTAGTTTCGAGGGTATACAATAATAAAAAATAAATGAAGACTCATGTCTGGGAACGCTTCTATCAATTAATATTGATTTTTTTTTCTCGAATATTTTATTAAAAAATGAGATGATTCCTGATTCCTGACGATAGTGAGTCTAATTAAGGTTAATTTGCCACAAAATTACACAATCAAAATTCTGGTCTCATGTCAACAGCAACCGCTATCGTTCTAATAACTGCAAGTTTTTAAACCAGAACATATTCGAAATATAATCTATATTAATCGATAGAAGCATCTCCGGACAGGGGTTTTCGATTCATATCTATTATTGTATACCCCCTAACTATATAAAACATGTTCACAAAGAGATAGACCATCATTAATGTTGCTAAATTTACGATTGCGTATGGTTGTCATGTTGACCAATTACTCTATTTAATAACACCCTGCGTTGTAGCCGACTGTGTTCCGTCGGTCACATGCATGACGAGTTACATTACCGACGTCTGGTTCCATCCTCGTGACATCATAACTACGTGATACAGTTACCAAGGATACACGTGCACAAACCAGCATAATCGCTAGAGAATAATAATTCTAATGCCTCAGGCCCCCTGTTGTGAGTGCTGAAACCTCGCCCTGTCGGACCCTGCTTACACTGTATATATATATATATATATATATATCACATGCCTCGTCAACGTTACTTAAGCTGGGTCCACCTTAATAATAAATATTTAATATGTAATATTTTACATGAATATGTACAGAAGCCAATATTTTGATAATATAAATTGTAGTATTGCGTTATTAGCTCCTCAAGATTGTGCCATTGAGAAATTATATATTACATTGACACCGTGGTGATAAGAAGACAGTGATCCGCCATATCAAATCCAGTCGTAAGTCGGGATATTTTTACCCTGTGCCAATGCATTCTCTTATATATGCGAGTCGACCATAGGTCGCCTCGCATATATAAGAGAATGCATTGGCCTAACAATTTTTTACAATTTTTTCTTGTATTCTTTAACAATTTTATAATTTCACCCACACAGAGCCCCAGACAAACATCAGCAGACGACACTCTTCTATATGCTTATATATATGTGTGGGGCTCCCTGCGGGGTAATGGATGTTTTTTTTATTTTATGTCATAAAAATTGTAAGAAACATTTATTAAACAAAATTATAAAAAATTGTTAGACCAATGCATTCTCTTATATATGCGAGGCGACCTATGGTCGACTCGCATATATAAGAGAATGCATTGGCACAGGGTAAAACAAAATCCCGACTTACGACTGGATTTGATATGGCGGGTCACATAATATTATACTGATCATCCGTGTAATAATTATATATTACATCGACACCGTGGTGACAGGAAAACAGTCAATACTTGTTATGCCACTCTCTCACAGTAATTGTACCAGACTTTTAAATTATTATTGATGCTTTGCTGTAACCTAATTATTGTGTGAATAAAACATCTATCATCTAGAAACGGAACCTCTTTCGTAACTATCTACCCGTATAATTATATTTCCCAAGGAACAGAACAGCGATTCAGAACATCAATGATAGGCGCAATATCTAATGGCATCCATTAATCATTTATATTAATCCAATAGACTTAAAAAAGTATAATTATTGTTCAAACGAACTTGGCTTTCTACACTCAGGAGAGGCGACGGTCAGTCTTACACGATATGCTGATCATCCGTGTAATAATTTATCAATCATTGTAACCGCAGCCGATCAGTCGTACTTATTCGATAGACATCTGGTTCGCATCAGGAATTTAAGTGACTTGTTCCAATCCATCGTTTCGATAAGTTAGGTCCCCGCGTAATTACAGTCTGGTGTTGTATGCGGCATGTCAAGGTTTTGTCCGATTACAAGTCAGACGCCATCGATCGTATACGTTGATTAGTGACCCCACAGGCAGGTTTGTACATTAATGCCCTAAATAATCGACTCCTTAACCACAGAAGAATGATGGGTAATTTTCAGGATTTAGTCGGAAATATGGCTCGTTGCCATTGATCGGAAAGCTCTTAGTGAGACGCCCAGTATTGGCCATGCAGTCCCTGTACAATGCCATTAATTGTGTACCTTGTAATTTAGTTTAACTGTATTGTGTTGTGTTTATTGCAAGTAAGGGTTAGAGCACAAAAATTGTTCTTTACCAGAATCAATCGAGCCGAAGAACTATTCGCGTGCTCTGACCGACTTAGAGCACAATTGATCCCACATAATGCAATCAACTGGAAACGTGCCATTGAGCGTGTTTTGACCACGACGCACAATCCGTGCGCTGGCCGCGATTGGGCAAACTAGCCGGTTAGCCACGCCCAACAACGTGATTAACATGAACTGATCGCCGTTGAATGTGAATATATATGTCCGAAACAACACGGACTGGTCCCACTTTGAAGCGCCCGTGCGTTTGTCTGTTATGAGTTGTGTGTGATGCATGTATCTAGTTGTTACAGGTTGCTGTGTGTGATGTACGTGGTCCATAATACCGAGGCAGTCGTGTGTCATAGGTGATAAGATGCATGTATCTATTTGTTACAGGTTGTTGTGTGTGATGTGCGTGGTCCTCGTACCTGAGGCAGTTTCGCTTCTAAAGATGTATTGGGATTCTTCTCTGATCAACACATTCACTGACACATGGAACGTTAAGAAAGTCTGCTTTATTGTGGTGAGAAGCTGTTTATATTACGGTTATATATGCAGCGATGTGGCTAGACAGTAATTCCATGAGGGTGTCACAAACCTAACTGCAGCCCTCTGAATATTAAATTATGGATATATTGGTTCCAACGAGACACTCGAGTTCCAATGTCCGTTGAACCAATTGCCTGAGAGTTATAAATGCTATACTATAAATTTCCGGAAACGTTATTCATTAGCGTAGCGGCCTGTTGTCCCAATAATATTTGTCTTTATTTTTTAAACATTTTTATTTTATAACAATCCTCTTTTAAACCAACGCTGTGATGTGAGCACATCCACTGTTTAGCCCTACCATCCCATGGCAGCACCACCACCCCATGGCAGCACCACCACCCCATGGCAGCACCACCATCCCATGGCAGCGAATCACATTATAATGATTCGATTAGAACACATCAACTGTGATTTAGCACACAATGTTTATAATATTTCGATGTATAAGCACATGCACTATATTTTAGCATACAATGTTTATAACGAATCGATGTGAGAACATCCACTATCTTTTAGCACACAATGTTTATAATGGTTCGATGTAAGCAAATGCACTATATTTTAGCATACAATGTTGACATATCCCGTGTGTTACACAACATCATGTTCTGTGATTGGTCAACTTTCAATTGGATTATGCGTTATATCAGCCAATCAGACAGGTTATATATGCCAATCAGACAGGTTATATACACCAATCAGACAGGTTATATATGCCAATCAGACAGGTTATATATGCCAATCAGACAGGTTATATACGCCAATCAGACAGGTTATATACGCCAATCAGACAGGTTATATACGCCAATCAGACAGGTTATATACGCCAATCAGACAGGTTATATTCGCCAATCAGACAGGTTATATACGCCAATCAGACTGGTTATATACGCCAATCAGACAGGTTATATACGCCAATCAGACAGGTTATATACGCCAATCAGACAGGTTATATATGCCAATCAGACAGGTTATATATGCCAATCAGACAGGTTATATACGCCAATCAGACAGGTTATATATGCCAATCAGACAGGTTATATATGCCAATCAGACAGGTTATATATGCCAATCAGACAGGTTATATATGCCAATCAGACAGGTTATATATGCCAATCAGACAGGTTATATATGCCAATCAGACAGGTTATATATGCCAATCAGACAGGTTATATATGCCAATCAGACAGGTTATATATGCCAATCAGACAGGTTATATATGCCAATCAGACAAACCATAACACGAACAAACTTCACACCTTTTTGACCTGGACCACTGGAAGCGGTAGATACATTAATTGGGCGTGTTTTTAATGCGTGACCATACATTAATCGATCGATAATTTACAGGCACACTATTTGGGCTAACTTACAATGCTACATGGTATAATGGTATAAAATCAAGACTGCAGACCGATTTCAGAAACAAAATTAGTAAGGAAAAAGCTATATTAAAAGCATGGATTGCATTCGCGGTGGGTATGCTGGTAAAACTGCCATACACGGAAAGAATATTAAAATATAGACATATTTTGTTCTTATACAAATCATAGATATCGCGTAAATAGTATGTCATTGTGAAGTTCATACAACTTGTTATGTAAACAAAAGCCAGGTTCTGCAACGAACGTTACGAGCGTTACGAACTTGAAAGTAACATACTATTCAGGATATTTATGATTGGTATAAGAACAATGTCTGTTTATGCATATGGCGGTTTTAACCCTTTACCCAACAGAACGGCCCTGTGCCAATGCATTCTCTTATATATGCGAGTCGACCATAGGTCGCCTCGCATATATAAGAGAATGCATTGGCTTAACACATTAAAAATTATAAAATGTAAGAAAAAATGGTAAAAAGTGTTAAAAACAGATTTTTTTTAGGCCAATGCATTCTCTTATATATGCGAGGCGACCTATGGTCGACTCGCATATATAAGAGAATGCATTGGCACAGGGCATAAATGTAACTATCACAATGTGGTCAAGGAGCCGGTTCCAATGATATCCATATTTGTATGGTTCTATTGAGACAGACCGAAGATATTTTAGGCTGTTGAAGCTTTATTTGGCCGGTTTTGGCCGGTTTGTTGGGTAAAGGGTTAACGGATGTGACTATTTTGAAGAAATACCCACCGCGAAGGCCATTCATGCCTTTTATATCGGAAATAAATGTATACAGTGTTATTGTCTTGTATTGAGGAATATGAGGTTGTGGTAGGTTGATCTTTTTACATATGCACCAACGACCACAGTGGCATATCCTTAAAAAACACAACCAAGTGACATAAATTTCTTACTTAAATACTACCCTACGTCGTAATCCTGGCTTGTGTCATGAGTGCAGGCCACACACGAATACATTATATTTTTCTATTTTTTCCAGTTTCTTTGACATATTGTTAAGGTACTGTGCCGACCGACTGTAAATTCAATTATGTCTAGGTACGGGCCATTATATCATGGTATGTATCTGGGTCCGTATACCCTGTCCGTTCGAGCCACTTCCTAATCAGTAATGGCCAAACAAATCTAATACGCATAAGAAATGAATGTAATTTGAGTGTTCTTATGATGATGTCACTGTGATCGTTCTCGCGCGCTATGCGTCCCAAAACCGGCCACATTGCCATACACTTGAATTAAACACGCGCACGAAAATAATTTCTGAATTAAATATTTCAGTGCATTGAAATCCTGTATTGTTTCTAGGGGCTATGTGTGAATGTGCTGGAGGCGTGCACCCTTGTGTACTTCTACATGGTAGTGTGTCCATCGGTTCCGCCCCATCTGGCACCCCTACTGTTCCAGATCGTACTGCACGTCAAGTCTGCGATGGACATATTTGGGGATCTCTGGAAAATGAAGGTAGGCTTACAATTAAACATTATCGTATTAACACTGTTAACCCTTCCAGGACAAGAGCGTCCTGACATGTTGTGATGCATTCTCTTCTATATTTAACCAATTGCGGCGCAGTTGCCTCCACAAATAAAAACATTCCGCTCTAGTGCATGTCGCCAAACTCATGGTTAACCGGTCCTTGGTAGAATTCGTAAATGTACGTCGGAATAGCCAAATTATGTCGCGCCATCTTTGTTGAATCCGACAGCTGGCCATTTGTACAGTAACAGGAACAGGGTCAGGAACATAACCGTCACTAATGTACTCTCTAAACCGTCGATATAGACGTTCAGGAACATAACCGTCACTAATGTACTCTCTAAACCGTCGCTGTAGACGTTCAGGAACATAACCGTCACTAAAGTACTCTCTAAACCGTCGCTGTAGACGTTCTAGATTATAACCGTCACTAATGTACTCTCTAAACCGTCGCTGTAGACGTTCTAGATTATAACCGTCACTAATGTACTCTCTAAACCGTCGCTGTAGACGTTCTAGATTATAACCGTCACTAATGTACTCTCTAAACCGTCGCTATAGACGTTCAGGAACATAACCGTCACTAATGTACTCTCTAACCGTCGCTATAGACGCTCAGGATTATAACCGCACTAATGTACTCTCTAAACCGTCGATATAGACGTTAGGGTTATAACTAAAGTACTCTCTAAACCGTCGCTATAGACGTTCAGGAACATAACCGTCACTAATGTACTCTCTAACCGTCGCTGTAGACGTTCTAGATTATAACCGTCACTAATGTACTCTCTAAACCGTCGATATAGACGTTCGGGTTATAACTAAAGTACTCTCTAAACCGTCGCTATAGACGTTCAGGAACATAACCGTCACTAATGTACTCTCTAACCGTCGCTATAGACGCTCAGTATTATAACCGCACTAAAGTACTCTCTAAACCGTCGATATAGACGTTCGGGTTATAACTAAAGTACTCTCTAAACCGTCGCTATAGACGTTCAGGAACATAACCGTCACTAATGTACTCTCTAACCGTCGCTATAGACGCTCAGGATTATAACCGCACTAATGTACTCTCTAACCGTCGCTATAGACGCTCAGGATTATAACCGCACTAAAGTACTCTCTAAACCGTCGATATAGACGTTCGGGTTATAACTAAAGTACTCTCTAAACCGTCGCTATAGACGTTCAGGAACATAACCGTCACTAATGTACTCTCTAACCGTCGCTATAGACGCTCAGGATTATAACCGCACTAAAGTACTCTCTAAACCGTCGATATAGACGTTCGGGTTATAACTAAAGTACTCTCTAAACCGTCGCTATAGACGTTCAGGAACATAACCGTCACTAATGTACTTTCTAACCGTCGCTATAGACGCTCAGGATTATAGCCACACTAAAGTACTCTCTAAACCGTCGCTATAGACGTTCAGGAACATAACCGTCACTAATGTACTCTCTAACCGTCGCTATAGACGCTCAGGATTATAACCGCACTAAAGTACTCTCTAAACCGTCGATATAGACGTTCGGGTTATAACTAAAGTACTCTCTAAACCGTCGCTATAGACGTTCAGGAACATAACCGTCACTAATGTACTCTCTAACCGTCGCTATAGACGCTCAGGATTATAACCGCACTAATGTACTCTCTAACCGTCGCTATAGACGCTCAGGATTATAACCGCACTAAAGTACTCTCTAAACCGTCGATATAGACGTTCGGGTTATAACTAAAGTACTCTCTAAACCGTCGCTATAGACGTTCAGGAACATAACCGTCACTAATGTACTCTCTAACCGTCGCTATAGACGCTCAGGATTATAACCGTAACTAATGTACTCTCTAAACCGTCGCTATAGACGTTCAGGAACATAACCGTCACTAATGTACTCTCTAACCGTCGCTATAGACGCTCAGGATTATAACCGCACTAAAGTACTCTCTAAACCGTCGATATAGACGTTCGGGTTATAACTAAAGTACTCTCTAAACCGTCGCTATAGACGTTCAGGAACATAACCGTCACTAATGTACTTTCTAACCGTCGCTATAGACGCTCAGGATTATAACCGTCACTAATGTACTCTCTAAACCGTCGCTATAGACGTTCATGATTATAACCGCCACTAATGTACTCTCTAACCGTCGCTATAGACGCTCAGGATTATAACCGCACTAAAGTACTCTCTAAACCGTCGATATAGACGTTCGGGTTATAACTAAAGTACTCTCTAAACCGTCGCTATAGACGTTCAGGAACATAACCGTCACTAATGTACTCTCTAACCGTCGCTATAGACGCTCAGGATTATAACCGCACTAATGTACTCTCTAAACCGTCGATATAGACGTTCGGGTTATAACTAAAGTACTCTCTAAACCGTCGATATAGACGTTCAGGAACATAACCGTCACTAATGTACTCTCTAAACCGTCGCTGTAGACGTTCTAGATTATAACCGCCACTAATGTACTCTCTAAGCCGTCGCTGTAGACGCTCTGGATTATAACCGTCACTAATGTACTCTCTAAACCGTCGCTATAGACGTTCAGGATTATAACCGCACTAATGTACTCTCTAACCGTCGCTATAGACGCTCAGGATTATAACCGCACTAATGTACTATCTAACCGTCGCTATAGACGCTCTGGATTATAACCACCACTAATGTACTCTCTAACCGTCGCTATAGACGTTCAGGATTATAACCACCACTAATGTACTCTCTAACCGTCGCTATAGACGCTCAGGGTTATAACCGTCACTAATGTACTCTCTAAACCGTCGCTATAGACGTTCAGGATTATAACCACCACTAATGTACTCTCTAAACCGTCGCTGTAGACGTTCAAGATTATAACCACCACTAATGTACTCTCTAAACCGTCGCTGTAGACGTTCAAGATTATAACCACCACTAATGTACTCTCTAACCGTCGCTATAGACGTTCAGGATTATAACCGTCACTAATGTACTCTCTAAACCGTCGATACAGACGCTCATGATTATAACCACCACTAATGTACTCTCTAAACCGTCGCTATAGACGTTCAGGATTATAACCGTCACTAATGTACTCTCTAAATCGTCGCTATAGACGCTCATGATTATAACCGTCACTAATGTACTCTCTAACCGTCGCTATAGACGTTCATGATTATAACCACCACTAATGTACTCTCTAACCGTCGCTGTAGACGTTCCGGATTATAACCACCACTAATGTACTCTCTAAACCGTCGCTGTAGACGTTCAAGATTATAACCACCACTAATGTACTCTCTAACCGTCGCTATAGACGTTCAGGATTATAACCGTCACTAATGTACTCTCTAAACCGTCGCTACAGACGATCATGATTATAACCATCACTAAAGTACTCACTAAACCGTCGCTATAGACGTTCAGGGTTATAACCGTCACTAATGTACTCTCTAAACCGTCGATATAGACGTTCGGGATTATAACCGTCACTAATGTACTCTCTAAACCGTCGCTATAGACGTTCAGTATTATAACCGTCACTAATGTACTTTCTAAACCGTCGCTATAGACGTTCGGGATTATAACCGTCACTAATGTACTCTCTAAACCGTCGCTATAGACGCTCAAGATTATAACCGTCACTAATGTACTCTCTAAACCGTCGCTATAGACGCTCAGGATTATAACCGTCACTAATGTACTCTCTAAACCGTCGCTATAGACGCTCAGGATTATAACCGTCACTAATGTACTCTCTAAACCGTCGCTATAGACGCTCATGATTATAACCGTCACTAATGTACTCTCTAACCGTCGCTATAGACGCTCAGGATTATAACCACCACTAATGTCCTCTCTAACCGTCGCTATAGACGCTCAGGATTATAACCGTCACTAATGTCCTCTCTAACCGTCGCTATAGACGCTCGGGATTATAACCGTCACTAATGTACTCTCTAAACCGTCGATATAGACGCTCAGGATTATAACCGTCACTAATGTACTCTCTAAACCGTCGCTATAGACGTTCAGGATTATAACCGTCACTAATGTACTCTCTAAACCGTCGCTATAGACGTTCATGATTATAACCGTCACTAATGTACTCTCTAAACCGTCGATATAGACGTTCAGGAACATAACCGTCACTAATGTACTCTCTAAACCGTCGCTATAGACGCTCATGATTATAACCGTCACTAATGTACTCTCTAAACCGTCGCTATAGACGTTCAGGATTATAACCGTCACTAATGTACTCTCTAAACCGTCGCTATAGACGCTCAGGATTATAACCGTCACTAATGTACTCTCTAAACCGTCGCCATAGACGTTCAGGATTATAACCGTCACTAATGTACTCTCTAACCGTCGCTATAGACGTTCAGGAACATAACCGCCACTAATGTACTCTCTAACCGTCGCTATAGACGCTCTGGATTATAACCGTCACTAATGTACTCTCTAACCGTCGCTATAGACGCTCTGGATTATAACCGTCACTAATGTACTCTCTAAACCGTCGCTATAGACGTTCAGGATTATAACCGTCACTAATGTACTCTCTAACCGTCGCTATAGACGTTCAGGAACATAACAGTCACTAATGTACTCTCTAAATCGTCGCTATAGACGCTCATGATTATAACCGTCACTAATGTACTGTCTAACCGTCACTACAGACGTTCAGGAACCTAACCGTCGCTAACCGTACTCTCTACCATCAGTACAGACGTTCAGGAACCTAACCGTCGCTAATGTACCCTTTGAACCGTCGCTTCCGGAACTCATGCAATGGATGGCGTAGGTGTATTAAATGGTTGAGGTGTGTTTGATGTTCACATCCGGCACACAATCGATCATTATTTTCCTTGTAAATTTCAGTCATAAATATGATTTCCACAGCTCATGTACTAGTTTATCCCGTCAGAATAACGGTTATATATGTTGTAAACATATTTAAAATAAAAACCGCTTTGGGTTGGAGACTTGATTGGTGACCTATGTACTGCTGAGAACATTTTAAAACGAGTACATTTTTAGTTGAATATTTTTAGTTTTATGAATGGCGGTCCATATACATGTATAGCGGGGTAGCATCACAAAATTCACCCTCTGGGAACCTCATTCTGCATGGCCTCATCTGCTATGGGAGACATAGACTCAGATTGAAGTTCCCAAATGGTGAATATTATGATGAACACCCATTGGGAACCCCGATTATGCAATGTGTCGTCTGCCAATTTGGGGATATAGTGAAACTAAACTTAAAAAAAGATATATAATTTTTGTGAAGAAGTTTCTATAGACGTTTGATAATAAAGAAACTTTCTAGAGAAGCTGAGACCTAATAGTAGAGATTTTGGGCTCCCGTGGGAAATTCATGAACAAATATAGAGACCATGTTCATGAGCCAGTGTATGGTCTCTACTTCAGAAAAACATTTGTTAGACCCCCTGGGGTCGCGACTGGGTGGTCTGATGACGTTACAAAGATGGCCGCCATGCTAATTTGTTTCTAGTTCGCCATTGTTATATTTCATGATAAAAATATAATTTGATATAAAATAAATGACAATCCTTTTGTACCGTGCATGGTGTGACGCCATGTTATATTTTTATATAAAAATTTGTCCTCTTGATCAAAGATGGCCGCCAAAATGGCGACCGGAAGTGGGAAAATTGATGATTTTCCATACATGTCGCTTACATCATTTCCGATTGTATCGAACTGGTGACGATTAGGGAATATACTTCTCTTCAATCTTGATAACAACTCACTTAGGCATCACATCAGTTGATTTCTTGAATCATAACCTTGATTTAATTCTCCAAATGCGATGATTTAAAGGAATTGGTATGAATTTCGCCAAAATATACTTTTTTATTTTCTAACTATATCCTTATAGAAATTTAGAAATAATCGATGATGGAAAAGAGTATGAACATTACATAAGGTATTTACATCTAAATGGATCCAGAAACTGTCAACTTAATAAAGATGGCTTCCAATATGGCGGCCAAAATACGATAATACGCAAATTTTACCCTTTTTCATCCAATTACATTTCTGTCATGTAGAAGGTGAATGTAGTAGACTAATTTGCTTCTTCCAAATAAATATCTGCCATGTTACGGCACATTCATAGTAGTTGTCTTTCCGCAATGACTCAATATGCGAGTTCATATGACAATTATTGTTCAAATAAGCATCGTGAAAATTCGCCAAACATTATATTTGCACACGTCATATAACATGTCCGCAACGATATCTCGGTGTTAGATATATGAATGAATGTACTCCGATTTAGATTATCGGAGTTATTAATATCTCATTGTAATCGAGATGGCCGCCAATGTGGCGGAAATGGCGAAATTTGACATTAAAATAGATATATTTCCGAAATATATCACAGCGTGCAAGAAAGGTACATACGCATATCATTAGCATACATGGGCTTTCGGTGAGAAATATATAAAACTGAAATATATGTTCGAGCACGTTAAGTAAATGGACTTGTGTCAAACTCGATTCTGATATTATATAAATAATTTAATAGAGATCTACGTGGTATGTGGAGATAATAGTGAAGTTTCAACATCAGGCGATGTCAGCTACCAATGCTCAAATCATGCATGTGATCGCCATACGTTCTTGCATATCGATAACGATTGAGTTTATCTAATATCTACTCGTATAATAAAAGGTCTAGCGACGGACTCAATCAGATTACTGTATATAGCTAACAGTAGCTGGCTTTTGAAGCCTGAAATTGAAAATATAAACCAGGAGATCGCCCGGAGCCTTGTTTATATATTCTATAGCTATACTTTATTCTTTTCCATTTCACCATGATACATGTATACCGCCGGTATAGGCTTGGTAGATGAATGAGGTTGGATAGTCTGTCGAGGCTACACGGACGTTTTCTGACGTTTTCCATAAAAGTCTTCGTAAAATCAACCCTTGTATGTGTACTCTTGGTGATTGGAATGGAAAATCGACACAAAGTTATCAGAAACCCCATTCTACCATTCTGGCAAACATGTGCAGGAAGAAATGTTGATGATTGCCTCATGCTTAGACTGCTTCTTGTCACCAGTTCATACTATTAAAGTACCGCTACATTTCCACACGTGCATTACTATGACGACCAAGTTGGGATCTTGATAAATTTGAACTAGAACTCAAGCAATATATTTACTTGTATTGCAGCGATATTAGCATACTTATGTATCACTACGTGTATGTACAAATGTATATAATTAGTTTGTCTCATATACAAGTAGCGTTTATGTGTATCTGGACCATAACACTATCGTTAGGTGGGGTGAATATAAAATGATTCCCGGAAATTACTCACATAAGCCTGCACAGTTGATGTCGAATCCGGTCCACGATTAAACGTATACTAATAGTTTTTGTATTATTCATGGAATAAATACTGTTTAAACTAAAGTCTATCTGATCAAACTGGATTGATTTTCACGTGAACATCTATGGAGCTCTGCGTACAATAGCCTCATCGTGACCGTGTTCTGCTGAAGTTAATCTATATATGCCACTTGGTTGGGGGATTATCAAGATGCATGAATGCAGCATGATATATACAATTTATGGGATATAGCCAGACTGATCTGATAACTCCTAGTCGAATAGAATTAGAATAGTTTGAGTCATTAGAATATATATGGATCGGCCTATATAATATGATCTGAAAGATGCCATTATTATTATAGTGAACCATGGCCACCTCCGTAGTTACGAGTGCCAATTCAACTTCCTTCGTTTTCACATTTCCTTTGGTTCATGATAACGTTATAGCCAGAATCAACATGGCACGTCGTGATCTGTTATTAACTCAAAATATTACTTCACATTATGTTGTAAGAAGTTAGTGGACTGCATTGCCCCATAATGTCATTCAGTATTAAGAACCTGGATTCCAGAGTATATTGGACATAATAAATCAAACTGATGACATGACACCGGAAGACCCACCACTACTAATAGACGTTTCACCCGTTTCCCACCATGTGGTCGTACAGTTTGTCAAAACGCGGGAATTAGTATCATAATAAGTATTGCCTGTCTATTTTTGGCTCGTATCTATTGCGCTTACCATTCACATTCTTTCGTCATCTAAGCTGCATGGTTGGATATGCAAAGCAGTTGCGCAGTCCCTGTTGATTTCGATAAACTTCAAAATAATCGCTAATCAAGTGCGGCCGGCAGCACAGTCATAACCATTGCCCAGAACCACTTTCATATTAAACTGATGTACAAACGTAATGCATTGTCTCACTAAACTTTTCACATGCCTAAATCATAGAAATCAATATGAGATATTAGTTTGCTGTATGCTCAATGGTCCATACCAGCCTACCGTGTTCATGCCAAGCCACCTTTCGTATATTGGGCGAATAACTTTGTGTGGCTACGACCAATTAACTGAACACGAGGAAAGCCAAGAACCAGACATACCACTTCGCCTGTTTGTGGGGATCTAGCCTGGTGTATGGCAATGTTCATTTCAACTGAATAACATGTCCTGTGGGGTCACTAACTTATATTAACTTTTCAAAACTCCACATTTGCAATGAAAGTGGTTGGACTACTTTGGTGAAAACAATCATCCAGATTTCAGAACCTGGTATTCACAATATATCACTTTAAGCTTGATACGGGACACTACCGCATATACGGATATATTACCCACCTATGGGTGTCTATTATATTTTGATATGTTGTGGTTATCAATACGATTGAAACCTGCTAAGTTCAGCTAAACGAGGTTCAAATGGTGTTACCATGCACATTTAATTAAAGGTTACAGCGCAACTAACAGTGAGACAAGCAGGCCAAATGACAGCCATAGCATTAATTCTACTATTGTTTGTGTTTTATAAACAAGGATGTGTTGTTTCTTGCTTGCCAAGATTAGTGGTATAGCTGAGAAGTACAATCCCACTTCATAGCTATCACAATAAACAATTACGTATTGCTACCTGCTATGATACACTATATGCATTTGCTACAGATATGTCACGACAAGAACTAATACTAACGATTAACTGCATCATCAATTACCATTTGATATGGTAACCACCATTACTTCTCACTTAGTACTTTGGCTTAGAGTATAGCACAGAAGTCTAGACATTGGAATAGTAACACTTGCCCACCCAAGCTAAGATGGCGGTCTAAAATACTTTCTAATTTCACATAGTGAGTTGGATTTTCTCTTCAACACCCTCCTCACTTAATATCAGGAAATTTGAAGAAATGCCGCGTATGCCGTATAGGACATCGCTAATTTGTATAAGAAATTAAAGCTATGCGCATATACTTAAAATTAGCCGATTAACCTAATTCCCCATGATGGAATGCCAGGGCGACATTTGGTGATGTACCGTAACGAACACTGACTTTTGTATTTTGACTGCCATTTTGGTAGCCATCTTGGATGAAATTGAACAGTTTTGTTGAAGTATGATAATAATTCCGCATGTGGCACGAATATTTCTTTCCCATCACTGAATGCCGCTCATTTCTTTAAATATATTGCTACAATATCGGAATTAATTTTTTACAAGATGATATAATTCGATTGTCTAAAGTGGATTTTTGACAGATCGAACAACGTTTTGTACAATACAATTGGTCACCACATTGGTGAAGCAATAATTAAACACAGAATTGTCACAATTCGCAGTCGATACCAAACGGAAGGTCATTTACATGAGATTCTTGAAAATCGCAAAATTGTTGATTTTTTAGTGCCATTTTGGCAGCCATCTTTGACTGGAATAACATTTTCCCGTTAAATTGGGTACTGTACTTCGAGAACTACTATTAATGAATTGCCCTAACTGAAAAGAATGTATAACAATTAAGAAATATGCGCTGAATTCGTCAGTTCTTATGACAACCCTACATCTGAACTGAACTGACAATGACGTCATCTTTGTGACGTCATAATTCTCTCCAGTCGCGGACCCATGAAGTCTAACAAACTTTTTCCGACAAAGTAAGTGATACCCTATCATAATATCATAGTCTATATTTGTTCAAAAAATTCCCACGAAAGTACATAAGCAACTCTACTATAAGCAGAATGAGGTCACCAGAGGGTGAATTTGTCGACGCAAACCCGCTGTAAATTCACCCTCTGGGGACCTCATTATACAAGTGTCCAGCACAGTATTTTGAGACCTGTTCTTATCATCTGCATCTTACGCCCTAGATAGATAGAGGTCCACAGAGGGTTAATTTAGAATCTGCATCTTACGCCCCAGATAACACATGTTTTCTTCTCAGAAACGTTGCTGTCCTCTTCCCGGCCAAAGTAGAGAGAACTTGTTCGGAAGCAAAGTCCAACTCATTACTGACAGTACATCAACAGGGGAACCACCCACAATAGGAGACACAACCATCAGCACAAAGAAAGTGGTCATCCATGCATCGTCAATTGTTCTATACATTCCACTATTTGCGTTGTTGGCTGTTTCTGGAAACATGACCACTAAAGACGTTGCTGGTCTAATCACGTGCTCGATTCTGTTGTCGTTAACATGGCATCCGTCCGTCCAGAGGTATATACGTGAACGAGAAACCGCAGATGCTCCGAAGGTTGCGGATTTTATTCACTCTGGAACGAGAATTACGTTTAGTGTTCTTAGTGTGTTTCTTATTTCATATTGTGGATCGAATTTGACGAATGACGGTCCACATTTCTGGTCCAGCGGGGCAAACTTCAGCGTAAATGACAAAATGTTGGTTTTACTGTGTCTTTTCTTGACAAGCTTTCTAGCATCAGTCGCTCTGACGAATCTATCGTTAGTATCGTCAGCGCCTTTTGTTGGAATCACCATCCCGTCTTTAGCTTCTGGAATGTTATCGTCTGGTGTTGCACTGGTTGTGTGTATAGCCTATAACTCCCTTGTCGGACGCGGGAGGTTCACGCATGATACCCCTATGTTCTGGTTACTGCTAATTACGTCCATTGCGACGTGGGTGATACCATATGTAATTTCTCGTGGCGAGATGATACCAGCCCCGTCAATAGTTGGAGCTCCAATATCACAACAGTTTATCAGATATTACATGCCAGCTATACTGATGGACCAGTCTATATTTTTGTCGATAAACCAGGTGTTAGCAAAAAATAAAAATGCGAGAACGAAATCGAAGATATTTATATGCACTACAATGTATAGGGAGACTGACTACGAAATGAAAAGACTTTTAAGCAGTATCAAAAACATAGACAAATCAACTAATTTCAACGACGTGCAATTTGAATCGCATATATTCGTTGACGCTGCTAGTATTGATTGGGATATACAAGAGTTCGGAATTAAGCTTATATGTTTGGTTATGCTAGTCATGGATCTCGAAGCATGCAGTTGCACTGCTGAACGAACGCCATACGGTTATCAGTTACGCTGGTTATTATCATCCATGCCTCTGATGTTGCATTTAAAGGAGGTGTCAGTGTGCAAGGCTGGTAAACGATGGAGTCAAATTATGTATTTGAACTATGTTCTGCATCACCGCCATGGTACACAATCTAATAAACGAGTGTTCCTACACAAAGAAGACAGTAACAATAACGTGCATCTAAGATCGCATTTGAATCTTAAACCTAAACATATGGATCCAATAAATGCAGTGCGTAATATGGAGGTTTTCTCAGTGAGTTTCGTGACGTCATCGCGCAACGTCATAGACATCGATAGAGTTTCCCAGACGTCAGATTCTTCCATTTCGTCCGATGATATTTACATTTTGGCCACGGATGCTGACATTGATTTTGACGACGCCGCTGTTAGGTCGCTTATGGCTGTTTGTAATTCTGACCGAAGAGTTGGAGGTTGTTGTGGTTTTACTGAACCACTCTGCATTAAAACCGGGCTCTTATCGTGGATGCAACAGTTCGATTTCGCTTGCAGTAAGTATTTGATTCATATTTATGAATATCCTTCCTGTTCTCCTATATCATAAGCTCACCGTGGCCGAACTGGTCACTCTCTCCTCTTTTTTCTTGTGTGTGGTAAAGGTACCCAGGTTCTGAAAATGGTGATAAAGGTACCCATACTGGGGGAAATCGTGATAAAGTGACTCAGGTTCATCAAACATCAAGTTAACCCTTTACCCAACAGAACGGCCCTGTGCCAGTGCATTCTCTTATATATGCGAGTCGACCATAGGTCGCCTCGTATATATAAGAGAATGCATTGGCTTAACACATATTACAAATGATAAAATTGTCAAAGAATGTAGAAAAATATTATAAAAATTGTTAAAAAATGTAAGAAAAAATTATAAAATTGTTAAAGAATGTAAGAAAAAATGGTTAAAAGTGTTTAAAAAAGATTTGTTTTAGGCAAATGCATTGGCACAGGGCATAACTGTAACCAGCACAATGTGGTAAATGAACCGGTTCCAATGATATCCATATTTGTATGGTGTTATTGAGACAGACCGAAGATATTTTAGGCGGTTGAAGATTTATTTGGGCGTTTTTTGGCCGTTTTGTTGGGTAAAGGGTTAAACGATATTTCAAATGTCTGTGTTGGAAAGTCATTTAGTTTTAAGCAGTTTGTTTTAGTTTTAAATTGTTTGAACAGCTGTAAATTGAAAGAACGTAGTCCCAACGAGGTGTATCAACTGATGTACCCTTTGATATGTTGTCCTACGGTGTAGCTCAAAAATACCCCGTCGATCGTGGTTGAATATGGGTCCCTTTATCACAATTTCCGGAACCTGTGTACACGTACCTTAACCCTTTCATGGCGGGAGCTGCGCTGTTGCAGCATTAAATACAATGTGTCAGTGCATTCTCTTGTAGGGAGCCTCGCATACATAAGATAATACAATGACTTACTAAGTAGGCCAATGTTTGTTCTTATATATACGAGGCGCACAATGCGAGTGTCCACTTCAGCCTCACTTTGAACATACTTGGAGGTCGGAATATGTTCTATATGAACATGTATCAAAACGACATAAGTCAAAGTCCATGTGAGGAGGTGGTTTTATGTAGGTCAGTCCGGTTATTGACTGTTTGCATCGTCGTGAATGTGATTTGGCTGTAGTTTTGTTAATAATATAACTCTGAAAATATATGACCTGGCCTAGTTTACGAACTTGTTTCAGAAACTCTTCTTGTGAACTCATATATCAAAATTATTTCAAATATGTTGATAATAATTCGAAACAAACCCGACAAATGTTAAAACAATTTACAATATGGGGAAAAGGTGGTAGTCAAAAATGGCTCTATAGTTGAGCAGTGCATTGCATACACAAGCATACTTAGTATGTGCTCCTGAAAATAAGATCATATTGATCTTATTTCAATTTACCAATTGGTAAACATGCTCGTGGAAAATTGAGCAAATCTTTCGCGAATCGGATCTTCTGCCGCTCGGAATGGGAAATTTGCTCGGGCAGAATGAGTTTTCGAGGAACAGATTCCCCACAGTTATTATAACAAGACAAACAGGGAACATTCTTTAAGCGCGACTTTGGCCCAGACCTACTGAGTAAATGTTCGATTTTGGAGACCAACAATCTTGATAAATACATGGAAAACTTATGTATTTAACACTGTGTAACCTAGAATAAACTTGTTAAAATCACATAATTTAAAGCCCCAGAGGAAAACAGGTATCCCTTGTTACCATGTTTTGTTCGGCTTGGCCGATTAATATTTGATGAGCAGTTCTCTTAGGAAATGTTCAGATAATAAGTGCAACAAACGACCATATTCTCTGATCATCCCTCCAAATGAATAATAAACCACAGTTTACAACTGAATGGGAGAATCTATTAGTAAATACATTATTAAATAGCGATCTATGTTAGTTCTTCCACGATACAGTCGTAAGTCGGGATTTTTTTACCCTGTGCCAATGCATTCTCTTATATATGCGAGTCGACCATAGGTCGCCTCCCATATATAAGAGATTGCATTGGCCTAACATTTTTTTATCATTTTTTTAAATAAATGTTTCTTACAATTTTTATGACATAAAATAAAAAAAACATCCATTACCCTGCAAGGAGCCCCACACACATATAGAAGCATATAGAAGAGTGTCGTCTGCCCATGTTTGTCTGGGGCTCTATATGGGTGAAATAATAAAATTATTAAAGAATACAATTTTTGTTTATTAAAATTGTAAAACATTGTTAGGCCAATGCATTCTCTTATATATGCGAGGCGACCTATGGGCATATCTTGCCTGAAATAAATACAATACAATACAATATAAGAGAATGCATTGGCACATGGTAAAATCAATCCCGACTTACGACTGGATTTGATATGGCGGGTCACGATATGGTTCGCGAAGCCGGCACACAGCATGACTGGATCGGTTAAACAGAAGTATACCACAAACTATTATTATACCTCTCAACATACCAATATTGAAATCTGTGTTTTACATAATTGATTGAAAGTTTATCATGCTTTCAATTCGGTCTCTGTTTCTGGATAAAATATCATCTGGTTCTGGATAATACATCATCGCATCATCTGGTTATGCAATGAAATTATTTGCACACATTTTCCACCGAATTACATGTTCACATTCACAGTTTGTCCTTATTGCTCAGCCATGGTCATTTTGACTAACACAATGTAGTATACTGGCCTAATTAGTCGCTTGACTAACCATTTGTGACCCGCCATATCAAATCCAGTCGTAAGTCGGGATTTTGTTTACCCTGTGCCAATGCATTATCTTATATATGCGAGTCGACCATAGGTCGCCCCGCATATATAAGAGAATGCATCGGCCGAACAATTTTTTATCATTTTTTTTATAAATAAATGTTTCTTACAATTTTTAGGACATAAAAAAAAACATCCATTGCCCTGCAAGGAGCCCCACACATATATAGAAGCATATAGAAGAGTGTCGTCTGCTCATGTTTGTCTGGGGCTCTGTATGGGTAAAATTATAAAATTGTTAAAGAATACAAGAACATATTCAGAAAATTATTAAAATTGTAAAAAATTGTTAGGCCAATGCATTCTCTTATATATGCGAGGCGACCTATGGTCGACTCGCATATATAAGAGAATGCATTGGCACAGGGTAAACAAATCCCGACTTACGGCTGGATTTGATATGGCGGATCACATTTGTTTGTCATTATAAATAACGTCACCCTAGTTATTTTGACTAATTGTATGAATTTAGGTTTCTGGTTCGCGAAGCCTGCGGAGAGTATGACTGGATCTGTGATATGCTGCCCGGGCTGCTTCACGCTGTATCGGGCTGACGCCCTGAGGGAGGTAGTAGATGCCTATGCTACCCCCGTCCAGAAGCCGTCCGACAGCTTCGTAAAGAGTACGGGTAAATCTTGTTATCTTCCCGTAACACGGGGGTATCCGTATAATTCGGACCTATTTTGATAATCCGGCATAAAATGTAATGTCAAAGATAATCCAGCCTTTTAAATATAATGGCAGTACGGGTTAGGCTAAGACTGACAACAGCGGTCATCGGAACAAACACATTGAACGATGAGTTATACATAGTTGAAATATCCACATCATGTTCGTGATAGTCCGCTAACATTCATAGTATATTTGTGGAGCTCCGTGGTCCAGTGGTTAGCGTGTCGGACTTGTATTCGCTGTAAACACATCGATATGGGTTCGCAGCGCGTCGCCGGTCATTGAATCTACACATACATGTAGCAGTGGCTTGGTCGCTTTGAGGGACGTGTAATTGTCGGATTGCTCGCTGTTTCAAAACCCGCGCCAAGTTGTGATCCTTGAGCAAGGTCACTCGTACTGTGTTGGCTTCGCATCACTCGTGCGTTAAAATATTCATACTGATGAGTATCAGAGCATGTTCTGATCAAACTAGAGCAGCGCCTGCAATGGCTGTAGCCGGTTCATTGGTTGGTTTTTACACATGACTGGGGAAATATTGTACCAAGCGTGTTAGAACAAGTAATTGGTTAATCGCTATATAAAACTGGCTATTATTATTATTATTAAAGCGCTTTTTATAACGCTTTTAGCTAATTGTGCAAAAAATACCATATCTGTCTGTATCAATTCCATTTTTTTTTCAGACAAATTTTCTAATCAATTGTCGATTCCAATAGACTATGCCAATAAATATATGTTGGCCGTGTTACCTATCGAGTAAGGCCGCTTTATCCACATCCAATGTACGCACGTGTATGAATAACTCCAGAAAGCATATGTCATGAAATAAGCTATAATGTGTTCGTTGGGAAGTACTTCATGCCGTCCATTGGAATCGAAAATTAATTCGAGTTAAACATTTATTCGAACAAAAATGGAATTGATACTGAATGATTTGGTTTTGGTTTTTGTTTTGCGTTATTAGCTAAAATGGTGAACACAACGCTTATAAAATATCAATGGCAGCGGAATATGACGACTATGATGTGGATTATGTAATATATGCTAATCTACCTCCGTTCACCGTGTTTGTTCCCATATGCTTGTGTATTTGATACCGTTTTATCAGTTACACCATAACTTGTACCGTTATACTATTTACAAGGCCGGAATATTTTGACAAGCAGGATTAGTATTTACAAGGCCGGATTATCAAAATAAGGCCGAAGTATACGGATATCCCGCGTATAATGGGTGAGCAATCCGACAGTTATAATGGGCGAGCTATCCGATGGCTATAATGGGCGAGCTATTAGACAGCTTAATGTGTGAGAAATCCGACAGCTATAATGTGTGAGAAATCCGACAACTATAATGGGTGAGCTATCCGACAGCAATAATGGGCGAGCTGTCCAACAGCTATACTGTGACAGCAATAATGGTGTGCAATCCGACAACTCTTTAAAATGTCTGCGTGAATCGTGGGCCGTCGTATAACCGGCGAGTAAATTATCACGGATGAGCACTCCGACAGAATTGTTAGAAATACGGTTACATAATTTGCAGTGTTCGTATAATGGGCCAGCAATCAATCCCATAACATGGTTCAGAAAATTGGCTATATACATGCGATAAATAATTCTCCAATCGAATGAATAATCGATTATTCTGACAACTCGACGGTTGTATTGAAATATAGTGACACCGTTCTACACAATTGGCCTAAATTTCCTCCTTTTTTTGTATCTATCTGTGAATTTCATCAAAGTTATAGGCAACTAACGGGTAATTGGAATAATGGCATTTTAATATTTAATGACAATCATAGTTATATCATGTTCGTGTTGATGATGTGCTAGTAATACTGGCACATGTCATAAATAGAGTGCAGTAGCGCTAGATCGCTGAAGATACAATGCACATGTATGTCCTGTGATTTGAGAATACCATTGATTCTAAGCGGATCCTGAATACATAAGGTCATGCCATGTAGCCATCTAAGTTGGACGCAATGCCACACAGAAACTTTTTATGTGTAAATGTAATTAACAAGGCAAACACAAGTAATTGTTGTATTTCATTGGACGTCCTCATATGGGCGTGTCGTTAAAACGAGTAAAATATAAACGAAAAATATATCACTAGATATGTCGATGGATCTGGATACATGAAGATGTTTTGTACAAAATGTGGGGTCTTTTTATCGATAATTATTGACCTTGAAATGGACGATATATTTCCCCCTGTGCTAACGAGGGACCCAATTTACCGATGCTCTCTCCGATATTTGTGTTCAGTGTCTGTGTCTCCATAGATGTATGCAATGAGGAGTACTTATACGTCAGTCGCTTCGTTTGTGGTGATATTTAGCAAATAACATTATGTATTAAGCTTATTTATAAGGGTACGTGCAAGTTTGCACGGCATTTTTGCAGGCATTTCGTTGTAGAAAGCAACAATGTGAACGAAACTGAATGCAGAAATGTTGATAAAATGCACCTTATCACAGCTAACTACACGATAACTAAAAAACAATGTATTTTCAGTAGTTTAAGGCAATGTGTTCGTAACATCGTTACCTGCGAAACTATCGAAATTGTACTGCTCGTGTCGTTAGCTATGGTCAACATGGATTTGATATGCATGTTGCCTTTCATATTCTGGCACCATCGGGTTTTATATGAGAAAATGCCGTGCAAACTTGCCAGTGTATGAACGTACCCTAATTTGGTGGGGGAATTCCATTAATTATTCAAAGAGATACACATACATGTTCGTATATTCGAAGGTGAGGATCGATGGGTGTGTACTCTCCTGATGCTCAAGGGCTGGAGATTACAGTATTCAAGCGGAGCTTACAATTCCACCTATTGTCCCGACAAATACAGCGAACTGTTCCGACAGCGTCGAAGATGGATCATGTCCGACTACGTCAACAACATAATCATCATCCAAAATATCAAGAAACTTCTGCGGGTCAACGAGTTTTTCACTCTAGTATTCTCGTTCTATATTCTCAGCATATCCATCCGCAATATTTTAAATCCTAGCACTACATTGGTGCTGATAGCCGTAACTCAAGCTCACATCAGTGGCATGCCACTCCCACTCGCAATGTTCTTCATGGGATGCGTGTGTGTGTTGTACCCGGCATCGTGCTGCTTGGTTGATCAACGAACGCAGATAACTCTGTCTGTGTTCATCAGTTTCTTCTTGGGAATCCAGTGGTTCGTTTCAGCTGGATACCTCTCGGTGAGATTGATATATCTAACAACAATAGGTAAGTGAATAGAATTACGTCCCTTATATGTATTTATATATATCTACTTCGAATAGCCGTAAAGGTATGTGATTGCAGAAATGGCGATGGTTTGTGTTCAACACCCTTAAGACCTTTCAAAAATATTATTCTAGAAAGCCTTCGACATTCGCGTTCTTCAAGTTATTACACAATGAACATGAAAGTTATACACAGTTGTTCACACAACGCGATGTCACATCTCTTAGAAGCCAACGTGAAATATGATTTCGTTATTTCACTGTAGCTTTCGTTATTTAACAGCAAGTTGTCGGCTGATTACGCCCAGGACATACCAGACTCACACCTGTTTACCAACACAGGCGCTTATTAAGAAGTGTTAATGATTTAATGACGCAAGAGTTAATATAGAAACTTTGAGCTAAATAAGTTACAAAGGCGCATATAATAACAGGAACAAACACATGTTTGAATACCTACATGTTTCTGTTTGAATACATACATGTTTCTGTTTGAATACATACATGTTTCTGTTTGAATACCTACATGTTTCTGTTTGAATACCTACATGTTTCTGTTTGAATACCTTCATGTTTCTGTTTGAATACCTACATGCTTCTGTTTGAATACATACATGTTTCTGTTTGAATACCTACATGTTTCTGTTTGAATACCTACATGCTTCTGTTTTAATACCTACATGTTTCTGTTTGAATACCTACATGTTTCTGTTTGAATACCTACATGTTTCTGTTTGAATACCTACATGTTACTGTTTGAATACCTACATGTTTCTGTTTGAATACCAACATGCTTCTGTTTGAATACCTACATGTTTCTGTTTGAATACCTACATGTTTCTGTTTGAATACCTACATGTTTCTGTTTGAATACCTACATGTTACTGTTTGAATACCTACATGTTACTGTTTGAATACCTACATGTTTCTGTTTGAATACCTACATGTTTCTGTTTGAATACCTACATGTTTCTATTTGAATACCTACATGTTTCTGTTTGAATACATACATGTTTCTGTTTGAATACCTACATGTTTCTCTTTGAATACCTACATGTTTCTGTTTGAATACATACATGTTTCTGTTTGAATACCTACATGTTACTGTTTGAATACATACATGCTTCTGTTTGAATACATACATGCTTCTGTTTGAATACCTACATGTTTCTGTTTGAATACCTACATGTTTCTGTTTGAATACCCACATGTTACTGTTTGAATACATACATGTTTCTGTTTGAATACCTACATGTTTCTGTTTGAATACCTACATGTTTCTGTTTGAATACATACATGTTTCTGTTTGAAAACCTACATGTTTCTGTTTGAATATCTACATGTTTCTGTTTGAATACCTACATGTTACTGTTTGAATACCTACATGTTACTGTTTGAATATCTACATGTTTCTGTTTGAATACCCACATGTTTCTGTTTGAATATCTACATGCTTCTGTTTGAATACATACATGTTTCTGTTTGAATACCTACATGCTTCTGTTTGAATACCTACATGTTTCTGTTTGAATACCTACATGTTTCTGTTTGAATACCTACATGCTTCTGTTTGAATACCTACATGCTTCTGTTTGAATACCTACATGTTTCTGTTTGAATACCCACATGTTTCTGTTTGAATACCTATATGTTACTGTTTGAATACCTACATGTTTATGTTTGAATACCTATATGTTTCTCTTTGAATGCATACATGCTTCTGTTTGAATACCTATATGTTACTGTTTGAATACCTACATGTTTCTGTTTGAATACCTACATGTTTCTGTTTGAATACATACATGTTTCTGTTTGAATACATACATGTTTCTGTTTGAATACCTACTTGTTTCTGTTTGAATACCTACATGTTTCTGTTTGAATACCTACATGTTTCTGTTTGAATACCTACATGTTTCTGTTTGAATACCTACATGTTTCTGTTTGAATACCTACATGTTTCTGTTTCAATACCTACATGTTTCTGTTTCAATACCTACATGTTTCTGTTTGAATACCCACATGTTTCTGTTTGAATACCTACATGTTTCTGTTTGAATGCCTACATGTTTCTGTTTGAATACCTACATGTTTCTGTTTGAACACTACATGTTTCTGTTTGAACACTACATGTTTCTGTTTGAATACCTACATGTTTCTGTTTGAACACCTACATGTTTCTGTTTGAATACCTACATGTTTCTGTTTGAATACCTACATGTTTCTGTTTGAATACCTACATGTTTCTGTTTGAACACTACATGTTTCTGTTTGAATACCCACATGTTTCTGATTGAATATCTACATGTTTCTGTTTGAATACATACACATTTATGTTTGAATACCTACATGTTACTGTTTGAATACATACATGTTTCTATTTGAATACATACATGTTTCTGTTTGAATACCTACATGTTTCTGTTTGAATACCTACATGTTTCTGTTTGAATACCTACATGTTTCTGTTTGAATACCTACATGTTTCTGTTTGAACACTACATGTTTCTGTTTGAATACCCACATGTTTATGTTTGAATACCCACATGTTTCTGTTTGAATATCTACATGTTTCTGTTTGAATACCTACATGTTACTGTTTGAATACATACATGCTTCTGTTTGAATGTCTACATGTTTCTGTTTGAATACCCACATGTTTCTATTTGAATATATACATGTTTCTGTTTGAATACCTACATGTTACTGTTTGAATACCTACATGTTTCTGATTGAATACCTACATGTTTATGTTGGAACACTACATGTTTCTGTTTGAATATCTACATGTTTCTGTTTGAATACATACATGTTTCTGTTTGAATACCTACATGTTACTGTTTGAATACCTACATGCTTCTGTTTGAATACCTACATGTTTCTGTTTGAATACCCACATGTTTCTGTTTGAATATATACATGTTTATGTTTGAATACCTACATGTTACTGTTTGAATACCTACATGTTTCTGTTTGAATACCTACATGTTTCTGTTTGAACACTACATGTTTCTGTTTGATTATCTACATGTTTATGTTTGAATACCTACATGTTTCTGTTTGAATACATACATGTTTCTGTTTGAATACCTACATGTTTCTGTTTGAATACATACATGTTTCTGTTTGAATACATACATGTTTCTGTTTGAATACCTACTTGTTTCTGTTTGAATACCTACATGTTTCTGTTTGAATACCTACATGTTTCTGTTTGAATACCTACATGTTTCTGTTTGAATACCTACATGTTTCTGTTTGAATACCTACATGTTTCTGTTTCAATACCTACATGTTTCTGTTTCAATACCTACATGTTTCTGTTTGAATACCCACATGTTTCTGTTTGAATACCTACATGTTTCTGTTTGAATGCCTACATGTTTCTGTTTGAATACCTACATGTTTCTGTTTGAACACTACATGTTTCTGTTTGAACACTACATGTTTCTGTTTGAATACCTACATGTTTCTGTTTGAACACCTACATGTTTCTGTTTGAATACCTACATGTTTCTGTTTGAATACCTACATGTTTCTGTTTGAATACCTACATGTTTCTGTTTGAACACTACATGTTTCTGTTTGAATACCCACATGTTTCTGATTGAATATCTACATGTTTCTGTTTGAATACATACACATTTATGTTTGAATACCTACATGTTACTGTTTGAATACATACATGTTTCTATTTGAATACATACATGTTTCTGTTTGAATACCTACATGTTTCTGTTTGAATACCTACATGTTTCTGTTTGAATACCTACATGTTTCTGTTTGAATACCTACATGTTTCTGTTTGAACACTACATGTTTCTGTTTGAATACCCACATGTTTATGTTTGAATACCCACATGTTTCTGTTTGAATATCTACATGTTTCTGTTTGAATATTTACATGTTACTGTTTGAATACATACATGCTTCTGTTTGAATGTCTACATGTTTCTGTTTGAATACCCACATGTTTCTATTTGAATATATACATGTTTCTGTTTGAATACCTACATGTTACTGTTTGAATACCTACATGTTTCTGATTGAATACCTACATGTTTATGTTGGAACACTACATGTTTCTGTTTGAATATCTACATGTTTCTGTTTGAATACATACATGTTTCTGTTTGAATACCTACATGTTACTGTTTGAATACCTACATGCTTCTGTTTGAATACCTACATGTTTCTGTTTGAATACCCACATGTTTCTGTTTGAATATATACATGTTTATGTTTGAATACCTACATGTTACTGTTTGAATACCTACATGTTTCTGTTTGAATACCTACATGTTTCTGTTTGAACACTACATGTTTCTGTTTGATTATCTACTTGTTTATGTTTGAATACCTACATGTTTCTGTTTGAATACATACATGTTTCTGTTTGAATACCTACATGTTTCTGTTTGAATAAATACATGCTTCTGTTTGAATACCTACATGCTTCTGTTTGAATAGCCACATGTTTCTGTTTGAATATCTACATGCTTCTGTTTGAATACCTACATGTTACTGTTTGAATACATACATGCTTCTGTTTGAATACCTACATGTTTCTGTTTGAATACCTACATGTTACTGTTTGAATACATACATGCTTCTGTTTGAATACCTACATGTTTCTGTTTGAATACCCACATGTTTCTGTTTGAATATCTACATGTTCTGTTTGAATACCTACATGTTACTGTTTGAATACATACATGCTTCTGTTTGAATATCTACATGTTTCTGTTTGAATACCCACATGTTTCTGTTTGAATATCTACATGTTTCTGTTTGAATACCTACATGTTACTGTTTGAATACATACATGCTTCTGTTTGAATACCTACATGTTTCTGTTTGAATACCTACATGTTACTGTTTGAATACATACATGCTTCTGCTTGAATACCTACATGTTTCTGTTTGAATACCCACATGTTTCTGTTTGAATATCTACATGTTTCTGTTTGAATACCTACATGTTACTGTTTGAATACATACATGCTTCTGTTTGAATACATACATGTTTCTGTTTGAATACCTACATGTTTCTGTTTGAATACCTACATGTTACTGTTTGAATACATACATGATTCTGTTTGAATACATACATGTTTCTGTTTGAATACCTACATGTTACTGTTTGAATACATACATGTTTCTGTTTGAATACCTACATGTTTCTGTTTGAATACCTACATGTTACTGTTTGAATACATACATGCTTCTGTTTGAATACCTACATGTTTCTGTGTGAATACCCACATGTTTCTGTTAGAATATCTACATGTTTCTGTTTGAATACCTACATGTTACTGTTTGAATACATACATGTTCTGTTTGAATACATACATGTTTCTGTTTGAATACCTACATGTTTCTGTTTGAATACCTACATGTTACTGTTTAAATACATACACGCTTCTGTTTGAATACATACATGTTTCTGTTTGAATACCTACATGTTACTGTTTGAATACATACATGTTTATGTTTGAATACCTACATGTTTCTATTTGAATACATACATGCTTCTGTTTGAATACCTACATGTTTCTGTTTGAATACCTACATGTTTCTGTTTGAATATCTACATGCTTCTGTTTGAATGCCCACATGTTTCTGTTTGAATACCTACATGTTTCTCTTTGAATGCATACATGTTTCTGTTTGAATACCTATATGTTACTGTTTGAATACCTACATGTTTCTGTTTGAATACCTACATGTTTCCGTTTGAATACCTACATGTTTCTGTTTGAATACCTACATGTTTCTGTTTGAATACATACATGTTTCTGTTTGAATACCTACATGTTTCTGTTTGAATACCTACATGTTTCTGTTTGAATACCTACATGTTTCTGTTTGAATACCTACATGTTTCTGTTTGAATACCTACATGTTTCTGTTTGAACACTACATGTTTCTGTTTGAATACCCACATGTTTATGTTTGAATACCCACATGTTTCTGTTTGAATATCTACATGTTTCTGTTTGAATACCTACATGTTACTGTTTGAATACATACATGCTTCTGTTTGAATACCTACATGTTTCTGTTTGAATACCCACATGTTTCTGTTTGAATATATACATGTTTCTGTTTGAATACCTACATGTTACTGTTTGAATACCTACATGTTTCTGTTTGAATACCTACATGTGTATGTTGGAACACTACATGTTTCTGTTTGAATATCTACATGTTTCTGTTTGAATACATACATGTTTCTGTTTGAATACCTACATGTTACTGTTTGAATACCTACATGCTTCTGTTTGAATACCTACATGTTTCTGTTTGAATACCCACATGTTTCTGTTTGAATATATACATGTTTATGTTTGAATACCTACATGTTACTGTTTGAATACCTACATGTTTCTGTTTGAATACCTACATGTTTCTGTTTGAACACTACATGTTTCTGTTTGATTATCTACATGTTTATGTTTGAATACCTACATGTTTCTGTTTGAATACATACATGTTTCTGTTTGAATACCTACATGTTTCTGTTTGAATAAATACATGCTTCTGTTTGAATACCTACATGTTTCTGTTTGAATAGCCACATGTTTCTGTTTGAATATCTACATGCTTCTGTTTGAATACCTACATGTTACTGTTTGAATACATACATGCTTCTGTTTGAATACCTACATGTTTCTGTTTGAACACCTACATGTTACTGTTTGAATACATACATGCTTCTGTTTGAATACCTACATGTTTCTGTTTGAATACCCACATGTTTCTGTTTGAATATCTACATGTTCTGTTTGAATACCTACATGTTACTGTTTGAATACATACATGCTTCTGTTTGAATACCTACATGTTTCTGTTTGAATACCCACATGTTTCTGTTTGAATATCTACATGTTTCTGTTTGAATACCTACATGTTACTGTTTGAATACATACATGCTTCTGTTTGAATACCTACTTGTTTCTGTTTGAATACCTACATGTTACTGTTTGAATACATACATGCTTCTGCTTGAATACCTACATGTTTCTGTTTGAATACACACATGTTTCTGTTTGAATATCTACATGTTTCTGTTTGAATACCTACATGTTACTGTTTGAATACATACATGCTTCTGTTTGAATACATACATGTTTCTGTTTGAATACCTACATGTTTCTGTTTGAATACCTACATGTTACTGTTTGAACACATACATGATTCTGTTTGAATACATACATGTTTCTGTTTGAATACATACATGTTACTGTTTGAATACATACATGTTTCTGTTTGAATACCTACATGTTTCTGTTTGAATACCTACATGTTACTGTTTGAATACATACATGCTTCTGTTTGAATACCTACATGTTTCTGTGTGAATACCCACATGTTTCTGTTTGAATATCTACATGTTTCTGTTTGAATACCTACATGTTACTGTTTGAATACATACATGTTCTGTTTGAATACATACATGTTTCTGTTTGAATACCTACATGTTTCTGTTTGAATACCTACATGTTACTGTTTAAATACATACATGCTTCTGTTTGAATACATACATGTTTCTGTTTGAATATCTACATGTTTCTGTTTGAATATCTACATGTTTCTGTTTGAATACCTACATGTTACGGTTTGAATACATACATGTTCTGTTTGAATACATACATGTTTCTGTTTGAATACCTACATGTTTCTGTTTGAATACCTACATGTTACTGTTTAAATACATACATGCTTCTGTTTGAATACATACATGCTTCTGTTTGAATACCTACATGTTACTGTTTGAATACATACATGTTTATGTTTGAATACCCACATGTTTCTGTTTGAATATCTACATGTTTCTGTTTGAATACCTACATGTTACTGTTTGAATACATACATGATTCTGTTTGAATGTCTACATGTTTCTGTTTGAATACCCACATGTTTCTATTTGAATACCTACATGTTTCTGTTTGAATACATACATGTTTCTGTTTGAATACCTACATGTTACTGTTTGAATACATACATGCTTCTGTTTGAATACATACATGCTTCTGTTTGAATACCTACATGTTTCTGTTTGAATACCTACATGTTTCTGTTTGAATACCCACATGTTACTGTTTGAATACATACATGTTTCTGTTTGAATACCTACATGTTTCTGTTTGAATACCTACATGTTTCTGTTTGAATACATACATGTTTCTGTTTGAAAACCTACATGTTTCTGTTTGAATATCTACATGTTTCTGTTTGAATACCTACATGTTACTGTTTGAATACCTACATGTTACTGTTTGAATATCTACATGTTTCTGTTTGAATACCCACATGTTTCTGTTTGAATATCTACATGCTTCTGTTTGAATACATACATGTTTCTGTTTGAATACCTACATGCTTCTGTTTGAATACCTACATGTTTCTGTTTGAATACCTTCATGTTTCTGTTTGAATACCTACATGCTTCTGTTTGAATACCTACATGCTTCTGTTTGAATACCTACATGTTTCTGTTTGAATACCCACATGTTTATGTTTGAATACCTACATGTTACTGTTTGAATACCTACATGTTTCTGTTTGAATACCTACATGTTTATGTTTGAATACCTACATGTTACTGTTTGAATACCTACATGTTTCTGTTTGAATACATACATGTTTCTGTTTGAATACATACATGTTTCTGTTTGAATACCTACTTGTTTCTGTTTGAATACCTACATGTTTCTGTTTGAATACCTACATGTTTCTGTTTGAATACCTACATGTTTCTGTTTGAATACCTACATGTTTCTGTTTCAATACCTACATGTTTCTGTTTGAATACCTACATGTTTCTGTTTGAATATCTACATGTTCTGTTTGAATACCTACATGTTACTGTTTGAATACATACATGCTTCTGTTTGAATACCTACATGCTTCTGTTTGAATAGCCACATGTTTCTGTTTGAATATCTACATGCTTCTGTTTGAATACCTACATGTTACTGTTTGAATACATACATGCTTCTGTTTGAATACCTACATGTTTCTGTTTGAATACCTACATGTTACTGTTTGAATACATACATGCTTCTGTTTGAATACCTACATGTTTCTGTTTGAATACCCACATGTTTCTGTTTGAATATCTACATGTTCTGTTTGAATACCTACATGTTACTGTTTGAATACATACATGCTTCTGTTTGAATACCTACATGTTTCTGTTTGAATACCCACATGTTTCTGTTTGAATATCTACATGTTTCTGTTTGAATACCTACATGTTACTGTTTGAATACATACATGCTTCTGTTTGAATACCTACATGTTTCTGTTTGAATACCTACATGTTACTGTTTGTATACATACATGCTTCTGCTTGAATACCTACATGTTTCTGTTTGAATACCCACATGTTTCTGTTTGAATATCTACATGTTTCTGTTTGAATACCTACATGTTACTGTTTGAATACATACATGCTTCTGTTTGAATACATACATGTTTCTGTTTGAATACCTACATGTTTCTGTTTGAATACCTACATGTTACTGTTTGAATACATACATGATTCTGTTTGAATACATACATGTTTCTGTTTGAATACCTACATGTTACTGTTTGAATACATACATGTTTCTGTTTGAATACCTACATGTTTCTGTTTGAATACCTACATGTTACTGTTTGAATACATACATGCTTCTGTTTGAATACCTACATGTTTCTGTGTGAATACCCACATGTTTCTGTTAGAATATCTACATGTTTCTGTTTGAATACCTACATGTTACTGTTTGAATACATACATGTTCTGTTTGAATACATACATGTTTCTGTTTGAATACCTACATGTTTCTGTTTGAATACCTACATGTTACTGTTTAAATACATACACGCTTCTGTTTGAATACATACATGTTTCTGTTTGAATACCTACATGTTACTGTTTGAATACATACATGTTTATGTTTGAATACCTACATGTTTCTATTTGAATACATACATGCTTCTGTTTGAATACCTACATGTTTCTGTTTGAATACCTACATGTTTCTGTTTGAATATCTACATGCTTCTGTTTGAATGCCCACATGTTTCTGTTTGAATACCTACATGTTTCTCTTTGAATGCATACATGTTTCTGTTTGAATACCTATATGTTACTGTTTGAATACCTACATGTTTCTGTTTGAATACCTACATGTTTCTGTTTGAATACCTACATGTTTCTGTTTGAATACCTACATGTTTCTGTTTGAATACATACATGTTTCTGTTTGAATACCTACATGTTTCTGTTTGAATACCTACATGTTTCTGTTTGAATACCTACATGTTTCTGTTTGAATACCTACATGTTTCTGTTTGAATACCTACATGTTTCTGTTTGAAAACTACATGTTTCTGTTTGAATACCCACATGTTTATGTTTGAATACCCACATGTTTCTGTTTGAATATCTACATGTTTCTGTTTGAATACCTACATGTTACTGTTTGAATACATACATGCTTCTGTTTGAATACCTACATGTTTCTGTTTGAATACCCACATGTTTCTGTTTGAATATATACATGTTTCTGTTTGAATACCTACATGTTACTGTTTGAATACCTACATGTTTCTGTTTGAATACCTACATGTTTATGTTGGAACACTACATGTTTCTGTTTGAATATCTACATGTTTCTGTTTGAATACATACATGTTTCTGTTTGAATACCTACATGTTACTGTTTGAATACCTACATGCTTCTGTTTGAATACCTACATGTTTCTGTTTGAATACCCACATGTTTCTGTTTGAATATATACATGTTTATGTTTGAATACCTACATGTTACTGTTTGAATACCTACATGTTTCTGTTTGAATACCTACATGTTTCTGTTTGAACACTACATGTTTCTGTTTGATTATCTACATGTTTATGTTTGAATACCTACATGTTTCTGTTTGAATACATACATGTTTCTGTTTGAATACCTACATGTTTCTGTTTGAATAAATACATGCTTCTGTTTGAATACCTACATGTTTCTGTTTGAATAGCCACATGTTTCTGTTTGAATATCTACATGCTTCTGTTTGAATACCTACATGTTACTGTTTGAATACATACATGCTTCTGTTTGAATACCTACATGTTTCTGTTTGAACACCTACATGTTACTGTTTGAATACATACATGCTTCTGTTTGAATACCTACATGTTTCTGTTTGAATACCCACATGTTTCTGTTTGAATATCTACATGTTTCTGTTTGAATACCTACATGTTACTGTTTGAATACATACATGCTTCTGTTTGAATACCTACTTGTTTCTGTTTGAATACCTACATGTTACTGTTTGAATACATACATGCTTCTGCTTGAATACCTACATGTTTCTGTTTGAATACACACATGTTTCTGTTTGAATATCTACATGTTTCTGTTTGAATACCTACATGTTACTGTTTGAATACATACATGCTTCTGTTTGAATACATACATGTTTCTGTTTGAATACCTACATGTTTCTGTTTGAATACCTACATGTTACTGTTTGAACACATACATGATTCTGTTTGAATACATACATGTTTCTGTTTGAATACATACATGTTACTGTTTGAATACATACATGTTTCTGTTTGAATACCTACATGTTTCTGTTTGAATACCTACATGTTACTGTTTGAATACATACATGCTTCTGTTTGAATACCTACATGTTTCTGTGTGAATACCCACATGTTTCTGTTTGAATATCTACATGTTTCTGTTTGAATACCTACATGTTACTGTTTGAATACATACATGTTCTGTTTGAATACATACATGTTTCTGTTTGAATACCTACATGTTTCTGTTTGAACACCTACATGTTACTGTTTAAATACATACATGCTTCTGTTTGAATACATACATGTTTCTGTTTGAATATCTACATGTTTCTGTTTGAATATCTACATGTTTCTGTTTGAATACCTACATGTTACGGTTTGAATACATACATGTTCTGTTTGAATACATACATGTTTCTGTTTGAATACCTACATGTTTCTGTTTGAATACCTACATGTTACTGTTTAAATACATACATGCTTCTGTTTGAATACATACATGCTTCTGTTTGAATACCTACATGTTACTGTTTGAATACATACATGTTTATGTTTGAATACCCACATGTTTCTGTTTGAATATCTACATGTTTCTGTTTGAATACCTACATGTTACTGTTTGAATACATACATGCTTCTGTTTGAATGTCTACATGTTTCTGTTTGAATACCCACATGTTTCTATTTGAATACCTACATGTTTCTGTTTGAATACATACATGTTTCTGTTTGAATACCTACATGTTACTGTTTGAATACATACATGCTTCTGTTTGAATACATACATGCTTCTGTTTGAATACCTACATGTTTCTGTTTGAATACCTACATGTTTCTGTTTGAATACCCACATGTTACTGTTTGAATACATACATGTTTCTGTTTGAATACCTACATGTTTCTGTTTGAATACCTACATGTTTCTGTTTGAATACATACATGTTTCTGTTTGAAAACCTACATGTTTCTGTTTGAATATCTACATGTTTCTGTTTGAATACCTACATGTTACTGTTTGAATACCTACATGTTACTGTTTGAATATCTACATGTTTCTGTTTGAATACCCACATGTTTCTGTTTGAATATCTACATGCTTCTGTTTGAATACATACATGTTTCTGTTTGAATACCTACATGCTTCTGTTTGAATACCTACATGTTTCTGTTTGAATACCTTCATGTTTCTGTTTGAATACCTACATGCTTCTGTTTGAATACCTACATGCTTCTGTTTGAATACCTACATGTTTCTGTTTGAATACCCACATGTTTCTGTTTGAATATCTACATGTTTCTGTTTGAATACCTACATGTTTATGTTTGAATACCTACATGTTACTGTTTGAATACCTACATGTTTCTGTTTGAATACCTACATGTTTATGTTTGAATACCTACATGTTACTGTTTGAATACCTACATGTTTCTGTTTGAATACATACATGTTTCTGTTTGAATACATACATGTTTCTGTTTGAATACCTACTTGTTTCTGTTTGAATACCTACATGTTTCTGTTTGAATACCTACATGTTTCTGTTTGAATACCTACATGTTTCTGTTTGAATACCTACATGTTTCTGTTTCAATACCTACATGTTTCTGTTTGAATACCTACATGTTTCTGTTTGAATACCCACATGTTTCTGTTTGAATACCTACATGTTTCTGTTTGAATGCCTACATGTTTCTGTTTGAATACCTACATGTTTCTGTTTGAACACTACATGTTTCTGTTTGAACACTACATGTTTCTGTTTGAATACCTACATGTTTCTGTTTGAACACCTACATGTTTCTGTTTGAATACCTACATGTTTCTGTTTGAATACCTACATGTTTCTGTTTGAATACCTACATGTTTCTGTTTGAACACTACATGTTTCTGTTTGAATACCCACATGTTTCTGATTGAATATCTACATGTTTCTGTTTGAATACATACACATTTATGTTTGAATACCTACATGTTACTGTTTGAATACATACATGTTTCTATTTGAATACATACATGTTTCTGTTTGAATACCTACATGTTTCTGTTTGAATACCTACATGTTTCTGTTTGAATACCTACATGTTTCTGTTTGAATACCTACATGTTTCTGTTTGAACACTACATGTTTCTGTTTGAATACCCACATGTTTATGTTTGAATACCCACATGTTTCTGTTTGAATATCTACATGTTTCTGTTTGAATACCTACATGTTACTGTTTGAATACATACATGCTTCTGTTTGAATGTCTACACGTTTCTGTTTGAATACCCACATGTTTCTATTTGAATATATACATGTTTCTGTTTGAATACCTACATGTTACTGTTTGAATACCTACATGTTTCTGTTTGAATACCTACATGTTTATGTTGGAACACTACATGTTTCTGTTTGAATATCTACATGTTTCTGTTTGAATACATACATGTTTCTGTTTGAATACCTACATGTTACTGTTTGAATACCTACATGCTTCTGTTTGAATACCTACATGTTTCTGTTTGAATACCCACATGTTTCTGTTTGAATATATACATGTTTATGTTTGAATACCTACATGTTACTGTTTGAATACCTACATGTTTCTGTTTGAATACCTACATGTTTCTGTTTGAACACTACATGTTTCTGTTTGATTATCTACTTGTTTATGTTTGAATACCTACATGTTTCTGTTTGAATACATACATGTTTCTGTTTGAATACCTACATGTTTCTGTTTGAATAAATACATGCTTCTGTTTGAATACCTACATGCTTCTGTTTGAATAGCCACATGTTTCTGTTTGAATATCTACATGCTTCTGTTTGAATACCTACATGTTACTGTTTGAATACATACATGCTTCTGTTTGAATACCTACATGTTTCTGTTTGAATACCTACATGTTACTGTTTGAATACATACATGCTTCTGTTTGAATACCTACATGTTTCTGTTTGAATACCCACATGTTTCTGTTTGAATATCTACATGTTCTGTTTGAATACCTACATGTTACTGTTTGAATACATACATGCTTCTGTTTGAATACCTACATGTTTCTGTTTGAATACCCACATGTTTCTGTTTGAATATCTACTTGTTTCTGTTTGAATACCTACATGTTACTGTTTGAATACATACATGCTTCTGTTTGAATACCTACATGTTTCTGTTTGAATACCTACATGTTACTGTTTGAATACATACATGCTTCTGCTTGAATACCTACATGTTTCTGTTTGAATACCCACATGTTTCTGTTTGAATATCTACATGTTTCTGTTTGAGTACCTACATGTTACTGTTTGAATACATACATGCTTCTGTTTGAATACATACATGTTTCTGTTTGAATACCTACATGTTTCTGTTTGAATACCTACATGATTCTGTTTGAATACATACATGTTTCTGTTTGAATACCTACATGTTACTGTTTGAATACATACATGTTTCTGTTTGAATACCTACATGTTACTGTTTGAATACATACATGCTTCTGTTTGAATACCTACATGTTTCTGTGTGAATACCCACATGTTTCTGTTAGAATATCTACATGTTTCTGTTTGAATACCTACATGTTACTGTTTGAATACATACATGTTCTGTTTGAATACATACATGTTTCTGTTTGAATACCTACATGTTTCTGTTTGAATACCTACATGTTACTGTTTAAATACATACACGCTTCTGTTTGAATACATACATGTTTCTGTTTGAATACCTACATGTTACTGTTTGAATACATACATGTTTATGTTTGAATACCTACATGTTTCTATTTGAATACATACATGCTTTTGTTTGAATACCTACATGTTTCTGTTTGAATACCTACATGTTTCTGTTTGAATATCTACATGCTTCTGTTTGAATGCCCACATGTTTCTGTTTGAATACCTACATGTTTCTCTTTGAATGCATACATGCTTCTGTTTGAATACCTACATGTTACTGTTTGAATACCTACATGTTTCTGTTTGAATACCTACATGTTTCTGTTTGAATACCTACATGTTTCTGTTTGAATACCTACATGTTTCTGTTTGAATACATACATGTTTCTGTTTGAATACCTACATGTTTCTGTTTGAATACCTACATGTTTCTGTTTGAATACCTACATGTTTCTGTTTGAATACCTACATGTTTCTGTTTGAATACCTACATGTTTCTGTTTGAACACTACATGTTTCTGTTTGAATACCCACATGTTTATGTTTGAATACCCACATGTTTCTGTTTGAATATCTACATGTTTCTGTTTGAATACCTACATGTTACTGTTTGAATACATACATGCTTCTGTTTGAATACCTACATGTTTCTGTTTGAATACCCACATGTTTCTGTTTGAATACCTACATGTTTCTGTTTGAATACCTACATGTTACTGTTTGAATACCTACATGTTTCTGTTTGAATACCTACATGTTTATGTTGGAACACTACATGTTTCTGTTTGAATATCTACATGTTTCTGTTTGAATACATACATGTTTCTGTTTGAATACCTACATTTTACTGTTTGAATACCTACATGCTTCTGTTTGAATACCTACATGTTTCTGTTTGAATACCCACATGTTTCTGTTTGAATATATACATGTTTATGTTTGAATACCTACATGTTACTGTTTGAATACCTACATGTTTCTGTTTGAATACCTACATGTTTCTGTTTGAACACTACATGTTTCTGTTTGATTATCTACATGTTTATGTTTGAATACCTACATGTTTCTGTTTGAATACATACATGTTTCTGTTTGAATACCTACATGTTTCTGTTTGAATAAATACATGCTTCTGTTTGAATACCTACATGTTTCTGTTTGAATAGCCACATGTTTCTGTTTGAATATCTACATGCTTCTGTTTGAATACCTACATGTTACTGTTTGAATACATACATGCTTCTGTTTGAATACCTACATGTTTCTGTTTGAACACCTACATGTTACTGTTTGAATACATACATGCTTCTGTTTGAATACCTACATGTTTCTGTTTGAATACCCACATGTTTCTGTTTGAATATCTATATGTTCTGTTTGAATACCTACATGTTACTGTTTGAATACATACATGCTTCTGTTTGAATACCTACATGTTTCTGTTTGAATACCCACATGTTTCTGTTTGAATATCTACATGTTTCTGTTTGAATACCTACATGTTACTGTTTGAATACATACATGCTTCTGTTTGAATACCTACATGTTTCTGTTTGAATACCTACATGTTACTGTTTGAATACATACATGCTTCTGCTTGAATACCTACATGTTTCTGTTTGAATACCCACATGTTTCTGTTTGAATATCTACATGTTTCTGTTTGAATACCTACATGTTACTGTTTGAATACATACATGCTTCTGTTTGAATACATACATGTTTCTGTTTGAATACCTACATGTTTCTGTTTGAATACCTACATGTTACTGTTTGAATACATACATGATTCTGTTTGAATACATACATGTTTCTGTTTGAATACATACATGTTACTGTTTGAATACATACATGTTTCTGTTTGAATACCTACATGTTTCTGTTTGAATACCTACATGTTACTGTTTGAATACATACATGCTTCTGTTTGAATACCTACATGTTTCTGTGTGAATACCCACATGTTTCTGTTTGAATATCTACATGTTTCTGTTTGAATACCTACATGTTACTGTTTGAATACATACATGTTCTGTTTGAATACATACATGTTTCTGTTTGAATACCTACATGTTTCTGTTTGAATACCTACATGTTACTGTTTAAATACATACATGCTTCTGTTTGAATACATACATGTTTCTGTTTGAATATCTACATGTTTCTGTTTGAATATCTACATGTTTCTGTTTGAATACCTACATGTTACTGTTTGAATACATACATGTTCTGTTTGAATACATACATGTTTCTGTTTGAATACCTACATGTTTCTGTTTGAATACCTACATGTTACTGTTTAAATACATACATGCTTCTGTTTGAATACATACATGCTTCTGTTTGAATACCTACATGTTACTGTTTGAATACATACATGTTTATGTTTGAATACCTACATGTTTCTATTTGAATACATACATTCTTCTGTTTGAATACCTACATGTTTCTGTTTGAATACCTACATGTTTCTGTTTGAATATCTACATGCTTCTGTTTGAATGCCCACATGTTTCTGTTTGAATACCTACATGTTTCTGTTTGAATACCTACATGTTTCTGTTTGAATACATACATGCTTCTGTTTGAATACCTACATGTTTCTGTTTGAATACCAACATGTTTCTGTTTGAATACCTACATGTTTCTGTTTGAATACCTACATGCTTCTGTTTGAATACCTACAAGTTTCTGTTTGAATATCTACATGCTTCTGTTTGAATACCTACATGTTTCTGTTTGAATACCTACATGCTTCTGTTTGGATACCTACATGTTTCTGTTTGAATACCTACATGCTTCTGTTTGAATGCCTACATGTTTCTGTTTGAATACCTACATGCTTCTGTTTGAATACCTACATGTTTCTGTTTGAATACCTACATGTTTCTGTTTGAATACCTACATGTTTCTGTTTGAATACCTACATGTTTCTGTTTGAATACCTACATGCTTCTGTTTGAATGCCTACATGTTTCTGTTTGAATACCTACATGCTTCTGTTTGAATACCTACATGTTTCTGTTTGAATACCTACATGTTTCTGTTTGAATACCTACATGTTTCTGTTTGAATACCTACATGTTTCTGTTTGAATACCTACATGTTTCTGTTTGAATACCTACATGTTTCTGTTTGAATACCTACATGTTTCTGTTTGAATACCTACATGTTTCTGTTTGAATACCTACATGATTCTGTTTGAATACCTACATGTTTCTGTTTGAATACATACATGTTTCTGTTTGAATGCATACACGTTTCTTGTTGAATACCTACATGTCTCTGTTTGAATACATACATGCTTCTGTTGGAATACATGCATGTTTCTGTGTGAATGCCTACATGTTTCTGTTTGAATATCGACACGTTACTGTTTGAATACATACATGTTTCTGTTTGAATATCTACACGTTACTGTTTGAATACCTACATGTTTCTGTTTGAATACCTACTTGTTTCTTTTTGAGTATTATAACAATCTCATTCGTGTCTGTAAAGACAACTCGCATTCGATAGTTCTTTCCAGAAACACATGAGATAGTTCGGCAATCAAACAAAAACTGTAGGTATGCTCTGTATATCTGCGTTATATATATATATTATTTATTAACACAAATAGGTAAGGCCACTATAATAAAATACCCCGGTTTACGAACATTTGGGTTGAAATTAGTAGATGCAAGAGGGCAAGATCATACAAATATAATTATGCATCAGTACGACAACAATTGACAAATAGCAGAACTGTCCATTAATGTCGAGATTTTTTAAATACGAGAAGTTTTAATCAATTATTAAATAAATTGAGGTATTTCTTCCGTAAACTCTATAAATAAATGGAAAAGAAGATGAAAGCAAAATAAGAGACTCTGTCTTCAACTATTTCTTCACAACTGTGACTACATGATTCATATTGTAATCGGCGTAAAGATAAACTCATCATAAACCCATCATATACACAGTTTATTTGTTTTTACAATATTATTGGACAATGTAGGAGCGGTTCGTAATTAACCAGACTACTACATTTCTGTTTCCTTGGATCTCAGTTTACACATGGATAGAATGAACTAAATAAGTAAAATTACGTCCCTTTTTGCTTTTACAAGAAATCTCGAATACGAGTTAAACCCATTCTGGCACGAGATTGGCGTATATATTTCGAATAGATTTACAAATTCAAGAAATATAATACCCTTTGCATGTGCAAATGTGGGTTCTTCCCAGTTTGAAATCCGTTCGTGCCCAAACGAGATTGCGGATGGGTAGTTGATTTCTTCAGTCTTTCAATTTTTTTGCAAAAAGAGGGGTATTGTGGAAATGCATATTGAACAGTTTGCGGCTCGAAAGGTACTACTCTGTGGAAAAATATGTCGGAAGCGTTGGTTGCCACGACCGTATGTGTCATGCAGCGCGGAACATGCGTATTTAGCGTGGACGTGGGCAAACTCTAAGACTAATTCCAATGGGACACGTTTTGTTCCTTCTAACCACATATGAGTTTAGAATACACTTATGATTAGAGTTATTCCTCTTTTGTGCCAGTAACGACATATTAAGCAAATAACACTGTCTGTGTTTATCATGAGTTTCGTGTTTCTTGTCCGGTGTTTATAATGTTATTGAGATTAAGTTGTGCCACTTTTTTGTTATTAATGACATTTGGATATATCATTGTATGTTTTCATGAATGCATTGCTGGCTCATATACCATTTAATCACCAATACGACGATTTCAGCCGTACATAAGGTGTCGAATATTTATTTGTTATATTTTCGTCAGCATGTTACGACAACATATAAATCATATCCCCGCTCCAAGAAGACCGAACGTGTTATCGTACTCTGAAGATGTATCCTACTCTCAACATGTTATCCTACTCTCAACATGTTATCCTACTCTCAACATGTTATCCTACTCTCAACATGTTATCCTACTCTCAACATGGTATCCTACTCTCAACATGTTATCCTACTCTCAACATGTTATCCTACTCGCAACATGTTATCCTACTCTCACCATGTTATCCTACTCTCAACATGTTATCCTACTCTCAACATGGTATCCTACTCTCAACATGTTATCCTATTCTCAACATGTTATCCTACTCTCAACATGTTATCCTACTCTCAACATGTTATCCTACTCTCAACATGTTATCCTACTCTCAACATGTTATCCTACTCTCAACATGTTATCCTACTCTCAACATGTTATCCTACTCTCAACATGTTATCCTACTCTCAACATGTTATCCTACTCTCAACATGGTATCCTACTCTCAACATGTTATCCTATTCTCAACATGTTATCCTACTCTCAACATGTTATCCTACTCTCAACATGTTTTCCTACTCTCAACATGTTATCCTACTCTTAACATGTTATCCTACTCTCAACATGTTATCCTACTCTCAACATGTTATCCTACTCTCAACATGTTATCCTACTCCCAACATGTTATCCTACTGTCAACATGTTATCCTACTCTCAACATGTTATCCTACTCTCAACATGTTATCCTACTCGCAACATGTTATCCTACTCTCAACATGTTATCCTACTCTCAATATGTTATCCTACTCTCAATATGTTATCCTACTCTCAGCACTGCGTCATGACATCAATTGTTGCGCCATTCCTTATCAATGCGCGTTATTTTAACATAAATGGCTAGTGATGTTGGAGCGTTAAGAACGTATTAGGTCTAACTGTGTGTTTCATTGTGGTCTGGATATAGAAAATATATAATAAACACAACAGTCAACTGTTCTGGATAACGTACGGGTTTTCTGCTCTCATGAGATCCGAGGATTATTTTCACTCAGCTAGCGCCTCGTAAAAAAACAAACCTCCGCATCTCACTCCAGAAGAAAACCCATACGCTACTCAAAACAGTTAACTCACTACCCCTATGCATTACATAAAACCCGTACGCTACTCAAAACAGTTAACTATAGTGTCTATTTATTCACAGCTCACTACCCCTATGCATTACATAAAACCCGTACGCTACTCAACACAGTTAACTATAGTGTCTATTTATTCACCGCTCACTACCCCTATGAATTACATAAAACCCGTACGCTACTCAAAACAGTTAACTATATTGTCTATTTGTTCACCGCTCACTACCCCTATGAATTACATATAACTCGTACGCTACTCAAAACAGTTAACTATATTGTCTATTTATTCACAGCTCACTACCCCTATGAATTACATAAAACCCGTACGCTACTCAGAACAGTTAACTATAGTGTCTATTTATTCACCGCTCACTAACCCTATGAATTACATAAAACTCGTACGCTACTCAAAACAGTTAACTATATTGTCTATGTATTCACAGCTCACTACCCCTATGAATTACATAAAACCCGTACGCTACTCAGAACAGTTAACTATAGTGTCTATTTATTCACAGCTCACTACCCCTATGAATTACATAAAACCCGTACGCTACTCAAAACAGTTAACTATAGTGTATATTTATTCACAGCTCACTACCCCTATGAATTACATAAAACCCGTACGCTACTCAAAACAGTTAACTATATTGTCTATTTATTCACAGCTCACTACCCCTATGAATTACATAAAACCCGTACGCTACTCAAAACAGTTAACTATATTGTCTATTTATTCACAGCTCACTACCCCTATGAATTACATAAAACCCGTACGCTACTCAAAACAGTTAACTATATTGTCTATTTATTCACAGCTAACTAACCCTATGAATTACATAAAACCCATACGCTACTCAAAACAGTTAACTATATTGTCTATTTATTCACAGCTAACTAACCCTATGAATTACATAAAACCCATACGCTACTCAAAACAGTTAACTATATTGTCTATTTATTCACCGCTCACTACCCCTATGCATTACATAAAACCCGTACGCTACTCAGAACAATTAACTATATTGTCTATTTATTCACAGCTCACTACCCCTATGCATTACATAAAACCCGTACGCTACTCAAAACAGTTAACTGTATTGTCTATTTATTCACAGCTCATTACCCCTATGCATTACATAAAACCCGTACGCTACTCAAAACAGTTAAATATATTGTCTATTTAGTCACTGCTCACTACCCCTATGAATTACATAAAACCTGCCTAATAAACGTTACGTTTACTATGATAATAACGTACTACTTTATTCGAAAACTTACTTAGTCCAAGTTCAAATAACATGGTTTCAGAAACAGGGTGTGGCACAAACACTTGGTATAAATACGGCCACGAAATATAAACATCTAAACAGTACCGTATATTGATACCAGATTTAAACCGGTATATTAATTAATGCGACTTTGTGAATATACTTCAAAGTATAAACCTGTGTGGGTCCAATTGCACCAATGCCCTGGCTGGTTAATCGCATGGCTACAAAACATATGTTTTGTTGAATTTTGGTGGCCAAGAAATAGCATTCGAAACAACTACACATATCCATGTATCCATTGAATTTCCCATTTAGATGTACTGTGTACCTACATGTATTATTCAGTCGGGCTGAACTGTGGAAATTACAGTATGTTATCACAACCTTCCCACAAATCACTACGATTTGCCCGAAAGTTTCCCAATTCAAACAAAAATTGCCCGAATGTTATGCTTACAAATCTTTCGGTGGGGGTGTGCACTCCCTAGAGGATACGGCTATATAAAGACCGAAAACTTACTCCAGAGAAGCGTAAATATAAAATGATACACAGACTGATTATACCGTTTATACCTGTACGATTCAAAACTAATTTATGTCATGTTAGTCGCGAACATGCTGTCTAAATTAATAACGTAGCTTTATTATGTATGTACTACTTTCATGACATAATTATATATGCAAATTGCACAGGTAACTAGGGACGTCAACCGGTCTAAATTATGTCATTGTGATTTTAGAACAAGACAATTGCTCTTATTGACCTCATGTTGATTTATGCAGTTTGAATGTCACGAAAGTTATTTGTATGTAGATGTTCTCTTGTACCGATTGAAAGATGTATATTATACCAAAGGGCAAGATTTCAAATAAATTTAGGTACACGGACATGGAATACAGTTTAGAGTTAGGGTTTATACTTCCAGGCTGATCTGGCCGTGTCCGTGGAGGTAATGAAGTAAATATGATTAATAATATACTCGCTATATTGCGTACCGGTTAGACCTTTTGCAAGATGTATGTATTCGCAGATGTATCTTCGCGGATGTCTCATTGTTGCAGTATGTAACTTTTATGACCGCATTAATTGCATTCGATATTTAGGTGAGACCAATGGCTGGGCCAATCTTGAAGATTGTATTGCGGGAACAAAATGCATAATATAACAGCTAACATTGCTGATGAAGTATGTCTCAGTTGGAATGTAGATCAAAGGTCGTATTGCGAAGTATCGGGTGTGTGTTTAGTCCGATTAGTAGTTATATGTAGAGGCTTTCGGGTGTGGCGAATGAGAAACCTTCAGTGATAAGCCGTGGTTGTAATAATTTGAAGGGTTAGTTGTTTCAACGGAATTCTGAGGTGGTGCTTTAATGAAACCAATATATTTTATTTTATTTATTATGCCTAATAATATGATCTTGAGGGTGTTACCATTTCTGACTATTGTTTTCTTAATGTTCATGTTTCACTTTTTAACGTGTATCCACAGAGGATGACGTATGGCTGGATGTCTACACATATACTATGGGCGTGACGATTTCGATGATACTTGTGACGGCGTTGCTCCACCCTCTTTCGCTAAGCGTCCTGCCAATGGGCGTGGTCTATTTCCTCTTTCTGCCGTCACTCTATTTTGTTCAGCCAATGTACGCCGTGGCAAACATAACAGATCGTTCGTGGGGAACCAGGGAGAAGGTGAGAGCTAGTATTATGGGTTCTAACAGGTATTGACCGCTCCCTTATTTTATATTTATAATTAATTGACTGAAAGATCGATTGACCAGAGTAATTAAATCAAGTGTGTGAATTCCGAAGGATTCACAAGAACTTTGTTTAATTACTCTGCTTGTCAAAACCAATTTCCCAAATCGATCTTCCAGCTATTCCCTATAATCAAATACAAGTACATTGTAATAGAACATTAATAACATGAACACAATATCAAAACAATTGTAAGTAACGTATTGTTCAAATTCCAACACAGTCTCCCAATAACAACGCACATGATCGGGTGCACATGCTCGGATTAAAGTAACATGTGTGGTTCTGTTTTATGCAGTGGAGGTTGTAGTTATCGCTTGATAAACATTGAAACCCGTTTGGTGATTTGTACTGATTATTACGGGCGCTAACTGTGTAAATGTAGAGGGTGTGTGGTTATATTAAAGACATATTATGTACTTGTGCGGGTGCGTGGAACTGTTAAGTAAGTATTCAGGCGCTATGCCAATTGGAGGAATGCAGCATTCCACTAACACTGCCGAAATTCTGAAGCAAATCGACCGTACCCACTGGGGGGAAACTGTTTCACCAGAATCGATTCTATCGCTATTTCCGTTCCGACCCTATCGCTACGTTTACTGATTGTTCAACCATTTTGAATGACAAAAATGTGAAAAATAAGGACAACATTCAGGAAAATTGTAAGTATATAGTTTTAAAATAGTTATCCACACATACGTCAATGGATCTAGATCCAGGAAACATTCATTTCAATGTTCCAGGATGGAAACACTCTCCATATCACATATTAATGTTAATTTTACGTGATGATCATCTTAACCTTCGAAATAGTATGAAACAAGAGAGGATCTCGCCTGTTTCAATACGATTTATATAATATTTGATCATATAAGTTAAATCTTGACACATCAAACTATTTGAAAAAGTTAAAATAAATCTGTAAAACGCGTAATTGTAAAGTAACACGTGGGTTCCGTCTCTATAATTTTTGGTTCCGACTCTTTCTCACACCAAATTGATAGGTTCCGGTTCGATTTCCAGTTCAATTGACACGAAATTACTCTGATTTTGAGACAGAGTAATGCAATAGTAATGGACATGTATAGCTTCAAAACTTATTTTGGACTCCGTTGAAGCTTATATATGTTTCTTGACTATTTGCCTCAAACATTTATACAGTTAAATTTCAACCGTAAGATCATCATTTGCAGATATCGTCTATAGTGACACACTTATATCTCTCTATTTATCCAGAGAATCAGATGCTATTAGTGCAAGAAGAAGTTTGCCGTTGAGATATTTTATAGATTCACATCCCGATGATGAACCTGTTGTTATTTTATAGTGGGAGAAGATGACGTTGACTCGTTGGGTAGAAACCATAGATACAAAATCGTAAATTTGTTGTGTGCAACGGAAGAAACTGAGACAGGGCGATGCAGAATTCGTGCTGAACAAAGAAAAAATGTCGCTTGAAGTTGTCTGCGGCAGAATTTAATCTATTACCAAGTCCATGCATGTGCCAACGTTTCAAAAAAGAACACGCCAGTGAATGATGTTCATGCCGGGAGGTCATTATTTACCGACACGATCGACTCCAATATGGATATAGATTTCTGCGATTCAGTTAAAGTGATATCTGCGACGTTGGACGAAATAACTGGCCTCTTACCAGAAACAATACACCATTTAAACGACGCAGATAGGTTTCCAGACTGGATGTCTTTTCTTCGACAATTAGCCTCGGGGACATTCCCGATAAATAATGTCTCTTTTCAGCTATTTCTAGATGTACGATTTCTTGAATCAGAGGGTGCAACAAGCATGCCGTTCTGGCAACAAACTATTTCAACCCGAATTCATTCGGTTTATGGGCGGGCCGAAATGTGCAGGGTTCCAGGATTGGGAACGTGCTGATACAAAAGATGACCGGATTAATTTTGTGTTCCCCAGTTTAAAAACACTTAGGACAGAATTAAATTCTTCAGAGAGTGAATGCAACAAAACCGGAATCATTGGTCAAACTATAGAACATTTCAAAAGTGCAGCCACAAACGATGTCTCGCGCGTATAAAATTTGTTTGGACGGGAAAAAGATTGCAATGGGCTTTGGGACACAGCTTCGAGAGGTTGATTTATTCGGGCACAACTTTGGCGGGCGTGCTGATTGCAGCCGGTGTGGTGAAGGCGTTTACTGAATTAAGTTCATCGCCAAACTCCATCCCATCAGGTCGACGGATAAATCAAGTAAGAACACCGAGTACTCCAGGCTCAACATCGCGCCACCGATTGCATGATAAATTCTGAAGGGAAATAATTCAAAAGATTTAGAGGCAATCTTTATAATGATATGAATTCAAAAGGCATAGACATCCAAAAGGACCATAATCTCATCGCGCTATTCAATATACATCGGTGGCCATTTATGTTACCCGTTCTGTGCTGTAATTATGTGTCATACCTGGCAAAATAAGGCTGATTAGCCTGATAAAACAACCGTCGATCGAATAGAAACTGCGTCTTTAGAATGACGATAGAATCGATCTAGAACATGAAAATCACAAATGAGTCGGAACATTTTTCACTATTTTTGACGGTTCATTTAGATTATTATTCTGCTGCGGGAATCTTGAGAGATGGTTTCATTATACACTGCCACCATCCAGGTATACGCCCTGATCATTTCCGACTGGATTTACAGGCGAATAGACCAAATCTGCAGCGTTGAATGATACATTGATTTTACATAGGAAATGCACACGATCGAGTTGTATATGGTCTACATGTGTGGATATATGCACGTAACACAACATCGATTGCATAAATATTATTACTGAATGGCTATAAACCTTTCACACATCAATAATAATAGTTTAAAACTTAATTTTGTGTCATCATTTTGTGAAAATGGCGCCAAAAACTTTCTAGAAAAAATGAAAAAGTCGAAATGGAGTCGGATCTCAACGCCAATAGAGACGGAACAAACGGGCGATATAATCGATCCTGGTGAAACAGTTTCCCCCCAGTGGTACCATTCCATAGAAAACATCGTCTGAACTATGCACAATTGTAAATATTTACAACTCGATTCTGGACGCATCTATCGGCGATAAGTTATATAACAAAACGATTTCACCATCATAAGTCGCTACATTTAATTAATATATAAAAATGACGATGTGCGTTGTCAATTTAGATATAATATTTGTAAAAATAACTGCGTTGAACAAGATTATTCTCCGTTACTATTTGATCACCCTATCGGAGTGTTTCACATCACTTTATTCTATACGATGAACTTGAGATCTCGACTACCTGGATCTTGCTAACAGTCTCACACCGAGAGACTAGGTGGGACTAAGGTATACCTATGGAATCCTATTAGGGCCACTTGCTAATGGCGCTTTCGGCGCGCGCCGAAAGCGACAAAAAGTACGCCATTAGTAACGCGCCGAAAGCGACAAAAAGTGCGCCGTAACGGCGCACATTTTGTCGCTTTCGGCGCTTTCGGCGCTTTCGGTGCTTTCGGCGCTTTCGGCGCGTTACTAATGGCGCACTTGTTGTCGCTTTCGGCGCGCGCCGAAAGCGCCATTAGGAAGTGGCCCTAATAGGATTCCATATATACCCCATGTATAACATTTTCTAAATCGAAAACGGGGGATAACTCCACAACAACAAAAAACGTCTGATGGACCTCAGTATCGTAGATGCACAGGTTCCCATATTACTAAATGGCTGTGCCAAGTTTAAAAACAGTTGATGGAACCATGTCCACAACTCGTTGCCATCAGTTGAGAATTTCACGTATAACTTTCTAAACAATATTTAGCGCAAAAAGCTTTGTGCCATATTTCAATCATTTTCCTACATTAGGTCAACATTTTGGACCGAAATGGACATCGGTTGGAAAACTGCCAACAGTTAAAAAGCTTGAGATACCAGTTTCAATTTTCAATCTAGGCTGTCCTGTTCAAACGGAATTGTTCCCTTTTGGACACTTGTTTGTGGTTCATAGGGCATAGAAGTACTGTTGGAAAGTTACAAATTAAAACCCCCACCATCGGACACCCGCTAGCAGCATCCCTGACAAATGAGTTATTCTGAATAGTTCATGGGTATCTTCTTGTTTGTGCCCCTTGACTGTCGTTAAATACACAGGCTTGAGTCCTCCGCCAACAACCCACTACACTCATTTGTTATAGTTACATAGCTTCTTTATGATTTATTCCAATAAAAATGCTGAGTGTATACTTATTTGTTTTCACAAAATTTGCCGTGGATATGAGACGGAGCACATTACGTATGCCCAATATAAGATTTCGAAGTACTTAGCAACGATAACGTGGTCCATGTCAATAACTGGCTTAAAATGCAATTAAGATGAACTTTGAAAAGCACGCCCAGTTATTCTGATGACCGATTTTAGCGATTATATCCGATTAGTAGGTTAACAATTTCTGACGTCGTGTACGTGCTACGGTTTGTATTATTTGGGTAAGAAGCGGGTGACCTAATTGACAGTTGACTAATCACCGAACAGGATTTAGTATAACACAGACGGTCTATGTAAATATTACCAGATAGTGAGTGTTAAACTTGTTTTTGATAGTTGTGTATTATAATCAACAACTTTAAAGTAAACTTTTCAGCTGACAGCTGTCAATCGTCTGCATCAAGATTGCAAAGGTGTTCTTCGAATGTGTAAATGACAAACCGGGCTATATATACCAGCATAGATGTACTATTGAACTAGATTTCCCGATCCCTATAGCTAGCTGAATTTACAACTTGCTTTTTAGTGACAAATAGTCAATATTAATTACAATACACATTATTATTATTTCTCTACATTACATACATAGTGTGCAACAAGTAAACCACTCAAAATGGGGGGACCACAATAAGTCCTCTGTGAATCTCCAGGATTCGCCGTGATTGGTTCGCGCTGATCAACAGTGAACTCGCGTGGAGTCGATTAATATGAATCAATAGCAATCATGTAGACTAACTGATAATCGCATGAACCACTGAAAATCGTCGCGAACCACTCAGAATCTCCGCAAAACACCGACAATTGCTGATAATAGATTACACCATTTTGATTTAGAGTATTTAGTGTAATAGTATTAAATATATCTTGATAACTATCTTTTCTTCATTTCGTCCAAACTTTTAATGACCAAAAATTACATTTTGTGGAAAACGTACTTATGCACTGCGATATTGTGGTATATAATTGGGTTTGGATATAACTGCTTACATCACATTGATGACGTCATAGCGCTCGCTTATCCTCGCCACTCAAGATGTCGGTGTTCCGTGGTCATCGTGAATCACGCTCTCAAAAAATAAATCGCAACGGTGATTAGTGTTTTGCTTATCGCACACTCTGTATGTACTGTACTTTTGTATTTGTTTAAGAGGAAGACGAAACCAGAGAAAGTACACCATACATCTACAATACGCCTCCCGAAACGACACTCGAAAAAACACGAGAAAGGTGAGCAATATAAGATATCCTCGCGCATATAGGGTCATAATCGACCTATATCATAGATTCATGTTAATCGACCTATATCATAGATTCATGTTAATCGACCTATATCATAGATTCATGTTAATCGACCTATATCATAGATTCATGTTAATCGACCTATATCATAGATTCATGTTAATCGACCTATATCATAGATTAATATTGGATTATTGTCCCCCGACATTCCGTCGGAGTACTATAGTAGAGACTCGTGCCCGCGCGTCCGTGCGAGCGTTCATTGGGAAACTGTGTCCGAGCCTGTATTCTTTCAGTTTCTGGGAATTGTTTTTTTTAAACTTGGCACAGATTTCAACCAGCATGGGAACCAGCGCCCTTGCGATTTTGAGTTTAGTCGGAGTCATTTTGGCGGAATTATTGCCCTTTTTCGACATAGAATCGTACAACCTGGGACGCATCTTTTGTCCGAGCCTTTATTCTGTCGTTCTCCAGTTCAGATATATGATATGCACTTTGAAAACAATCTAGTTTACAGAAGTTCTTGGTACCTGGTAACATTGAAATTTAAATATTTGTCATGCCATAAAAGTTATATAAATGAGGTAATAATTTCCAGCGGGTCAATAGTTCTTAAATATTGTGTCACATAATCGCTTGTACCAAATTTCACCAAAAAAAAAATCCTGACAGATTTTGAGAAAATACATTTTGATATACCAAAGTTTGGCAAAACGTGCATCTGACCCTTAATTACGTTTTCTCAAGTAATTGAGAGTAACTTGTATATTGGCCATTTCTCAATTATAAGTAATTAATTACTTTTATAAATAGACATGTGATTCAATTACATTCAATTACTTTCCAAAATGATCATGATTATCATTTAAATGGGACATAATAAGCATGTTTACATTTATTGGTGAGGTTTTATCCTGCAGTTGTCCACGAAAATATTGGGAATAAACCATGTTGTATGGGTATTTAGTTCATTAAACTTTTTATTTTATTGTCTTATATGTATTGCAACTAATGCATACTATTCACGAACAAAATCGTTAGAAACAAAATATAAATTATGTGCATGTCAGATTCAGTCCCCAGTCTGACGTCATTAGAACAAATCCCTACCGGAGCGCACTAGTCATACTTCTGACTCTCTCACCGGCTGGGTAGTACTAGTCTGTGATTTTCTATATTTAGCCACCTAATGCGCACGAGTGTAGACTATACACGATATCTGATCCTACGGAGGATAACATAGGTTTTGATATGCGATATTTATCTGTTTTTACGCTCTTTAAAACACTTCTTCAAATATTTCCGTTATTTCGTCAAAAACACTTCTTCAAATATCTCCGTTATTTAGTTAATAAAAATATTTTCTTATTTTTTTATCACATATCAAAATGAGAGGATATGGTGATCCCCTTTTCATGGGATCACCATATCCGCTCATTTTGATATATGATCCTGTCTTCATTGAGCCACGAGTGACTCCTGAGAGGGGGATCACATACTATATGATACCCTATCCTACGGAGGATCACATATTGTTTGATATCTACACCCGTGCGCATGGCCTGATTTAGCGCGGTGTTCTCCAGTCAAATTGGCGAAACCGATCGCCAAAAAAGTCAAATTGCCCATGTTCTTTGAGAACAATTCCCGCCCTAAAAACTTAATGACAGAATGGAGAATTAGAGCTGTTGACGATTTTCGTAAGCTATTCGTAGCAAGTTAGAACTTGCCATAATCGGATAACCAAATCACACCGTTTCGCATTATAGTTCTTTGGTTCTAGTGGGACTTTCCAAACGTAAGGTAGGACATTACACACATTTGTTCGATATTTTGAGAGCTCAATAATGGAAACAATTTGCTCTGTTCGCTTAGTATATAACATAATATCGTGGAAGTCCACCAAACGTGGGTAAATTGTGCTGGCAGCAGCGTTCTTACCGAGTCATCAAGGGAGGTAAACCCTGCATGGAGTCTTACCGAGTCATCAAGGGAGGTAAACCCTGCATGGAGTCTTACCGAGTCATCAAGGGAGGTAAACCCTGCATGGAGTCTTACCGAGTCATCAAGGGAGGTAAACCCTGCATGGAGTCTTACCGAGTCATCAAGGGAGGTAAACCCTGCATGGAGTCTTACCGAGTCATCAAGGGAGGTAAACCCTGCATGGAGTCTTACCGAGTCATCAAGGGAGGTAAACCCTGCATGGAGTCTTACCGAGTCATCAAGGGAGGTAAACCCTGCATGGAGTCTTACCGAGTCATCAAGGGAGGTAAACCCTGCATGGAGTCTTACCGAGTCATCAAGGGAGGTAAACCCTGCATGGAGTCTTACCGAGTCATCAAGGGAGGTAAACCCTGCATGGAGTCTTACTGATTCATCAAGGGAGGTAAACCCTGCATGGAGTCTTACTGATTCATCAAGGGAGGTAAACCCTGCATGGAGTCTTACTGATTCATCAAGGGAGGTAAACCCTGCATGGAGTTTGCATTATTACATCAGTTATCCTTATCCCCTGTTTCAGACTACAGCAATATCGACACGGGAATAGATATCAAGGACGAAATGAGATCATTAGAGGAACATACATTCTGGAAGAAGCTTGTTGATACAGTTATCGGACCTGACGTTAACGTCGGAATCGACGCCGGGGCAATAGACGATGGGTTGGAGACGTACCGCACGAAAGGTTTGGTGTAAACATATGTATTTCTCTAAATCGTGCACATAAATAACATAGTTGTATAATATATAACGACAATTATTTTAGAGAATGGGATTTTGCAGAAAGTATGACGCTTATATTAGCCATTTCCCCATCTTTGGCATACATATTTATTTACATGAGATATGAAATATTTTCCCGTTTTCTGAATTGTACTGTATATTTGGTCACTTCGATGTGATAATGTGTTGTTATACGTCTGCCTTGTTCCATGTATAGGCAGGAATTGTTATTTATTTATTTATATTTATTTATACTTATTTATTTATGCAGGGCGACTAGGGAAAGTTCAATTTGAGAATCGTTTAGACAACAATATAAATTTTTGAACCCTCAGGAATATAACTATATTCTCCTCCAGGTTTGGCCGCCATGTTGGGTGTGAGTCTCGTCTGGATGACACTTCTCAGTTTGACGTTAGAGTCGCCGCGGTCCTACTACATCACCATCGTCATCGTCTACGGCGTGCTGTATTCTATACAGACGGTCGGAGTTCTGATCTATAAAGCTGACCGAATATCTAAAACGCTATGTGACATTCTCAGCGACCCGAACAAACAGAAATACACACAGGACAGGACTCGCTGAGATGTAGACCAACTCGTCTCGGTCCATAGCAGCTTGTGATGTCGGTTGGGTTCATACCGTTTTGGACCGGGTCTCATCCCGTTAGTCTTCTATATTTACATACTAAGTGTGATTATCACTAAATCCAGCATTCTGATTGGTCGGCGCCCACGTGGCTAGTTGCAAATATTTCTCGGTGAACGCGCAACAGCTCATAACTGCAGCCTCATAATTACATCGACGCGTCATAGGTTTGGGAAAGACGATCGCGTAATGTTTTGGGCGCATTTTGGATTCGGATTGACTTAATAAATCATCGGGTTTCAATATAAAGAGAAATTGTTCCTGTTAACTTTTGCCAAGGGTGCAATGGGATATGTTGGGCTTGTTTTGTCACTATACACTTTTCGATTTAAATACATTTACAAAAGTGGCTTTTTCGCTAAATGTATATAAATATAAGGATTAACTGTCATGTTGACTGTTTTGTGGAGATGTAACCGCGAAGTGAGTGGTCATAACTTGTATGTAAAACCATTCTGGTTTTACACAAGTTATGACAACTTACCTCACGGTTACATCTCCATAAAAACAGTCCACATGACAGTTAATCCTTATATAACGGACTTTACGCCCATAATCGTGGGCGGGAAGTTATCTTGACTGGAAGATTTGCGTATACTTTATTAACATAGCGCACATCCTTTCACACGCATTATCAAATCGAACATGCGTAATATCGGGATGTATAAGTAAACAAAGCCTTGTTTTTCAGAGAAGTTTTATTTGGCGCACTATCAGAAAATGCATGTAAACGATCCGATAATCACCATACCATGTTCTACCACGGTAAATGATATATAATTTTGAAGACATATTAGTCGCGCACATGTCCGATGATTAATCACATGCAGGGGGTTATGTGAATGCCCGGACTGCACGTGTGGATGTAGTGCGTCTTTAAATGAAAGTCCGTTATAGACGAGAACTGGGGCGGGACTCGGTCCAAAAAGCATCATCCTAACCAATATCCCAAGCTGTTGTGGACCCAGAATAATTGTGACCCGCCATATCAAACTCAGTCGTAAGTCGGGATTTTTTTAACCCTGTGCCAATGCATTCTCTTATATATGCGAGTCGACCATAGGTCGCCTCGCATATATAAGAGAATGGATTGGCCTAACAGTTTTTTTATAATTTTTTTAAAATAAATGTTTCTTACAATTTTTAGGACATAAAATAAAAAAAACAACCATTACCCTGCAGGGAGCCCCACACATATGTAGAGGCATATAGAAGAGTGTCGTCTGCTCATGTTTGTCTGGGGCTCTGTATGGGTGAAATTATAATATTGTTAAAGAATACAAGAAAAATTATTAAAATTGTAAAAAATTGTTAGGCCAATGCATTCTCTTACATGTATATATGCGAGGCGACCTATGGTCGACTCGCATATAAAAGAGAATGCATTGGCACAGGGTAAAAAAAATCCCGACTTACGACTGGATTTGATAATATGGCGGGTCACATATCGTTGATCGAAATATATTTATTTTCATTATTGTGTCAATTCTGGACCACCTTCATCTATTATAACAACAGTGATTTCTCTAGTGTGTGATTTTCTTTATTGCGGTATCGTAACCATCGAGGTAAACGTGTGAGGCCACCTTGTCAAGTTGAACGTTTACAATACTGGATTAACGTATGCGCCATTAATTAGTTTGCACATCTGAATGTATAAATAACCCAGTATGTATATATGGTATTATCTTCTTTCGATTAGTGTATACCAGTGTAACATCAACACTAAATACTGCATTACAATATCAGCATGGTAACAGTGCATGCATACATATATAATAAAGTACACACAAAAGTGATATTTGCATCCTTTGTTGCATTTTATACTTTTGCGCGTTGCTCTCGTGTGCGATACAACAATACTAATACATATTATTCACTCACAAGTATGAAATAGACAGTCATCTGAGACGAACTGCATGACAATATTGAAGGTAATCCCAGTTTTCGTTGACGTAAACGAGCTAGTAGGGGACAATAATGGATTACGTCGAACAACGGTAGGCCTTTCTATTATATTAACTATTGTACAGTTCGAAATATTACGAAATAAAATGTCACAATTCTGAAACGAACTCGGTTTATTCCACACACATATACAAAAAAAACACATTTGTTTTGAACTCCACAACAGTGTCAATGGTTGTATTAATATAAGGTGATAACCATATGTTATCACAATGTTCACATAATTTCAAACGAAAGCGAACTAATTTGACCTCGCGACTTCGTAACGGTTCGAGTATTCTCTGAGCGTAAATAAACAAGGAATAAACGTGAGTTATTACTAATTACATGACATATTCTTTTCGTAATGTAATGCGTGGTGTTGGAATACAATACCTCATTATGACCGCAAAATACCACGCTTGCATTAAATGATAACATGTAGATTAAATTTAACGAAAAATGCCGCTACTGGATCTGGCCTAAATTCCGCTATAGAAGACCATGATAATCGCACTTCGACATAAAACAGTATTATCCCTACCGATCTCAATGGCTGAGTTACTTTGAAGGAAACTTGGACAATATTCAAGGCAATTTGTGAGGAGAGATATATATATATATATATATATATATATAGAGAGAGAGAGGAGAGAGAGAGAGAGAGAGAGAGAGAGAGGAGAGAGAGAGAGAGAGAGAGAGAGAGAGAGAGAGAGAGAGAGAGAGAGAGAGAGAGAGAGAGACGAATGAGCTACCATGTTGGCAGTCTGGTTTCCTTAATTTATTCCGCCATGTAACGAATCCGTCAGCAACTTGCGCGAAAGTTCTGGATCCGCTCACTGTTCCGTTCCGTGTAACGCGGCGATGAAGCTCTTTCATCCGCCATATGTACTTGTGGAAGAATTGCGCCGTACAGCAGTTTGGTTTGAGTTATATACGAACGAGTCTATTCTGCGGGTCACCTCTCTGTAGCATACCTTGACTTGGCCGGGTCACATCTCTGTAGCATACCTTGACTTGGCCGGGTCACCTCTCTGCAACATACCTTGACTTGGTCGGGTCTCCTCTCTATGACATACGTTGACTTGGTCGGGTCACCTTTCTATGACATAACTTGACTTGGTCGGGTCAGCTATCACCGATATAATCGCTTGCGCGAATTTATCAAGTTTATACATGACAACTCCAGTAACCTGGAGAAAGTATAAGATGCCGTACACCACAACAATTGTGACGTAATATGACGCCGTTGTCGTTAACGTTGACCCTAACAACGTCATCCATATAAGGCTGACGGACAACATGAGCGCCATTCCTTTCTTTCGGTATACTCCTAGTCCGTCTTCAATTTCAGTTTTACTGATTCCGGTGTTGACTGATTTACCTAGAGTCCTATCCACTAAATCTTGCCAGAAGTCTTGTTCGTCACGTGATGCCATTTGATCGGCTGGGGTTATGCCGATATCAACTTCACTGTAATCTGAAATGATGCAGAGCAGAACTCACAGGCCAATGTGTCGGTACAAACAGAGTTTGCAGTAATCAGAACGATCAACGCGGGGGAGCTAATTATTTACTGTCCAGTGTAATAACATATGCGAGAGTGGGTAACCATAAGTGAGTCAGCACTTGTCCCCAATCCCTTTGTCTGTATAAACAAATATACGTGTTATAATTATATCATGTGTTATATAGACAGAACACAACGCGCATCTTAATCTTTTATAAAATTAGTTGCGGATGGCGCAAGGATATATATCGCGAGAGGGTAGCTCGAGCGAAATGTAACTATGCGCCGTCCGCAACGAGTTCGATAACAGATTCGAGATTATGATGCAAGTTGTGTTCCGTATTTATTCTACACTGTTGTGTCAGATAAATTCAGTCCATTATTGTCACCTTCATTGATACTATGACTACCTTTATTGTGATTTATCTCTCTCTGATTAATAACCAGTAATTTTCGGAGCATCACCCGAATCGGATCGTTGACGTAATGTACGTCATCTTTCTTGGCGACAACGTCAACAAGAATAGTTCCGGCTTGTATTCCACTAGAGTTATACACTAATATGTATTCAATGGCTCTTATTCCGTTGAATATATGTGCCTCGCGTCGATGGGTGTGGAGTAAATAAATTAGATACATATATATATTTAAACTAAACATGGAGAACCCCTCTCATCCAACTGTGGGTCACCATGATTCGCCCCGTGATTGTTTCGCAGTAATCACTGTGAATTACGTGGAACTTATTAATATGACTAAACAAAAATCATGTGAACTGACAATGCCAATTCGATTTATTGCACACCAGTATTAACTCTATATTGATAATTATCTTGTCTTGATTTATTCAAAGTTTTAGTGACCACGAAAATGACAATTTGTGGCATGGTAGATTAATAAATGAAGAGAAGGTGGGGGTTCTACGACACTGTCAGCTGCCTGTATTTTTGTATGCTGACTCGAGTTTCCCTACACAAATGCCAAGGTGCATAATTTGAATTGTTTAGTTTCTTATAACAAAAACGACCCCGTAAGACAGAGCGCCCGATGGCGAACAAGCTTAATGTTACGACAACCGCTGATGACAATACATAACCAACCACAGACAGTTCGTCTGGATGGAGAAAGCAACGACTCATTTGAGTGGGCATTTCCATATGATTCTCCAGGGCGAACGTGATATATGCAAATTTTGTCCTGGAAATAGAACAATATGACATTGCTTACATATTTGAGTTACAGTGCATATAGAGTGTGCAACAAGCAAAACACTCAGCACTGGGGGACCCAACATACAAACATTGTGGATACACCGTGATGTGTTCGCGGTAATACACAGTGAACTTGCGTGGGGCGTATTGATATGCATTAAATACATATGTGACTCGCCATATCAAATCCAGTCGTAAGTTGGGATTTTGTTTACCCTGTGCCAATGCATTCTCTTATATATGCGAGTCGACCATAGGTCGCCTCGCATATATAAGAGAATGCATTGGCCTAACAATATTTTTGTTTTTATGTGTAACCAATCAGGTAAGTGGGTGTCAGACCAGGTAACACGAGTTCCAGGGTAAGCAACACCAAACCTAGCACACCATAATGACAGAAAACAAGTCAGAGTGAAGCAATGGCAGGTAGACCAAAGATGGCCTAATTGTTAGTCAACAGAGGTTTTAGTACGAAAGGAAAACGGCTTAAACATATTCGTCATTTTACCCACATAATATTGGCGGAGCAAAAATGTAATGGATGTCAAGAACAAGAGGAGAGTGTATGCAAAGTATATGAAAGAAAGGGGATATATTAGGGTTAGGGTCCCAATCACATGCAGATTTTGAGTCGGAGAGCAAAGTCACGGAGCGGCTGAAATATTTTTAATTAAGAACGTACAAGTCGAAAGAGGATAATTAAAACCAAAGATACCTAAGAATTTGTAATTTAAGGAAAAAGGTAAAACTTTAAAATTTCAAAGACCAAAGAGGTAAAGTTTTGAAAAGTCAAAAGATCGATACAAACAATAGGATCTTCATCAGTTGCAAGTCGCTAACCTGTGCCATATTAAGCATGTGAACACAAACTGTTCGGCCTTTACTCGCATATATAAGAGAATGCATTGGCCTAACAATGTTTTATCATTGTTTTTAAATAAATGTTTCTTACAATTTTTAGGATATAAAATAAAAAAAACATCCATTACCCTGCAGGGAGCCCCACACATATATAGACGCATATAGAAGAGTGTCGTCTGCTCATGTTTGTCTGGGTCTCTGTATGGGTAAAATTGTAAAATTGTTAAAGAATACAAGAAACAATTATTAAAATTGTAAACAATTGTTAGACCAATGCATTCTCTTATATATGCGAGGCGACCTATGGTCGAATCGCATATATAAGAGAATGCATTGGCACAGGGTAAACAAAATCCCGACTTACGACTGGATTTGATATGGCGGGTCATATATATCCGAACTTCACTCTCACACCAAAGGCTGAAGAGAACGGCCATCGTTAACAACACGGGGACTCTTATGTCTATAAACAGCAACGCATGCGTAACACATACTTTGTTTGTCCTTTTTTTTCTTCTTGCAACAGTCAATTTTCGGCAATTTAAAGCAGCTGACCTTCGTAGCGTTCTGAAATATCAAATGTCTTCGTTAAAGGCCCACTTAATTTTCGAATCTCAAGATTAGATTATGAACAACATGTTCCATATTATATAACATTCGATAGAATAAACTCCTAAACATTGTAGGCTATTATCAACTTAAACGGTCGAATAAACTGTGAAGATGTTGTTTATGTCAAGGGGGAGACGTGTGTTTGTGCTTAACTTCGATCTGGTCTTGGAGCAAAATCCGGACAGACATATCCTACTGGTTTATATATATACAAATTCATTATTAATAGTGAATGCTCTTTACTTTGTTGTGACCGGCGAAAGGTAAGAATACAAACAAACAACAATAATAATACGATAAAACAACAATACGATAAAACAACAATAACAATACGATACAATTGGCTCTTTAGAAAGTCAACGTCTAACCCTAAACAAAGTCAATGGAATGGGTCGACAGGTCCGATCTCATTATTTCCTGATAAGCAATATATGATTCGCTGCTATGACGTCCGTAACTATTACGGATGTAAAAGTGCACGCCGTGTGCTATATGGTCAGTAGGTACTACGGACCTACTTCAGCACACTAGAAGTAGGCCATTATACATAACTGGAACTCAGAGATTGGTGCATCGGAATAACTGTATATCCAAGTTTCTAACAGTGTATGACGTTCCACGATTGTGAACGATAATAGCCTTTCAACCGAGTCAGTTTTATAGTTCTTGTGGTATTCCCGTTATAGTTTCCCATTGGAAAATGGCAATAACGTCAACGGCCCAGCACACGACATCATACCGTCATTTAGCAGCGAAGAGGTTAATTCTCAAAAATATTTATGGGTCACTGGGTCGGACAGTCCTTCCCGGTGCTGGGCATACCATGGTAATTTAAGGGGATAGTACCGGTCTCAAAGTGGGGAGTTGGTCAGTAGTTGTTGCTCTATTGTCAATGGGAGAACCATTCTGGCTATTTTCGAGAATCAAGGCATGTGTCACACGCGCTTGGCTGCATACATCAAAAGAGAAGCGTGTACATACACTCGATAATGTGCGTCCCAGTTTTTAAATGCCCATAATTATTCACGAATGAGTATATATGTCGAGTCACGATAAGGCGAAAGACATGACATGTATTCGATGTGACGTTTCCCCTTCCACAAACAAACTGGCAGCCGTTAATCGAACATAAGTGTGACCTCTCACCTTTTCTCTGGTTCCCCAGGATCTGTCAGTAATGTTTGCGACCGCATACATCGGTTGTACGAAATACAAAGACGGGAGGAAGAAGAAGTAAACCACGCCCAATGGGAGGAGTTTGAAAGTGTCCGGATGTAGCGCTGCAGTCACGAATAAGAGGCCAATGGTGACCGCCATGGTGAAACTATAAATGTTCAGCCATAGTTCCGGATATTCTGAAAAAAAAATGGGAATTTAAATACGCATATAATTATAGCAATTTCATTCAAATTTGGTAAATCGTTTACAACAATATCTTCATCGAGTTCGCAAACCAGATTTGTCCGATTTTTTGTACACGAGTTACGACCCTTAGATTGTCCATATTTAGCAAATTTATGACCGTTCACCCGAAAACTTAAAGGCACGTGAGGCCTTAGTTGTCGAAAATATTCATATTTGTTCCAATCACCGTAAACAGAAAAAACAGTAAAACGCATACAGTTTCGTTCATATATACCATGACCATCGCGTAAACAGCATGTTATCACAAAGACCTACTATATTTTACCTAAGCAAGAGCCTGATTGTGTTACAGAAGACAGCACAATGCTACTGGCTAATAACACACAAATGGCATAAACGCTCTTTATTAGTTCTATATCAGGAATTCACCCACAAAGAACGCTCTTTATGTTTACCATCATAATATAAACAAACACCAGAAAAGTAACTTTTTATGCTTTTGTTTACATAACAATGGTCAACCATATGACAATAACATACTGTTTATGCGATATTTCTTATTTGTATACGGACAAAGTCTGTCTACATTTTGATGTTCTTTCTGTTTGTGGCGGTTTTGGACGGTTGGAAATATTTTCACAGGATACCCACCGCCAAGGCCAACCGTACCTTTAAACATAAATTTACGTCAACCTTGTATTCATATGTTATGCGTGAATCCTTCACAGCGTTCATTTTATTACACGCTTGTTCCCAGAAGTACAGTTTTATTGCTGTTCCATATTTACAAATACGTATGGAACGTACGTTCTATACGCATCTCGTTGACGTAAAATGACGTACATGACGTTCGCCTCAACCATGAAACCTGAACTATAAAATAAAAGCATCATCACTCGCCCTCTATGTGACTAAATGAACCTGTATCAGGTCTGGCAATTCCCAATTATAGCTATAATAGTAGCTATTGTAGCTACATATACCCATTGTTGATGGATGCATCTGGTTGAAGCGAGATAACTCAATCCAACAAACAATCGTTGAAACATACAATAACCTGATTTGATTATTCGTATTAAGTTAATATAGTTTGACATTTTCATGTATAAATAACAAAATAGTCCAACATGGTTACTTTTTCCTGACAAGTGTTCCTAAATACAAGAATTGTAGATCATATATGGATGGATGCGAGTCCCATATCACATAGCATAACAGATTTCTGAACAGATACACGTTCTTAGCTATGCTTGTCGGATATTCCGCAAGCTGTTGCAACCAAAATGACACCAGCAGTGGTTTCATAAGTTGCTACCAAATAATACTCCTCAGCCTTAGTTGCAACAGCTTGCTGTAATGCTTACGCGCCATGCCAATTGGTAAAATATGTTTTACGATAGTCAAATGTAGCTACTATAGCTACATATAGCTATAATTGGGAATTGCCAGACCTGTGTATTATGTACGGGTTATAGGACGCGAAGCGTGTAAAAAACACAGAACGACACGGCGTGTAAATGGGTTTGTCGATACGACACTCGTGCTGTCGCGGAAGGATAGAACTCGAGGAGCAAGCACCTCTCGTTCTATCCATCCGCGACAGCACTCGTGCCGTATCGACAAATCCATGTACACATCGTGTTTATTCTGTGTATATCTCGATCGAGTTCGAACACCAGGTTTATCCGATTTATTTTTGCCTGATGCGGCCTTTAGATAATTTATTTTTGCCTGATGCGGCCTTTAGATAATTAATTTTTGCCTGATATACGGCCTTTAGATAATTTATTTTGCCTGATATACGGCCTTAAGTTTGTATATTTTTATAGACTGGACATTGGCTAAACGAGGATACTTCGCTTCATTTTGCGCTTAAATGTAATAATGCCCCCCCCCCTAGATTAGTATGCGTCGTTCCCAGGTCAGGCATATCCTGAATACAACTATTATATTTATATTTAACTATAATAATGGCACACATGGGCCATATGTCTATGTGTGAAGTGGTCGCATGCCCCTCGTCTCTGAATAAAGATTTGTCAGCTAGTTATCGGTATTGGTTAACCCTTTACCCAACAAACCGGCCAAAACCGGCCAAATAAAGCTTCAACAGCCTAAAATATCTTCGGTCTGTCTCAATAGAACCATACAAATATGGATATCATTGGAACCGGTTCATTGACCACATTGTGATAGTTACAGTTATGCCCTGTGCCAATGCATTCTCTTATATATGCGAGTCGACCATAGGTCGCCTCGCATATATAAGAGAATGCATTGGCCTAAACAAAAATCTTTTTTTAACACTTTTTACCATTTTTTTCTTACATTCTTTAACAATTTTATAATTTTTAATGTGTTAAGCCAATGCATTCTCTTATATATGCGAGGCGACCTATGGTCGACTCGCATATATAAGAGAATGCATTGGCACAGGGCCGTTCTGTTGGGTAAAGGGTTAATGCATTTATGTGAAATGTTCTGCCTCATTACTCATTTTGTTCGTGAGTATGAATAATAAACTTTGTTGATTGATATATCCGTATTAAGATATAATTTGAACATAGCAATTATCACAAAACAAACTCTATCTATCTATATATACAAGTCATTATGTTGAAGTTTGACAGGATACGCATTATTGCTTAGCTATACACTTTTGATGTGACACATTTTTTTGGTAAGTTTTGGTAATTTTTGGCGTGTTCGCTGTAAAGAACAAATTTGAACTTGTCCAGATATGTCAGGGTAGCAATTGCAGGGTCAAGATAATTTCATGGAAGAGTAGTAAGTTGGGAGAATGAGGTGCGGATGTATTTGGGTCCAGTGAAAAACATTACAAATTTATTACGCGCGCCGCGTGTAACTAATGTACAAATTCTTGTATCGCCTGGGCGCTGCCATAGCGCATGGGAGTTCCATTTATAGAATGTTAATTATACGGACACATTGGAAGTTGTAGTGCGACCCCGAGGCCGAGCTGTAGTGCGACCCAGAGACCGAGCCCGGTAAAATGTGTAGTTGAGAATTTCGTTTATTGGCGTTTACATTGTGTCACTATTGTTTATTTTTGGTTTGTGATAAGCTATACCAATTACACATAACATAAATAAAAAAGATTCTATAATTACAATCATGGGTATAAAATATTTGATCTTGAGCGCGTTACCATTTCTGACTATCGTTTTCTTGTGAACTCACTGTATATGGTTATGATGACAATGTTGACGTAGAGATAGCTAGCTGATAAAATCCACTGAACGCCAAGGTAGAAGCTGAGGAACACAGAGAGCGTTATCTGTAACTCCTGACTGATGAGACAGCATGCTGTCGGAAATAGCACGCACACACACCCCATGTAGAACATCGACAGTGGGAGGGGCATTCCGCTGATGTCAGACTGAGTGACAGCCATGAGGACCAATGTCGTGCTTGGGTTGATAAGGTTCCGGATCGACACGTTGATGACGTAGAATGAATATCCTAAAGTGAAGAATTCGTTGTGTCTGGCCAATTTCGGTAGGTTTTTGATGAGTATGATATTGTTTATGTAGTCCGACATTATCCAACGTCTGCGCTGTTTGAATAGTTCGCTATATCGGTCTGGGCAGTATGTAGAATTATAACCTTCGCTAGAGTACTGCAGACGCCATCCTTTCAGCATCATTAGCGTGCACACCCATCTGTCTTCCCCTGAGAGAAAAGCCACTGAAACTCAATTATTCATAAACAACATCAGATCATGTCATGAAGCTATACTCCAGCTGCACCCGTAGATACCGTACCAATTAGAAGAAGTGGTATATTGAATCGCGCCTTTATCGCGATATTGAGCGCGCCCTTTTTGAAGAACACATATCTAGATTATCTAACCAGTTATTAATATGCTATGAAAGCATTGCGAGTAGAGCATTTTAACCGTCTATCAAGCAACCTGTCAAGACAGTCCGAATTTACGATATAAATTAAGAACAATATAAATCACCCCACCTGCGATGTAAGCGTGATACTGGGTCGAAAATATCGCGCTTAATATGCCAATTCTTCTGACTTGTACTGTATTTATATCACATTTTAGTAGTACAAACATGATTACTGTTTGATGTTCGGACATGTTCAGACAGGAAACTTTAAAACATTGAACAAACAAGGCGGTGAATATATTTATGTGTTAATACTTGCTCCTCAATAACTTACTTCACAGTAGGGGTGGTACTGACTTTAGTTTGCATATGTTTGTGTTAGCTGATATCGCAATATACATTGAATCACTTATCATGGAGAAATTCCATGATTGTATTTAAGCGACGCAAAGAACAAATGCCCACAGAGTCTTTTAGATCATACAATTTCGAGTTGGGACCTTCACCTACAGGGCACTACAGTATTAAGGAACATGTATTAACTAAGAAAGATATTACATGCACTGCCTTTTCAATGCTATAAACTTCCCTGTAACAACATAAAAATGTCCAAGGTATTGTATACTGGTGGAATGTTCGCTTCGTGCGTAGCTAGGTGAGAGTCATGGCATGATCTAGAGCAACAAATGAGACGATAACTATTATGTCAGCCAGGGTGGTGGATATGTGATTCTTGCAGTACAAACGGTGGGACACTTCGTGCTGGCAAATATTCTGGTAGTTTTTTCCCAATCCATATTTAGTATAAGAGTAAACTATTTTCCAACTTTCAACTTGAGTTAAGATTGAAGTGGCCGTCGATTTCAACCCATACAGCTAGACTGCTAGGTAGTTGGAGTATTAATTATAATATAACAGAGTCGAAACGAAATTCCACACAGTTGACAGTTTCGTTCTGGATCAAGGGAGATGGGTGCAGTTTGAAAGTTTGAGTTGAATTTCAGAGACTACATTTTGCCACGTCTCTGCACACGCAGCCAGCCTATATTATATCAGTAACAACGTTGTTCCTCGGTGCACAACGTAATAACTTACTATTTATTATTCGAGAGTAACCCAATCAGTGTTCGCGCTGGACCGAAAAAAACTTTTGCCAAAAGTTTAGCCAAATGAAAATTTTATTAGCCAAATGAAAAAAACTTTAGCCAAATGTTTTTTGGCCAAATTAAATAAAACTATGGCCAAATTAAATCATCGTTTTTTGGTCGGTTCACAATTAATGAATAAAACATCATATCTAACAGACACAGGTAAAATACACATTAATTTAACTAATTTTGATGAACTAGAAATATTTTTATATAATATCATTTATTAAAAATGTATTAATCTTTATGTGAAAGAGTTATTTGGGGGGGGGGGGGGGGGGTGACCCGGGATTGTCCTTCTTAATGTCATTATGTTATTGTTTTATATCAATATCTTTTAATTGATTAAATAATGAAATATTAATTATCCTTGCGAAAATATCTAAGTGACATCTGGAAACTAATAACTTAATATTGTTACGCCATTATCAAATTACAATCTGTCATAAAAGCATGCATATTATTTGGAATGTATCGGTATTGACAAATAGCCACAAAATATCTGTCGTGATTCACATTTGGCTGATTAAAATATTGTCTTACACTTGGTGCTCATAAACCTTGACCGTCATGCATACAATGTCATCATAACCATGCATTGTGCAGGAGCCCCGTTGGTGACTAGATAGACAATAAGGATTAGCGGATCAAATTTAAAATAATGACTTTTGCTGTTTCGTGCACAGTGACGGGTTTCCCTTTGTACAATCGGCGATATATTCCCACTTACGATGCTTTCGGACTAGATCGTTCGCATCACAGAATTGAAAACCCACTTGCCAAAAATTCATGCTTTCATTCTCCATTTCGGGTCAAAAAAAGTTTAGCCAAAAGTTTAGCCAAATGAAATTTGTATTAGCCAAATTCCAAAAAGATTAGCCATTGGTTAATTTGGCTACCGACAGCGCGTACACTGAACCCAATTCATATTGTTAGCCAGTCAAATTTACGTTTCTTTTATGCAAGAATATCATATAAGTTGTGTATAGCCCCTTTCTCGGTCGTGATATGTCATAACGCCTAAGACGACGTTAAGCCATACCTAAACACACAAACATAACTCGGTTCAAGACATATTACAGATTCGTCGTGGACATGTTCATGTATAACCGATATAAATAGGGGCCATTGTGTTAACGGTTGGATGGTAATTTGTCTATGGGGATAGTCCCGTAACATTTTTTGCAACATATTTGGAGAAAACTAGCCCAATACGCACCCATAATTGCTAATCATTTTAAAAGTTGATATCCGTGATAATAACCTAATGCAAATGTTAGCAATTACCATTGCGCTAAAAAGACCGAAACACATCGATATATAATTATACATGTATGCATGTCGAACCAATATCAACTTGGTGCCATTTTGTTGTGGTTGCTATGGCGATAGCACGTTGGGTTGTAATTTGTCAATACGGGGATATTTCGATAAACAGCTTTTGCAATATATCCTACATACAGTAAACAACATGCCACCATGGTAACGACAGTCCGTGCAATATATCTTACATACAGTAAACAACATGCCATTAAGTATATCTTACATACAGTAAACAACATGCCACTATGTATATCTTACATACAGTAAACAACATGCCATTATGTTAACGACAGGCGGTTGAACGGTAATATAGTCATTACCGGGATAGTCCGACGAAAATCGTTTTAATGTATTTGACATACAGAAATCTACACAAATGCTCACCAATTACTAATCATATTAAGTTTATATTCGTGACGATAGCACACTGTATTATTTTTTCAGTATGATGATGTATATATGTATGTGATACGTCTCTATTATGTTTACAAAATGTATGATGACTTGAATTCTGATTCTGAGCAAAGGCCAATACACATCGTTTACCACTACTTTTGGCGAAGCTATCGGCTGCCTTCATCACTGGTGTTCCGTAGATGTCGATGACGTCACCTAGCGCCTTGGCTCTGTATAGACTGAAACACCCAGGGCAGCATATTACTGATCCAACAGTCGACTCTGACGGCTTCGCAAACCAAAAACCTGAAAGACGTTAGCCTTTTTTTATTTTACCCTAGGTCACATTGACACTGTTTTTATCGATTATCATTTCATATGATTTCTAAGTCAAGACACACGCAATGCCTAGCTAGTAAGCCGTGTAATGTAGAGGCGATACGAAAATCAAGATCGAAGTCCTGCGTGACACGCCAATCTACACGAATCAACAAAAAAAAAAACAACACATGTACCAAAATCAAAACATTAAACGGACGCAACAAGTGATGGGTTGTCTATAGCTTCGTGTCGGTCTTTCGAATTAACACAACTAACTTTCATGCAGAACCGAACAATTGTAACGTGTCATCGGCCATTGATTTTGATGTGAATTGATGCATATAGAGACATCTCAAAGAACGTGGCGACAGGGGTTTGGGGTATCCCACCCTCCAATTTTGACCGCAGCAGTTTTAAATGATATGCCTGACACAACGTTTGGGACAAAGGTTTCAACTATTCAAGTAGTTTGATATTCCAACAAGTATTTAGTATAATACATGTCCATTTTGGAAATGTACGAAACTTCTTCTATGTTTTTGTACTGAACATTTTTAATCACAGATGTAAGGGTGTCGAGTTATAAATTTACAACAGTTGGAAAGCTTCAGGTATCAGCTGGCAAATTTCGACACAGTGAGTGTACGAATGGAATTTCGCAAACTTGGGAGTTTGTCTGGTTCTATGGGTGAGGTTGCAATTTCAAGGTAGACCCTCGCTAAGGATGAGAGTCCTATAAATTGGAGGGAAATGTTTAGACAATTAGTTAAAAAAAACTACCCATTGCCTGAACAATTATTAAGGGATAACTAATTATCTAAGTGTATTTAGTATAGAAAGTCGCATTGAGAGGAAGGCCTAATTAGTTAATTCACGGTACAGTAACCACAGGCCTCTAGAAAAATAATTACCATTAGTACAAACAATTTAACCACCGTCGTGGTACATATTTTGGCTCCCTTGTCCTTAATCACGATATCAGGCATAGCAAAATACTCACTGCAAGCAAAGTCAAACAGTTGCATCCATGCCAGAAGTCCTTTCCTCTTACAGAGCGGCACGGTGAACCCACAACATCCTCCAACGCGTGTGTCAAGTGTACAGGTGGTTATGAGGGCTCTCACAGCGTCATCCTTGAATTCAATGTCCGCATCTGTTGCTAGAACGTAGACATTGTCATCCAATGTATTCAGGTCCACACTTTTCGTCTCCTCGGACTTTAAATTGACCATGAACACATCGGGGATGTTACTAGATCCAAATGTTCCCTTATGGTATCTGTTCAGGTCCCGAAATGTGTGTGGAATGTCACCGCTTATGTCACCGCTTATGTCGCCGTTCGGCAAATAAACCTGATGTCGAATAATTTTACTAGGTTTAACTTTGTATCTGTAGTTGAGTATGTAGCTCATGTACATTATCTGACTCCATCGCTTACCGGACTTGCAGACCGATGAGTCCTTTAAGTGCAGGATTAGTGGCATGGAAGTTAATCTCCAGCGGAATTGATAACCAAACGGAGTTTTTTCCGATACACAATCTTCCGCCTTCAACTCTATGGCTTCCATAGCCATGTATATTAGTTGGTAACCAAATTCTTGGATTTGTCCATCGATACTCGCGCCATCTATAAATATATGAGACTCGAAGTTCACATCTTTGAATTTTCCAGATGCGTCCAGTCTGTATATGCTCCGAAGAAGTCGGCGCATTTCGTAATCGGTTTCTCTATACATAGTGGTGCATATAAATATGTGGCATTTATTTTCCTTCTGTGTCACCGTATTGAATGGTTTATAGTTGTTGTAAAAGTTCTGATCAAACATGAACGTCGGAATATGGTATCGGATGAAGTTTTTGATCGCTGGTGTATTCACAACGGCAACTCGTGGAGCAAAGGATGATAACATAAACATATAAGGTAAAACCCAAAGCACCGAGGCCAGAATTTCAACAACCCAGAAAATAAATGTATTAGTGTCCGAGCATCGAGGCGTTTCTTTTTCGCACAGAAACAGGATGGCGGCAGATGACATTAACCCCGACAATGCAGAAGGAACTATCACGCCCATTGGTGTTTCCCCCGACAGAACAACAAAATGAATCATTGCTATCAACAGTACTGACGTCAAGACGAACAACCACAGAATGTCAATTTTAATGTCAAATATTCTCGAGAGTAGTCTTTGGTTTACTAGCGGGACTCTAGTTTCATTGGTGAACCATGCCAACAGAAGGATTCCGGCTGTGTATGAACAAACTCTGATAACCGCGTAAAGTATTTTGGCTCGTTGGCTAAGCATAAGTCCGTCCAATGAACATGTGACGTAGCGTTGGATACGTTTGTTCCACAATATACACACACCAGTTGTGCAGACGGTGAAAGTGATGGCGTCTTTGACCAGTATGATATCATAAACAACAGATGTAACTAAAAGAGTCAAGTATATAGTGAGCATAAATATAATGTATAGGGAACTCTTTGCCACCACGGGTGATTGACTGTACGTCAGCCCAGAGAACAGCTTCCATTTCCGGATCCAGTCGATGAAAACCTGCAACATCAGATACACTGCGTGAGATTTGACATTGCTTGTGAAAACAGCTCCTGACAACTTTCGCGCGTTATGGACTACTATTATGAATTATGAATAGGGTACTGTGTCGACAGGCATGTAAATTTGTTTTATGGTTTATGCCAAATGGCAAAGGTGATGTCAAGGCCTAGTAATCTACAAACTGGGTGGACTGCACCACACCGACCCCACGGACTAGCAGGAAAAAACTAGTATGGAAGATCGACTGGTAACCGAGGGCGAACCCTCGGCTATCTATAAGTCAACAAAGGATATAGAATAGTAAAATGACTGATAATTCTGTCGCTATAAATATAATTTTTCACGTGATACGTGCATAAAACGGGTGTGTGTATATAATGATGGAAAAGGAACGTAGCTGTAAAGCATATTAAAGATATGGGGGTGGTTTAAGGTTCTGTTGCCCAATTTGTACAGATACAGGTTTCCCCGTCCATCATGATATAAGATTTGTGAGGCATGATCCAGGAGCGGTTTACAGAAATTTGAAAAAGATTTGGAACGTACATACCAAAGTAAAGTTGAATAGCCAAAATAGATAATTTTGAACTTTAACAAAGAGCTCCCACATTTTGGAAAGATAGAATTGACACCGGAAGCGTCATCAGTTGCTAGCGCTTGATTCATGACTTCCTAAACGGTTGCCATGTTTATCCTTTTCGGCACTTTCGCGCGTTATGGACTACTATTATGAATTATGAATAGGGTACTGTGTCGTCTGTAAATTTGAGTTGAACGACTGTTCAGTTGGCCTGGGAGATATCTAAAATGAAAATGCCGCGAACGAAAAACAGGTTTTATATGCAGATATCTGGAGATAACTAATTCTCAAACTAATTCTCACCTTAATGTTTGCTCAATCGAGTCCCAACATGAGACATTCACTTTATTACGGTAGTTCAATGCGTTGCCAATCTGTAGTTAATAATACCAGCTGTAGTGATTATAACAGTTCGTGCACTCTCGTGTTATGGTATGGGTTATCTAAGCACAAACCAGGTGAACGACAAATAGCTTACATATAAATTGTAAACCTACATGCCTGGTCGTAGACACGCAAGCTTTGAATTCAAACATCGAACCTACAATTGACTATGCACTGACAACACATATACGTACATCACAGCAAACGTAAAAATATCACCTTACTGATAGTGGCAAGACGTTTCAACAGCATTATTGTCTCACAAACGGACTCGTAGCTGTCAATTCTGCGAAATGGTTTTGGACCATGCGCAGTTCGTTGTGCGAAAGGTATCAATTAAACACAGTTTAACCCTGTCAGTGCCAAGTCCGATTTTTGTATCAACCCATATTTCCTTGATCATTTTTCAAATTGATTGATTATAATAATGTGATACATTGATGGAAAGAGCTCTCAGAGCTTGAAAAATCATCAAGGAAATATGGGTTGATACAAAAATCCACCTTGGCGCTGAAAGGGTTAAAGTTCGGGTGTTTTATACGTTCGTGTCTTTACGGGATATACATTCGCCCGATCCATAAACGGGCGTGTTATGTTATCATGTTTATCATGTCAGTGTGTATCCGCGTCGATAAACGGGCGTGTTATGTTATCATGTTTATCATGTCAGTGTGTATCCGCGTCGATAAACGGGCGTGTTATGTTATCATGTTTATCATGTCAGTGTGTATCCGCGTCGATAAACGGGCGTGTTATGTTATCATGTTTATCATTTCAGTGTGTATCCGCGTCGATTCTTGGTCCAGTAAGTTGATTGTTTAATATGGTCATAGCTTATTTTTGCAGTCGTTATACTGACATTCGATTAGCGTTGTTTAGTTTCGGGTCATATGCTCTTTGCTCATCTAATTGATATACATGAATGACGTTTTAACAATTCCACTGTCACATCGTGTACTCATATACTATAAGACGACAGCTGTATTGAGAAACAACTGATCTGAACAAATTAAAAACACATTAAAATCAAAATTAAACTAAGTGTAACATCAATCCCAAAAGTACCCTGCCAAAACCTGCTACGATTGAGGGGGGACTATCAGGCACATTATAATTAACAATAACAATAGTAATTTCTTGAGCTGTATACATTCATATACATCAAAATGTACATTCAATTTTTTGTCGGTATGAAACGGTCTCCATTCATTATTTCATACGTGTAAGAGATGGCTTAAGATAAGCATTATGCTTACTGCCAAATCCCATTATAACCATCAATATCTCTCATCATCATACCGTGAATTTTGTACATTATATTGGTTAAAATAAAATATGTTTAAACTAACGGATCTGAAGCACAACCTGAGAGTGTGCAGTTTCGTTTCGTTTCGGTTCGGGTCACATGCTCTTTGCTCATCTAGTTGATATAAATGAATGACGTTTGTTATATTCTGTGACGAATATATTAAACGTCGCAAGCTCCATCTGGAGAGATGTATGTGGGCTTATCCCTGGTGTGGATGCACAGGAGAAATGTATGTGGGCTTATCCCTGGTGTGGATGCACAATATGGCTATTAACCGGATACGATTAGCCCTGTGTCGCGTGAGTGTAGCTTCTTGATACCAATACGCATGTGTCATATATCTCGACACTGGATGATCAAACTACCATTGTGATGAACCATTAAGCATGTTGGATCCGAATTATCATACCAACCTTATTGATCGTTTCTGGTTGTCATTACCACATAACAAAGAACCATCTGGCACTTGGGATCCGAATCGTCATGGTGATTAGTTAGAAACACAGGTGGGGAGGGGTTTAATTACCATGGTGATAGTGAAAAACACAGATGGGGGGGGGGGGTAATTGTCGATTTTTTACCCTGTGCTAATGCATTCTCTTATATATGCGAGTCGACCATAGGTCGCCTCGCATATATAAGAGAATGCATTGGCCTAACAATTTTTATCATTTTGTTTAAATAAATGTTTCTTACAATTTTTAGGACATAACATAAAACAAACATCCAGTACCCTGCAGGGAGCCCCACACATATATAGAAGCATATAGAAGAGTGTCGTCTGCTCATGTTTGTCTGGGGCTCTGTATGGGTAAAATTATAAAATTGTTAAAGAATACAAGAACAAATTATTAAAATTGTAAAAAATTGTTAGGCCAATGCATTCTCTTATATATGCGAGGCGACCTACGGTCGACTCGCATATATCAGAGAATGCATTGGCACAGGGTAAAACAAATCCCGACTTACGACTGTATTTGATATGGCGGGTCACATATAGCGTCGCTAACACGCTATCGACGCTTTTTCTGTGGTTCACAGTGAATCGTGGTAAACTCTGGCCAGTCCCCAGGGTTGGTAGAATCGCGATGAGTCCTGGCCACCCACAGTGGGCTTAGCGGAGTCCCAACTGTGTTAAGTGTTTCGCTTATCGCACAAACTTTACGAACTGTACCTTGAGTTATATGTGTTGTGGTTAATACTTGCTCCATTCTACATGTACCCCGTTCCAATGCGTGGCACAATCATTACCCTGATGAGCCTGAACACTCAGTAACAATTTACTACTTCCCGGGGACAGGGGTACAGCCACAATGTGGCTAGCATACTGACAATATCTTTCACTGCTCATAACCAGGCACCCTTTTGAACGTGGTCGACACAAACAGAGTGCGCGCGACCTGGCTCAATGGTCGCAATCTGGCGCGACATTTGAACTGCGTACAATCCGACAATTGCAGGTCGATCAATTCGGCTAAGCTACAGCTGTGTGAAACTCACATTAGACCAGCGGCGGTCTGCGAACTCATCTAGCTGTGCTGAGAGCGAATGCAAGTACGACGCGCTAAAACTTGGACTACGGTTGTTGGTGGATTGCTGTATGAATGAGATAGGGCGTCTTTAAATCATACATACCTCTTTCTGCAATATGTAGGATACACCTTCGGCAACGCCAAGTGTATGCTGAAACAGTGGGATGAGTAGGAAGGCCGGCATGCGTGGACAGACAACCACAAGCAGACAGACGAGGAGTAAGCCTTCAACCAATGAAATCACGACGCCCTATAATGGTGAATATGTCGGTTGTTTAGCATGGACACTCGTCTGGCAGGAGTTTATACTTTAGGTTTAACATTTGCCTGTAAGCTAATTCGATGAACATGCTTCATTATGTTTATGTCATAATATTTACACACTAAGTGTTGTCATCACTAAATCCAGCATTCTGATTGGTCGGCGCCCACGTGGCTAGTTGCAGTTATTTCTCGGTGAATGCGTAACGCCTCATAACACCAAGCTAATAACACCATCGATACGTCATTAGGTTTGGAAAGACGAACGCGTAATGTTTTGGGCGCATTTGGACTCGCGCAGGATTGACTTAATACATCATCGGGTTTCAACATGAAGAGAAATTGTTCCTATTAACTTTTGCCAAGGGTGCTATTGGGTATTTTGGGCTGATCTTGTCACGATACACTTTTCGATTTAAATATATTTACAAAAGTGGCTTTTTCGCTAAATGTATATAAATATAAGGATTAACTGTCATGTGGACTATTTTTATGGAGATGTAACGGTGAGGTAAGTGGACATAACTTGTATGTAAAACCCTTCGGGTTTTACACAAGTTATGTCCACTTACCTCACCGTTACATCTCCATAAAAACAGTCCACATGACAGTTAATCCTTATTTCACGAACCTACTCCCCCGTATGTACATGCACCTCATACAGTCAATACACCCCTTCCCACCTCCTTGAATATAAATCTATACCCATAACTGCATCTCATTGGTCCCGCGGGTTACCAAGAACACGATGACATTAATGTGTATTTATACATGCAAGTAACCCGCGAGCAGTGTGCCAGACAAATGACTCATTAGTGTTAACCCTTTACCCAACACACCGGACAAAAACGGCCAAATAAAGCTGCAACAGCCTAAATTATCTTAGGTCTGTCTCAATAATACCATACAAATATGGATATCATTGGAACCGGCTCATTGCCCACATTGTGATAGTTACAGTTATACACTGTGCCAATGCATTCTCTTATATATGCGAGTCGACCATAGGTCGCCTCGCATATATAAGAGAATGCATTGGCCTAAAAAAAATTCTTTAACAATTTTTATAATATTTTTCTACATTCTTTGACAATTTTATCATTTTTAATTTGTGTTAAGCCAATGCATTCTCTTATATATGCGAGGCGACCTATGGTCGACTCGCATATATAAGAGAATACATTGGCACAGGGCCGTTCTGTTGGGTAAAGGGTTAATCCGCTTTACTGTGTTATTGTATTTGGTGGATTGTTTGATAGCGCACTGCAGTGAGTTCGTGTTATTACCCATTACGCTGCATAACCTAATCAAAGAAAGCCATATTATGGACGTGTTCTGTGCTTGAAACTAATTAGTTACTACTCCATAGAAAAGATAATCTGAACTACACTTAATTGTAGATATTTACACCTCCATTCGGGACGCAACTATTGACGATAAACTAACGCAAATTATTTTACTACCATTATTCTCCATTGCTATTTCCGGCGTGTTTCACATCACTTTAAGATATCATATTATAACTTTGATTATCATGTCACTACCGTATCAAAATCAATTTAGGTTTTTGAATTATATTTCAGATTTTGGGGTAAACAAAACTTTGGCTAAAAGTTTGGCCAAATGGAATTTTGTTTCGCCCTTATCGTAAACAACGATAGCTTATAGCGCCATACTCCAACATCCTTTGTATTGTATTCAATCATATTTACTGATTTAAACACACATGGTGAATGTGGACGCCCGTCCTTTGATATCATCAGTGTGTGCGAGACGGAGGCGGCCTGTGTAATCGCCGATATGAAGTGTATCAGATCGAGGGATCTTATCGCAATGAGTTTGATTGAATCTTATACTTATTTCAGGTGGGTTTAAGTGAACACATGTTAGTAGTGACTGATAACACATCGTGATATTAAAGTGAATAGTTATGAGGCTAAGTGTCGAATCTTTGTTAGCGGTGACTGATAACACATCGTGACATTAAAGTGAATACTTATAATGCTAAAGGTCGAATCTTTGATCGATTTCGCGTGTTCAGGAGGATCATGATACACATCGTGCTACTTAAGTTACAATTACGATGATAGTATTCGCATCTTAGACTGACTTCAATTGGACTTTATATGTAATTGCAAACATGTTAGGGGTAATTGATAACACATCGTGGCATTTAAAGTGATGTGAAACACTCAGCTGATGCATTCATAAAGGAATAACAAATATTCATGGCAATATAGGTTATTTTAAATGTGATATATGTATGGTCAGACAACAGCGTTATTGTTATAAACAAATCACAAGCAGTGTTTATTAGTCGAGTTTATGTATATATCAAATAATTCGTCCCGAATAATGCAGTAAATAGCTATATGTGTGTGTATAGTTATATGTGTGTATAGTTATATGTGTGTGTATAGTTATATGTCTGCGTACAGTTATATGTGTGTGTATAGTTATATGTGTGCGTGTAGTTATATGTGTGTATAGTTATATGTGTGCGTATAATTATAAGTGTGCGTGTAGTTATATGTGTGTATAGTTATATCTCTGCGTATAGTTATATGTGTGTATAGTTATATGTGTGCGTATACATGTAGGTATAAGTGTGCGTGTAGTTATATGTGTGTATAGTTATATGTGTGCGTATAGTTATATGTGTGCGTATAGTTATATGTGTGCGTATAGTTATATGTGTGTATATATGTATATGTGTGCGTATAGTTATATGTGTGCGTATATTTATATGTGTGTATATAGTTACATGTGTGCGTATAGTTATATATGTGTATAGTTATATGTGTGTATAGTTATATGTGTGCATATAGTTATTAGTGTGCGTATAGTTACATGTGTGTATAGTTATATGTGTGTGTATATTTATGTGTGTGCATACAGTTCAACCGTTGTTTTCTATGAAATATTACAGTCGATTTGGTTGTAATTTTCGACAATCTTAGTTCATTGCTACATTCTTCCAATGGGGATATAGAGTTTGAATACTAACTTATCAGTTTTATTCATTGACATACGTCGAAAATATGTCTTTAAATAAATTGTTATGATAATAATAATGACCAGTTTTATATAGCGATTAACCAATTACTTGCTCTAACACGCTTGGTACAATATTACCCTTAGTCATTTGTACAAGCCAACCAATGAACCGGCTGCAGCCATTGCAGGCGCTGCTTTAGCTTGATCAGAACATGTTCTGATACTCATTAGTATGACAAGCTGACTGGTACTATTTTAACGCATGAGTGATGCGAATCCGACACAGTAGGAGCGACCTTGCTCAAGGGTCACAACTTGGCGCGGGTTTTGAAACAGCGAGCCAAGTCACTGCTATGTGGAGACTCAATGACCGGCGACGCGCTGCGAACCCATGTCGATGTGTTTACAGCGAATACAAGTCCGACACGCTAACAACCGGACAACGGAGCTCCAAATTATGAGGCTATTGGCCACAACTTTGATCGAGTTCGCATGAGGTATGGGTGAAACCCCAAACACCCATAATATTAATCACATTTTAATCATTAACTGTGGTGATATGGTTCGCATCTTTGACATATTTCGAGCGCGTTATGATTGCAAACCACGTCGACGAGAGTACTTTTGAATTAATTCAAATTAATAGCCATTATGTTAAAGGGAACGCCACAATTATGCGGGAATGTGGAAACTATGCAGTGACTTATATGTCATATATGATGTCTTATATAGTCGCACATATAGTTAGATATTTTCAACTTTCCAACTAGACAAAAGCAAGACACCACAACCATAAGCTATTGAACTGTACTCGCCGGTGTAAAATTCACTTATTTAAAACGATTATAGACACTCAGAGTCGATATAAATTCCGAAGCGGTGTTCCCAAACTTCCCCACCAAATTTGGGTTTGTGTTTTGTCGTTTGGATTCAGGGCTCATGGTTTCTTTTTCCTGACAAGTATCCCTAAATACAAGAATATTATATCATATATGGATGGATGCGAGTCCCATATCACATAGCATAACATATTTTTGATACAGGTGCGTAGCTATGCTTGTCGGATATTCCGCAAGCTGGTGCAACCGAAATGACACAGGCAGTGGTTTCATAAGTTGCTACAAAATAATACCCCTGAACCTTTGTTGCAACAGCTCGCGGTAATGATTACGCGTCATGCCAATTGGTAAAATATTGTTTTACGATAGTCAAATGTAGCTACTATAGCTACATATAGATATAGTAGCTATAATTGGGAATTGCCAGACCTGACTATTGAAGACTGTGGTTAAGTGAGACACCCCTTGTAGGCACTATCGCGTTTACTTACCAAGATGATCCGTTTGCACCCAGGATGGCCGTCTGATTTGTTCTTGTATATGAACGAGGTATCCCAAAATAACTTTAGGAAACCAATAAATTCTGGCAGCAGAAAGACAATCAACGCTGGGACGATCCTGAAAGACAAGGGTGTGTACATTTTTATAAAACAAGTAGCTAAAGGCCAAGCACACATTTAGCCAAAATCGGGACTGGATTTTCTCGGAATCTATCTGGAATTTAATTTCGAAATGGCACAGGGGGGGGGGCGGAAAAAAACTGCAGACATAGGGTGAAAAAAACCGTTTTCTTCGGTTTGAGTACCCCCCCCCCCCCACAAAACAAACAGCAACAACTGCAGTGTTTTTCCACTGACCATGTACAAACATGTATATTGGTGATCGCAACGCTTTGTATGCACTTTAAACAATGACAACTAGTCATTACCTCGACTTTGAAAAAGATGCAAATGAGATCAGTGAGATACCAGCATATAACTGTTTTCTGATACCATTGGAGGAGAAATTGTTTAATACATGGGATAGTTCTGCAGTAAAAATTTGCCAGATAAGCGATCGCAGGGTAGAATTCTGCATTCGACTGGTAGACACTGACATAGTCGGCATTATTAAGAAGGTTAATGGGTTCAATATCACATGTAAACCAAGACAGTGGTTATCCAAAATTGTTTTATGTGGATTGTACTACTCATGTATATATGATTTGGATATTAAGGTTAATCCATATTATATAACATGAGAGAAAATTGAAGTTGTGAGTCTGAAAATACATATTTGGAAAAAAATTACATGCAATTTTTTTCCGACAATTTTTGACGCCTAGGTACCCCCACCCCCGGTACGTTGTGTCCCGCAGTTTTTTTCCGCCCCCCCCCCCCTGAATGGCACATCATTATGAACCTTTAACCCATTATAAATTATAACCTCGTGTATATTATGCTCGAATTCACAGTGCTTCAGCCTACCAAGAACTTCTGTAAAGTAGAACATTCTACGGGTCAATATATTGATGCATCTTGTGAAGTTTTCAAGATATAGGTTAATTGTCTGTGGGTTCAGTACACTGACAATAAATTCGGTTTTTATTGGTATTGATCAATACCAAATCTGTTTTTATTGGTTTTTATTGGTTTTGATCAAAACAAATCTGAATCCCTTGGTTTTGAGTACATGTTCAATACCATAATTATATTGGTTTTGACCGATAGTCTTCAAGAGTTATCGTTACTGTTTCCGTGTAGCACACGTCCAGATTGGAGGTCGCCATTTTATTTCGAAGCGACTGAAACACATTATAGTGTTAAAATCACAGCAAATAACTTAGACTGGTTCAATGGGTGATCACAGATATGTTTCCTGATGGCCGGACAATCTTATCTTCGGGAATCTTGACATGTATGTATCTACAAACTTTTAATAATAGGATGCTTTCGGTTTCGACTTCAACTTTACACGAAATCTTCACACATATTTTGTATCAGCACAAAAGCTAATATATGGGCACCAACACGATAGAGAAGTGACAGAACATTTCAAACTCAACAAATAAGATTATGCCTTTGTCAATGGATAAGAGATAACAAATTTTCATCCAAAAGACTTCAAGTTGAAAAATAAATTTCTCAGTAAATTTGATAAAAAATTGTCATGCTGTTTGAAATTGGTCATGTTCACAGTAATTTATCAGGTTTTGAACTTAGGTCATGTTTATGGAATGGCATGTACTTTTACATTTATTCCTTATTTGCGCTTAAGCTTAAATCACTTAAGCGTAAATGCAAATTATTTTGCTCAAATGCAAATCATGTAGGCTTAAGCACGAAAAGATCATAATTTTCATATTTATGCTTAAGTGAAAATAAGAAGTAAATATTAAAACCATGTCCCATATTGTATGGGAGTTCAAATTCACATTTAATAGCCAATTACGCTTAAGTGTAATGCATTAAGACATTACGCATGAGCGTAATTCAGATTTCCATTATGTTTTTCAAAGCATTATCTAGTAAACTTAAGCGTAAAGCCATTACGCTTAAGCATAATGTCGTTATGCTTAAGCGTAATGTCAATACGCTTAAGTGTAATTCATATTCCATGTGTGAAATCTCCCCTGAAGCTGAAATGGATGCAGCCAATTCCTGATGCTAGTAACTTTTGACAAATATCGAGCTTAGATTATATCATTATATGTAAGGTAATAAGGCTATAAAAATATGTTATGCTTAAGCGTAATGGCAGTGCGCTTAAGTGTATTTTTCAATTTTCAGTGCTTTATGACTAATTGGATCCTCTCAATATTAAATCTATTTTGAACCCTTAAGCATAAGTAGCTATTAAATATGAATTTGGCCTCCCATACCAATATGGGTGAACCACAAATCAATCTTTATTTAGACCGATCTGTCTAAATGTGTTGGGCAATCAGTCTAAACAGATTGAATGTTGACAATTTGCCAATAGATAAGACATAAAATTTTCATTAAAACAAATCTTAAAGTTGAAAAAGACATTTGGCAGTTTATTTGATAAAACGTTGTCATTCCGTTTGAAAATTATCATGGGAATTTATCAGGTCTAGGTGAATAGGTGTATGGGAGGCCATGCGCAAATTACTTAAACTTTAGAATAAAAAAATTATGGATCATATTTATGCTCAAGCGCATATAAGGTACAAATGTTAAAATCGCATCCCATATTGGTGAACCATCGAATGTTCTTTATTTGACCGATCGGTCTGAAACGTCTAGACCAATTGGTCTAAAGTCTTCCTGTCAGTACCTTCTCTGACACCGGTCTAACTAAATTGTAAGAGAAGGAAAGCATTTTCACATTTATTCATTATTTGCGCAAAAGTGCAAATTATTTACTCTTAAGCACAAATTATTCACGCTTAAGCGCAAATTATTTACAAATGAGCACAAATCATTATCATTTATTCTTAAGCACAAAATTGACAAATGGATCACCCAGACCTGTTTGAATTTTATAATATTTCATTAATTAATCATATAATCAAAATGAAGATAATTATGTCACAACATAGACATACAAATTTGATGGGCTTACTAAGGCTAAGGGGTTACTTATACCACCCGCACCCACTGAATAATTATTGTTTTAATTATAAAAACTTAATGCTAACAACAGTTGTATGATATTATATTATATGGACATGACTATACGTCGTGCAATACATGGACCCGATATTTACGACCTATTTTAATCATGCACAAATTACAAATAAAAAATTTATTTGCATGTATTCGTATCTTCGAATTATTGAAAATTATGAAATTAGCACATGCTGCACGACCACTGAGCCTCACTTGTGTCTACTTGCTGCCCACGGACCCAAACAGGTAAGGTCATATAGGCAGAAAATTACGGCATACAAACTGATTACCCGTATAATTTTCCTAAATAAATAAATTACCTCGAGGCAGTTTTTAGTTTCCCTCATGATCTTTCGGCAGACATATTCTCACTCAAAATATTTGTCTTCACATTGATATAATGTCCACTATTCATGTGGTTCTATCAGTGTCTACTGTTATCACAATGAAGTCATGATAGCATTTTTTTTACGTGTCTTGTTGACTTATAAAATAAATTAAGAATTTCCTCGCCTGGGCTTGTTACATGAGCCGGGACAACTCGGTTAGTGAACCTTCAGACGACCACGATTCAATCGCAAGTGGAAGGATTTTCGTCGTAGGAAGTAACAGGAAGATGGAGTGCGCATACTCACGTCTAAATCGTAGAACAAAAAATAATATCAGACAGTGTTTGATTTTAGATGCGATATCGTGGCGTATCCTTGGTTACATCCACGTGCGACGTAATCGCAGCGGTGTTTATGTAAAAATCGTAGCTGGAAATGGTCAAAGGGTAGTCAATCACATGCTTTAGAACAACCTACGATAGAATAATTCACGTGACATCGCAATCGTCTGAACAAACTATCCACGATCTCGTCGGGCCCGATCCCTCCACTTACGATGTGTATCGTGGTCGTCTGAAGGTACACTTAGCCGAGACAACACAGTCTGCGGGGACAAATCAATCATGCTGTTATGTGAGCTGAGACAACTCGGTTAGCTGGGACAACTCGGTAGTCAACGTCAACCGAGTTGTCCCAACTAGCTAACCGAGTTGTCCCAGCGAACTCGGTTTGACGAGTTGATGCGGCTCATGTAACAGCACACCATTATTTTAGTCAGTCAGCACAGAGGACCTAGGCACCCAGCAGACCGGGTTGTCCCGGCTAACCGAATTGTCGCGGCTCATGTAACAAGCCCCTAAATACAGGGCTCTCAAAGAATTCTTGGAGAAATGACCACATCATGCTTGATTCTAGTTCGCAATTTGGGAACTACGCATTCATCAATATTTAACACATTTACAATGATTTTTCACGAGCAAATTCTTGATGAATATATAACAATTAAACAGTGATTTATTGACAAACATCAATTTCAATGGAAAACTACATTACTTCCGAATGGACACTCGGAACTATCGGATCGTTCAATGAAAATGTTCCGTTGCGCTGGAAGGCGAAGATAAAATTATTGGCGCAATCAATAATGCATTGAAATCACACAAAATTTTATTGTAATTGACCCACTCTATCCGCTGTCAGTTCATAATCTAGCTAATCCACATTACTTCATGATTGGGAAATCATCAGATAAAAATAATGTAATTGTTCTTGCAAAGAATTGAATATTTCTCAATCCAGTCGGCTTGGGGTTCAGGGCACGTATGCGGGGTGGATGTGTGGTCGACGGGACCAAAAAATGTTTTCCCCAACTCAAAATAGTTTTTCCTGCATGTTTTTTTTTTACTTTTTTTGCAATGAGTTTGGCTTAAAGGTACTCAATCCGATCAGACGCTCCTAAATTACTATTTCTTTGGCTTCGGGGTTATTAATTGGTTTAAACAGAAAACTCGAGCGGTAATAATTTACCACTCAATTTTTTCTGTTTAAACTCTAGTTTCTGGCCCGGAAAGAATTTAAATAACTAAAAATATATATATGATCACGCTGAGCTTTGACAGGTAGGTTCCTTGACTCGATTCAAATATATTTTAACCCCGAAGCCAAAGAAATAGTAATTTAGGAGGGTCTGATCGGATTGAGTACCTTTAAAACACCTTAGAATAAGAGAAATAATGTAATTCTAACTGCTAAACTGGCTGCAGGCAGTTATCGTGTTGTATTTTGTTGCAAATTTTGAAATCCAAGATGGCCACTGGCAGCCATGTTTTTTTTAGCCGAATGACCCCAACATGACACATTCCTATTTACATGTTATGTTAACATCCATGAATGCACAGAAATTCATATACAGCTGTGTACAGTGAATTCTCCCCACCCTCGCAAATCTCTGTTTTAGTGATAAAATGGGGGTTGGGTGTCCAAATATGGTCGAAAAAACTGTCGAAAACAGAAAAACAATTTGAATGTGGGGATGAGTGAGTCCCAACTAGGGTCGAAAAGTAAAAATCAGCATACGTGCCTGAATTATTTTCCGAGCTCACCCCCTTATCCAGTTAGGATTCTCTCTTAACCAAAATATGGTAATACAGACCAAATAAGGAATTTACTATGATAGTATTGTGAGTTGTAAGTTGTAGATGCACCAAACACAAATCCAAATATAAGGAAATGATGCATTATCGTGACTCTGCTTATAAACAACTCACTGCTCTTTTTGCTCGACTTGCATTTTCTCTGACACAAAGCGTGTTTTGTGAATAATATCACATTCATATACTAATTATGCTATACTATATACTAGTATCTTCTTGAGGAAATTATCATAATTTGATAAATGTTATTTCTAAACTATAACCTAAATGAAGGCCGCCCGCCCCAAAGTCATGAAGAATGTGATTACTAACACCCCCTCCCATGATGGGTATTTCACCTGTCATCAAACCATGCTACATGTATGACATGCCTGCAATAATGTTTTCTTTGTTTGAAATCCTATATGTCGTGGCCAGTACATTGAACAGATTTATATCCAGAACAATATGTGATATTTTAAGTAAATCTATAGATGTACATGTCATTTCATATACTAGTGCATGTCCAAGCATTGACATGGTGTGCCTGTCATTTGCAGAATGATGTCCCCAGAGGGTGAATTTAGTGATGGTACCCCGCACAGTGGGCTAGCATCACCAAATACACCCTCTGGAGAGCTCATGCTGCTTACACCTCAGCAGAAGGAGGTTCACAGAGGGTGAATTTGATGATGCTAGCCCACTATGTGGGGTACCATAACTAAATTCTTCCTCTGGGGACCTCATTCTGCAAATGACAGACACACTATTTCAAGGCTTGTTGGTATCATTTTATAAGACCTGTATGTTATATTTTATAGAGGACTGTCAGCTAGAAGTCTTGCTGTGGAAGTAAATTGACTGGAAGACATACACTGGACAAAAGTTGGAACTTGGATGAATTCAATTTACAACTGTACATGTAAGTTTTTATATAAATACGCATCACTTAGAAGATGTATAATCTGATTTGACGCCCCCTAAATAACTATTTCTTCAGCTTCGGGTTTAAATAATATTTTATTTGAGTTGAGGATCCTATCCCTCAAAGCTCTGAGTTATCAAATCTGTTAATTTTATCCACCTCGATTATTTGTCAGCCTACCAAACATTCCACTGACTTCTTCTAGAAATATGCAGATATACAAGATATTGAGAGGTCTTGCAAGGTCATCGCAAATCAATTTCGGAAGATAATATTATGAAAAGTAATGTTGGATGACTATTGGCTTTCGGTGTAAATTTCCGTTGTTGTTAATGTTGTAACTGGATGATCCGGGGACAATCAGATCAGATTGTGCACCTTTAACAAAAAGCCTTATGTTGTATGTTTGTTGAATTTAGGTCTAAATTCCCTACCTATGGGAAAGAGTCCAAACAAATAATGTCTAGCAGATTGTGTACTTCTAAGTGTCATGGTATGGAATAAGACTAAATAAAATAATACCTGTGAAGGGTAACTGGAGATTTAAAAAACAGGGGCAATTGGCGGGGGGGGGGGGTGAATAATCACTGCATTTTGCACTTTAATTCTCAGAATACTGATGACACTATATAAACCATAGCCATGATAGCCTTATAAATGGCCTGGTAAATATCCAATAACCTTTTAAAGACAAATTAAAGTGATGTGAAACAATCCAGTGAGGTGTTCCCGGACCTGCTGATGGAATAATAAACAATCATGTAGAGCTGCAACGATTCATCGAGCTTTCGATGCATCGCGATTCATTTCCGGCGATTCAATACACGATACGATCCGGATTCTGACGATCTGGATTCCGGTCTGTTACGATTCGCGTCAGATTCCTAATTTTTAATTTTCTCGCGGAGAAAGCCTGGATTCCGGTCTGTTTGGATACGCGTCAGATTCCTAATTTTTAATTTTCTCTCGCGGAAATAGCCGGAATTTGACGAACCATCACGGACATCTTTTCAAGTTTTGCTTCGAATGTTCTGATTGGCCGACAAAGCGTGACCTGAGCTGACCTAGCGCGATTTGTTTTTTTCTATCCAAACAGCGATGTTGTTTCATCACCGCACACCGTCTTGTCACACATGGTTCATTTTCAAAGTCAACATGTGCGCCAAGAGCCACGATAAAATTGTGGATGCCCCGGCGGCGTATAAAAGTAAAGTGTGGACTCATTTTGGCTTCAATTTAGACGCCGATGGGAAAGTCGATAAAACAAATAATAATTGTAATTAAAATATTGAAAATAAGAGAATGCATTGGCCTAACAATATTTTACAATTTTAATAATATTTTCTTGTATTCTTTAACAATTTCACCCATACAGAGCCCCAGACAAACATGAGCAGATGACACTCTTCTATATGCTTCTATATATGTGTGGGGCTCCCTGCAGGGTAATGGATGTTTTTTTATTTTATTATTATGTTCACACGTAGGTTCCTATTTGACTGATTTGTTTCTTAAAATAGCCCATAGTGGATGTATACCCGTTATGCCGTTCACTGGCGCGGACCGCAGTGAAATCACATTATACATAGCGTGTATATTATAAGTCGTGTCGGTGGAATTTTTTTTTAACACTAAATAATTCCAATATGGGGTTATTTTCATATGGAAATATTGTCCTATAGTAGGCCGTAGATCGTTGACTCCACGTTGGGTAACGCTGCATGGTTCAGACACCGTTTAGATGTTTCATAATCTTTATTGAATCCAGAATATAGTGTATGGATATAGATATACCACAACAATTCTTAAGACCAAGCAGTTAGAGATTTTCGCCTGCAAGTGTGTCGTGGGCTATTCGGTCCCTCCAAGAACGTACGACCAAAAGCGCCCGTCTCAGCCGGACATACGATTATATTCCAACTTGTTTTCCAAGTCACATGACCTGGCGTAGACCTACGATACGCTATACTTCACAGACCAGTAATACAGCATACTGCATTCACGTGGCCAAGCATTGATCCCTTCCCACACACTAATTGATTTGATTGTAACTGGTCCCAATAAATTACTCTGCTAAGACTTTTAGGCAAAATATTAACCCCGCTATTCCACTATGGTACAATATTACCATATTGCACTCTGAACTCTGAACCGCGTTTTAGGTTCAAAAAGAGAGTATGGATATTAGTGGTCATACAACGGTTTTACCTCTTTTGTCATAGAATTGGAACACCCTGGTGTTACTACGATACACGTATAATGTAATCGTATTCAAATTTGTGGTGGAAATATAAAATAAATCAGGATTTGGACCTTACAGGTTTATGGATGGTTCATTAAGGTTTTGTTATCTCGAGGCATTCACACACCCAATGTGTTTGAACAATGTCGTCAACGTCGTTGTTACTTAATTAGTCATTGAGTTGAATGAACGTATTCATGGCTGGAAGATTACAACTGCGATACGTGTCTATTGTCGGGACAGATAAGAATATTGCTAGCAGGTGTAGTCATTAAGATAGGTGGAATTAGACATGCTAACTCATCAGTTGTCTGTTTAAAAGCCCCAGGGTCGACGAATCACGGAGAAAAACAAACGGAGTTCGAGCATCATCAAGGAACGTGGCTAGACGGTGTTTGTTGGGGTGTTCATCAAGGAATTTCCACATGCATTCCACGTGAACATGATATAAATCAAAGGCTCGCGGAAATCCATTTGCTACACCCCATTAGGTTCGAACTTTCCAAATGCTGGAATGTCCAATATGACACCCCGTAAGGTGTTCCAACTGATAACAATTTCAGACAAACATTTGGACTAATTATTGAAAATTATGCTACTGTTGATATATGAACAAGAAATGCCCCACCAATTATTGGTTGGACAATATGGTACTTGGAAATTTATGTGTGCTACAAAGGTCAATGTTTTTTATTATTATCTATTAGGGGTTAGTTAATGAATGTCAACGTATACAATGTGAAAGCTTGTGATACCAGCTGAAAAACTGCCAACACAAGTGGGGATTGGTGCTTTTGGAAATTATCTGCGATCCGACTGCAGCTTCCTAATTTGTTTGCGAAAAATGTGCCAATGCATTCTGTTATATATGCGACTCTCCCATATGTAGCCTCGCACATATAAGAAACTATATCGGACTAACAATATGTGTCTTGATACTGTAAGCCAGTGCATCATATTATATATGCAAGGCTCCCATGTGTAGCCTCGCACATATAAGAAAATACATTGGCCTAACAATATGTGTGTTGATCTTGTAAGCCAGTGAATCCTATTATATATGGGAGGCTCCCAAGGCATCCTAGCGAATGAGCAGGTCGTTTCAACATATAAAGTGATAATATTTTGATTGACATCTCATTACTCTACAGGTGCAAGTAAACTATTATTGACAAACTTAAAATAGTTCAAACAGGTGCAGCTAGACTTATTACGCGTGCATCGAAATGTAATCACTTCAACCTGTTCTTGAAATTTTCAATTAGTTACCCATCAACCATCGGATCAATTTTAGAATGTCACTAAGTGCGTATAATTGCTACTATAAACTAGCACTATCTTACCTATCTGAATTGATGAGTGCAATTTTGTACTGCAACCCGCTGACCCCAATACTTGCAGAGATCGGGCAATTTCTGAATCTGGATCATTTCTCTGGAACCAACCACCCATTTATTGTCTCAACACTATACACTAGATATTTCTATATTACTAAAGTTAAATCAGCCCTTAAGTCCAATAATTTCCTAAATACTTTCCCGCCTGAGGATAAGACGACCTGATGAAATACAACGCGCGACTTTATGAAACTATGGTTTCTCAAAGTTACTTAACCCTTTACCCAACAGAACGGCCCTGTGCCAATGCATTCTCTTATATATGCGAGTCGACCATAGGTCGCCTCGCATATATAAGAGAATGCATGGCTTAACACATTAAAAATTATAAAATTGTTTAAGAATGTAAGAAAAAATGGTAAAAAGTGTTAAAAAAAGATTTTTTTTAGGCCAATGCATTGGCACAGGGCAAAACTCTAACCATCACAATGTGGTCAATGAGCCGGTTCCAATGATATCCATATTGGTATGGTTTTATTGAGACAGACCCAAGATAATTTAGGCTGTTGCAGCTTTATTTGGCCGTTTTTGGCCTGTTTGTTGGGTAAAGGGTTAAACATGTATATATGTATCACCGGATTGTCTTCTAATAACCGGGCTACCCGTTAATGCGATAGGCCGGATATGAGTGCAATTTTGTACTGCAACCCGCTGACCCCAATACTTGCAGCGATCGGACAATTTCTGAATTTGGATCATTTCTCTGGAACCAACCACCCATTTATTGTCTCAACACTTTACACTAGATATTTCTATATTACTAAAGTTAAATCAGCCCTTAAGTCCAATAATTTCCTAAATACTTTCCCGCCTGAGGATAAGACGACCTGATGAAATACAACGCGCGACTTTATGAAACTATGGTTTCTCAAAGTTACTTAACCCTTTACCCAACAGAACGGCCCTGTGCCAATGCATTCTCTTATATATGCGAGTCGACCATAGGTCGCCTCGCATATATAAGAGAATGCATGGCTTAACACATTAAAAATTATAAAATTGTTTAAGAATGTAAGAAAAAATGGTAAAAAGTGTTAAAAAAAGATTTTTTTTAGGCCAATGCATTGGCACAGGGCAAAACTCTAACCATCACAATGTGGTCAATGAGCCGGTTCCAATGATATCCATATTGGTATGGTTTTATTGAGACAGACCCAAGATAATTTAGGCTGTTGCAGCTTTATTTGGCCGTTTTTGGCCTGTTTGTTGGGTAAAGGGTTAAACATGTATATATGTATCACCGGATTGTCTTCTAATAACCGGGCTACCCGTTAATGCGATAGGCCGGATATGAGTGCAATTTTGTACTGCAACCCGCTGACCCCAATACTTGCAGCGATCGGACAATTTCTGAATTTGGATCATTTCTCTGGAACCAACCACCCATTTATTGTCTCAACACTTTACACTAGATATTTCTATATTACTAAAGTTAAATCAGCCCTTAAGTCCAATAATTTCCTAAATACTTTCCCGCCTGAGGATAAGACGACCTGATGAAATACAACGCGCGACTTTATGAAACTATGGTTTCTCAAAGTTACTTAACCCTTTACCCAACAGAACGGCCCTGTGCCAATGCATTCTCTTATATATGCGAGTCGACCATAGGTCGCCTCGCATATATAAGAGAATGCATTGGCTTAACACATTACAAATTATAAAATTGTTAAAGAATGTAAGAAAAAATGTTAAAAAGTGTTAAAAAATATATATATTTTAGGCCAATGCATTGGCACAGGGCATAACTGTAACCATCACAATGTGGTCAATGAGCCGGTTCCAATGATATCCATATTTGTATGGTTTTATTGAGACAGACCCAAGATAATTTAGGCTGTTGCAGCTTTATTTGGCCGTTTTTGGCCGGTTTGTTGGGTAAAGGGTTACACATGTATATATGTATCATGTTTTACAACGTCTCAAAATTAAATCCACTAACCAAAGGTCGAAACTACTGACCTGGCATGATGCTATGCCATGTCAATAAACCGGACATTATGCACCCATACCATGCTAATTAACTAACCAAAGGTCGAAACTACTGACCTGGCATGATGCTATGCCATGTCAATAAACCGGACATTATGCACCCATACCATGCTAATTAACTAACCAAAGGTCGAAACTACTGACCTGGCATGATGCTATGCCATGTCAATAAACCGGACAGTATGCACCCATACCATGCTAATTAACTAACCAAAGGTCGAAACTACTGACCTGGCATGATGCTATGCCATGTCAATAAACCGGACCTTATGCACCCATACCATGCTAATTATCGCCATCTTGAAACGGCGCTACATGTATGTTTAATTTGCTTCGAGTTGAAACTTGTGTAATTTTGCAAAGAGTTATGGTAGAATACTAATTCTAAATGCATTACCCACATGCACAACATCGATGCATATAGAAAGAAAACTAGGGTAGATCAACCGACGATTTCATTTTGTGAAGACATGCACACCAATTGAAAAGTGCCCTTTCATGTTGTTCATAATTATGCAACCACATACCCGGTGTTATTTCCATAATTCCCACAACTGCAGTTCAATGATACAGTCTTGACCACCTTGTTTTAGCATAAAACGACATCGCAACTATATTCAGAATGATGTCGGAGAAATACACAACGTTGAAAGACTAGTAGCAAGCTTTAACATATTAAAGTCATATTAATGGATAGTTCACACTATCGTACAGTTTTGTACTTTCGTGTAGTTTTGAATTTTGCCGTTATTGTTGGTGTGATTGTCGTCTGATGACTACATACGATGATCCCCATGTGTGTTAACATATTTAGCGCGAAGTTATTCGTTCAAAAAGTATTTATTTGGCATAATTATGTTACGCATACTCGCATTTTTTCCAATAGAATAGGTTAGAGCTGTCGACATTGAACGTTGTACTTTGCAGTGTCTCCAGTTGCGTGTGTATTACAGAGACATTGTAACTTATAGTAAAGTTATACTTTACAATGTCTCCAGTTGCGTGTGTTTTACAGAGACAATGTAACTTATAGTATTCCAACATGAAGCCAGAGCTCACACCGGTAGATTCGTGATTAACAACGCATTATTATTATAAATTTAATGACACGGCCAGTCGGACACGGAGTCAAATCCCACATTGATCAAAAGCCCAAAACAGTAATCGTAACCTTAAATATGGCAAAATGGCAACTAATAGAAGGAACACAATGCAGTATGTAGTACCATACGTATTCGTAATTATTATCATGCAGTAGTAGCTCATTGTGTGGACAGTGTATATTTTATGACATAGCAACGGGTTACACTATAACGTCTGCACATCATTAAGTCAGCTGTCTTTGGTTGAGAGATATCTTTATTACCTCCAAGTATAGGAGAGATCGATACACATGACATATAAATACAGTTGGATTAAAGTGGGCTCCCCTGACCAATGTGGTGGGCCGTTATGTACAAGTATGGAGAGGTGTTGGAAACCACGAGAGTGAAGCATATATGCATTTGAATGTTCACAACAGCTTTTGTTGCAGGAAAATCTGATTTGTCCAACAGATATGACAGTTAGTCGTTACAACATGCGTGGGTGTTGAGAAGATAATTACAATGGACGAGGCACGGGTTGCTGTACGCCATTCCTTATCATTGTGCTGAGAACGTACAGGAACTTCGCAGAATATAGTACTAGTTCATTGAGGCAGTGAGATATGTGTTCTGTTAGGGTTTCCAGAGAACTGCCGAGGAGGGTTGCTACCAGGTCATCTCTGGCTAACGACGCAAGGTGAAAATATTCTGGTATGCCGAAACGAGAGATAATCCCTTCCCAAAAAGAGTTTCTAATAATGAGTGCGGCTGGAGAAGAGCATACGAACATGGCGTGGTCGATTTCGTTCGAGTACACTTCGCTGCAGAGATGACACACTAAATTGTTGGCATAGGTAGTCCTGTTGAGAAGCAGTACTAAGTTTTTGAGATATTTCAACATGTGAGCGTTTCCATGGAGAAGTTTCCAGACTGCCCAGTTTGATAGGGGATTAGGGTGAACTTTCCACAGAATTCGCAAGGATGGATCGGACGAAACTTTGGTCTGCCACGAGGAAATGAACGTTCCCCTGACAGCTGCCTTCACAAGAGTTATCCACGTTGACAGTTTTGGGAAGACCCCAATGTCCAGGTAGTCGTTCAAATAGTTCAAAAGATCGTATTTGGCTAATATGGAGAACATTTCCTGTACAAAACCACTGGAGTGACTGTATAGTCTGTAGAGGTGTGCTTTCAGGACAAACAGTCGTAATGGTAATTGATGGCCGAACGGTAGATGGATAAGACGTCCCATAAAGCAAAGTTTTTTGATATGCAGTTGATATTCAATTGGTAGAAATCCAAGAAGACCTAGCGATAGCCTAGTTGACGCTCGTTTTGGGAGGGATTGTGCGTATTTGAGACATGTTCTGGCGGCTTTGTTCATAATGGTGATGGCGGAACCATGATAAAAAGGAACCACCTCGACACCGTAGAGAGCTCTCGGTAGAACGACAGTTTTGGGGACATTTGTCATGGTGATGGGTGTAGTGGATTTCATACGTTTGTTACCCATGATATTGAAAAAGTTGTTCCTCATTTTTGTCGACACAGAAGAGGCGGAATTGACCTGCTTCGCAAATTTGTACTTAATTAAACCAAGATGGGCACATTCTGTATAGTGTATATTTTATGACATAGCAACGGGTTACACTATAACGTCTGCACGTCATTAAGTCAGCTGTCTTTGGTTGACATGTTCGGTTTGGTGTTTCATGTACCTGGTTGCCATCTGAGGCGTTTGTTTAAACATATTTTTATTGTAATATAATATTACAAAAATGTTCGGAGCGCACGTCTTGAGAACTTACATCCGCCCCTAAGGTCTTATCGATGATTGAGACAGACGCAGATCAGTTTCACGACGAACGCGTTTGCACCACACTATATAGGTGTTTAAGGATTCAGCAGAGCTGCCAGACAATAACCCGCTCATGCACTCTGTACTGCAGTTAGGGATCAGTCCGAAACATGTGGTCAATGATTTAAGGACATATTATGTACTTATTCGGATGCGTAGAAAAAATAAGTTAGTATTCAGGCGCTATTCCAAATGGTGGCTATATAGCATTCTAGTAAGATCGCCGAAAATTTCAAACAAATCGACCTTACCACTCCATAGAACACATCTGTGAGAGCGGACTTGTATATATTTACTTCTCGAATCGGGACGCTACTATCTGCTATAAGCTAACGAAAACGATTTCGCCATCGAGAGTCGCTGTATTTAATTAATATATAAGAATGACGGTGTTTTTTTGACAATTTGGATATAATATCTGTAAAAAAATACTACTTTAAGCAAGATTATTCTCCATTTCTATTTGATCACCCAACCGGGGTTTATTTTTACATCACGTTAAAAATAAGGTATTAATTACTTGGTTTCTTTGTTATTATGCCTGATATCCAGTCCTCGGTAGCCTCACATCAGCCTTTGAGTCGCATGCTGATATGATGTTACATCGGGTTGATATCAGGCCTAATATCAAACTAACCAAGTAATATCCTCTAATTATCGTTTTAAATGTTGTTTCTCTTCTCAACACTTTCTGTATCTAGTCGGATGTATATTTAAAGGAGTGTTTCACATCACTTTAAGAAATGTAATTGTAAAGAGGGATGCACGACATCCAAGTGTAAATGTTTGAAGTCTCAGATAAAATTCAATTCGCAATGTCACAACATCTTAACATGTACGCACAAATAGATGATACACACAGTATTATACATCAAATTGTATCACTGTTAGTTGTGTTTGTAATAGCAATAATGTTTCATAATGTTCGTAATAAAAATTGTTAAACTCAAATATGTTTGTCCTTCAGTAATTTCATGATATCGCCGACGTCTATAAAACCAGTGATTATCCATGAATTGTTGAGTAATTTCATGAAATTCCTATTCAGCTCAGTGATTTCCGGAATTTACTGAGCCGTTCAGGGACTTCCCATGATTGTACTGTAATATATAGAACGTCGTTCGTTGGTAACTATGGCGTACAGTTCCATAATGCTGTTAATTACTGAGTGTACTGTAATGTATATAACGATATTCGTTAGTAACTATGACATACCGTTCCATGATGCTGTTGTGGTGTTGAGTGACGATGATAGTCAGCGTCGTCTTGTTTATCGTCATGAGTATGGTGCTAATGGCGCACATTGTCACAATCAGCACGGGCTGAAATTTGAGACATGAGCTAGATTTTAACGTCTATGAATAACAATGGAAGGCGGAATATTGCTAGTATTTGCTGCGGACACGTGTACCACAGTAGCGATGGCATAGTAGGTATGACAATTTATTATGGTGGAGTTTGGTGATAATTGGTCGTCATCATTACTATGCCATAGCTAGCCATGTCGCTCGCTGAGTTTCCGCACCATGAGTTGACTGGACCAATTAACCCATTGCGTTTCACCAAGGTTGATATCTACTCACTACGTTTTGATACATTGTATTCTCATGCACTCACATATCATGCACGTAGCGTTTTATTGATAGTATCTCAATGTATGTTTATCTGCTTACATTAATTACATACGTATTAAGACAGTTCCCCAACTGCGTTCTTTTTTATTTTGCGACGTTTGCTTGTTTAGTAAAGATCACCAGCGACAAGAGAGTCAGGTAGATAAATCCTTGAGATGTATCGACCGCGACGCTGGTAGAGCTTGGTCGACTCATTGTGCGAATATACAGCGAGCGACATGGTTAGATATTGCATTTTAATTATGACGACAAATTGTCACCAAACCCCACCATAATAATCTGTCACACCTACTTTGCCTTCGCTGTTGTGGTACGTGTGTCCCCAGCCATTGCCTTCACAACTTCTCAGTTTTAAAATAAAAAAAACAAGTAAACTACAAAACTACAAACAAATACATCAAAGCAAATGGGCATGCATCATACGATGGCCTTACTCATACCCTCAGGATTATAAATATAAATATATAATCCTAACATCCGTGTTCCCGATTGTAGACAAATCGCTAGTTAATCATGAACCCCGATTAAGTATATTTCGCTATGTGTGGCTACAGTCACACCACATCCACGCAACATAATCAACGCATAAAGGCAATTAACTAAACATACGAACATTAATGAAGGTTATTATAACATATTAACATATTAAAAGTGCACATGCATACATTTGCGATATAATGACATGTATACTGGCTTCATTAAAGACATGTTATGTACTTGTTCGGGTGCGTGAAACTGATCAGTTAGTAACCAGACCCTATGCCAACTGGAGGAATGTAACAATTTTACTAACATCGCCGAAAGTCTGAAGCAAATCGACCGTACCATTCCATAGAAAACCTTGTCTGAACTACGCTCAATTGTAAATATTTACTACTCGATTCGGGACGCATCTATCGAAAACTAACGAAAACGATTTTGCAATCGAAAGTGGCTGCATTTAATTAATATATAAGAATGACGGTGTGTGTTGTAAATTTGGATATAATATTTGTAAAAAATTACTACTTTGAACAAGATTATTCTCCACTTATATTTGATCACCTACACGGGCCACTAGGGAAATGTACTAACTTGCCAAGATGGACTATACCAGCGGCTGGTATGGTCTCTATTGATATTTTAGTGATTTTTCCCGGGGGCTTGTGCCGATATATACCATACTTATGCTTTTGGGATTGGCTGCGGACACACGTATCACAGTAGCGATGGCATAGTAGGTATGACAATTTATTATGGTAGAGTTTGGTGACAATTGGTCATCATAATTAATATGCCATAGCCAGCCATGTTGCCCGCTGAGTTTCCGCACCATGAGTCGACTGGACCAATTAACCCATTGCGTTTCACCAAGGTTGATCTCTACTCATTACGATTTGCTAAATTGTATTCGCTACGATATATATAATTGGACGATCGATTGTCCAGAATTGTGTCTGACCGTGGCCTGGTGGAAATTCATCATTGATTCACATATCATGCACGTGGTACGTTTTTTTATATATATATAAACCTTGATATACCTATATATTTTATTTTGCGACGCTTAGTTCTACGCATCAGGTTTGACTCACTTACATTTGCTGCGAAATTAAACGGGCGATCTGTTCTTAGTAAGAACAATCATGGCTGTTGACATAACTGGGTTATCCATTGAGTTATCACGTGGACTTGTGTGTTAGCATTCAAAATATAACACTGCGTGTTGAGTAAAGATCAACAGCGACAAGACATTCAGGTAGATACATCCTTGAGAGATCGACCGTCGCTGGTAGAGCTTGGTAGACTCATTGTGCGAATTTGTAGAGGGCGACATGGCTTGCTATGGCATTTTCATTATGACGACCAATTGTCACCAAACTCCACCATAATAAATTGTCACACCTACTATGCCATCGCTACTGTGATACGTGTGTCCGCAGCCATTAACATATATTTATAGAAATTATGAATAATGAGAGTCAGATTGCCGGAGACTGGTATATGAGTATATAACTATATTGTTTATCTAATGTATTATGTTGTCTTTTTTCAATTCTTTGATGAAGCCAAATAAATAAATTGAATTGAAATATTGTGCGTATTAGGTGTTATATCACAGATTCATTTTCAGAATTAATAATAAAATATGATAATTAAAAAGTTGTTTCTCTCAGAATATATATAGCCATGCAGTACATCGATATAGCTTGTATTTAAATAACATAATTATATATCCATTGTTAAAAACAGGTCTCGCGCTGGACAGAAATTTACTTTTTCCAAATAATGTGCCAAATGAAAATATTTTTTGCCAAATTCTTTTAGAATTTGCCAAATGTTATCCCGGATAGTATCATATTCTGCAACTTTAATTCAGTCTTATGTTTCGGCACTCGTGGTTTGAACGATAATAAAGCAGTTAGTTAATAATTATACTGACATCTCTATTGTGGTTCATCATACAACAATAAACCATTCACCGAACAATACAATGGTAGGAGGGTTGCTTCATCAGAACGGAACATTACCAGAGGATTAGCTATGTAAATACGACCATGACACTAAATGCGGGTAATCCCTCCACTCATCGATACTTATGCTATCTTAAAGGCACGTGAGGCCTTAGTTATCGAAAATATTCATATTTGTTGCAATCACCGTAAACAGAAAAACATTAAAACGCATACAGTTTTGTTCATATATACCATGACCATCGCGTAAACAGCATGTTATCATAAAGATTTACTATATTTTACATAAGCAAGAGCCTGATTGTGTTACAGGAGACAGCACAATGCTGCTGGCTAATCACACACAAATGGCATAAACGCTCTTTATTCGTTCCATATCAGGAATTTACAAACAAAGAACGCTCTTTATATTTACCATCATAATATAAACAAACACCAGAAAAGTTACTTTTTATGCTTTTGTTTACATAACAATGGTCAAACAAATGACAATAGCATACTGTTTATGCGATATTTCTTATTTGTATACGGACACAGTCTGTCTAAAAAAAATTGTTCTTTCTGTTTGTGGCGGTTTTTGACGGGTGGAAATATTTTCACAGGATACCCACCGCCAAGGCCAACCGTACCTTTAACTGCATCTGAATGGAGGTGCCTACTTTTCTGAAACCACACAAAACACCACTAATATGATTGTACTGTAATAGTTTCTTAGAATGAATGGTATTGATTGACCGATATTTTTCAACTTTATTGAGGAATTAAAAAGTTACTTGCCAAAACTTTTGCCAAATGAAAATATTTTTTCTGTAAAATGCGAATTATATCAATTAGAAACCCAAATAATATAATGGAAATACGTGCATATATCTGAGATGAATTAACCAAATAATACAATGGAAATACGTGCATATATCTGAGATGAATTAACCAAATAATACAATGGAAATACGTGCATATATCTGAGATGAATTAACCACTCTCAGAGCCTGCCATCTATAAAAAATAACTGTATATTGTTCGAATCGGGAACATATAGAACAAACTCAACATATCAACAGATTAAAACATTTCCTCTCTGATTTTACAAAATAAAACCACAAAATGTATAGTAAAACAATCGACTTTCAAGATAGATATTTTTAACCCTTAACCCAACAGACGGGCCCTGTGCCAATGCATTCTCTTATATATGCGAGTCGACCATAGGCTTAACACATTAAAAATTATAAAATTGTTAAAGAATGTAAGAAAAAATGGTAAAAAGTGTTAAAAAAAGATTATTTTTAGGCCAATGCATTCTCTTATATATGCGAGGCGACCTATGGTCGACTCGCATATATAAGATAATGCATTGGCACAGGGCATAACTATAACCATCACAATGTGGTCAATGAGCCGGTTCCAATGATATCCATATTTGTATGGTTTTATTGAGACAGACCCAAGATATTTTAGGCTGTTGATGCTTTATTTGGCCGGTTTTGACCGGTTTGTTGGGTAAAGGGTTAACACGTTTAGATTTTGTGTTAGCCTATAAAACACACGGTCGCCTTCTATAAAGAGCGTCCACGCGTCCGTCGCCAAAAAAAACACTAATTAAATAAAGAGCGTTATAAATTATGCTAGGTCATAAAGAGCGTTATAAATGTTGCTAGGTAATAGTGAGCGGTATAAACGATGGTAGGCAATAAAGAGCGTTAAATATAATGCTATGTAATAAATAGCGTTATCAGTGATACTAGGTAATAAAGAGCGTTACAAATTATGCTAGGTAAAAAAGAGCATTTTTAATTATTCTTGGTAATAAAGAGCGTGTTAAATTAAGCTAGGTAATAAAGCACGTTTAAATTATGCTAGGTAACAACGACCGTTATAAATAATGCTAGGTAATAAAGAGCGTTATAAATTATGCTAGGTAATAAAGAGCGTTATAAATGATGCTAGGCAATAACGAGCGGTATAAACGATGCTAGGCAATACAGAGCGTTAAATATAATGCTATATCATAAAGAGCGTTATCAGTGATGCTAGGCCAATGCTAGGCCAATGCATTCTCTTATATATGCGACGCGCCCAATGCGACTCGCATATATAAGAGAATGCATTGACACAGGGTTTTCAAGAAGCCCCAGTCATTAAAGTCTTAAAGCCACATGGCGGTTTGATTTCCAAAATACACTTAATCATATTCAATGCTAAATGTTCCCCGGTATCGAACTAGGTCGATATATACTTGAACTACCTGTCTACGGGCATTATATGTTACATAAAGACGCATTGGATTGATGAAAAATACAACATCGAACACGGTATTTTTGTTTATCCAAACATCAGCAGCCATGTGCAAACACCGCACAAAAAGAGCCTCCCGTGCGTGTAAGTCTGTTCCGTATGTGCAAAAATAACGATCCTCCCGTGCGTTTAAGTCTGTTCCGTATGTGCAAAAACCGCACATAAAAAGCCTCCCGTGCGTGTAAGTCTGTTCCTTATATGTATACGTAAAGAGCCTCCCGTGCGTGTAAGTCCGTTCCTTATATGTATACGTAAAGAGCCTCCCGTGCGTGTAAGTCCGTTCCGTATGTGCATAAATAAAGAGCGTTTTATTAACTTCCGTGCGAAAACAGCTGGGAAATGGTTGCGGTCGCGTGAAATATATTTCAGAGCATATGAAGCCGGTATATCAATATTTCGTTTATTTATCAACCGATCTTTTACCTCTTTCCAAATTTAGATGTTCGCATGAGCCGTGTCCGTTTAGCATGGGCAATATTGAGTAAGTTGTTGTCCACAAGTCAAAATCTGTCTGATACATTTTACATACACCATATTCGCCACCCAAAATGATTGCATTGTTACTCTAAGACATACCCTTATGCACATTTTCCATCCCGATTGTGCCATGGAACTCAATATTGTCCTCGCAGAAATGTATGTGTCAACACACGAACCAAACGCTTAGGAGCACAAGCATGAAGTGATAAAACGGGGATCGAGTTCAGAATAAGCGATACGTGATGTTGGTTCTAGGATGGGTACAGGCCATCCCCGTGACAACGATCGGTACAGGCCATCCTCATAACCCGCGGTACAAATTATGAATCTTCACTTGCGGCTTGAAACATATTTGTTCGTAATTTAATGGGATTATGCGTTTTGTTCACAATGAATAAACCATTATAGACTGCTCTTTAGTTATTTTAATTTTGATCTAATGTTCATGTTTAGGCCCGCGGCAATTTTTTTTTCGTTTTCATTTTTTTGTAAAAAATCCATTATATTTCTACTGATAAAGACTTTGTGGTATCTCAAAGAAAATCGTAATTATCGAATGTTTGACGCCCATGAGAATGTATAGAAAGGTTGCCCAATCAGTTAGTGTCATTTTGAGTTTGACGTAGGACAGCATCACGGGTTGTGGTTTAATATCATCAAACGAGCATGTACCATAATGGAGATAGTGGGATTCATAAATAATTTACTAACAATTACTTTTAGCGGAATATGTCATTGTTTTACGACATAATATATATTGTAATCGAATTATTGTAGTACACGATAACACAAAATAATAAAAAACAAACAAACAAACATCCACGCTAATTGCTAGATAATCGTAATAGTGTAGTACACGAAACAAAAAAATAATTAAAACTAAAAACAAACCAAGCCAAAAAACATCATTATATAAAGTAAGTATTATGTCAATATTGTACTGTAAATTATTGCTGAAGTTGTGTCAGTCTGTGAACATCTTTCTCTAGTGTAAGCTACATGCATATACAACAAGGGTGCGTTCACAGATCTGCACAATTGCATTGCAAACTTTCATGACATTCTTCATAATTTTCTATCGGTTGCGCACTTTATCGAGTGATACGTTCTGGAATGACATTGTAACTATTAAGTTGTTATATTGCGTATTTAAGATGAAATACCTCGGGTATGATTGATTATTACAACAATGTAAATATTTAAAGGATAATTGCGGGCAAAGGTGTGTTGTATAATACCTTATGGAATTGCATAAATTGTGCTGCATGATTAGTAAACAGTGAGAAATGTGCATTTTATATTTAGTAGTTTTTGTTCACATATAATACTAGCATACTACAGCCATCTACGACGAATTGCCAGTAAATTGCAGGATAATTTGCCAGCGAGTGGACGTACCGTATCTGTTATCGTATATATGGGGGCTTATATTCGACAAACCGTGACTGAAACCGTATATATGGGCGTTTATATTCGACAAACCGTAACTGAAAACGTATATATGGGCGCTTCTATTCGACATGTTGTAGCTGTTCCAGTATATGATCACACGCTCTGCACGTATGTTACAATCTGAAATAAATGATATATGTATGCTTCTGAGATAATTGTCAGAAGTTGTGAATGAAATTACTATAATTGAGAACGATCCAAACATTTCAATGTTATTTGCTCCATCGTCCTGTCAATTTCTATTTTTGATGAGCGTGATGGTCAGTTTCACGACTTTCCCGGTTTTAGTCTAGTTTCCCCGTTTGCGTTCGGTTCTTTCCTCGGTTGCGTTTTAGAATCATTTAATTATTAGAGCTATTACACTTCTTTCGACCGCATGGTGTGTATGGTTTATTCATATGCATCATTGGTAACGGTGTACTACACATGTGTATTATGTGGATTGAGCTAGACGTCGACAATGTTATTTGTAAAATAACTCAATAAAAGAGGAGGCTGTTTTATATATGTCACTTAACTTACCACTGTGCCACGCATGATGATTATATGCGCGACATTACTTTAATCCAGTGCGGCAGTTTGAAGGCGTTATGGCACTAATTATGTAACCACACCTATATACTAGTACACCACACATATTGTCAGCTAGTCCAAATTTGGACATTTGGAAATCCTCATGTATCGAAACAGCAATATATGTTATTAAAATAGTCCTTGATCAACATAACATTTATAACTAATCGTAAATTAGCACAATGTTGTTTGAAACATAATTAAACCTCGCGTCTGCGCATGGCGGTTTTTATTATTTTTCGTCGAAGACATCATCTAAAACTTCATTTCTGCTGACTAATCAACCAACACCAAATGATTGATAGTATTATTAACATATTGTGAAACTAGTATTGTGACCAATTTCACCAAATATATCGTCCAACAACAACATTCTGTTGAGTTGATAAGCACTGAAAGTGTGTCACCTAATTTCCTGGAAGCCGCTCGTTGTAAACAAGTGGTGCCATCAAACTGCAAACCCGAGAAGACAATAAACCGATGTTTCAACACCCTAACCTTTCAACACATGCACTTCTTGTTTGATTGTACCACATGGTGGTGAGCATTCTGGTAATTCTGAACTTCCATCCTCATTCTTATATCAATCATCACTGACATTGTTCATCATAGCCGGCTTACTGCGCACAAGAGTTGCACTTGGGACGAAGACCTAACAAATTTCATCGGGTAGTTAGGTAGGATTAACTGGTGGTGGTGAGTTGGGACAATTTTATCAGTCCAATATGTAAGCGCACGTGCACTTTCTCCTATAGAAAAACACGCTCGCCATCAACACACTTATACCGTGTTTTGTCCCCTGATAAAAATGCATCCCTTTGAAACCATCTGTCCATTCATGCTCACTGCAAGATTGGCCATTTTTTCGTCGGCATCTTGCTTGGTCCAAATCAGATCAGCAACCTTTGCACGCAGCAAATTACTGATTTTTCTCTCAATGTCGTACCAACTGCGATAGATGGGTCACATCCCATACCACAGAAGACATTCTCGGCATGAGTCTGTTAGAAACAAAATTGAACCAACACCTGATACTGCATCAGCAATCTTTGAAGACATTGAATGGCCGCCCCTCTACAAAAAGGCCAAATCGACTAACACTCACACACATCTTCACCCTTCACCTGCTTCAATCTGCTGACATAAAACCGAACCCGGGGCCAGATGCGGCATTCATGAGCACAACAAGATATGACTGCGGACTCTGCTGTGGAGAAGTCACCTGGTATGATGAAGGAGTCGCTTTTGATAATTGTGACCAATGTTATCACATCACCTGTCAAGGTATTGGTCAATCAACCAATCACACATGCTGTTCTGACAACAAATACTCATGGGAGGAATGTCTCAGATGGTTTACTTGACTCTATCCAGTCATTCGCTGACCCCAATCCCTATGACTCAATCTCACCAAACTTATTTAGTTGTTCTGGCTCCAAGATAGCATCTCCTCAGGCTACATCTTCACACAATGTATTAATAATTGTATTATTTAAGTCGGACATAGATTACCTTAGCTGCAGGCAATCAATCAATGCAATACATGTAAACTATGTAGAACAAAAAATTAGTGAATGAAGTGTAGTGAATATGATGCGTCACTTTAATATTTGAGTTGGACATAGCTCACCTTACCTGAAGGCAATCAATGCAATAAGTGATGTAGAAACAGAAATTATTGAATGAAGTGTAATGAATATGAAGCGTCACTTTAATATTTGAGTCGGACATAGCTTACCTTACCTGAAGGCAATCAATGCAATAAGTGATGTAGAAACAGAAATTATTGAATGAAGTGTAGTGAATATGATGCGTCACTTTAATATTTGAGTCGGACATAGCTTACCTTACATGAAGGCAATCAATGCAATAAGTGATGTAGACACAGAAATTATTGAATGAAGTGTAATGAATATGAAGCGTCATTTTAATGCAATATCGATTGGGTGAAAGAGAAATGTCACTTTAATAGTTAACGATGATATACATATATAATTATATGATGATACCCACCCCAGTTGGGGTTATTTCAGGAACGATAACTCTATCCGAAGTACACGACCTATATGCAGTACTCCCGTCGGAGTTTGACCTATATTCTCCGCCCACGCGTCGGTCTATTTGTATACCGGTTGGGCATGTCCAAAAAATTTCGAAAACTTCAAAAATTTCAAAAACTTCAAAAACATCAAATATTTCAAAAAACTTCAAAAACTTCAAAAATTTCGAAAACTTCAAAATGTTAAAAAAATTCAAAAAATTCAAAAATTTCAAAAATTTCAAAAAAATTCAAAAACTTCACAAATTTCACAAATTTCAAAAAACTTAAAAAAAAATTCCACATCACGTGATGGCTATTGTTATAAGGGTTGTGAATGTACTAAGTTATAATATTTTATTATGGAGAGTGACGGTTCTTCAGAAAAGTGGTATTGGCTCGGCCAGAAAGTACCTAGATCCGAGATTGTATATTTCTGTCAAATTATTATTATTTATACGATAGTAATCACATCTATCGTTAATTTGTCAATAGGTCACGAGGCCTCGACATTATGGACGAGTCTATTGAGTTCGTCTGTTGGGTACCTACTTCCGGCCCCTACTATAAATAGAAGAAGCGTCGTGGTATAAAAGGTAATGTGTATATCATAATGTTGTCACTATGGTACGCGTAACTAATGTAGTATGTTCCAGTCAGTTAGGATGTCCTGTGGATGTGATATATTTGGCTAATGCACTACGTAACGTCGTATGTAAGAGGGGTTTCTTAATTTGGAGGAATCGTTCTATAGGCGGATCATGCTGGCTCTATAAGACGGGTAAACTTATGTGTGCGGGAGCCTCTAGTCACGCGGAAGATGGAATTCGAAGACTGCGAAAGTATGCCAGAATAATTCAAAAGATCGGATACCCAGTATGCCTGTCCAGAGTTCGTATAATTACCATGTCAGCCGTTCATAAATGCAGCCCATTATCATTAAGGTTATTGGTCGAATATCTCGGTGGTAACTATTATCCAGAAATTTTTCCAGCTGTGACATTCTACACTGAGGGTATCCACTTCGCTTGTCACCTGAGTGGATCTATTTTAATAACGGGTATAAAGAATCAACGACAGATCGTACGTGAGGTGCTACCGAAAATTCTAGAACTCGAAATCTGCAGTAATGGATGAATATCTACATTCTCTGTATTATGACCCGAGTAAACCAGGTAGTTTCGGAGGAGTTGAAAAACTATATCAGGCTGTTAAAGCTGAAGGATCACACGTTATCAGCAGGAAGAAAATTCGAGATTGGCTCAGTTCTCAAGAGACCTATACGCTAATTAAACCATCTAGACACAAATTTCCTAGAAGTAGAGTCGTGGTTGAAGGCTTAGACTCGTTGTGGGACTGTGATTTGGCAGACTTGACTGCTTCAGGAAGTCGTTATAAATACATTTTGGTTATAATCGATGTATTTTCAAGATACGCTTGGTGTCGTGCCTTGATAAAGAAAGATGCGAAACACGTAAGTGAAGCTTTCGAAGATGTGTTTCTTCACGAAACACGTAGACCATCCATACTGAGAACGGACAAGGGGACGGACTTTAATTCAAGACCCGTTCAGAGGTTATTCAAGCGGGAAGGAATCAAATACCTGTCGACCGAAAATGAAACTAAAGCCAATTACGCGGAGAGATTAATAAAGACCCTGAAGACGAGGTTATATAGATATCTCGTTCACAATAGTATTCAAGAATATTCCAGTGTATTGCAGGATATTGTGGAAAGCTACAATAACACGGTACACCGTTCCACCGGTTACACACCGACGTCAGTTAATAAAGGCAACGAATCTGAGGTGCGCTATCAACAGAAACTACTTCTTCGAGAGGGTAGTGTCAAATTAAAAAAGTACGAGTTCAAGGTCGGTGACAGAGTGAGGATATCACACATCAAAGGAGTTTATGACAAAGAATTTTATAAGAAGTGGACGGGTGAAATTTTCACGGTGGTACTGCGATATAGAAGAGGAGGTGTGAACGTTTACAAGTTGAAAGATTGGGACGAGGAAGAAGTCACAGGCTCATTTTACGCGCAAGAATTACAAGCAATTAAAGTGGACCCTGATGCAGTTTACAGAATCGAGAAAATACTAAAAAGGAGCGGGAACACAGTTTTAGTTCGTTGGCTGAATTGGGGTTCTAAATACGACTCTTGGATATCGAGAACTGATCTAGTGAAATACGGAAAGTGATGAGATTATACTTATCTAGCCGTCATAGTGACGATTCTTTTCCCGGAAATGAAGCGGGTGATTTCACAACGCCACTACCCGCTGATTGGTTACTAGATTCACGATGGACGTGTTGCCTGGAACAATTTTCTATAAAACCCGAGGACCCGCATGACGTTATGTACGTATGTTGTGACGTATGCGAACATTCATTCGTTTATAATAAAATGGCACCCGTACTAAGAGTTATTTATAGAGGCAGTAAATCAACTTATAAGTACGGTAAGAGTCATGACGTGCGCGTTACTAGGACTGACCCGCAGTTTATAAGGGTATACGTCTTGGATGGTAATTTGGCGCCTATAAAAATTACTACTTCAGAGTACACGTTGAACTTTAGCCATAATGGGGACTCCGTACTATTATGACTTTGATCTTAAAAAATATGTACCCTACGATGACTCGAAGTACCTACCCGAGACTGAAGCGAAACCTGAAAAACTTATAAGGAAAGCCGCAGCTAAGAAGATAAAAGTTAAAAAGATAAAAGCAGGAAAAGCGAAGAAGACAAACATTGGAAAAGTTAAAAAGGAACCCGCAAACGACATATTCTCCTCACCAAAATGAGTAACTTACCTACATTTTCGAAGGCTACTGAAAGGGCGGAAGTTATGCAAAGGGAATGGATGGAATACAACCCCGTTAATCAGATAGTAGACGGTGCTCCTATAGAGTTCAACGTACCATCGACGTCTCAGAAATATATTGATTTTCGAAACAGTTTTCTAAACTTGACTTTGAAAATTGTGAAAGGTGACGGAAGCGCTTTGAAAAAAACTTCAAAAGTAGGAATTATTAACGCACCAGTCCACTCATTGTTCTCGTCAGTCGACATTGAGCTTCAGCAAACTACGGTATCAACATTAGGACCGTTTTATCCTTACAAGTCTTATCTGGACGCGCTATTGAGCGCGGATGAAAATGCTATCAACAATGGTCTACAACAGCGGATGTGGTACAAAGACACGCCCAACGAATTCGACGATACAACACCCATCGGAGGCAATCTAGGTTTTTATGAAAGAGTGAAGCTCACGGCGGAAAGCAAAGAAATAAAAGTTTCCGGACCGATACTACATGATCTGTGCCAACAGGATAGATATATTATCAACGGTGTGCCCGTCCGCATTAAATTATGGCCCGTGAAGAATGCTTTCGCACTAATGAATGGCGAAGAGAATGAAAATTACAAAGTTAAAATAACCGGTGCTAGTATCAGAGTTTGCTTTTGCAAAATGATTCCTAGTGTTACCAAAGAAATCGAAGAACGTTTGAAAAAATCTGATGCCATTTATCCCTACCTGAGATCCGCAGTGAAGGCTTTCTCTATCGCCAAAGGGTCTTTCAATTTCACAGCCACTGACTTGTTTCAAGGAGATATACCTCGGCGTATCATAGCGGTTATGATTGATGCTGCGGGATTTAATGGAAATTACAAGAAAAATCCACTGAACTTTCAACATTTCAATTGCAGTAGCGTGGCTTTCACAGTGAATGGACAGTCATTACCTAGCCGACCACTGAGCATGAATTACGGGAAGGAAGATTATCTCGAAGCTTACAGTAACTTGGTACGAGCGTATCCCGGAACGTCCATATCACGAGAGGATTTTGACGGTGGTTATGCTATTTACTGTATTGACCCGACTGGATCTATCGAAGACGGACAACCGGTGGTCAAGGGATTGACGCAAATGGATATTAAGTTCACAGAAGCATTGTCGCAGACTATAGCGTTATTGGTATACGGGACTTTTCCATCACACTTCAGCATAAACGAGGCTCGCAATGTGTCATCTCCCAACTAATATTTTTGTGTATATTATTAGTGTTGAAAATAAAAATTTTGAAAATAAAACATAAGTTTCGTCTCGTTATTTCAGGGACCCCCCTCCCCACCGAAGGTATAGAAAAACAACAACAATGAATTATAATACAAATATAAGTTTTATTTTGACATAGTTATCCATTTCTTATTCAATAATCTTTCCCCCGGTGGTTTATCTATCTTCTTCATCATCGATGGTTTCCGAATTGCTGAGGACGTTGTAGGTGATTGAGTCTTTACAGCCGTTTTCTTGATGGTATTTTTCAGTAAACGTTCATATTTGTCATAAGGTATGACCACATTTTTTGAATATGTCGACATTATAAATGTTCAATCGGTACGTCCTTGAGTAACAGAGGCACTGCTTTCAAATTTTTCAGCAAATTTTGTCTCTTCCTAAGCACGCTATATTTCTCGTCAGCCAAGAGTCTATAAAACTTCTTGTAAGGCACTAATGTTTGTATATTCGTAACAGTCAAAACACCCTGCAACACATTCAAACATATTTCCGATAATGCGTTTATCTGGTCCGTAGTAGCCGTCTTCAACAGAGATATTAACTGCTTCCTAGAACAGGATGCGAGTAGTGACAAGAACGCTGCATTTCTAGAGATCCTGGCACTCATCCTTATAAAGATTTGTATATTATAGGATATTCACCGGGAAAGGTGTCAGTTCTTACACGAAACTCTGAATCAGTATTAGGCGTAGCGTCGATTATGAGATATCCATAGGGTCTGTCCAACACCGCATCCTTATAACAATCAGTCAGAAAACGTGATTTTCCCGGAAACAGCTGTTGACCTAAATATTTTATTTGATTCGCATCACGCACGCTTTTCAAAAGAATGGTATAGGAAGTATTCAAAGCTATAGTTCTGGCGTGTTTACCTTTTTGGAACAAGTTTTGAGTTAAAAATATAACTGATAAGTTCTTATGATGGCAGCCTTGTGTGAATAAACATTCCATATCGGAATTGTCCAAAACTTTGTGAGCCAAATCATCCAGAATTATCATAGCCGTCGTACCGTCCGCAAATTCACTCAGTAGTTCTTTGGAGGGAAGACCTTCGTGGAAATTTATGTGTGGGATGGCTATTTCCATTTCATCGAATAAGTCCTGATGCACTCCGAAACAGTATAGAAATTTCTGGGGATGAGGGCCGTCTATCATGTCCTCTATATTTTGTAAGAAGCGGAAAGTCCATCTGGTTTTCCCGCTCTTTGTCGCACCCGCGATCACGTAGCTGGAATTCGGTAAGAACGGTATTAATGACATGCCTAAGGCGAACGAACGTGTCACATATTCCTTATAAACTACTCTCAATATCCGAAAGGGATAGTGTCCATATTTTCTAAGATCACTCTCTTCGTGTATACCACTCTGTATACCTTCTTTTGAATTCTGTTGTATAGGATAGGACGGGCACTACCTCTACATATCTTCTTTTCAGTTATGAACACCTTGTCGGGTACGCCGGATTCACCTTCCCGCTCTTTATCTACCAAATGTCGTCTCTTCGGCTCTACAACATCAGGGTCGTCCAATGTCTTTCTCTTTCTATCAATCAGGGTGCTCATAGTCTTGAAATTAATGGCCTCAGAATTGATATAATTTAAACTGAAGCCCCGCACCTTGCACACCTCATCGCAGGCAGTCGTCCTGTAAGCATAATTCTTCGGTCCGGCGCTTCTGAATTGTGTGATAGTGTCCCCCTTTAACTCATCGGTCAGATCCCCGAGAAAATCACCGCAGCTGACGTCGGGGCCTCCCGTCTTTTGTACGTAGATGATGGAATCTAAAACAGAAATGTAAAATATTTTGAGGACCTAATATCAAGCTAGAGCATAATTTGGTACGCAAAAAAAAATTAGTACTCACCAGTGTCAAAATACAGCACATTTTCTCCTAGATGATCCAGTACATCATACAACTTGAGACGAGCCCAGGAGGTAGTGTATATGGCCAGAAATATATTAGTCTTATTTTCATCGGGTAGGAAATGGTCGTCGTGGGTGTAGGATAACTGAATGTGGCTGTCATTGATAATGTGGAAGTCCTTCACGAGCTTCTTTGGGTCGGAAATCAAACTGAAGAATTTCTTCGGTTCACTGTCGTGAATTATCTCCGTCTGCGTCATGTTCTGTCTCTCTCCAAATTTTCCCCTGTAATGGATGAATGAATTAGTAATGCGATATAGTTTATGCGAATAATTAAAATTATTTATCTAAAAAAAAAAATAACTACTTACCAGAGAACGTTCAACATGAGTTTCGAAGTGGCTCTGAGTGCTGGCTGTTTTTTTACATTTTCGGGATCCAAACGAATCCCCTCGACCCTTTCGTAATCATTCAGATATCTGCACTCGTCCTCGGCAGTTTTCACCCAGGCTGGCCAACCGCTAGCTTCTTGTTTGAGTTTGAGAAAGCTGAAAACAAAAAATAAAAATGTTTTTTTTTCATCCCGTACTCAATGATACCCCCGACCAAAAAAGGGAGGGGAGGGGGGCGGCGGCGCTTTTCGTTTAAAAAAATATACTTACGAATTGACGTATTCCGAGAAGAGTCCACCTTTCTTAGTATCCTGATTGTATTGCGTGGTATCTGTCCAGTGATATACTTCGTATATTTTCGTCACCACGTAACCCTTCTCTATGGCCTTCATTATCTCCGGCGTCGTCCACGTCCCTGTTATAGATCTCGCATCGGTTCCGTGATCGCACGTCGTTTGTCTTTGATCTTCCGCGCATGATCGACACAAAGGAAAGGTGAGTTTTCCGTGAGATCTCAATGGCAATACGGGGTGGTACAATTTCCTCGGAGGAGAAACCTTCACCTTAGCCAGCCCGAAATATGCGCTGATATCTTTAAAGTCCTTAGTTATTATTTCAGGATGCCCTACTGGCATTTTGCCCGATTTATTTATATAAGGATACAGGGACGTGAAATCTACGTATTTGATGCTCTCACGGGGGCCCGCGTCTTTGTATAATTTGCAGGCATTTGTCCTACCTAAAAAGATAAAAGAATTTTTTTTAGAAATAAATTTTATTTATTTTTATTTTATAAACTTCATTTTTTTTTTTTTTTTTTTTTTTTTTAAATATGGAAACTTACCTCCGAAGAAAGCATCTCGTGGCATAAGTCGAGGTTGTACATCCAGCTGCGACAAGAAGTCCCGCAGTTTTTCATTATTCTTTTTCTGCTCAGTGAATGTATGCTCCCAAATGCATACATATTTGTAGCCCGCCTTCTTCAAAAATTCACGCTTTTTGATGGTCAGTGTGTACAGTTGATTCAGTGTCTGTTTAGTCAGCGGGTGTTTGGAGATGTGTCTGTTTCGTGGATAACACGTCAAACAAGCGTGATGAAAACAACCTAAAGAAGAAAAAATACCGTTTATTGTATATGATCAATTAGGGGAGGATGGGACAACTGTTTTAAAATGATTATACGTCGTACTGGAGATGTGTCTGTTTCGTGGGTAACGTGTCAAACGAGCGTGATAAAAACGACCTAAAGAATAAAAATACCATTTATTGTATATGAACAATTAAGGGGGGGATGGGATAAATGTTTTAAGATGATTATACGTCGTACTCACCGTGAAATTCGTAGCAGGTGTTGGTCTCCTGACAATATCCATCCACCTTGTACTTTGAATTTGGTACCTTGAATTCACCGCGGTTCAAAGCGTGTTGTATGTCTCTATTTTTATTGTGGGCCAACCAGGACAACCATTGGATGGAGACGTTCGAATATTGGTCCTTGTCACCGTAAAACCCGTTAGGAACTTTGCCTATAGGCGTACTAATGAATTTTTCATCAGTAATTTCAATTCCAGACTCCTCGGCCGTATCCCGTTCTACCCAATCATCACCGAGCAATACTCGCTCTTTATCATTCAATTTCTTCAGCAAACTGGTTTCTGATTGATCAGAGTTAGTGAGAGTTATAGAATAAGTTTCTTCCAAGAACAATATTTTATAGGCCTTCATGCACGCAGAAGATATCGTTATCGACATGAAAGGATCTACCTTATTCTCGGTAACTTTCAAAAACAATGACCGAAACTTCAAACAAGCCTGACGCAAGATATCAACGTCAGAAATGCAGTAAGCCAATAATTCTTTCTCTAAATTGAAGGTTTCACCGGCTTTAGTTTCGTGCCAACGTAGAAACGCCTCCCTGTCTGTCGTCGACATGGTGTCAGCTCCGTAATACGTTGAATCGGGATACGGCCCCTCATACAGTCGGTTCTCCTTCCTATTGAAGAAATGAGGGAAATATCCTGAAATAAAAATTTAATATTTAAAAACAAATGGAAACGATATATATATTATTGAAGAAATGGGGGAAAATATCCTGAAATAAAAATTTTAAGAATGTGTAAATTTAATATTTTAAAAACAAATATAAAAAAGAAATGCGTATACCTTTTTTTAGTTCCTTCAAATCGAAAGCCTTCGGGAGAGCAGCCAATCGCATCGTCAGAAAATTTAGTGAATCTATTATTCGAATCCCATGGTGACCTAGCATGTACATGACCTTCGATCCAGAATAAATAATTTTGCTAGGCCTCATCCCCTGGAAAACCATGTATTCCAGCAACAATATAGCGTCGTAAGCCTTGTTGTTATGAGCCAATACCGTGGCGTTTTTATGGTGTTTAGTAAACAGCCAGGTTCCGAAGTTCAGTAGAGTGTCCGAACCAGACGCTATGTACTGTCTTCTTCCGCACGTGTCGCTACATGGTGTCTTTTTGTAATCGCCTTCTTTATCCAGGCTACCGCAATGATCGCATCGAGTACCGCAAACGTCGCAAGTCGAATCTGAGTTCACCGGCGAGTCCAAACAAGAGTCGCAGGCTGTTTGGGCCACCACCAAATTGGGCTGATGTCGATTTAATCCGCACGCCGGTCGTTTACAGTTTAAGCACCTAAAAAAATGAAACAAATTTTTTTAGATTACTGCGGGTTGGTGAGATGCGGGTACAACAATTAATTTTTTCGTTCAGCATAAAAATAATGTACTTACCGGCGACATTGACTGCATCTTTCCGCTTCACTGCACGTAGAGCAAGGGAGTCCCATTTTGTATCCACCGTCACATAGGTACACCTCATCTTGTGAACATTCAAAGTCGTAGAATATGAACTTGTTGACATCTTTCACTTTCTGTTTCGGAGGTCTCAAATAACAGAGGTGACCCGGAAGTACCCATTCCTTACAAGATGAACAAGACCATTCGCCGCAAATGTGGGGTATTTCTGTCAGATCCCTCTTCGCACGATTCATTACGCTTCCACACTCTTTACACTTCAAATATTTACAACAATTTGATAGTTTATTATCAGGTGCCTCTTTGTGTCTCTGGTAACAGTTCAAAGATCTACAGTCCATATTACAATCGTGGCACGTTAATAACTTGCCCATTAATAAAGGGTCAATCAAACATCCCTCTGTTTTGCATACTATGCAATATGACGTGCAGTTATGTTCATCTTTCTGGTCGAAAGGCTTTAAACAATTTTCACAAAAGTAAGATAGGCCGTAGAATCCTGAAACGCTGACTATCGGTGTGTAGTGGTCTTGATTATGGTACAAATATATATTTATGTCATAGGTGTTGCTGACTCTGGATACTTTTTTCCCAATTTCGCCGCATATGATTATAATATTCACCTTGAAGAACGATTCATACTTTGGTAGGTCGGCGTATGATCCCGGTCGGTCGGCGGAAATACATAAATCTTTAAGCAGAGTGTTTGCTAACACTTTTTGATAGATTCGTCCTTTTTTCGTTAGGTTCTTATAATAGGCTTTCGTCACTTTACCGTGTTTTAGAAAAATTTCGAGCAGTGATAATCCGGGATAAGCCGATTTAAGATCTTCTGAAACTGTACAAATCTTGGCCATCGCGACGCCTATAGCTCTAGGCAAACAGGAGTTGTCAGTATTGTGGATGAAGACTGTTGATTTTTTGTCCAGAAGTGATTTGTCGCCGTCGATAGGAACTCCACCGCCTGAGCCACTGGGTTGCCTCAGTGACCCTACAGTTAATCGAAATGATCGGTCCAAGGCGATATGTTCGTGCGATGTCAGCACATTAGCTATTTTGTCGATAATCAACTGAGAATTCAGGTCCGACCATGCTGTTAACGGTACTATGATGGGTTTATCCAGCTGATCGGTATGAAGGATAACCCTTCCCAGATCATTGTCTGCCAAATCACCTCTCGTCGTTCTTAGTATATGATCGAACATGTTGGTAAGTCGGTCCGTCAAGTCTGACAACAGTTCACCGCGCCATTGATGGTCAAATTTCACGTCGTATATACTTTCCACAGCCGATGACCTCATGAATGATTTTATTTCACGAAGATTGATCGTGTAGGACTGATTAGCCATCTGCCGAGTTTGCTCATCGTGACTAGTGTCGAGAGTAACATCCTGCGGTTCATTCCGTCCGTTTAAATCTAGAGCGGATGACTGGTGAGCGGCTCGGGATGAGTCCTGGGGTTGAGACGGTGCGGGGTTTGGCCCGTCATTATCGGGCGACTGCTGTCTACCCTCCAGATATATCAATCTGTCATACGTATTTCTGTCTGTATCGGACATTGAGTCCACTCTCCCGGTGATGCCTCTTAGAAAGTCATCACTACTAAATCCCTTGGCGTGTAATTCATCGATTAACCGCTCCATCTGAAAGCAAATACTTTAATGAGCTAAAGGTTCCATATAACATATTTATAGCAACTCGAAATCACGGTGCTTAATGATTGGTTGCTATTTATAGCGCATGAGTCGTCCATTTATTTAAAACACGTGACGTGTAAGAGCTATATATAGACATTACGAAATTTCATTGACCTATGATCCATATAACATATAGCATCAACTCGAAATCACGGTGCTTAATGATTGGTTTCTATTTATAGCGCATGAGTCATACATTTATTTGAAACCCGTGACGTGTACGAGCTATATTTAGACATTACGAAATTTCATCGTCCTATGATCATTATAGCATATAGCATCAACTCGCTTAATGATTGGTTGCTATTTATAGCACATGAGTCATCCATTTATTTGAAACCCGTGACGTGTAAGAGCTATATTTAGACATTACGAAATTTCATCGTCCTATGATCAAAAAAAGGGGCGGGCACTAATTATTAATGGCTCCGCCGTAGGCGCTACTCGATTGGTCTATTTCACTTTTTCAACGTCACCCATCATATAAAAAGACGGTGATTCGATGTACTAACTCATTCGCAGCTAAATTTTCATTAAGAAAGGATCATGGATTCTAAGATTCTCGTCAAAAATTTAGGGAGGGACCGATTTCTCACAGTCGGTGAATATGAGGACCGGAAATACGTTGACTTACGAATATGGAAAGAAGGCAAAATCCCTACGACATTCGGGGCTCGTATGAGCTTACAAAGATGGCAATGTCTGACTGAAAATATAAAGTCCATCGGTGAACATTTAGTATCCAGGAGTCCTATGGATAAAGTGCATCTGGGACACAATCTACATGCGGTTTTAGACCATAATAATGGTGTAGTACACTTACGCCAGTATTTCACCCCGAAGGACTCTGAACATTTGCACCCCACGAAGAAAGGCTGTACGATTAACCAACAGGAATTTGATGTATTGTTTCAACACATTGACGCCGTTAATCATGTTTTACCTGAATTAGAGAATGTGAAAGCTTGTTATTTAACGCACGATGGACAGATGGAAGCGTTAGCGTGTACAGAATGCAATCCCGGAGGTTATGGATTTTACACTCAACGTGATTATTGAACTTTGACCGTGTGAGGAATACTTATTTTCATCGTAAATAAAATATTAACTTATACCATGTTATTCTCAATTATTTCGGACATATACCCGCGTTGGGGGAGGGTGTGTGTGTGCGACGATTATTCATGTTTAAATGTTTTGGTGAATTATCGAAAGATCTCTATTTTTATTTATTTTATTGACGGCGACGTCGAACCTTCCTACATGGTGAAAACCGCGTCAAGATCCGACTTCTAGAACTCTAGATAAGGCATATTATGTCCATTGCACGTGCGGCTTTAATGACGTCATAGATATTTCAAAATAGACTATCTCCGAGGCGGAGAGAGGTACGGACGAGCCGTTTTCCGATTATTTTTCAGAAAGAAGGGGACTATCGTTTGTGGTCGGTTAAGATGAGATATTAAGTTTTTTTTTAATTTATTTTGCCAATTAGCGGGATCCCTCTATTTTACCCCCAATGGAAATAATGTATATACTCGTGAACACTCTGCCTCATTTTAAAGATTACCCCGAAGAACTGTTTAAACAATTTAGTTCATTTCAGAGCTGAACGAGTACCGTAGGCCATCACTATCATTTACACGATACATCGCCGAAAAAGATTACAAATTCTCCAAATTGTGAATTTATTGGTCGGAAACGTGGGCGACGGAGGAATTTTGCTGACAAATATTCAAAACCGTGTTATATCTGTTTAAAAGTAGACAACTATGTTCGCACACAACTAATGTGTTATTTAATTAAGCATGGCGGATATTTAACCTTTTATAGGACAGGCCGGCAGTATGCTAATAAGCCAATTATACTACATTACAAACTGTACTCGCTGTTAATACACCGCTGCGCACGTGTCGCGGAATGAAAATGACTGCGAGTGTATCGGCTAATTCCAATGAACGGAAATGGGCAGAACGTTGAAACATCTGGTGTAATTATACTGTAACGTGAATTTCGGTCAAGCATAGTGGCGATGATTCGTTACTGGGTATAATATAAGGTGAAATTCTTCACTTGACACAAAACTACAGACATAGAAACACCTAACGCATTTAGTGACGGCGAGACACCCACGATGGAAATGGTATGTATAAATATAACTTTTATTTCATTTTAAATTGAACATGATATTTAGTTAAAGGCAATAGTAGCGTTCGTTTGAGAAATATTCATACTCGTTGAAACCGGGGATTTCTTTGTGTATTGTTTTTGAATTCGAACAATTTATATAGTATACTCGTATTCTGTCAGCGGTGCGATTTTATTGGTTTTTAATTACACAACCCCAAACGCTCTTTATTCATATCGGGAAAACAGTAACTAATAACGCTTTTAATATATCCGAGGGCTAAACGAAAGACGAGTTGCTTGGAACAAGATTTTTATAACATATTCATGTAAAGCCTATATTTTTTACTACTGGCCCTAAAATAGTAAGGAACCATATTGATAACCCGAGATTGACACACCTTCGTTAATCACTCGTATCCGTATAATATTTTTTTTTTAATCCGAACGTCTTTTCTTCTGTTTCCAGCCAAAAGACGAAATGAGCAATTGGGACGATTGGGAGCTGAGCGACGAGGAAAAGACAATGACTTCGTGCACGTGGGACAGCGATGACGTAGAGCCGCCGAAGAAGAAAGGGGACAATAAGGATTAACGCCCCTGACAATTTCTATAATAAACGGATTAATGTTTTATCGGATTTCGTTCCATTCTGTGTAAAAAAGGGTATAGTAAACATATATATTTTATTCACTATAATTTGATCTACGCATTTTATAACTGTGTGCGTGGGGGGTGCGTTCATACACTCGCAAATTTTACGGCAAACACTAAAACATTTCGTATATATTAATTTATGAGGGCGTGGATTATAAATAAAGTTTACCTGGCAAATTTGCGAATTTATCAATGTACCACCATAGACAGAGATATATTTCAAAACAATTTTGTATAGAATATATACTTATACTCACATTATATCAAACGTTCCTCGTCGTATCTATTTTCATTGAGCCATCTATGATATCACATCGAGAAACGACCGTTTATATACCTGAGGGGGGTCGACGAAAAAAGCTATATATAATAAACATGTCCGTACGTGTTTATATATTTATAGATGGGGGATCGAGTCTGAACGTGTTATAGCGAATCGACTGGCCGTCAGAAAGCGGCTGTGTCATGACACGTATTAATAGATAATTTATACAGAAGCACATCGTCGATAGTAAATCGATATTGACTCGTAGTATATGACGTGAGCAGGCGTGGGCGGCGAACGTGTTTGAACATGCCCGGCCAAAAATATCCCTTACGTATAATTATATGCTAATGGGGATCATAGACCGACGCGTGGGCGGAGAATATAGGTCAAACTCCGACGGGAGTACTGCATATAGGTCGTGTACTTCGGATAGAGTTATCGTTCCTGAAATAACCCCAACTGGGGTGGGTATCATCAATTATAGATTATCCCCATTGAAGACGATCAATGCAATGACCAGTGGAGAAATGGAAAAAAAATGTTGCCTGAATGAATCGATGTGTGAACATACAGTCTCACTTTAATGAAATGTTGAGATGATGGAATCAACGATGAATTTGCAATTTCTTTAATGATGAAATTGGTTTACATACCGGTATACATGTATATGTAGCTGAAAATATGAATTGACTGAAATGTAATTATGAAAGTGTCAATGACACTGTAGCTCATCATGAAAAGGGAATAATTTCATGTGTTACAGTTAATGGAGTGATTAGGAATGTGGAAATTTGAAAGGCCTAGTTATGCAAAGATTAAAATCCAAGATGGCCGCGACAGCCATCGTTTTTTTGCCAAATGACCCAAAAAAGACTCCTTCCTATTTACATGTCATTGTTAACATCGTTCACAAATTTCACGATGAGCCGACAAAAGATACAACCTGTGGCCCATGTCAAAGGACTTAGTCGTGTAAAGAGTAAAGTACACGATGGCTGCTGGCGATCAGGTTTCTTGGTTGAATTCAAAATGAATCTTTTCCCATCTACATGTAATTTTTAACATCCATGACAAATCTCATGATGATTGGACCAAAGATTCGACTTGGAGCCCTTGAAAAAGAATTTATTCATGCAAAGAGTATGATCCAAGATGGCTACTGGCGGCCATGTTTTTGGCCGAACAACCCCAAAATTACTCGTTTCCCATCTACATGTCAATTTTAACATCCCTGACAAATTTAATAATGATCCAACAAAAGATACGACCTGTAGCCCGTGCTAATGGATTTTATTTTGAAATCCAAGATGACCGCTGACGGCCATGTTTTTTGGTCAAACGACCCCAAAATTACTCGTTCCCATCTACATTGTACATGTCAATAGCCATGACAAATATCATAATGATCTGACCAAAGGTACGACCTAGAGCCTGTGCCGACGGATTTACTCATGCAAATAGTAAAATCCAAGATGCTCATGACGGCCATGTTTTTGGTCGAACTACCCCAAAATGACTCATTCCCATCAGCCTGTCATTATTAACATCCATGACAAATTTCATGATTATCAGACGAACAGTACGACATGTACAGTAATGCCCAAAGTAATTGACCACTTAACCACAACAGAATATTATGGGTAATTTTTCAGGATTTAGTCGGAAATATGGCTTGTTGCCATTCATCGGAATGCTCTCGGTGAGAGGTTTCCGATGAATGGCAACAAGCCATATTTCCGACTAAATCCTGAACAATTACCCATAATTCTGCTGTGGTTAAGTGGTCAATTACTTTGGGCATTACTGTAGACCGCGCCAATCGATTTAATTTTGAAATCAAAGAGACAAAGATGCCGGCCAGGGGCCATGTTTTTTGGCCAAATGACCCCAAAATGACTCACTCCCATCCACATGTCAACGTCAACACTCATGACAAATTTCATAATGATCTGTCCAAAGTAAGGACCTGTAGCCTGTGCCAAAGGATTTAGTCATGCAAAGAGTAAAATCCAAGATGGCTGCTGGCGGCAATGGTTTTAGACAGAATGACCCCAAAAGGACTCGTTCCCATTTACAGGTCAAGGTCAACAGCCATGCCAAATTTCATGAAGATCCGACCAAAGCTACAATCTGTAGCCCACGCCAAAGGATTTAGTCATGCACAGAGTAATATCCAAGATGCTCATGACAGCCATGTTTTTCGGCCAAACTACCCCAAAATGACTCGTTCCCATCTGCCTGTCATTATCAACATCCATGACAAATTTCATTATAATCAGACCTGTAGACTTCGCCAATCTATTTAATTTTGAAATCAAAGATGGCTGCCAGCGGTCATGTTTTTTGGCCAAATGACCCCAAAATGACTCACTTCTCATCTACATGTCAACGTCAACATTCATGACAAATTTAATAATGATCTGACCAAAGTAAGGACCTGTAGCCTGTGCCAAAGGATTTAGTCATGCAAAGAGTAAAATCCAAGATGGCTGCTGGCGGCCATGTTTTTTTGGCCGAATGACCCCAAAAGGACTCGTTCCCATTTACATGTCAAGGTCAACAGCCATGACAAATTCATGAAGATCCGACCAAAGTTACGACCTGTAGCCCGCGCCAAAGGATTTAGTCATGCAAAGAGTAAAATTCAAGATGGCTGCTGGCGGCCATGTTTTTTCGGCCGAACGACCCCAAAATGACTCATTCCTATCTACATGTACATGTCATTATTAACATCCATGACAAATTTCATGATTATAAGACAAACAGTACGACCTGTGGACCGCGCCAATTGATGTATTCCGGCCTGTAGCCCATGCTAACGGATTGAATTTTGAAATCCAAGATGGCTGCTCGCGAATGACCCCAAAATGACTCATTCCCATCTACATGTCAATGTCAACATTCTTGACAAATTTCCTAAAGATCAGACCAAATGTACGACCTGTAGCCCGCACCAAAGGAAATTGTTGATGGACATATACACACACACACGTACGACGGACGCCAATCCATGGCAATAGCTCAAACTTACAAAGTAAGTTGAGTTAATAATGAATATGTGATGTGTCGCATTTAATGAATTGGCAATGACATGATGACAGCGGTATGGAAACGGTCACTGCCGTTCGGTTATGATACCACGGTCTACAGGTATTAGCGGGTTGTCACACCAGACGTTGAAGAAAATTATGATATATGTCCATGAGGATCTTTCGAAAGATCGGATAAGTGTTGGCGCTGGGTATTGTGTTAAAATAGTCACATCCATGATCCATTAATTACAACCGCCATAAACAGAATTAATATTATAATAATCAAACCTTGTTCTTATGCAAATCATAAATACATGTATCACATTAATTTCAGCATGTTGTTATCATAATGTTATGTTAGTACTTTGTGTTACATTGTTTGTAAGCAAACGTCATCTTATGTAAACAAACATGACATGTACATGTATGTAAAGAGTATGCGATAAGCAAAACACTCAACACCGAGTAGACCCCCACTGCATGTACATGTACCAGTATATGAATTTTTTTTAGAAATGCCACCGTTATTTACAACATACTGCATTACCGGTATAGCCAGTAAGCTAAATCTCATATTTTGGTGTTGAATGGGTTACCATGAATCACTCTCGACCTAATCAATCGCCACGTTGTCTGAAAGTGTTTTGCTTATCGCTAACTATTTACATGCTGTATATATACAAATGCTCCGCTCACACAGAGTGTTTTGTGGAAAATAACGCATTCATAATAGATCAATATTCAATACTATCAGTGTATTCTTGAGGAAATTTTCATAATTTGGTAACTGTTATTTCTAAATTATTATTTATTACATGTATATATGTACATGTGCAGTAGCTGATGTGCCTGACTTCATCCGGCCTATTTAGGGAACAACGTTGCCTACCGGTATACATGTACAATGTATGAGTATATATCGAGGTCGCAGTCACGGACACAGTCACACATGAAATTATACCTACCCATATAGTTCCCGGGATCAAAGTGCATGTACCGTAGACCTTTGGTACATTTATACCAAATTTTAGTCAGATCAGTTGTGCAGTATTCGAGTCTATAACACACAGAGACAGAAGTTCCAAAATATAATATAATAGACCAAGTGATGTGACTGACTTCTTCCGCGCTATTTAGGGATTTCTCTATGATCGCCTCCGTTTGGACAAAATATACAGCATCTGGACAAACAATCAGTCGAGGTCCAGAAACACATGAGCGTATGTGCGCTACCAGTAGGTCAATGTCAAGGACAGTCGCATCATGTGAAATTAGACCTGCCCATATTGTTTCCAGGATGAAAGAAGCCTACATACACAGCCTTCATAATTGGCTACCGGTACGGCAATCAGCATTACCCAAGCAATTTGCTGAAGCAAACTGGGTCATAGTGTTGCCGTATACGTAGCGGATTGCCGAAGCCAAACAATCTGAATTAAAAGGGCTGCATACATGCACCAATCAATTGGTTGAGGTCCAGACACATGCCAATAGTATATGAGCATATACCTATATGTATATGAGCGAGGTCATGATCAAGGACATGGTCGCTCATTAAATTGGACCCGCCCATTTCCGGGATCATACTAAATTTGAGTGCGATAGATAGTTAAGCAGTTTTTGATTCTATAAGACCCACACACAGACAGAAGTTCCGAAAAACAACCAACGACAAATGAACAAATGATCGACGATAAAAAACAACTAACGAAAAAACACACTGGCTGACAATGGTGGCAAATGACCGATAAATGACGAGGATGACGATGACAAATGACAACAGACAACAACGAAGAAAAATACCGACCGACAGGCGACAACGAAAAATGACTGATGACGAAAAACAAACGGCCAATGACTAACACGGTATCGAACGATCGATGACGAAAAATTACTGATGACGAAAAAACAAACGGCCAACGACAAACACGACGTCGAATGATCGACGACGAAAAAGCTCTGGACGACAAACGCATCAACCCAGGCCTGCAGGTTTCAAAATTATGTGTAACATATATACATATGGTACATGTATTTTTCGTTCGCCTGGTTTGTGCTTAGGCAATCCTAGTCGAAAATCTACGGGATATAATGTACCCTGCTGGACAAAACTAGTTTCCACTTAACCACAGTGCAGTTAGCACTGTACACCGCGGCTCCACTGGCTAACAACAGTTGGGCCGCGGTATACTTGCCACGAAAAACATGACTGGTGACAAATAAACAAAGGATGAAAACGAACGACCAACAATAAACACGACGACAAACTACCAAGGACGAAAAACAACAGACGACAACCAAACACGAATGACGACAAACGTACACACTGACTGTGACACTGACGACAGTAACGAATGACGACGACAAATTGTCAAATGTTGAAAAATGATTAAATGAAATAATAATCAAATAAAAATTTTAAAGCAAACAGTCCTACCTTAAAAAAAAACTTGGATTTGAAGAACAATGCCCTGATGCCTACAGGAGTCAGGACCATGTAATGATCATGTATGTGTTCACAACAGCACCGCCAAAATCTTCATCAGATATCACTTCCTAATTGAATTGTAATCAGTTATGGACTGATTGAACACATATGATAAGACGGTAACTATGAATTAGGAAACATACTACAATTGCAATAGGCCTATACATTGCACGCAACACAGAATTCCTTCTTTGAATCGTTTGACTTTTTTAAAATTTCCATTATGATGAACTTGAACTGTTGAAAGTTGAACGTTTTGGTTGATTGAATGATCCTTGAATCTTTATCATTGTTCTCTCTAACAGTTTACATCAGCCTAACTCATTAATTGTCGACAGTGTCTAAGTGGAGAAGACGTAATTCACAAAATCAAGCGAACAATATTTAATCAATTGTCGATTTGTCAAAAATGTTTGATATGGCGGCGAAGTTCAAGGTGAAGGCTATGTGATATATGGTAGTAATTTCTGGACCACTTAAATTGCCGTAAAACGGATTGCAGGGCGGTCGCCAGACGGGGAATAATTAGTTATTTACTTATTATGCTTGTAATATCTCAATGATTTTTATCAGGTGAAAAGACTGTAAGAACTGAGTACCTAGAACCTGGGAATTAATTTGATCAGTTGTTGTTGCCTGAGTATTCCTCCGCTATATCTGAGCACCCTGTAGTTTCTGCTGGATTCTGCGCAGTGCCGAGCGGAAGTCACGTGTTAATTCTTCAAAAAAGCATACACTCTCCTGAATTTTCTTCCATCGTATAGAATTATATAGAAAAAAATATATGACGTCATCATTCACACGCGCCTTAGGTATAAACACCCACCGGGGTGGTTGCTATTACCATCTTATATATACACAAAAACTGGACGTGAACGGAAAATGGCACCTCCACCGACGAATCAGGCGAGGCCAAAACAAAAACACTGAAAACCTCCGAACAAAATATAAATATCTTAAACGCCTCATTCAAACCAAAATACGTCAAGCATACTGGCAAAACATTGAAAATATTGTATATTCTGACTGCCCCAAAGAAGGCAAAGGCGACACTTTAAACAACAGACCAGGACAAATATTTTGGTCATTTGTAAAACAGCGTAACAGTGAAAATACAGATGTCTCCCCTCTGAAAGTTGAGGGTGAAATTAAACTCCACCCAGAGGACCAAGCTGATGCCCTCAACCAGCAATTACACTCTGCTTTTACAACACCCAAACCTCTGACCCTGTCACACTCCTGCGAACTAAAACATCTTATGTCGCACCACAGAAAAGATGAAATGAAGATCATCGACATCACAAACGAAGGCGTGTCCAAACTACTCAAACAGCTTAAACCAAACAAAGCAATGGGCATCGACATGATCTCTGAAAGAAACACATGTAGAAATCTCACCCATAATCACAAACCTCTTTCGCCACCCTCTTTCGTCAGGTTATGTACCTCCGACTGGCGTACTACCCCAATCTTCAGAAGAGGATCCAAGGCAAAATCTGAAAACTATCGCCCAATAGCTCTTACCTGTATCCTCAGCAAACAACTCTAACATATTGTCACCTCTAAAATTATGTCCTTTCTTGATTCTAATAAACTCCTACATAAACACCAACATGGATTCCGCTCACGTCTAAGCTGTGAAACTCAACCTGTCTCTTTCTCACAGTATATACTGGACGTTCTTGCACAGCATCAACAAACCGAAGTGGCGGTTTTGGACTTTTCAAAGGCATGTGATAAAGTTGACCATCAACGCCTCATCCCAAAGCTGAAAAGAGTAGGCATAGATAACACCACAGGCAATTGGATAACATCATTCCTCTCCAACAGAAAACAGAAAGTTCTTGTTGATGGTTCTGAATCAGAATCCTGTCCTGTACTATCGGGTGTCCACCGGGTGCTCTCCTTGGGCCCTGCCTCTTACTGATCTACATCAATGATATGCCCACATCCCTGAAATGCCACAAACGACTCTATCGTCTACTGTACCATCTCACCCCCCACTGACTGTAACCATCTCCACCAAGATTTAAACCTACTTGAAAAATGGGAAAAATAATGGGTCATGTCTTTCAACACCAACACATGTAAACTAAGAACAATAACCGGGGAAAAGGAACCAATAACAAACAACTATCTACTTCAGGGCAATGTACTGAAAACACCACTGCAACAAAGTACCTCGGCCTAACCATCACGAACAAGCTTGAATGGAAACCTCACATTAACAACATAGTGAAAAAAGCAAACGCCACACTGAGGTTGCTAAAACGTAACATAAGAACAGACAACAGAGTAGCAAAGGAGCTGGCATACAAAACTTATGTTCGACCACAGCTCGTATACTGCTGTCCCATGTGGCAACCATGGCAAATAGGCCTTACTTCAATAATCGAATGGTACAAAACCGAGCTGTCAGATACATCTTTAATTTCTACAAGCAGCCCCACAAACATGCAAAGCATTCTCAAATGATGGCCTACTCTTCACAGAAGAAGAGACTTCTCCTCTCTTATTATCTTCCATAAAGCGTACTTCCGGTATACGGGTGGCGACTGAGTTTTTTTGCGTGCTCGGTTTTTCGGCCAAATATTCGAAATAATGGACTTTGTGATGTAATTTTCTGGACGGATGTGTTCGTGTACGGATGGGGACTATAGGATATCTTCGCATACCGGCAAGTGAACCTTGATTGACTGATACTTAACTGTTATTGCAAAGAAAACATTCCTAATTTCGTGTACCACAATATTGACCCCCTGCCCTGTCAATTGCTGACCACGCGCGCCAAACAACTCCAAACGGTGCAGTTATACGCCAAACTGATCCCAAGCAGTACATTGTTGTGTATATAAAACAATAAAATTAAACTTTGGTAGACGTTTGTGGGAAAACTGTGACATAATTCTGAGATGACCTTTGAACCCCCATGTAGAATTCTGAGATGACCTTTGACTCCCGTGTGTGAGAGGAGGAGGCTATTCACTCAAGCGACTGGTCTGATTAATTCGGAGCACGGACTGTTCACGCCAATCACGCACCGCGTTTGCAACAAGATTGAGTGACACTCGACAATGTCGAGTAACGGTGATATCGCGAGTGCTGGTAACAACAATACTGCCAATAACGTTAACCCTCCCAGTGATCCGCTTACACGAGTGCACGGGAATACAAGCAGTGGGCAATCAACACCGTCTAAGCGCGACCGAGCGTCTGATGACAGTATTGTGGATGGGATGGAATCCAAGAAGATTCGCGAGCAGACAATGTTGAACAATTCAGACTCTGTATTTGGTGACCCTTATGCGAATAGCACAATGCGTATACAACACGGCCAGCATGGATCTCAATCACCAACATTTCATTCGCAGAGACATCCAAATTCACAATGGGCACCCCAGTATGGAAGTCAAATGCAATATTCCCAGATACCACCATATGCAGTGCCTGGACAAAATTATCCACAGTACGGAAGTAGACCAGATACATCCCAGCCCTACGGTCGTCCAATCGTTCCCGGTGATCTAGTCTCGGGCATCATCGAGGCCTTCAAATCTACATCCGTCATTGAAGCTCTGAAGTCTGTATTCGAGACTTCTATGAAAAATGAAGTAAAGAAGGCCGTCGACAGGAAACTTCGAAGACAGAATCTCCAAGCTGGAGGAAATAGTAGCATCTCAGCAGACCCAAATCGTCGAACTCCAGGACACCGTTGATGATCTGCGATCATACACAATGCGTAATTCATTGAGAATTTCTGGCATCAAAGAAGACAGCGGAGAATCCACAGATGACATCGTGCGTGACTTAGCCAGTGATATGGGTATTCAACTTGATGAAATAGAAATTCAGCGGAGCCATCGCTCTGGGGAGATGGCTAAACCAACTGGTACCCGAGATCACACAAGCGGCGCTGGAAATAAACCCCCAATGGATGGATCTATATTAGTGAAATTTGTATCTTACCGTTCGAGAAAACGCTTCTATAGATCAAGAACGATGCTAAAACAAAAACTTTCCCACAAAGGTGTTTTCGTTAATGGGCACCTGACGAAAGTCCGCTCGTTCATGGCGGGAAGATGTTGACAGCACGTAAAAGACAAGCTAATTGACAGCACTTGGACATATGACTGCGTGATTTTCGCCAAACTTTTCAACGGAAAAGTCGAGCGAATCACAACCCTCCGTCAACTTAGCGTTCTGGAGAACAACATCGGTGCAACAGGCAAAGCCTATACCGATCCCTTCTAAGCGTGGTGCACAATAACACAACTGGTTCACAAGGAACCTTGAAACAGTGATTACTGCATTTTAAGGGGGCATGTCTTTTACTGTTTCCTGTACATGTATATCAATTTGTCAGTAATTCTGGACTGCCCATTTCAAATGGTACAGACCAACCAAACTTGCCAAACTGGATCGTTTGTAACGGTGTATTCTGGGTCGTTTGATACTTTTGTGAAACTGGTTTGTATAGATGCTAAATGAAATAGTGACCTATCCTGTGCCAATACACTTACATATTAACATATAGTGGGTTATAATTTTACTAAGACTGCTCCTGATAGTAGTCTGTATTCTTTTGATTTCCTTGCTTTCTTCTCAAAATTGCATGGACATTATAGTTAGTTCAGAATCATAGCACTCGATAAAAAACCTCATAATGTAGTCCAGTGTAAATTTGACACGCTTACTGCAAAGAGAATTCCAGCGACATTGTGTATAGTCGTGACTCAGAATATATTTTAGGAAGTAGTCTCAAACCATCCATTTATGCTGAATAGATTCTGTAAAATCAAGACTGAATCTATTATTGGTAATGTAAATATGTTTTCCTAGTATTTGAGGTTGACAAATACCTGGATTTAATATTGAATATATGTCGGAAACACTGCATATATCATCCGCGGATTATTATATTTTTTGTTTATTTTGTATTGTGTGTATGTATGTATGTATGTATGTATGTATGTATGTATGTTTATGTATATGTGTGTGTATGAGTATGCGTATATATATATACATATATGGGTTCGTATTAAACTGCTTACAAATATACAGTATGCTTGTACTAATGTACACGTATTGGTTTAATACATTAACTGAACTATAGTACATGTATACATATATTGGCCCCCATATACAGTACATGTGTATATACATGTACTAAAACACGATTAGTGGTCCATCAGAGTAGGCTCAATGAGCATAAACTTATTCTACAGTTCAATATTTGCGATTTACAAATGCATCCAAAATATCACATGGATAAACTGGTAATTTGTCGGATTACTCGGCGATACAACTGGGAACTGGCTCTCACATTAATATATAAAATTGCATGTATCCTTTCATTGATGCTCTAAAAGCAAAGCTCAAAAATCCAAACACTTCTGAATTAAATGTGTTAAAAATCACAATACTTAAAAATATCCAAATAATGTTTTACCATATATATGTACTGAATGTACACGCATATATGCACATGCATGCATGTGTGATATATTCACCAATGCATATATAACTCCTGGTAATCCCTATAATATCGTCTTACGGACACAGTGAACATGTTGATTAATGATGCTATAATTCCTTCATGTTGTTGGCAATCTTAAAACATAGCATATCCTCGAAGACTCCGCTTCCTTTCAGCATCCCTTCAATTTCGACATTTCGGAAGGGATGCAAGGAGGGGGCAGTGGACTCTTGCACATTCGCTATTTCTCAGGGATGGCACGGGTTGTACTATTCCTCGATATATTTACCTTCAGCAGATTATGGTCCCTCGGTGCCCTTCCCTGGGTAAACACGTTGTGCCATCGGGGGTACGAAACCACTGCATTATATATGGACACTTCTATCAATTGTTTATACATCAGTGAATATATGATCAAAATCTAGGCTGACATATAAAGTACTTAAGTAAATATATACACAACTATTTAAAACGTTACACATGCTCAAAAGATTGTATAAACCGACATGTATGTGTACTATTTATTGATTGATACGTGCTATCGATTGTTGATGTTATATTTATGTACATGTATATGGGGTGGTATGTCTAATTCCATAACTTTATCTGTATGTATATGCTCTACCATTTGGGAACAAATCTATCCAACTTTAGAACGCTATCTATGCACATCATTCTGATCACTTACTCCACTTAAAGTGTTGCTGAGGTGAAAAATTATTCCACTCTCACGGAATTACCAGTTCCATTTTTACAGAATCTCTCTATATATACTTTTACACACACGGTGGACATGAAGTCCAATGATGCTAATACTCCGTCGTGTTGTTGGCAATCTCAAAACATAACATAGTCGTGAAGACTCTGCTCCCTTTCAGCATCCCTTCACTTTTGAAACTTCGGAAGGGATGCAACGAAGGGGCGGTGGACTCTTGCACATACTCTATTTCTCAGGGATGGCACCGATCGCCCACCATACTATTCCACGATATACTGACTTTCGGCGGATCTGGGCCCTCGGTGCCCTCCTCGGGTTACATATGGTGTACCATTGGGGATATGAAACCACCGGATTATATATGGACATTACGCTGATAAAATAATAATAATCAAGAATCATCGCCTGATGCATCATACATGCGCGAGCATCACTGTATATTGTTACTAATTACTATATGCTATTTATGTGCATAAATATGGGGTGGGGTGTCCAACTCCATAACTTCAACCGTATATAGGCCATATCATTTCAGAACAAATTTTTCCAAAGGTTGATCGCTCTTTATGCACACCATTCGGACTTTTTACCCCCCTAAAGTGTTTCTGGGGTGAAAATACTTCTACCCTTACGAAATTCCCAGATCTATTCTAGTTGTTAATTTAAAAAATCTACCGCTTAAATTTAATAATAATAAGTTAGACATCATTTTTAAAACTTGGTTAATGTGTAAATTTCAAAGGCTCCCTGAACAAATTATGGCTAGTATTGTCTCTCCGCCGGATTAACTATTATTTGGTACGTCCAATAGTCATATGGGCTAATTTGGTTTCGGAATGTGCATAAAGAGGCTGGAGTTGAGAAACCCCATCCCAGAATTCTTACTCTTTCTGGAAACCCTGATATGCATTGTTATTATTTCTGTGTCAAAGTGTGACTAGCGGTAAAATAGATTTGCGTTCCTACATTCGTACCGCCCAACTGTCAGTGATACCTTATTAATATTCATCAAGGCGTTACTTTAGCGACTCCATTGGCTAGCATGAAGAAAATAACCTCCGCGTCATAGTTTATGCATGATATTCGACATATTTGTACTCAACGGCGATCAGCCTGCGCGATTCTCGAACATAACCCGATACATATTGTCTCGCGTGCAATAGCAACGAAGTTTTATTAGCGCGATTTGGGAATTGAACAGTCCATTGTAACACTTGTAAAATCGTAAATTACGATGTGCGAGTCTCAAACACCAAACGGGACCTCAGTTAAAACGGTATATAGTCCTGTTATTTACTGGAAAATACTGACACATAGATAACCTCTCCGTATATTGGTGTTCTTTTTCAGAATTACATCACATTTCTATCTCAAGTTTTATTACTGACCGTATAGATATAACAGTTGAACGCATATAAAATTGGCCGAAAACCGGGTTCTAAAACCGGATGAACTAGAATGTACGCAATGCCTGTTTTAATTCTTGCGTTGCTAATTGATTTATGCCTCCATCATAAATATTGTTATTGCCTGATAGCCCAACCCTCCCCAATAAAGCACTACGATCACATACCACCTCTTGCCCACCGGTTTGCCTATAACTGGGATCGGCCCTTTGTGGCCGAATCCTATTGTAATGATTAATATTATGACTTATCGGGCAAGAGTTGGTGTGTTCTATACGCGTGCAGTAAGTACAAAGGGAAAGAAACTAAATATGTTGTGTTCACTTAGCCTTCTGTCATTCCTTACACTACGTTCCATTGGTATAACGCAAAACTTGACTTTCCTCATTGTTCTGAAGTTTATATGCTGAATAACGATAGTATTCTTCCCAAATATATTTTTGATAAGAATAATTTCAGAGTCACTGCAAACTTTACCAATTTTCCTTCAATGTTGCAATAAACAAAATATCTCGACCATCACTAGTAACTTTATCACACCTATGTCGTGCAATTTATGAAATAATGAAAAGTTTATTAATGAAATCTGGGAGCGTTCACCCAAATTCTGGACCAAACGCACCTACACTATCGATTATGTGCCTCAATGTACAAAGCCTATTGCCAAAGATTGATACCATTATTGCCGAATGTCAAAATTATGATATACTTGCATTTACTGAGACCTGGCTATCAGATTCAACCTCGGACGAGGAGTTGACTATACCGGGATTCAACAGCCCTGAACGACTTAATCGTCCTACTCTCGGTGGAGGTATTGCGATTTATGTCCGCAACTCACTGTATTTCAAAAGGCGAAAAGATATCGAAATACTCGGCCTTGAACATATGTGGTTATAAATCTTCACGCATACGAACAGTTTCCTTTTTGGAACCTTCTATAGACCTCCGAATTCACCTGTAGAATTATGGGATAAAATATACATTTCACTTGATGGAGCGATGGATACAAAAGAATCCAGAAATCACACAATTATTACCGGATATTTCAATTGTAACCAACTGTGCACTGAACCAAAACAAACAAGATATATATGTGGGAAGTTTGGTATGAAACAGCTTATAGAACAACCAACCTACTTCACTGAAAATTCCCGATCACTCTTAGACCTGTTTTTTTCTCAAATAAACCGGATTTTGTACAGTCGTGTGAGATTTTAGATCCTTTTTTTTGCAGAATTGGTTCGATATCACTGCCCAATCGTACTTACTTTAAATATTTGTAAAGGGACATCGAACCGATTCATCAAAAGAAGAATATGGAAATACAACGAGGCAAATTTCAGTGCAATGAATGAAGAATTGCAAACGTGGGGCTCCGAGAATCCGTTGAAACATGTGAATTATACAGAACTTGCGACGGTGGTAACTAACAAAATAAATGAAGTCGCGATAAAACACATTCCAAACAAATTTGTTACAATTAGAACAGATGAACCCGAATGGATGTCAGGCCACATTCGTCTCCTTATGAGGCAACGCAAACGATTATATGTCAAAGCAAAAAAGAATACGACATTAAATGCATGGGCTAAATATAAAACAAAGCGAAATGAAGTAATATCATCTATCAGAACTGCCAAGCGACTGGAAATGGAAAAAAACAAAAACTCCTCGGCAGTTCTTTTACTGATTCCTCAGTGTGGTGGAAAACTCTTAATAGACTCATGGCCCCAGACCACAAACCTATTCCGTCACTTTGCGAGGACAACAACGTATACACAGATAACAATTCTAAATCAGAAATATTAAATAATTATTTTTGCTCTCTACATCGTCCGAATCTGACAAAAAAGAACCACCGCTATTATCTAGATCTAAAAATTGTACATTGAAACTTATTAAGATTACACACAAAGATGTATTGGAATCCCTGACAAGTGTTAAAGTAGCAAAGGCCAGTGGCGTTGACGGTATCAGCCCAAAAATTCTAAAGAATTGCACAACGGCCCTATCAAGTCCAATGTGCTATATATTTAACGAATTGTTAAAACATTCCTATTTCCCTGATGAGTGGAAGAGAGCAAACGTTTGTCCCATCTTTAAAAAAGGAGATCCAAGTATGCCATCGAATTATCGTCCGATTTCATCGCTAAGTTGCCTCTCAAAAATATTTGAGAAATGTATCTTTCGACATTTATCAAAATACTTATACGAAAATAAGCTCCTAACAGATTTACAATCGGGTTTCACTCCAAATGACAGTACTGTATTCCAACTAACAGTCATATATCATTATCTTATTTCATCTTTAGACGAAGGAAAAGAAATAAGGTGTCTTTTCTGTGTCTGTGACATCAGCAAAGCTTTTGATAAAGTTTGGCATAAGGGATTATTGTCCAAACTAAGTAACCTAGGTGTGTGTGAAAACACATACGACATTTTGAAAAATTATTTGGAAAATCGACAACAAAGAGTCATTTTGGAAACTACCCAGTCGTCTTGGAAATCTGTAGAATCTGGTGTCCCCCAAACGAGCTTATAGTAGGCTGTCCCTGCTGAGGAGGCACACATTTAACCTTGACAGGAGGTCACTATAAAGAATATATTTATCATTTATTCGTCCTGTCCTGGAGTATGCCTCCTCAGTTTGGGACAACTGCAGCAACGAAGAAGCTAATGAATTAGAAGAAATCCAATACGAAGCCGCAAGAATCGTACTGGCGCGACAAGAAGTTGTAGTAAAGAGGGCTTGCTCCACGAAACTGGGTGGGAGACACTTACGTATAGACGCCGAAAAACCAAGCTAACCCAATTGTTCAAAATGGTGAACAAGTCAACACCCGCCTACCTATACATATATGTTCCCCCTATATCAGGGAGTCTAACAAATTACGACTTCAGACCTAAAGACATGAAACCGGTTTTTTGTAATACTGAATCATATAAAAAAATCCTTTCTACCTGCAGCTGTGAGTCTATGGAATGATCTACCACCGGAGGCTAAAAACTGTGAAACCATATCGAACTTCAAATCTTTTCTTAATACTGACCTCGTCGTGAGCCCCCGTTACATGGAATTTGCTTACACAAGACGAAGTCAAATTTTTCATTGTCGACTACGACTTGGGTGTAGCAATCTGAACTACGACTTATATTACAATCATTTGCAAGACAATCAATATTGTATATGTGGCGAAGTTGAAACAGTATCACACTTCTTGCACTATTGCCCAGTCTTTGAAGCCGAGAGAGATATATGTCTCAGCAACCTTAATAATTTGGAAACAAAAACACTCTTAGAAGGTTCAAAATCACTGCCCTTATCCAAAAACATTGAGATATTCGCTAACATTCAGAAATATATAGAACTAACTGGCAGATTCATGCCATATTATGCACAGACCTGATGTATACGATCTTAGGCTATGTATGGAACAAATTAAAAACGCATTAAAATCAAAATTAAACTAAGTGTAACATCAATCCCAAAAGTACCCTGCCAAAACCTGCTACGATTGAGGGGGGGGGGGCTATCAGGCACATTATAATTAACAATAACAATAGTAATTTATTGAGCTGTATACATTCATATACATCGAAATGTACATTCTAGTTTTGTCTGTATGACACGGTCACCATTCATTATTTCATACGTGTAGGAGATGGCTTAAGATAAGCATTATGCTTACTGCCAAATCCCATTATAACCATCAATATATCTCATCATCATACCGTGAATTTTTTACATTATATTGGTTAAAATAAAATATGTTTAAACTAAAACTATTATCTTCCATAAAATCCGATCTAACCATGTAAACATGGAGACCACAAACTTATCCGCCCCTTCTATCGTCCAAAATACCTCAGCACTTCCTTCTATCGTCGAACAATTTCTCCCTGGAACAATATCCCAACCGACACTGCCCATATCCAGGACGCATCAATGTTTAAGGATGACCTCCACAGTCATTTCTACGAACCCGGTAACGGCAAGCAGTGCTCCTCCACAAAACCACCACCAGCCCGATCACCATAGTACCAACAGAATGGTACAAAATATTATAATGCTCTTATTTTAATAATAAACAAACAACCCCCAAAAAAATAGTTTACCCTTGTGAATATCTTTATTCATACGTCCCCTAATAATCCTCAGTTCATGAATGGGTATGGGGTATACTATAGATGTAGATGTAGTTGTAGATTCGTCTCTATAAGAGCATATTGCCGAAATCGCACAAATCAGTTCCTTAAAGAGTGCGAACGTGTACAATCACGTGATACATTGTATGTGCCATCCGCGCAACCCCGCGAGTCCGCACATCAGCCAATAATATTAGAGTTACTTCCCGGCCTCCGATATTTGCAATATAATATCAGTGTAAACAATGTACGATATTTTTTCTCGGTCTGTATGATCGGCTAACTAAATCGATATCACAACGTCGACCAACTATTGTAATTTACTTTAGTCTTTGACTCAAATTGATTTTCATTTTCTTTGCAACTTTCTGGGATGTTTTATGCATTCAAGCTTTTCTTCCCTGTTATGCTAACTCGGTCACTTCTAGTTCCATGAATCTTCCATGATATTCATTATTGTGTTCGTCCAGTGCTTTGCGCTCACATACGATGTGTGTAATCCTGGTAGTAATATCAGTGTATACTACGTCGATCTCTGATATATTGATAGCCCTATGTGTATATAGGTGTTATCAATATCCGCTATGGTTTACACAGGTGTTATCAATAGCCACTATGGTTTACACAGGTGTTATCAATATCCGATATGCTTTATACCGGTGTTATCAATATCCGCTATGGTTTATACCGGTTTTATCAATAATGGCTATGGTTTATACCGGTGTTATCAATATTAGCTATGGTCTATACATGTGTTATCAATATTAGCTATGGTTTATACATGTGCTATCAATATTAGCTATGGTTTATACAGGTGTTATCAATATTAGCTATGGTTTATACACGTGTTATCAATATCCGTTATATGGTTGTGGACATGATGGACATCGTCGTATTCATGTTATCGAGTGAATAACATGAATGAGCCACTGGGAATCCAAGCTATTGAAAAGGCAATATGTGCCGAAACAGGTGTAGCTGTATTTACATACATGTAATCAATATTCAACACTGAAAGGATACCTTTCTTTTTTCAAACTCTCGGAGTTTTTCGCATTGACAATCGATGGCCAAATACATGTACACTCAGTCGCATTGTACTGTCCATATAGACATACTACATGTACATGACTGTGTACACATATAATTTACATGTGTACACATATCACCCCTTTGATTAGGCAATAACGAATATATGTATGGGCCTTGTGTGGGTGGCACGTGCTGTTCAGAGAGTAATCGGCACATATCGTGGCAGCTTCAAAGATTTATACAGCACCGTTTAAGTAGGACGCACCGCCGAAGGGTTAGAACACCAGCGCGTAAGGCTAATTGGAGTACTATGAGCAAGGGTTGCATTAGTGAATTTCGTTTTGATTTTACCTGCCAGGTAAGTCCATTGTGGTTAAGGCCGCAATTACATATCGTGGCACATTTGTCTGACATATATATTTGCAGATATTTCTTTACAGAAAACTATATAGATATACAGAACAACATATCATACAATAAGTGATGGATGTCCGGTTGATTTAGGTCCATGTGCTATGAAGATGAAATATATGAAAGTTATCGTATATACATGATTTAGCAGTCGCGCGCTGCAAATATTTCGCCAATAGCTTTGCCTATTATTCTAAATGCATCAATATCGTCATTGCACATAATATTGCGGAATTGTTCGTCTCCTCTCCATTCGCTGAAATTTGGGAAATAGGAATTCAAGTTTTGGAACAATATCTTTCTCAGGTTGGAGTATTTATTGCACTCCATTACAAAATGGCGTTCATCCTCTAATGTGTTTCCAAAACACTGTGTGCATGTGCGCTCGTTAAGAGGCGTTGACGGTTGGGTATGCCTGCCATTTTCTATATGTAAGTTGTGTGAACTTATTCTCAGGCGACAAAAGTGTTCTCTGTGTTTTGAACATTTCAGATGGATTAGATATGGTTCCATGCGGATAACATCTTTGTACCATTTATAGGTTAAACTATGTAATGTCGCATGTAGTGATGCTACAAAAACTTGGCTGAAAATAACAAGGATTACCTTGCTAGAATCAACGATATGGGTATTTGATTGAAAAATATTGATAGCAGCGGTACGTGTGGACTTACATAAAATCTTACAGAAAATCTGGCGCATTTAGTTGTGGTGGGGATGTGTTGTATAACCAGGCATCTGTGGTAGGGGTGTGTTGTATAACCAGTTATCTGTGGTAGGGGTGTGTTGTATAACCAGTTATCTGTGGTAGGGGTGTGTTGTATAACCAGTTATATGTGGTAGGGGTGTGTTGTATAACCAGTTATATGTGGTAGGGGTGTGTTGTATAACCAGTTATCTGTGGTAGGGGTGTGTTGTATAACCAGTTATCTGTGGTAGGGATGTGTTGTATAAACACTTTAGCGTTCTGGCACATTATATATATCTGTATGGCAATGCCTGCGAAAGCAATGATGTGCGATTTGTATTAGATATACACAGGCTGGTGGGATGACAAGTGTTGTCACTTATGCTAATCTCCTCTCCCTATTGTTAAACACTTAATATGATGTCAGTTGTTTGGTACAGAAAACGACGAGTTACCAGCGTTGACAGTTTATTTGTACAGCAACTATCATCGACACGGACATGTTCACGACATATAGTTTGCCTCTGATTGTTCATTATTACAGACGGAATATCTCTTTCTGAATGCAAGGGAGGTAAACCCTGCATGGCGTTTGCGAATTGGGTTGACTAACATTCAAGTTTAGTCAGACTGTAACCCAACGTTTAGGCAACCCAATAGGACAAAACCGGTCTGACAATTAACAATTATAGCTATAATAGCCTAATGTAGCTATTTTAGTTACATAACATATGGCCATTGCTGATTTTTTTACCCTGTGCCAATGCATTCTCTTATATATGCGAGTCGACCATAGGTCGCCTCGCATATATAAGAGAGTGCATTGGCTTAACAATTTTTTATCATGTTTTTTAAATAAATGTTTCTTACAATTTTTAGGACATAAAATAAAAAAAACATCCATTACCCTGCATGGAGCCCCACACATATATAGAAGCACATAGAAGAGTGTCGTATGTTCATGTTGTATGGGGCTCTGTATGGGTGAAGAAAGATAACTCCATCCAACAAACCATCGTTGAAACATACAATAACCTGATTTGATTATTCTTAGTAAGTTAATATAGTTTGCCATTTTCATCTATAATTAACAAAATAGTCAAACATGGTTACTTTTTCCCGACAAGTTTATCTGAATACAAGAACAGTTTATCTTATATGGACGGATGCGAGTCCCATATCACATAGCATGCATATTTCTGAACATAGACATGTACTTAGCTATGCTTATCGGATATTCCACCAGCTGGTGCAACCGAAAGTGCAACCGAAAGTGGTTTCATAAGTTGCTACAAAAATAATACCCCTCACCCTTTGTTGCAACAACTCGCGGTAAAGATTACGCGCCATGCCATTTGGTAAACTATTGTCTTGCGATAGTCAAATGTAGCTATAATGGACACATATAGCTATAGTAGTTATAATTGGGAATTGCCAGACCTGTTAAACGTTGGGTTAGAGCTTTTAACTAATCTAGTTCGTAATAAAAGAGTAACCACCATTGGGTTTGAAGAAAACATATGTCAATATATAATTGTATTACATCTTAATTGATGAGTGTTTACCACATAAGCTGATATTCTGGTCATTAGTTACGTATCCAACAAATATGTCCAATCAATGGGTTCATTTCAGACCTCAACGTATGCATAGAGGAGATATGTTGAATTAAAGGTACGGTGGGTATGCTGTGCAAATATTTCCACCGGTCAAAAGCCGCCACAAACAGAAATAATATTAAAATGTAGACATACTTTGTCCATATACAAATAAGAAATATCGCATTAACAGTATGTTATTGTCATATGTTTGACCATTGTTATGTAAACAAAAGCATAAAAAAGTTACTTTCCTGGTGTTCCTTTATATTATGATGGTAAACATAAAGAGCGTTCTTTGTTGCTGAATTCCTGATATGCAACGAATAACGAGCGTTTATATCATTTGTGTGTGATTAGCCTGTAACACTGTGCTGCCTTCTGTAACACAATCAGGCTCTTGCTTAGGTAAAATATAGTAGGTATTTATGATAGCATGCTGTTTACGCGATGGTCATGGTATATATGAACAAAACTGTATGCGTTTTAATGTTTTTCTGTTTACGGTGATTGAAACAAATATGAATATTTTCGACAACTAAGGCCTCCCGTGCCTTTAAATTAGTATGTAATGTGTATGAAACTCCAAAACGATGTATAACGTATACTGACTTCCTTTGTGGGAATAAGTTAACAACTGGAACATAATACTTGCACCAAAGACACAAACAATACTACAACTATATAATTCCGACATAACAGCTGCCTTCATCATGTATGTATTTTAGTTTGATATCAATAAAGAGAAGAAGATATGAAAAAGAGAGCTCACATCAAGCAAATCGTTATCAAGGGGCGCAACTTAAAACCAGTAATTATTAACCCAACAATTGAACCCAACTTCTGCAATTTATCCCATCCATTAACCCAACTTTGGATAACCCAACCATTTTGACTAAAAGTTATTTTGGGTCTAGATTCTGGGGTATAAAATAATAAATATGATTCGAAGACACCTGTCCGGAAACTGGAAAACGCTTCTATCAATTAATATTCTAGTTTTATATTGTAATATTGAGTTATCCGCATGGTTCGTTCCGAGCGCCTTGTCGCAAATTGGCCCCAGTCGAGTGTATGTATGTTATGTCCCCAGTCGATTGTATGCATATTATGTCCCCAGTCGAGTGTATGCATATTATGCTAGGCCATTCGAAATACAATGAATATCAATTGGTAGAAGCGTTTCCAGACAGGAGTCTTCGATTAATATTTATTATGTTATACACATTAAATTATATAAACCTTGTTATAGGAAGAGGTAGACAAACATTACTGACAGTGTTGTCGTTTCAGATAATATACATAGTGTAGAAAACCACGACAACTGAATAAGAAGTCAGACACCGCAGAATGGGTGGAAACAATGAACAAGTTGTGACGATTAGTATCACGAAGGAGAAGTTGATGTACAAAGTCCGGGATACGCCGCCAGTACTGGCAACCATATTTTATGCTCTCCAGGTATGAATCTATTGCCTAAATGTTGACATGAAATGCCACCAGTCCTTGCATCCATATGTTATGCTCTCCAGGTATGAATATATTGCATAATGCTGACGGAAGACGCCGCAAGTCCTTGCATCCATATGTTATGTTATCCAGGTACGGGCCCATTCCCTTCCCTGACGTACGGCCGAGTAGTCGCGGCGAAGTGTAGGGTCGAACCGCTCCATATGCATATATAACCAGGTGAATATATCCCATTTAAACACGCCGCCCGGTGAACTGATTATGATGTATGTGTGAGTGTGTACCCGCATAATGATGTATGAGGGAGTGCGTACCCGTACACTTGTTTGTATTCCAGTGTAAGATAAGATTGTGTAAAATAATATTGACTCAATTGGTTTTATACTTAATGTTCAGTATAATACACTACTATACCAGGATAATCAACTTTCCAAATGTAAAAAGCCTCAGAAGTGGACATTATGGGTATCCCGTTGATGATGATGGTAGGCGAAAAAGTGGTCATACAACATATTATGACATACTTCACGGAAAATAATTTGTTATATAATCACCAGTCTGGCTTCCTCCCTGGCCATAGTACAACATACCAGTTAATAGAACTATATCACAACATGTGCCATAGTCTCGACAACAGCCTCTATACAAGTGCAGTATTTTTTGATATATCAAAGGCATTCGAGAGAGTATGGCACAGGGGGCTGCTATATAAATTGGAACAATATGGAGTCTCTGGAAATCTCTTAGAATGGCTAAAAGATTATCTGTTCAATCGCAAACAAAGGGTCTTAGTGAACAACTCCTTCTCAAATTTTGAAGTTATCCCAGCGGGTGTCCCTCAAGGCTAAATTATTGGCCCTTTCCTATTTTTAGTTTACATAAACGACCTCCCTGATCACATTAATGCAACCACAAGAATGTACGCGGACGATACTTGCCTTATGACTACCCATTATGACATCGATATCCTAACCATGAACATGAACGATGACCTTGAAAGAGTCGCAGACTGGGCAAATAAATGGCTAGTTAAATTTAACCCAACGAACACTAGGGCAATTTCCTTTTCCCTTACAAATAACAACGTGACCCCGAATTTAAAATTCGAACAAGAAAATGTATTATTTACAAACTCACACAAACATCTTGGACTTGAAATACAATCGAATCTAAACTGGAACACTCATATAAATACAATAGCAAACAAAGCAACATCTCGTCTCTCACAATTAAGAAGACTGAAGTACGACCTAGACCGAAAGTCGCTTGAAAAAATATACACAGCATATATATTACCAATTATAGACTATGCCGATGTAGTGTGGGGCACAGCAACAGATTACTTATTAAAAAAGTTCGATGACATACACAAGGATGCTGCAAGAATAGTAACAGGATTAACGCGTTCGTAGATTTAAAACGAAGTAGGATGGTCAAGGCTTGAAATTCGACGAGAACTCCACGAGTTGCACACCATGTTTAAAATAATAAACAACCAAGTCCCCAATTTCCTCACATTATGTTGCCACCCCGATCAAGACAAGTTGCCAGTAATCGATATGATATGCGCGAACCTGACAAATTCTATTCATACCGTTCGCATACATAACATTTCAGAAACTCTTATTTACCTAAAAGTACGTTATCTTGGAATAAACTACCAAAGCCTATTACAAATGTAAGTACTCTTCCTGAATTTAAGATGAATTTGAAATTAATTGACCCGCCCACGAAACCTCCCCAATTCTTTATTAATGGTCCAAGAAAACTAAGCATTTTACACTGCAGAATTCGCAACTATTGTAGTGAATTAAAATCAGATATGTGCAACAATTTTATCTCTGATACCTCTAAATGCACATGTGGATACGAAGTCGAAGATGCCTTTTATTATTTCTTTGAGTGCCCCCTGTATGCTACCGAAAGATGCGAACTCTTCAATAAGATTGCAACCCACCAATTTATAATATCTAACATTTCCTTCTTACTCACAGGGATATCATCAGAATCGAATCGACGCAATGAAATTATTTTCCATTTTGTTTATTCATACATTTCATCAACGAAACGCTCTAATTAGGCCACCTCCGCTAACAAATATGGGCGAGATCCTCCTTTGCGTTACAAATGTTGACTACCTCAGATGAAATTTCAAAAGCAGGATAGGACTGACAGCAATCACAACCACACCATACATCATCCTGTATATATGTTATGTTCGTCATCTACTTTGTATTTGTTAAAATGTATATGGGAGAGGGGCGGATTTAAGTTGTTAAAACTTGTGCCCCGATCCCTTGTGTAAAATTATATTACAATAAAATATGTTTAAACAAAAAAGGCGTCACTCCACTTCAACTAGATTATTAACTTTTTAAGCAATTAGTGTACTGTCATAATTAATGTTATGTATCAACATTGTTGTGAATAATTTGAACACTAAATGCAAGTACAGCGGACAACACACATTATACGCCGGTACATCATGCATGGTACGTGGGTAGGATACCGAGTCACTGTGATATAATGCTGGGATAATAGGAAAGTATCCAGGTAAACCAGGGTAGTACCCATGTACTTGTTGATATGGGTAACCATGTCTCCTCACGTATCTGTCGCCCGCCATTTTTTCTCGAGGGTTGATTTACGCACGGGTTACTTTGAAATAGCCAGTGACAACAATAATGCATGGACTGTATTAAAAAACTAGGTGATTGCCCGTCAAAAATTGACGGATTTCAACGATAGCACATGCATCGCTATCGACCCAAGCAACGCAACTCTAAATTTATCATAGTACATCTCCTGACCGCAGGAAAGCCATTTTGCTTGTATAATCATTAGAAAGCGTGCTATATCTCAGGTCGTCTTGCACCAATTGCCCTGAGATTGTATGTGTCGTATTATAGGATGTTCCGCAGGACATGATCAAACGTTGGGCGCAATCAGACTTATAGGTGATATATTTATAACCGCGCCAAAATCGTGACAGAGTTACAGACACACACACTTGGCTTTTATATTTGTTAATGATGATGTTATCGTAGAAACCTGCTTTATATTAATATATGACCCGAAGATCATATGTTCGTCGTTCATGTGTGTCCGAGTTTCTTGTTGACACTGTCCGGGTTTCGTGCGTTGGCCTTCATACAGTAGCATAATCTATACTATATATTTTGAGACTTCGTATATATGTGTGTGTGTGTGTGTGTCTGTGTGTACTTCATAGAATCCAAAACGCGTGTACAGATTGAGCTCAAACTTCCTATGTAAGTGTCAAATCCCACCGACACGACCGTGGTCGTGGTTTAGAGAAGCTCAGAGCACCCGTTCTCCAATCTCAAATCACCGCAAAGGCACGGCGGGGTTTAATCAAGTGATTATTTAATGAGCGTTTGTTTTTGACGCATCTCTATAAAGAGCGTCTGTTTGCCATTCAACGTTATTTGCATCTGCAGAGAGATATACGGAACATACATTAAATTTAAAAAACATTTGTTTCTGACCAACCCTGCGAGCACGGATGGCGCGCTTTGTTTTTACAGTATATAGTTATATACCGAAATCATCCCAGATAATCACGAATATAGCATCAGATTTCTCCCCAGATATACCGTTATAAAGCTAATGGAATCAGACAACCTACGGGAAATTCCAGGGAAAGCTCAAACTTGCTACCTACGGGAAGTGTCATATATATGAGCGTGTCCATTATAGACTCTAACCGATTGAGCTCAAACTTGCTAAATAAGAAAATAGCCCCCAAGCCGTAAATATCAACAACAACGATATTACTAAATACACGTTTTCGGCAATGTGAGAGTTTTCGGGGAGCCGTGATGCCAACAACAACGACCCGAAGACAGATTTCCCGACGGGAAGCGTTTGTTTTAAATTCAATGCAATGTTATCGTAGAGAGCTTTCACGAAACAAAGAATGCGTTGTCTGTCGTTCCTAGGAAGGGGGGGATTTCTACGGGTAAATTTTTCCGCCAGAAACAAAAAAAATAATTAAAACAATTTACAATTTAATTAAAACAATTTAAAATTAAAAAAAATTAACAATAACAAAACAATTCAGAAACAAAATAGAAAAAGAATCGAAAACGCGCGAAGGAACGGGCATCCCCACGGCAATGTCGGCAAATATATATGAGTGTGTCCTTTATAGACTCGAACCGATTGAGCTCAAACTTGCTAAATATTTACTGGGAAATTCCAGGCAATGCCGATTGAGCTCAAACTTGCTACCTACGGGAAGTGTCATATATATGTGTGTGTCCTTTATAGACTCGAACCGATTGAGCTCAAACTTGCTAAATACGGGAAGTGTCATGGACGGGTTCATTGAAAAAAAAAAAAATCGGGTAAAATTGAAAAACAAAATTAAAAAGGCACAATTAACTCCTTGAAAAACCAAAAAAAATCGGGTAAAATTTAAAAACAAAAGCACAATTAACTCATTGAAAAACAAAATAATTAACTCATTGAAAAACAAAAAATTAAATTAAAATTGTCATGTTTCTGACTATTGCCGAAATTTGCTGCAAATGCAGCACAAGTGTCTCGGAACCTGTTGCAATTGCTTTTTCGAACAAAGCCATGGGACGAATGCCGCCACTCATTGAAAAACAAAATAATTAACTTATTGAAAAACAAAAAATTAAATTAAAATTGTCATGTTTCTGACTATTGCCGAAATTTGCTGCAAATAGTGTCTCGGAACCTGTTGCAATTGCTTTTTCGAACAAAGCCATGGGACGAATGCCGCCAGTGGCGGGCTAACCTGCTAGTATATATATATAACATAGAATAACATAAAGCAACATGAACACAATGAACCTGATTTATATTACCATGCGATCCAACGATCGTGTGTTCGTCTATCCTGACTTCTTATATTTGCTTTTCTTGTTGACAATGTCCGGGTTTCATTTGTTTGTCTCCGCATAGTGTCGATAGTTTACAGCAACACACGAGGCAATAACATAACATTAGCAAAGACTTTCGATGGTGGTAATTGTACATAATTATGTGTATTTTGTCTTTTCAGCAATTATTAATGTCAGCCTATATAACGCTCACGGCGTCCATGTTGACTGCCGAGCTGTACTGTAGCAGCGACAATGACGCGACGAAAGCCAAGCTGCTATCAACAACCATGGTGGCTAACGGGTTCGCATCGCTCATGGTTAATATCTTCGGGAGCAGGTACGTACATCATGCACTGCCTGTTACAAGCTCTAATCAACAACCATGGTGGCTAACGGGTTCGCATCGCTCATGGTTAATATCTTCGGGAGCAGGTACGTACATCATGCGCTGCATGTTACCAAGCTGCTATCAACAACCTGATTTTTGATAGAATGTAAGAACAAATTATAAAAATGATAAAAAAAGAATGTAAGATAAAATGATAAAAATTGATAAAATTATGCACATGTTCTTTAATGTTGCGCCAGAGCAGCTCCCGTCAACAACACCAAGTTGTTGTCGGAATAGACATCAAGCTCGCTAGCGCAGTTAAATTCAGGGATGGGTTATTATAATTTGTAATGGTACTTTGTAATGGTAATACATTACAATGCATTACTTTTTCTCATGTAATTAACATGACGTGAGCTTCCTGATTTTGTTTTTAGATAACTCTGTTCCAATCCATTCTCTTATTTATGCGAGTCGAAAATAGGTCGCCTCGCATATTTAAGAGATTGCATTGGCCTAATACATTTTATATTAGTTTTGATAATTGTTAAAGTATCTAAGAAAAAATGATAAAAAAATGATACTAAATTGTTAAAGAATGTACGAAATAATGATAAAAAACGATAAAACTTTCATAAAGAATGTAAGAAAAAGTGATAAAAATTGATGAAATTGTTAAGGAATGTAAGAACAAATTATAAAACTGATAAAAAATTGTTAAAGAATGTAAGTAAAAATGATAAAAAATGATACAATTGTGTACATGATCTTTAATATTGCGACAGCGCAGCTCCCGTCATGAAATGGTTAACAGTTATTTGTAATGGGCCCGTGTGTAATTACATCTAATTCAAAGTAATGCATTGCTTCAAAACAAGTCATAATTTAATAACTTTCAACAGACCATTATTGGGTATTATAACGGGAAATTCTGTTTCGAGAATACTCCCAATAAATATTCCTTGCGATCTCCATTCTAACTAAGAAAACTTATTATTGCTGAATGTTAGCTTAAATTTTCAGTCAAAGTTGATTAAATATTCTGTTGACCGAAATCAATCGGTTGTTGGGGCGATTTCAATGTCAGTGTTGAGTAACATGATTTACTGAACTCGTTGAGTTACTCAACATTTTAGTCAACGTTACTTGATGGTATACTTACACTTGTGTTGATAATTGTTGAGTAAAAGTTTAGTCAACGAGATTTTCTTGCACACACATTTCAGGAATGCGACGCAGCTTCGCGAGCATTGGTTTGTTCATTATATATTCTCTGTATTCATATAGACTACCAATACACCAGGGTCCAGCGAATGGTTACGTTATCCCCCTTATAAGAATGATGTCTCTGCCTAGTCTGATGTGCAAGGAGCGGCCTGCCAGTTTTAACGACAGTAAGTCAATAGCGAATAGAGCAGCTTGTCAGTTATAACGCCAGTATAGAATAGAATATAATTTATTAAGCAAAATACGTCCCTGGGTTGGGACAGGTTGCCATACATAGATATAATATTAATGTGGTACACGAACACACACAAACTGTAGAATAATAACACCACTCAGTCATGTAACTTAATATGCATTATATAATAATATTTATGTATTGTTCAATCTGCACTCGAAAAACCTCCTGACTATGTTGCAAACTTTCGCACAATGTTGTGTAAGGTCATTATCTAATATATGCTTCAGTTGGTCCCATCTACTCATCAGTCGAAAATTAATAAAAACTTCCCTCCATTAGTTTTAGTAATTCACTACGCTGGGTGGAATAATGGGGGACAGTCAATTAAGAAGTGTCTTTCGTCTTCGACGATTCTGTATTCACAGAAGACACACAGCCGTAATGGTAAAGGTGTCTTTTATGTATGTTACAGAACACACACAGCCGTAATGGTAAAGGTGTCTTTTATGTATGTTACATAAGACACACAGCCGTAATGGTAAAGGTGTCTTTTATGTATGTTACAGAAGACACACAGCCGTAATGGTAAAGGTGTCTTTTATGTATGTTACAGAAGACACACAGCCGTAATGGTAAAGGTGTCTTTTATGTATGTTACAGAAGACACACAGCCGTAATGGTAAAGGTGTCTTTTATGTATGTTAGCAGCGAATAGTTGTGTATAGCTCTGATGGTGGTTCGCCAGTTTAACGACAGTTAGTTAACCCTTTACCCAACAGAACGGCCCTGTGCCAATGCATTCTCTTATATATGCGAGTCGACCATAGGTCGCATCGCGTATATAAGAGAATGCATTGGCTTAACACATTAAAAATTATAAAATTGTTAAAGAATGTAAGAAAAAATGGTAAAAAGTGTTAAAAAAAGGATTTTTTTTAGGCCAATGCATTCTCTTATATATGCGAGGTGACCTATGGTCGACTCGCATATATAAGAGAATGCATTGGCACAGGGCATAACTGTAACTATCACAATGTGGTCAAGGAGCCGGTTCCAATGATATCCATATTTGTATGGTTCTATTGAGACAGTCCGAAGATATTTTAGGCTGTTGAAGCTTTATTTGGCCGGTTTTGGCCGGTTTGTTGGGTAAAGGGTTAATAGCCAATAATTTGTATATATATAGCACTGCATGAATGAACTTCTATAACACTCCCAGGTAATTATGTGTGAGATTAAACTTCTTGAGCACAATTGAATAAAATTTAATTTTATCACTATCAATATAATATAAAACTGACCGGAGGGTTACCTGGGGTTACTTTTCGTCGACCTCGGGTCGACAGTGTCTCGATACCAGCGCGTTCTATACTTATATTGCTAGTGCTGTGTCCAATCCCGCTGACGGCTTTTCATTGGCCATTCAATAAACATTCAGAATTAGGCCAGGTAAACTATCAGTATGATGGAATCCACCATATCCAAAGTGTTTACTTCCTATCGCGTGATTTCCAAAGAGCGGCATATCAGTTCTAGTGCCAGTGAGGTTTATATAGCGCTGGTGGTGACTCCTCCAGCCCGACGCGGCCTACCACTTATAATACAACCAGGGGGGGGGGGTGAACACAAAATTCCGGCACGTATGCCGGGGTGGGTGGGTGGTCAAAGCCACCAACAAGCCATTTTTTCCGCAACTAAAAAAAAATATTCCTGCTTGTTTTTTTAGTGTTTGGCAATGAGTTGGGCTTCAAAACCACTTTGAATGAGAGAAATAATGTAATTCTAACTGGTAAACTGACTGCAGGCAGTTATCGTGTTGTATTTTGTTGCAATTTTGAAATCCAAGATGGCCGCTGGCAGCCATGTTTTTTGGCCGAATGACCTCAAAATGACTCATTCCTATTTACATGTCCATGTTAACATCCATGATAAATAGTAAGCACAGAAATTCATATACAGCTGTTTACAGTGAATTCCCCCCCCCCAAATCTATGTGTTAGTGTTAAAAGGGGGTGGGTGTCAAAAAATGGTCGGAAAAACTGCCGAAAACGGAAAATAATTTGGAGGTGGGGGTGGGTGGGTACAAAAAATGATCGAAAGGGAAAACATGCCATACGTGCCTGAAATTTTTGTCCGACCCCCCCCCCTGATACAACAATTATTAAACTACTTCGAAATATATATGTTTTTGAATGTCTGACAAATGGCTTTTCCTATACATATTCAAATTATCCAAAACGTCTCTTATAAATTAGGAAACAGTTAGTTTCATTGTGGTATGTATGTTAGGTATCCTCCCCGGAACGCCATAAACACCCGGTCACCAGTTATTTCATGAAATTATCACAACAAAGACACACAAATGTCAAAATCGATGCATCACCGGTGATAACTGAATGTATTGTAGATCCCATGTTCGGTGCCTGTATGCCGATACACCGACATATGGATGTCTGAAAACAAATGGTGCAACTCGTTTACGCGAAATCTGAAAGCTCGTCGTTGTGCGAAATGTATCGTCGCCTAACATTAATGTTATACGAAAGCGTGTACACATTATTACTTCCGTTCAGCCACAGTCCAATGGTTATGAGAGTCACGATCTGTCGAAATTGAATGATAGAAAACCAGTGTGTTGTCCCTGTGGATTATAGGCACTGCAAGGTATTACTGTGTCGCAGTATGTGATCCGCAATAGCAATAGGTTTCATGTTTCTGGGTGATAATTTCACAGTCTCACGGCCGCTAAGTATATCATTTGTGTAATTATGTAATAATTAATGTAATACATTGTGTATAAATAATAGCACCTATATACAGGCACGTACCGACAGGTGGTGTGGGTGACTCACCGCCAATGAGGACCATACTTTTCAATAATTGGAAATTTCATGACTCAAACTCCAATAGTTGGAAATTAAAACCTCGATATCTTTCTGAGGACAGCTTTAACGATATAACAATCATTCAGCATGCATACCTGTTACAATTGTGTGAGTTATAACATGTGACTTCTTGGAATTTGAATACATGTAACTCGTATTCGTTCCTCAACCATATCCTGATTAATACCATGTTTGCATGCACAGTGTACTCAATAATGTGACAATACATAAAACATGGATCAATGCTATGTCATTATTGTTACTAGTTTATTTATTTACACAGTCCATACTCTTAAAAATAGCACAGAGAAACCCAAATTATTAAGCCATTAAGACTATATAGGAATTTTGCATTACTCAAAACCAAATCTAATATAGTTAGAAATGTTATTATCTCACCCCTTCAGGTGGAACCCCCTAGGAACGTCCCTGCCTATATATTGTCAAGTGGTCCTGTTAATCGTATATGTTTTTCAGCGATGATGGAAGCACACTCTCAGATGTTAAACTACACCACTCCATTGAACACAGATGACGCTGAATATAATCGATACATATCAGATCGAATTCGGCTGGTAAGTAGTTAGACACTGGACCAAAATGTACTTTTACCAAAATAACATATTCTTTGCAATTTATCTTAGGATTTGCGAAAAGATATTGGACCGACAGTATAGGATTTGTGTTACATTGATTCGGATTGCATTAGACATGCAGTAACAGTGCATTAACAATACTTTAACAATGCATTACCCGTATAATAGCCATGCATTTACACTAGACATATGCATATAAACACAAACGACTTATTAAAATAACCAAGCGATAAGCGTGTTCGGTGCATCTCATGTTGTCCCACAGTTGATGCAACCTTGGGGGTCTTTCTTCGATCTTTATGTAGCGCCCAATGTTAGATCATACTCGGTAAAGGCCCTTCCACCCGGCGTTTGTGGCGCCATTCGTCGAATTAGAACACACTGTGTGTAATGAGTAATGCACACGGCGTGCGATGCGGGCGACATCACAGACAGCACCGCAAACGCTGCTGCAGGATTACATCGTTGTCCTAATCATTCGCGATGTTTTCTGCGGTTGTTAAGTTCAGCCGTTTGCAACGACGGTATAGAAGTACATCAGTATTACCTCTAAAAATTGGCGAATAACAAAATAACCATGAGTTCAATGGAAACATACGAGTAACCACACGTATCGGGCGACCAAGTGCCGTGTGGAAGGGCCTTTGCACAGCGAGTGAGTATATACATGCTATATAATGCATTTTTAATTTCCGCAGACACCAGAGACAAACAACACCGTAAAACTACACCTAAAATACCTCTATATTCTCAGATATCAGGGAGTATGATTCTCGGAGGTTTGGCGCATGCGGCATCTGGTGCGTTCGGTTTGATTGGTTTCATGCTCCGATTCGTCGGACCAATCACAGTCGTCGTTTGGTTGCTGGTCATTTCCATGTCAGTGTATCCTGTCGTCATTAAGTTCTGTAACGTCCATTGGGGCGTGTCAACCATGTGAGTTTCTAGATAATGCTATCGTGCTTTAGCAGATGATTTTCATTTGATTTTAGTCTGCCCATGCCTGAATCAACTGAGAGTTAAATATTTGAAACCCTATTACTACAGCAGACCGAATATGTTGAATTGCTTAATTGTGGCAATATACGAACACTGGTCAGTTTCGCGTTATATATAATACAAAAGCCCAAACGATAACGTCTAACTCATGAAGCTGATAATTCATTACACACACCATTTAGCTCTTTTGGTCTGAACACCCATTCACACTAACAACACATCTAATTACTATATTGGTCCACCCTCTTATCCAAGGTATATACACACTCATATACGTACTATCCTGTTTAAACACCATGTACCTATGTTTCTAAATGTATACCGCATGTGCCATGTAATATCCTATTTAGATTATTTTAATTTAAATTATTTTCCCACTCTGTATGTCACTGTATATACGACGATGAGTTGTCCAATACATTTAACTGTTGATATTGGTCGATTTGTCGATCATGGTCAAGTAGGGTTCTACTTATCCCCGTAAACTATAGATTCATAGTGGACCTAACTAATCGCATTAGACTTATTTGAATCTGAACGAAGCCCATCTTCAGCTTATACCCGTCATTCCGTTGAATGTCGCGGGCCGCAGTGATATAAGTCGTGTCCACGAACATAGGCAGACCAAATAATTCCAATATGAGCTCATTTCGTATGGAATACCCACATGGACGTTTTAAACACCGCGATTAAGTCAATATATAGAGCGTGTATTAAGGCTAAATTATGCAAATATGAGGACATGCTGTCTAGCAACATTCACGTGTGAGTGGGATCACCGGTCTCGTCTTTGACCATTAAGTTTATTTTAATTGGCAATACATCATTATAGGGACAGTATGCACACACAATAACATATAATTGTACATTGTGTATTGAACAGTATAATAACTGATATTAATATAAAGTAATGTATAACTTCGGTAAAGCGGAATGTGCATTGGATCGTCTGGTCTGTATTTTTATTCATTGATTTATGGTAAGCTGCTCATCGCGTGCGGAGAATACTCTTCGGATCATATGACAAATTGAAGTACATGTATTTGAAATATTGTTGGATAAGATTTTGACAAGCTGTTCAGTTTGGGTCATGCTTCCAAAGACTGGGAACTGTATATCCATAAGCCATAACGAGTGTAATACTATTTTTCCCTCAGGACGATATCATTAGCACTCTTGTTGTCACTCTACCTCAATAAAGTGAAGATTCCTGTTCCATGGTGGGATCGAAAGAATGGTTTCCATATCACCAGATCTGACGTCCTCAGGTCCTTCTCGGTAAGTTCCAATTCAATTACTTTTAAATCCAACGTTCTGTTTAAATAAATCCACATGAAGATTTGCGCTCCACAATACCCCTAATAATATTATCTTTTGATTTTTGTCCCGGTACCAAAGTAAGTCGATACGTGCACTACCTTTCTACTGGCATTATGTCACAGAAAAAGACGCATTGACGTCATTAAAATACAACTTTGAACAACAGCCATGTTCACGGCATGGAACACAAAAGAGCGTTCCGTATTAGTTTATTCCTAATATGGTAGAAATAACGAGCCTCTGTTTCACTTCTGTGCGGAAAACTGAAAACCGTCGGGAAATGACTGACCATTAGTCCATGAGCTGGTAGGGGCCCTCGTGCACCCCCAATACTTAACTTATTTTTTGTATTTTTATGTACACTAATATGTACTGGTCAGGAAAATGATGTTAACAGTAAATATTGTGGGTCCTATTGCACCAACTGGGTCAAAGTTTACCCTTACTCGGTTACCATTTTGTCCCCGATTATGATGGGCTGGGGGGAAATGATATCCCATAATTATAAGTGGTGTAAAAAATATGACATTTCCATTGATGACGTCACCAGAGGTCAATATGTCACACAGCGGCGATGCAAACACAAATATAATAGTCTGGGGTCTGCTATAGTACCCATACACCCCTGACCACAGGACTTAACGTCAGCTCACTCATTTTCTTCATTATTATGTCCCTCAGCTTTCAAGCAATCAAAAGAAAACAAAACGTGGCCATGAACACACGAAACAAGATAGCGTTCAACATTGCCGCCTTTTTTTAGTCAGTTTAATGCATATTATTGAGATAAAATATTGACAAATGTATACAAATGTATATATTATTGTGAAGCCAAGACACAATGCTACATTTCTAGGCCAAAATTGGAACTCCACGTTCAAGGTGGCCACCAAAAATTGCCGCAGGAAGTGGAAAATATAAGTATTGTTGAGAATTTCGACATTTGTTTGCATTTTTCATGTTAACTGATCATTTGTTTATTCATCATCCACAACTTGTAACCGATTGCATGCACGCTGGGTCAATATCTACCATTTTCCGTAATTAGGGTGCCATTTTAGCAGTCATTTTGAGCTAAAGTGGCAATTTTTGATCCGCTGAGTTTCAGTATTCATACGTAATGGTATTCCTCACTTAAATTGCACAGTTCTGCTCATTTCGTGTTGAACTATGTTAAAATCCCAATAGTGATTTTTTTGTGAAATTTATACCGCGCTCCCTTTGTAATAACATTTGTGTGGGTTTGGAAGTGGCTGGGACCCACATAATGGCATATTTCATTGCTCCAATCATCAGTTAACACGAACAATACAATAAGCGTCTAAATTCTCAACCACTTCTAAGCAGCAGAAACTAACTTAGAAGATATTAGTGAACAATAGTTATATTTACCACATCCGGCGGCAGTTTTGGTTGCCATCTTGGACGTGGAGTTTAAATTTTACCCCAAAAAAGGTAGCAGTAATAATAATAATATATATACCTTTGTCAAAATTGTATTTTAATAATTTGCATCAAACTGAACAATACAATGTAAAGTGCCTCGTCGTAAAAATGGCGGCCATGATGGACGCGATCTTGTCTCGTGTGTACACGGCCACTTCTGTTTCGTGTTAGTCATACTGTTTATCCAGCGGATTGACTATTCACATACCAACAAAATTACAATAACATCACATATATGGGATACCAGTTTCTCCCACCCCATCATCTGGACAAAAATATAATCGCAAAACATTGACACAGTAGGTACAATAGGACCCAAAATATTTGCTGTTGACATCATTTTTCCTAACCAGAACATTTTTGGGTACACGAACATATCAAAGAAGTTAAGTAGTGGGGGTATTCATGATGGGTCATACCGGCTCATATACTACATGGACAACATTTTGATTCAGAGCATGCACATCGTTATCAACCTATATTATACCTCCTTCCAAAATGACGTATACACAATCTGGAAGCTCGAATGAACCATGTCCGTTTAAGGCAACGTAAATATCAAGTTTATAATATTTAAGGATATTTCAAACTGAACATTCATTTTAAGGTCGACGTTTATAATGTCACAGTTGCCGGATCAAAAAATAATAGTATTAACAAATCGCTTTGTAGTTCATGGGTTAATGATCCGGCATGGTGTATTTAAACTGCCTAATTGCATTTCGAAACCGATATTTTCCATAACTAAACATGCATGATGTTGAATTTTCTGGGTTTCTGGTCATAACAAACATGCATGTGTAATCTAAGTATGGACTCTTATACATGTACATAAGGTGTTCGTACTTCATTTAGATTCTTAAAACCATCACCGTCTGTTGATTTCTATCCTATGCAATTATTTCAGCGGGTGTGTTCTACACACATACATATACAATCTATTTATAGACACTTATACATGTAGATATGTTATTCATACTTTCTTTAGATTCTTATAACCATGACCGTGTGTTGGCTTGTGTCCTACGCAATGACGTCAGCGGGTGTATTCTCATCGGACCCGGATGACAAGGAATTCTTCGCCAGAACAGATTCCCGATCTGACGTCATTGGGAGAACCCCCTGGTTTGACATACCGTATCCGGGTAAGTCGATGTCACACCGTTATACAATGTTTGAGACATTGCACCCTGTTTGTCGTTTGTCGACGCCACTTACTGGTGGATATTGGTGTGTTGCATTATGGGTCAGATACTTAAAGATTCCTTTCCGATTTGATGCCAACTAGTTCAGAAGCCAATGTGTTGTTCAAACTTTTAAATGACCGCGAAAATGACAATATGTGGGACCTGTGTAATACGATCTGGGACCTGTGTATTACGATGTGGGACCTGTGTAATACGATGTGGGACCTGTGTATTACGATGTGGGACATGTGTAATATGATGTGGTTGAATACAGTGAGGTTTGGATAAAACTGCTGCCGCCATCTTGTTTACACCACAACGTTCTCTTATCCCCACTCACCATGCACTAAAACTTTCGGTGTGGGACGCCGTGAATCACTGTCCCAAATCCCCCCCACCAAAAAATAAAAACAGACACCGTGTTGAGTGTTTTTCTCTCACACACTTTTTACGTACTAAAGAGCTATTTTCGCATTACGGGTTCTCATCTTCTCCGTTCATATGACTGTTTTACGCGATTCCTGCGCATGATTTGTAGTATTTTCGACTTCAATTCGTCGCCGTTACTTTCTCTTTCCGAAATTTCAACGTACATGTATGTCACGGAATCACGTAAAACACACTCGAACATAGAGGACATTGTATCCACCTTTATGGTCCGATTCTCTCTATTTTTCAGTTCAAGGCATACTAGGTATCGCCAGAATATCTAAATTATGACTGAATACACTACAATTGCCCAAACTAACTGTTATAATGCAATTACGTTGATATATGTATTTCCCATAACAATCGTTTTGCAACATATTTGATTAGACGCCAGACCAAAGAGAGGTGACTGTTTGGCGTTGTCTTTTTATTTCAAATAAGTAAACAATTATCCATGAAGAAAATATATTTCTGCTACACAAAACTACCTCCTCGGTTGTGGTGGATATTATGAATCGGAAAGGGCAGAAATCTGTCAGAAATGGTCGGACCAAATGCAAATTCAAACTTGACCTGTATGTGCTGTGATTAATACACATACTGGACTGGACTTATTAGTTTTGTTTGGATTGAACTCAATTTAACATAAAACAATTGTTTTGTTTTTTTCAACATTAAATTGACTCTGTTTTTCAATAAACATTTAGAAAAAGTAACGCCATTATAACATCCGCCGGAGCTCCCCGAGGCAACATACAAAACTTGGTTGAAATCGGTCCTGCGGTCTGGTAGAACAATCGCCAACACACATACATACATACATACATACAAACATACATACATGTCATACTCTTTATATATAGATAATCGCTTCCATCACAGGTCAATATGGTACTCCGTCATTCAGTGCAGCATTGTTCTTACACTTCGTTATATGCTCCATCGCATCCATACTGGACTCCATTGGTGAGTTCTACGCATGCGCAAGGACATGCCAGGCGCCACCACCACCATCGTCAGCCGTGAACAGAGGCATGTTGGTGGAGGGATTGTGTGCCAGCTTCTCTGGTCTGATGGGGTTGCCCGTGGCAACGACGTCTACGGGTGGAAATATTGGGGTCATTGCCTTCACAAAGGTTAGTCCATACCTCAGACCATGTGCTACAATGTCTGAAATAATATATCAACTCTATCCGAAATACAACTTTTTCTTTCAGAAATTCATGTACCTCATGGGGATGCATTAACCCTTTACCCAACAGAACGGCCCTGTGCCAATGCATTCTCTGATATATGCGAGTCGATCATAGGTCGCCTCGCATATATATAAGAGAATGCATTGGCTTAACACATTAAAAATTATAAAATTGTTAAAGAATGTAAGAAAAAATGGTAAAAAGTGTTAAAAAAAGATTTTTTTTAGGCCAATGCATTCTCTTATATAGTGCTGTGTCCAATCCTGCTTACGGCTTTTCATTGGCCATTCAATTAACATTCAGAAATAAGCCAAGTAAACTATCAGTATGATGGAATCCACCATATCCAAAGTGTTTAATTCCTATCGCGTGGTATCCAAAGAGCGGCATATCAGTTATAGTGCATGAGAGTAGATGTCGCGAAGCGCCCGGGATGGTCGAAAAGATCGAGTGATCTTCTCCTTCACCCTCCAGTTCTAGTGCAAGTGATGTTTAGGTTTATATAGCGCTGGTGGTGACTCCTCCAGCCCGACGCGGCCTATCAGTTATAATACAACAAGTATTAACCCTTTACCCAACAGAATGGCCCTGTAAAATTGTTAAAGAATGTAAGAAACAATGGTAAAAAGTGTTAAAAAAGATTTTTGTTAGGCCAATGCATTCTCTTATATATGCGAGGCGACCTATGTGCATTGGCACAGGGCATAACTGTAACTATCACAATGTGGTCAAGGAGCCGGTTACAATGATATCCATATCTGTATGGTTCTATTGAGACAGACCGAAGATATTTTAGGCTGTTGAAGCTTTATTTGGCCGGTTTTGGCCGTTTTGTTGGGTAAAGGGTTAACTCATATTCCAATTTAAAGATAAATTATGTACTTATTCAGGTGCGTGGAACTAGTAAGTTAGTATTCAGGCAATATACCAACTGGGGGAATGTAGCATTCTAGTAATATCGCCGAAAAATTCAAAGAAATCGACCTTACCAAACCATAGAAAACATCAACTAAACTACGCGCAATTGTAAATATATACTTATCGATTCGGGACGCAAATATCTGCTATAAACTAACGAAAACGATTTTGGCATCGAGAGTAACTGTATTTAATTGATATATAAGAATGGCGGTTTTTGTTGTCAATTTGGATATAATATTTGTAAAAAATTACTACTTTGAGCAAGATTATTGTCCATTTCTATTGTATCACCCTACCGGAGTGGTTCACATCACTTTAAGCGTCTTGGTCTATATACATATATAGAAACATTATCTAATGCTGACTGAAGTAAGCACAATTGAAGCAACGGACACTCATACTGAGTCCGTGCCTCCATCATTCTGCTATATACAAACGATTAGGATATGTCTGACCGTTTTGTATACCTAAAACTTAAGCACCCTACACCAACTAAGTTTCCTTAACCCTTTACCCAACAAAACGGCCAAAAACGCACAAAAACGCCCAAATAAAGCTTCAACAGCCTAAAATATCTTCGGTCTGTCTCAATAACACCATACAAATATGGATATCATTGGAACCGGTTCATTGACCACATTGTGATGGTTACAGTTATGCCCTGTGCCAATGCATTATCTTATATATGCGAGTCGACCATAGGTCGCCTCGCATATATAAGAGAATGCATTGGCCTAAAAATAAAAATTGACCGGACACCAGAAGTTGCATTATTTGATCGACAATTGACCTAACATGGGGTGGAATTTGGGATAGAATGACAATCTGCGGGACAGGATTTTCAAATTGCGTGGGACGGCCGATATCTCGAGGAATACAGCGCGTAGAGGGCTACTTTTGGTGTCTAACGAAAGGTCCACATTCGCCCTATCCACACATATTAACCCCGCCACTGACCGGACACCGGAAGTTACATTATTCGGTCGACAACTGACCTAACATAAAATGCAACAAACACGAAAAACTGCGTTCGACATTAATGTTTAGAATTTAGATTTCTCGATGAATACACTAGCAAACAACAAGTTTTAGGTGTCAAATAACGCAGTGGAATACTGTGCATTCGTTTTTAGCTACAATATGGCTATTTTAGTGCAAATATTGTAATGGCGAACACGCAAACACGCTCCGACAAAACAGCTAAAAATAGACTCGATGTTTACAATTACAGGATCGATTTCAGCCGGTATATTCAATAAAATAGGGCGTATAGTATATCAAAATGTAGAATTAGACACAGGGAATGTATTTTGTTCCAAATGGGTCCAACAGGCGGTGAAATTGTTGCAGAAATTCGCTCCAAGATATTCGCACTTATTTGTATTTCAGTAGTGACTAAAAGCCCAGATGCCGGAGCCCAGCGACTAAAAGCCAAGTTACAAAATAGATCAACTGGTTTGAACGAATGAATATGTCAATGGTAAGACTATTCAAAAAGAATATTCAAATCAAATAGTGTTTATAGACTTAAAAACTTATGTGTCCGCCATTCATATGCGGTGGAGGTTCTCATATGCCCAGATGCCGGAGCCCAGCGACTAAAAGCCAAGTTACAAAATAGATCAACTGGTTTGAACGAATGAATATGTCAATGATATGAATATTCAAAAAGAATATTCAAATCAAATAGTGTTTATAGACTTAAAAACTTATGTGTCCGCCATTCATATGCGGTGGAGGTTCTCATATTATCTGGAAGTCATACGCGGGGGAGGTTCTCATATGAACATATTATCTGCAGGTCATACGCGGTGGAGGTTCATATTATACACCGGTCATACGCGAGGGATGTTCTCATATTATCCTCCGGTCATACGTTGGGGAGGTTCTCATATCAACATATTATCCGCCGGTCATATCCTCCCTCGCGTATGACCGGTGGATAATATGAGAACCTCCCTCGCATATGACCGGCATATAATATGTTCATATGAGAACCTCCACCGCGTATGACCGGCGGATAATATGTTCATATGAGAACCTCATCTATGTATGACCGGTGGATAATATGAACCCCCACCGCGTATGACCGGCTGATAATATGTTCATTTCAGAACCTCCCCCACCTATGACCGAATGATAATATGAGAACTTCCCTCGCGTATGACCGGCGGATAATATGAACCTCCACCGCGTATGACCGGCGGATAATATGTTCATATGAGAACCTCCACCGCGTATGACCGGTGGATAATATGAACCTCCACCACGTATGACCGGCGAATAATATGTTCATATCAGAACCTCCCACACGTATGACCGGAGGATAATATGAGAACGAGTCCCTCGTGTATGACCGGCGGATAATATGAACCTCCACCGCATATGACAGGCAGATAATATGTTCATATGAGAACCTCCCCTACGTATGACCAGAGGATAATATGAGAACCTCCCTCGCGTATGACCGGTGGATAATATGAGAAACTCCCTCGCGTATGACCGGCGGATAATATGTTCATATGAGAACCTCCACCGCGTATGACCGGCGGGTAATATGTTCATATGAGAACCTCCCCTACGTATGACCGGAGGATAATATGAGAACGAGTCCCTCGTGTATGACCGGCGGATAATATGAACCTCCACCGCATATGACAGGCAGATAATATGTTCATATGAGAACCTCCCCTACGTATGACCAGAGGATAATATGAGAACCTCCCTCGCGTATGACCGGTGGATAATATGAGAAACTCCCTCGCGTATGACCGGCGGATAATATGTTCATATGAGAACCTCCACCGCGTATGACCGGCGGATAATATGTTCATATGAGAACCTCCCCTACGTATGACCGGAGGATAATATGAGAACCTCCCTCGCGTATGACTGGTGGATAATATGAGAACCTCCCTCGCGTATGACCGGCGGATAATATGTTCATATGAGAACCTCCAACGCGTATGACCGGCGGATAATATGTTCATATGAGAACCTCCCCTACGAATGACCGGTGGATAATATGTTCATATGAGAACCTCCCTCGCGTATGACCGGCGGATAATATGTTCATATGAGAACCTCCACCGCATATGACCGGCGGATAATATGTTCATATGAGAACCTCCACCGCGTATGACCGGTGGATAATATGAACCTCCACCACGTATGACCGGCGAATAATATGTTCATAACAGAACCTCCCCCACGTATGACCGGAGGATAATATGAGAACCTCCCTCGCGTATGACCGGCGGATAATATGAACCTCCACCGCGTATGACCGGCGGATAATATGTTCATATGAGAACCTCCCCTATGTATGACCGGTGGATAATATGAACCCCCACCGCGTATGACCGGCTGATAATATGTTCATTTCAGAACCTGCCCCACATTTGACCGAACGATAATATGAGAACTTCCCTCGCGTATGACCGGCGGATAATATGAACCTCCACCGCGTATGACCGGCGAATAATATGTTCATATGAGAACCTCCCCTACGTATGACCGGTGGATAATATGAGAACCTCCCTCGCGTATGACCGGCGGATAATATGTTCATATCAGAACCTCCCCCACATTTGACCGGAGGATAATATGAGAACTTCTCTCGCGTATGACCGGTGGATAATATGAACCTCCACCGCGTATGACCGGCGGATATTATGTTCATATGAGAACCTCCCAAGCGTATGACCGGAGGATAATATGAGAACCTCCCTCGCTTATGACCGGTGGATAATATGAGAACCTCCTTTGCATATGACCAGCGGATAATATGTTCATATGAGAATCTCCACCGCGTATGAACGGTGGATAATATGAACCTCCACCGTGTATGACCTGCGAATAATATGTTCATATCAGAACCTCCCCCACGTAAGACCGGAGGATAATATGAGAACCTCCCTCGCGTATGACAGGCGGCTAATATGAACCTCCACCGCGTATGACCGGCAGATAATATGTTCATATGAAAACCTCCCCTACGTATGACCGGAGGATAATATGAGAACCTCCCTCGCGTATAACCGGTGGATAATATGAGAACCTCCCTCGCGTATGACCGGCGGATAATATGTTCATATGAGAACCTCCCCAACGTATGACCGGAGGATAATATGAGAACATCCCTCGCGTATGATAGGTGGATAATATGAACCTCCACCGCGTATGACCGGCAGATAATATGTTCATATCAGAACCTCCCCCGCGTATGACCGGAGGATAATATGAGAACTTTCCTCGCGTATGACCGACGGATAATATGAACCTCCACCGCGTATGACCGGCAGATAATATGTTCATATGAGAACCTCCCCCACGTATGACTGGCAGATAATATGAGAACTTCCACCGCATATGAATGGCGGACACATACGTTTTTAAGTCTATAAACACTATTTGATTTGAATATTCTTTTGAATAGTCTTACCATTGACATATTCATTCGTTCAAACCAGTTGATCTATTTTGTAACTTGGCTTTTAGTCGCTGGGCTCCGGCATCTGGGCTTTTAGTCACTACTGAAACAAAAATAAGTGCGAATATCTTGGAGCGAATTTCTGCAACAATTTCACCGCCTGTTGGACCTATTTGGAACAAATTACATTTCCTGTGTCTAATTCTACATTTTGATATACTATACGCCCTATTGTATTGAATATACCGGCTGAAATCGATCCTGTAATTGTAAACATCGAGTCTATTTTTATCTGTTTTATCGGAGCGTGTTTGCGTGTTCGCCATTACAATATTCGCCATATTGTAGCTAAAAACGAATGCACAGTATTCCACTGCGTTATTTGATACCTAAAACTGGTTGTTTGCTAGTGTATTCATCGAGAAATCTAAATTCTAAACATTAATGTCGAACGCAGTTTTTCGTGTTTGTGGCATTTTATGTTAGGTCAGTTGTCGACCGAATAATGTAACTTCCGGTGTCCGGTCAGTGGCGGGGTTAATATGTGTGGATAGGGCGAATGTGGACCTTTCGTTAGACACCAAAGGTAGCCCTCTACGCGCTGTATTCCTCGAGATATCGGCCGTCCCACGCAATTTGAAAATCCTGTCCCGCAGATTGTCATTCTATCCCAAATTCCACCCCATGTTAGGTCAATTGTCGATCAAATAATGCAACTTCTGGTGTCCGGTCAGTGGTGGAGTTAATATGTGTGGATAGGGCGAATGTGGGCCTTTCGTTAGACATCAAAATGAGCCCCCTACGCCCTGTATTCCTCGAGATATCGGCCGTCCCACGCAATTTGTAATTATGTCCCGCAGATTGTCGTTTTGTCCCATATCCCATCCCATCCCGCAGATTGTCATGTCCCGACAATTTTATCATTTTTAATATGTGTTAAGCCAATGCATTCTCTTATATATGCGAGGCGACATATGGTCGACTCGCATATATAAGAGAATGCATTGGCACAGGGACGTTCTGTTGGGTAAAGGGTTAACACATTGTCCCATATTTCAGCAGAGATGTATTCGATGTCCATGAGATTTCCTTCATGATCAGTCAGATTAACCATGCTGACGCCGAATAATCGGTTGCAGTTTTGCTTAAGTAAACGCCATGGTAAGGCGAAAATGCCGAAGTTGATACATCAGACCGCACAAATAGTGCCATATCCGGGTGTACCCCTATTGTTGCAGTTGTCAATGTGTGTGTCCACATCACTCCAAAAACTCGTAGACATGAACTGTGCATGCGTGTGGCGTAGATGAGTTATTCAACGCAATGGAGTTATATCCTGAGCAAATTAATGTTTATACCATAATTGCCTATTATATTGTGTGTATAACAACTATTTTGTAAACTTCATCTTTACACCCTACAGTGGGCACACAGCTTCCTACTGTGGGTATACATTTCTACTGTGGGCGTAAATGTTCAAACGTAATTTCATGTGTTAAACGTTTATACCCATAGTAGAACTTCGTCGTAGTTAGACAAATAGTTCCTATGTCACATTCATTTAAAATTGGAAGTTGTCACGATATCGATTAGATATTAGTAAAATTGCCTGCATTTCAATCAAATATAACTTGCTAGTGTTACATGAAATAGGAAATATTATGAATGGTAATTCCAAGTGACTGATCGCTCGGAAACAGTCTGACGTCATGGCGTGAATGTATGCATCACTACGCGCGACTCACATTCCATATAGCATCGTGTATCACTACGCGCGACTCACATTCCATATAGCATCGGGTATCACTACGCGCGACTCACATTCCATATAGCATCGTGTATCACTACGCGCGACTCACATTCCATATAGCATCGGGTATCACTACGCGTGACTCACATTCCATATAGCATCGTGTATCACTACGCGTGACTCACATTCCATATAGCATCGGGTATCACTACGCGTGACTCACATTCCATATAGCATCGGGTATCACTACGCGTGACTCACATTCCATATAGCATCGTGTATCACTACGCGTGACTCACATTCCATATAGCATCGGGCATCACTACGCGCGACTCACATTCCATATAGCATCGGGTATCACTACGCGTGACTCACATTCCATATAGCATCGGGTATCACTACGCGTGACTCACATTCCATATAGCATCGGGTATCACTACGCGTGACTCACATTCCATATAGCATCGGGTATCACTACGCGTGACTCACATTCCATATAGCATCGGGCATCACTACGCGTGACTCACATTCCATATAGCATCGGGTATCACTACGCGTGACTCACATTCCATATAGCATCGTGTATCACTACGCGTGACTCACATTCCATATAGCATCGGGCATCACTACGCGCGACTCACATTCCATATAGCATCGGGTATCACTACGCGTGACTCACATTCCATATAGCATCGGGTATCACTACGCGTGACTCACATTCCATATAGCATCGGGTATCACTACGCGCGACTCACATTCCTTATAGCATCGGGTATCACTACGCGTGACTCACATTCCATATAGCATCGGGTATCACTACGCGCGATTCACATTCCATATAGCATCGGGTATCACTACGCGCGACTCACATTCCATATAGCATCGGGCATCACTACGCGCGACTCACATTACATATAGCATCGGGTATCACTACGCGCGACTCACATTCCATATAGCATCGGGCATCACTACGCGCGACTCACATTACATATAGCATCGGGCATCACTACGCGTGACTCACATTCCATAGAGAATCGGGCATCACTACGCGCGACTCACATTACATATAGCATCGTGTATCACTACGCGTGACTCACATTCCATATAGCATCGGGCATCACAACGCGCGACTCACATTACGTATAGCATCGTGTATCACTACGCGTGACTCACATTCCATATAGCATCGGGCATCACTACGCGCGACTCACATTACATATAGCATCGTGTATCACTACGCGTGACTCACATTCCATATAGCATCGGGCATCACTACGCGTGACTCACATTACATATAGCATCGGGCATCACTACGCGTGACTCACATTCCATATAGCATCGGGCATCACTACGCGTGACTCACATTCCATATAGCATCGGGTATCACTACGCGTGATTCACATTCCATATAGCATCGGGTATCACTACGCGTGACTCACATTCCATATAGCATCGGATATCACTACGCGTGACTCACATTCCATATAGCATCGGGTATCACTACGCGTGACTCACATTCCATATAGCATCGGGTATCACTACGCGTGACTCACATTCCATATAGCATCGGGTATCACTACGCGTGACTCACATTCCATATAGCATCGGGTATCACTACGCGTGACTCACATTCCATATAGCATCGGGTATCACTACGCGTGACTCACATTCCATATAGCATCGGGTATCACTACGCGTGACTCACATTCCATATAGCATCGGGTATGTGTCTCTGGGTGTGGATACACATTCAAAGTAAATAGCGGGGTAGTTTAATTCGGGGAACAATCAAAATAACAAGTATGGCATAAATAAAATGCACGCATAGTAGCCGAGAGTACAACATGTTCACCACTCGTGGTATTGTGGTATTGTTTAACCACTCGTTAAAATCACAATTCCACTCGTGGTGAAAATTTGGTATTATCGGCTACTATGGGCGTATTCTATATTCATTCTTGTTCAAAAGTATATTACAGAAACAGACCGATTTAATGAGTAATGGTATATCAAACCTAGCGAATAATATTTAATTTAAGAACATAATTATCACATCACCGATCTACGGTTCACAATCTCCCTCCATTCTGACGCAAATAATAGATTCTTTCTTTGATGTCGTGTATCCCTATCACGTTTCAGTAGCCTGTCATTCAATTTGTAAACAAACAAAAATAATCTGTAAATCGTATATTGGGTATTTGTATTATATTCCATTGCAGAGTGCCGACAGGAAGGTTAACTCGGTTTATAATTACATGTACAACGACAGTGTTTGTTGGAAGTTAGTAATAACTTCTGCTCCAATCCAATTAGCTATTTGGCTAACACAATATGTTTAAACTAATGGTATCGATCCGTTCATTCAATTGTGCTTTGATCGTATGGCTAGGGTAGGTCCGAATATGTTCACCAGGACTGGTGCCTCTCAATTGGTCCAATCTACATGCGTGGTATGTTTGGTAAGACACCCATTATACTCTCATTATGACTGGAATGTTACCAACCCATGAAACCCATGTACATGTATGTGCTATTGTGCTCTAAACTTTAAAAGTGTCATGTGTCCCTTCAATCAACACACATTCAAGCGCAACACTATATATATATTGTCATCATTCACGTGGCGGATTAACATGGCGGAGATAACAAATACCTGTGCAAAATTAATTTCATAATATATGACCCATATAGGAAAAAAGACCGGAAATGTGAGGAGGACTTATCTGTTTAGGTGTTTGCATTTTCAGGTAGCCAGTAGGACAGTGTTCGTTGTCATGGCGTTGATGTATATCGGACTTGGGATGGTTGCTAAGGTAGGGGCGTTCCTGGTTACCATCCCGTACCCCGTGCTTGGCGGAATCTTTCTTATCGGTTTTGGTCTCTTTGTCGGCATTCTCGTATCGAATCTGCTTCACGTCGATCTAAATAAACTGAGGAATATCAGTATCATCGGAATATCTCTTCTACTTGGTGTGATGGTCCCCGAATACACGATGGAGAACCAGGCTAAATTCCGGACAGGTGAGTGTTTTATAGGTTAACCAGGCTAAATTCCGGACAGGTGAGTGTTTTATAGGCTAACCAATACAGGTTAGTTGTTGTCTGACAAGGTGAACAATATTTCCGGTAAGCAAAAATCACACATAGCCCCCCCTCCCCGGAATGATAATAACAAGTCAGAATGCAGGACTGGCTGACGGACTTAAAGCCTTTTCGTTTGTCTACATATTAATTGTATGGAAAGAAATAATGGTTCACATAATCCGTCATATATTTTCCCCACACAATGAAGGTATCAGCACGAAACCTTTCAAACCACACGATGTATATAGAGAGTAATCAATTGGTTCCGATAATTGCGTTAAGTAATTCTCGAGAGGCGAGAGAGTGCGCATGCGCCTTAGCTCACGAGGTTCTTACCTAAACGTCTCTCGCCTCAAGTGAATTATTTAACGTAATTTTCGGAACCAATTGATTACTCTATTTATTACACTTCTGCATCAATTTGGTCGCCAACTATGATTAAAACACACATAATTAATGCATGAAAGTCCAGATGTACATGAGAAAGATCAACCATCGAAAAATTCAGTCTAGATCAATGCCGTCACAATAATTGACATAATTGACTAGTGACATTACTATTTTTAATTAACGGCGTTTACAATGGAAATCGCGCATATGAGTGTAATGAATACAAATAATGCACAGTATGCATTAATTCACATAACGATATTGGTCTTAGCAAGGGAAATTCCTGACAAAATATGAATACACGTGTTATTGGTTCATTTTCGATTATTCAATGTACCGCACTTTTATATTTCCATTGCAAAAAAAATGTCTAAACGCAGCACGTTATCAATATATCATTAGTATGTCAATCAAAACTCATAACAATATACACTCTATAGAGCCGAGTTTTCCAAATTTAGTGGACGAGGTTAATAGATTTCGTATAGAATTGCGACGAATTTGAGATCCATGTTATCACATAATTACATTTTGCAAGGAAAGACGATCTCAACTCTGCTGGGGTTAAAACTAAAATAATATTGATTTCCTTATCACAACCGAAGAGGAAGTAAAGACACATTCAAACAATATATAGTTCAATTTTAAATGTATCTGTTCATGTTGACAATTGTTCCCCACCTTATCGACCGTATTTAACAAGTCAACACTAAATAGCCCAACACAAATCGAACATCATAATTGTATTATAATAATAAATTACCGGCATTGACACAGACATCATTGTTATTGTGCCAATGTGTGTGCCGATAATACACGTGTGTCTTACTAAACAAATTAGGCCGGGTTTATGGGCTAATTGTGTGTTACAACTAGTTATGTCGCACGCTACTATGTTCCTTGTGTTGATCATTACTGCCCTGGTGTTACAGGCATTGAGTCATTGGACCGAGTGATAATGATGATACTGGCGAATCCTGGTGTATTTGGAGGAGTGCTTGCTTGTGTGATGGATAACACAGTGCCAGGTACGTGTTAGAGCGAGAACGCCAACATTATAATTACATCACTCAAATCGTGGAAATCATGGTCAAGTAGTAAATCATAGATTCGTGTCATTACAGGGGTTCTCAAATGTTATTGGTTTCTATATCCTCTGCTTCGTAGAATATGGCAATCAGATTTCTAATATTGTAATTGACTGACTGCTGAATACGAAGTAATGTTACAGATGGCAGCTAATTCGGAATGCAAAAAATAGACCGACGGTCATCAACATATTTTTGTTTGCAGTTTTCAGGCAAATGTTTCAGATAAATGTTATATTATATGCATAATAGTCCCAGATGCTCCTTAGTTCTATTGTACAATCAGTTGGTGACTTGCGTTCACACCCCGTGTCAACATAATTGTCTACACGATGTGTGGCGCGTTGCCCAATCCACTATCCGTCAATTAATGTGAACTTGTACATGGAAATTCAAAACTTCATCGATGGAGCAATAAAGTAAATTAATATTAAATTATTAAATTTGATTTCAAGATAACCTGTTAACCTTGACGTTTACAGAAGACGTCTTCGACTCGAATTGATTATTTTTCTACATATTATTGAAATTATATGTAGTTCATTGTTATTACCGGGAATTTATTGAAATTGGCGTAAAGTCTCCCTTTGAAAATAGGTTGATCAAATGACGCTGTACTAACGCATTTACTGTGTTATAAAATGAATATATTCCATGTATATTTAACGGTTGTTTTTACTGTCCACACAACCGCGACACAAACTCGTGTTGTTACCATAGCAGGATACGACTAACAATAGTGGAGTAGATTAGTAAAAGAATTGTTCACTTCGTGACTAAAGCATGAAATTTTGCACATATGTACATATTCACATACTAATTGATATTAGATATGGAGCCACGCTGAAATTTGACGCTAACCCCTCTATTAGGGGGTTTTCGGAATTTTAAGAGCGTTTCGTGATTATATAATTTATTAAATCTTACTATAGAATCTAAGTTTTAAAATTAGGCATATACAGTAAGTATGACTCTGCGAGATATAATGGAACATTTTTAGGGCGAAATTGGAACTCCCCGTTCAAGATGACCGTCAAAATGGCAACCATAAGTGGAAAATTTGACGTGTTTTCACTAATATCTTCTAGACCAGTTTCTTCTGTGGGGAACTGGTTCAAAAATGTGACTTTATTTTGTATTGTTCATGTTAATTAATCCCTGGAGCAATGAAAATTGACATTCTTGTGAGTCCAGCACCTTCCGACTCTTCAATAATTCGATTTACTACTACAATCTACTCCACTACAAGGAACGCTCTTCATCGCTGCAGTCTCGTTCCCTCCATCCGTGTTCCTGTATGCGCGCCTGCCTTACGCTATGGCATCACACATTACGTGTATGCTACCATAACGTAGAGAAGGCGCGGATATACATGTAGGGACTGCGTGCAAGGACACTGTATGGAGGGGACGGACAGCAGAGCGCGTTTCAAGCCCACACATGTCTGTTTAACATACCCATCTGATTCAGAGTACATCATGCATGCAGCGACCTACATTTTCACCGGATTGATTCATGTCTCGACCTTATTTCCTCCCAGGTACGCTGGAGGAGAGAGGTATGGTTGCGTGGCTTGGAATTGAGGATGCTGGCGTTGAGCCGGTGAAACCATACAGACCGGGCGATGGACTTGACCCAGACTTTGATGGCATGGAATTATATGATATTCCGTTCATTCCTAAATTTCTTCGATGGGGACGTTTGACTAAATATGTGCCGTTTATGCCTGGGTATAAGAGAGACGACCTCGGTAAACAGGATTAGAACACAGTGCAACGTGTGTCCCATGTTCTGTCGCCGAGCTACCAACACGCTGCATGGACTGGTAGGAAAAACAGCCGTCGTTGTAACATTTGGAATTTGTAAAAAGGTCCATTTGATCTTGTGTTGGATTCACCGATTAATTTCTTTAAAGTGCCTTGATATGGGTTTAAAAGTGCCTTGATATGGCTTTAAAAGTGCCTTGATATGGCTTTAAAGACACGTATGACCTTCGTGGTGTGCATTTCTGTTAAAATAATCACATTCGTTAACACCGCACTAACAGAAAGAATAATAACATACCTTGTATTTATATCAATCATAAATATTAAGTACATAATTTTATTGTTAATTTCCTTTCTGTTTATGGCAATTTTATCATGTGTGACTATTTTAACAGCATATCCGTGCCTTTAAACAAAAACGAACGAGTTCCTGTCTGTGAACATTTAAATCGGAATACGACATACTGGATATATCTCTGTCCGGTTATTCGTAGAGGTTGTTTTGTTGCTGATTTACCACTACACAGTATACACCGAGGCACTCGGAGCGATAACCTGTGGCCACATCATGCAGTTGCACAGCGGCGATATATTTGGCCACGGATTAAAAATCTCAAGTTACAGCAACGGAACTTTGTTCACAATCAAATCTAATCCACTTCCAGTTGTTCGCAATTGTTCACACATCAGTGAGATAAACGCACGTTATGTTTACCGAAATATTTATGTACATATGTTTCTTCCCTGGGTCATAACCAGGACGTACAAACAGGTGAGGATTATTTAAGGCTTTAGCCCACAAATCGAATAATTTAGAAATTTCTTCAACTCGAAACAATAAAGAACGTTTAGTATCATTCCTGATATTGTGTCAACAAAGAGCGTTCAGTGTCATTCCCTTTCTGGAATTTTATCAATAAATAACATTCAATATTAATCCAATCCTGATAGTTTATCAAGAAATAGCATTCCATATCATTCCGTTCCTGATGTTTTATAGATAAAGAGAGTCCAGTACCATTCCCTTCATGACAGTTTATAAATAAAGAGCGTCTAGTGCCGTTCACTTCCTGATGTTTTATCAATAAAGAGTGTTTATCACTGAGATGTAGATCCAGATGGGGATAGATAGAGAGAGAGAGAGAGAGAGAGAGAGAGAGAGAGAGAGAGAGAGAGAGAGAGAGAGAGAGAGAGTGAGAGAGAGAGAGAGAGAGAGAGAGAGAGATCCAGAGAGAGCCAGAGAGAGCGAGGGGCATAGATATATATGGGAGAAACATATGTTTTCATTTTTTCTTCGCAGAACAGTGAAACCTAACGCTCTTTGTTTCTCCCATATGAGGAATAGACTAACGCAGAACGATCTTTTCTTTCCCATGCCGGGCAACTGTTTGATTTTGTTTGGGATCCAAACCTCGTACTCCAGCTTGGACGGATTAGTACGTCTTTCTAAGACATAAAATGCTCATAGACAGGGATACGTAGTTCAAGAGTGAATCGACCTATTTCCATGCCGGGAATAATTCAAAAGCGAATAATATTATGTTGAGCGTAAATCGCCAAGTGGCTTTAAACTCTGTGATTTGATGAAGGGTCGGGTGCCATTTTCCTTTATACTTAGCCTTTTGCTGATTAATTTTGACAATTGTTGGTATGTCGGCCTGCATCCATGCTCGACATGCGCATACAAAAACGTCCTCACCCAACTTTCTTTAGTGATGGCCCTTGTTTATGTTATGGCCGTTATGGCGATAACCTAAAAAAAACAAGTCTGAATCAAGTTTGCGTTGTTCTTTGCCTGATTCATGTTCATAACAATATATCCGATAGTTTATCTTTTGAATGACCCTTAGTTTGTCGATTTTTGGCAATGTTATTGTTATATCTATATTTTCCTCCATTTAGTGAAGAGTTATAAATAATGATACAAACAAATAGTTAAGAGTACATGTAATATGAACAGAGAATGAGCCAGGATAAACTAGAAAAATAATATAGTAAACATAATTATGCAATTCGTGAATATGGTGTAGACGAGTGCTCGCACTCGAATGAGTATAATTATACATATGAAGTGAGATTATGATAATAATTATAATTAATGATAGGGCTGGAGGCAATTTCTATTTCATTTACACGTAAGATCGATACAGCGATAACTTGAATAAATGAAAACCAATTTGAAATTCTGTTCTGACATATTCACTCTTTAAGAAGGCGCCCCATTCATGAATTTTCTAAAGTCTCAATTTCAAACTTTCAACAACAACTCTTTACCCTCACAATATGAGAGATAGTTTCAAACTATATGTAAAAATGTGGTATAAACAATGGCAGACAAAAAACGAAAATATGCAATGAAATATGATTGATATAATATCTCGCAGACAGTCATGATTTCAGAAAGTAGATTGAGCGCAAACCCAAGTTGTGTTCATGGTCTAGATAATGCAGTGTGTTGTTTTGGAAAATATTTCCTGTTAAAATCTCTATCAAATCTGGGTTTTTTTAAACCCACTTTAAAAAAAATAATTTGAACATATCTCTCATATTGTGAGGGTAACCAAGTGTTGCGATAGTACTATAGAATACACTGGTTATAAGAGATAATGCTTTTCCCCTTCAAATTTGGGTTTTTTTTAAACTAACGAATGGGGCGCCTATTTAGGCCATTAGCGCGATAACTTGAACAAGCATCAATCGGGCAACCCATTTTATTCATATTCGATTATGGAATTTTCATAACAATACCTCGATCAAGTTCGAAACCAGGTTTGTCCGATGTTTTATCTGATATATGGCACTTAGTTTGTCGATGTTTGGCAATTTTAGCGCGATAACTCAACCAAATACAACCACAGCCAAATACAACAACAGCCAAATACAATCAACCAAATACAGTAACATTTGGTTAATTTGTAAGATCGATGTGACGATAACTTGAATAGACGTCAACCAATTTGAAAACATTATGCTCTATCAGATTCACAACTTAACGCATCCATGAATGGAGCTTCCGGAAATTTTGCGAAAAACTCTGTGTCAATACATTCTCTTATATATGGCAACCTCCCACTGGCCCCCGTCTCCCATGAGCTTCGCATTATAAGATACTGCATTGTCCTAACAATATTTACATTTACATTGCATGTAAGTCAGTGCATTCTCTTATATATGCGAAAATATCTATGCATGGGAGATTCACATATATAAGAGAACGCACCGGCACATGATCTTTAATTCTGCACTAGCGCAGCTCCCGTCGTAAGAGGGTAAAAGAAGGCAATAACTCTATGATGTCACACCTCGTGATTGGATTATGTTCTCCCAGGCGACCCGCATAACAACTCGACACTTGTCGCCGTGCGCATGTACCACATATAGCTGACCACAGGCCAGCATCAAATATGTCGAACACGTTGCTGATAAGGGGATTAGCCATCATATAGGGTTGACTCTCAAACTCGAGGACGGTACACTATAAACAGATGTTGCTCTTGACATTTTCATCATCCCGGATTTATTGATAACTCGGTTAGTGTGTACAAGGACGAGAAACGAGATCTCGGATTTGTTTTATCGCCACGCGTGAACGATCTACATGTCCATATTAAGCTTCTCTGTCGTAGGCACGATATCCTGAATAAAAGAACGAATTCATGACAAAGACGTAGAATCACCGAGATTTGTATTAAATTCCTTCGGATTCAGCGACTTGGCCCCCTACTGTGTTGTCTTTGGTGTAAATATCTCAGCGCCGAACGCCAGTGTTCTTTTCTGAAATTCCCCCAGCGCGATATGCTTCCGATCAAATGGTATTCCAGTGACTGTTCTCTATTGCATCAGTGAGTATGATATATATTTTGTATGATTCCATTGTATTGACATATTTCACACAACGAACTGCTACTGATAATAATTATGAATAGTTAATTGTAGTCGTATCCCGCCAGCAGCATCTTGTATTTCAAATTTGATTCCATCGGCGCACACTGCATCCCACATTTATTGGAGAATTCTTTTTTATAATATACAGGTATATATGTGATCAATTCTAGATGGGAGCTATCGAATTTGAAAATGCTTCGATGAAACACATGACCGCCTGCAGACATCTTGGATATTACTAAATCCATTGGCACTACACGTCACACCCGGTCGCCACAAAACATCATATTGATCTTCGGGGTGTCCTCTAGATGGGACCTTAATTTTGTCCGAATTATGTTAAAAAACATGGCCGCCAGCGGCCATCTTGGATTTTACTATTTGTATGACTGAATCATTTATCACACACTGTAGGACACGTCTCTCACCCGAACGTCACCAAGAATTGTGTGGATGTTCAGGTGACCTCTAGATGGGGCTTTAGGTTTTGTCCGAATTATGTTGTTAAAAAACATAGCCATAATTATATAGGAATCCATTGGTACACTATGCAGCCCACAATTAATGACGAAATGTGTTGACAATTTTTGTTTTTGGGTTTATCTTTATAGGAGGTATTGCATTAGAACGATTTTCGAATATAAATATATGGGCGCCGGCATCCATCTTGTCAGATTACCAACCAAACTTGATATGGGTCCTCGGGTGACCTCTAGATGGGAGCTCACCATTTTGTCTGATGGCCATCGTGGATTCTACTCATTTTATAACTTATTCCGTTGGCACAACATACCGGTCACATCCCGCATCCGATTGTCAACAAGCATCGTGCGGATCACCGGTGATTACAAATACATACCAACTTTCCGCATTTGTTAATGCTCCATCAACTGAAACATTCGGCATGCAGTGGCATTGACACTTTCAATTATATCGAGCTTTAGGCGTAATTCAACCGCGCATCTAAAATTGCCACCGCCGGTAGCAGGAAGTCACAATTGGGAAATAATATCGGTGTATTCCATAGAAAAAATGTTTGTTATAAACTCCACACGAGTTGACAACTCAAAGTAGTAAATGTGAAAATATAATTTATATCTTTATATAATTTCAAAAGAATACGAAGTCATTTGACCTCGTGAACTTGGTTACAGTTCGGGTCTTCTCTAGACGTACACATATCAAACGTGGGGTTTCAAATGCAAATTCCGATAACAAATTGTCAATAAGGGGATTCCATGCCCCACAAAGGAGAGACCGTCTAATGTTGGGTGGTGGTATTGCTGTATATGTAAAAGATTCATTTCACATCAAAAGGCGTGCTGACCTCGAAATCCCTGACATAGAGAGCGTGTGGCTAGAGGTATCGACCTCCACACAGAGATTTTTGCTTGGCACTTTTTTATAGACCACCCAATACACATATCAGTACATGGGAAAATCATTATACAAATCTTGAAATGGCATAGGGCGATCGTTCTAATATCCCACATATAATAATTACTGGGGATTTTAACTCAAACCAAATACCATTAGAAACTAAACAAATTAAATATATTAAACAGCGCTTTGGCTTAACGCAAATAATTAAACAAGCCACATACTTCACATAAAGTACTTCTTCTCTTATAGACTTATATTTCACAAACAACCCTGATATTGTTGAATCGAATGAAATCTTAGATCCATTCTTTTCAGATTTAACTCGGTTTCATTGTCAAATATTACTACGTATGAATTTGAAAGTTAAGAAGCCGAGTGGAATCACGAAAAGAAGGATATGGGATTATAATCGAGCCGATTACTCCGCAATGAATAATGCCTTTAATGCGTGGGACTTAAAGAGTGATCTCTCAGCAATTCGATCTGAAGAAATAGCAGAAGCTCTAACGAAAACAATAACTGATATCACGAACCTTTATATACCAAACAAACAGGTAACAATTCGACAAAATGAGCCTGAATGGTTAACATGTGAACTACGTATACTTATGAGACAAAGGAAACGTTTGTATAATTCGGCAAAAAAAAATGTACCGTCGAAGCGTGGAATAATTATAAAAAGAAAAGAAATGAAATTATAACAAAAATTAGACGTTCCAAGCAAAAGTCTCTGGAGAAAACGCAGTCAATACTGGGTAGTTGTTTCACTGATTCCTCACTCTGGTGGAAAACACTAAACCATCTCATGAAACCGGAATCTAAACCAATACCAGCCCTGAAAACAGATCAGATTGTAATAACCGGACACGATGAAAAGGCAGATTTATTAAATAACTACTTTTGTAAAATCTCTTCCATATCCGACGAAGATAAGTTAGAGTTACCCCTCTTTGATTGGCTGACGAATGAGCGCCTAGATGAAATTGAAATTACTTATGAACGTGTACTAGAAAGTTTAAACTCAATCAAAACATCTAAAGCGGCCGGTTACGACAGTATTTGTCCTAGGGTGGTATTCACCAAGCGAGACTATTTTATAAACCAGGTAGTTTATTTGGTAGTGGCTGAACGCAAAGGTATCTTTGCTTTAGCGCCAACGACACACGCTGTCGATGATGTGATTGATCCAATATATCAGATTTGTCACTTGTCAATTGACACCGTCTCACGACTAATTCGTGAACACTCACCGGCCACACTCGGCATGTATAGCGGTATAATTTTTAGGTATAATTGTGTGGAGACTCATGCTGGCGTTTATACATCTGCAGAATGAGTTTCAATGATATTATTGAGGTGTTATCCTTAGCACAGCGTGAAAATGAAGAGCCAAGAAGATAGCGTCTCAGAATCATTTTGTTTGTCTTTTGGTTCTGTTTGGAAATTTCCCTGCCATTTCCAAAGAAATTTATTTCCAGGCATCATTTTTCCGGCGCTGGTGAATGGTGTCGGTTTCTTTGTTCTCTAATATTTTGATTCTTCTCTCCACAATGCCCAAAAACGCTCGTCGGTGGTATATTTTGCCCCACGTACTTTTCATCGGTTGCTCATTGTTGAAATGAACCAAACATGTACTGTTACGCGCAGCATGTTTATGTGACCGGTGGTCAATCTATGATTGACGCCAATCACATTGATTGGATAATCCTATACCGCGCGGCGATTTCTTCACATCGATATGTCCACCGATAGCTTCGCATTGAGCGTCGCCTCGTAAAACTACCTGGACTATATATAAATCCAGCCGGTGAATACCACCCCTAAAGTTAAAAAATTGTTCTATATCGCTAGCCAAACCAATAGCATTTGCTTTCAAGATTTTCATTGAAAAATCGTACTTTCCATCAGAATGGAAAAAAGCAAACGTAGGCCCAATTTTCAAAAAGAGAGATCCCAGCGATCCATCCAATTATCGACCAGTATCTTTGCTTAGTTGTCTTTCTAAGGTTTTTGAAAAATGTCTGTTCTATCATATATCAAAATACCTCCGAACGAATAAGCTTTTAAGCGACTTACAATCAGGATTTACACCGAATGATAGCACCGTATTATAATTAATTGATATTTATCACTATATTATCTCAGCCCTTGATGACGGGAAGGAAATAAGGGGTGTGTTCTGCGATATAAGCAAGGCGTTTGACAACGTTTTGCACAGGGGTCTCATTTTCAAGCTTAAAAGAATGGGTATAACAGGGAAAATTTTAAAACCCTTGGAAAATTACCTCGAAAATAGACAACAAAGAGTTACAATTTCTAATTTTAATTCTCCATGGAAAGAAGTTAAAGCAGGAGAGCCTCAATGATCCATACTCGGCCCCATCTTCTCTTTCTCGTGTACGTAAACGACATAGTCGATGGAATTACATGCAACATACGTTTATTTGCTGATGATACATCACTTTATATTGCTATAGAAGATCCCATAATTGTTGCAGAGGTGATAAATTCAGACCTACACAAAATATTCAACTGGTCGAAAACATGGGCAGTTAAATTTAACCCATTGAAAACAGAATCCTTGCTTGTATCGTGGAAACAGATACCCATACACCAACCAGTATTAAACATGGCCAACGAGAGCATAGATGAGGTGGAAACACATAAACATTTGGGCCTGACATTCAACCGGCAGGGGAAATGGAAAGACCATATAGAAGATATTGAAAATCGAGCGACCAAAATAATGTACATACTGAGGAAATATAAATTTATCCTTGACAGAAGAACTTTAGAAAGAATCTATTTGTCCTATATTCGACCTGTCTTGGCATATGCTTCCTCGGTATGGGATAACGGTACAGGCGAAGAAGCCGATTCTTTAGAAGATATTCAACACGAAGCAGCTAGACTAGTAACCGGTGGGACTAGAAGTTGTAATAAAGACATAGTTCTCCAAGAAATTGGTTGGGGACACATTATCAAAACGGAGAGAACATTCTAAACTTGTACTATATTTTAAAATCACGAAAAAACTAACTCCCCCTTACTTATACAACGCTGTTCCGAATAAAGTATCGCGCACAAGTGGATATGACACAAGATCAGATGACCTGAGAGTACCTTTCTGCAACTCAGTTACTTATCAGAAATCCTTTCTTCCACGATCAATCAATCTCTGGACCAAGTTAAAACCAGAAGCGAGGAACTGTGAAACACTCTCAAACTTTAAAGTTTTTCTGAATAGCGGTATCAAAGAACGTCCTCGATATCTGGAATTTGCATATACGAGAGCAAGCCATATATACCATTGTCGACTAAGACTGGAATGCAGTAATTTAAATCATGATCTTCACAACAATCATTTGAGAGATAATCCATTATGTATATGTGGCGCCGAAGAAACAGCAGAACATTTTCTTTTTTATTGTCGCAGGTTCTCTGTTGAAAGAAATAGGTGCTTCGCAGGGTTAATACACCGACCAGGCATAGCAACCATGATACATGGAAACAGCGAAGTATCACTGGAAGAGAATATAGATATATTTCTGAGGGTTCAAAACTTTATATTGTTGTCTAAACGATTCTCAAATTGAACTTTACCTAAGTCGCTCTTCGTATAAATACGTATAAATAAGTTTAAATAAGTTTAAATAAGTATAAATAAATACAAATAAATAAATGGTAATTCCTGCCCATACACGAAACAAGGCGAGTGTACAAAGGCCCATTATCACATAGAAGTGACTAAATATACAGCACAACTCGGAAAACTAGAAAATATCTCTTATCTCCTATTCTGTCTTCGGGCATGATAACCTAGAGTTGCTCGTTATAAGTATATACATACGATGCATCACTCTTGTCGTATCGATCTTGAAAAGTTAATTATGCTATGCTTATTGTAAACTGGTGGAGTGGGGTCAATGGTCAGGTCACAAACAAACAAACAGGTAGTAACAATTCAGTTCAACTGATGCGTCGACTGCCCATCAGTGACCCATTATTATGGGTTACTGTTGGACAGTCTTTGCCCCAGACGGCTGACAATGATAATAATAAGATAGTATAATTTAAACAAAAACAAAATATAAGTGGGAAAAGAACATTATGAAAAGCAATAAAGACACCACCACATGTGTATGACAAAGATGGGGAAATGGCTAATATAAGCATCACACTTTCTGCCAAATCCCATTCTCTAAAATATGTGTCTTTATATATATTATACAACTCATATATATTATACAATTCTGTTAATTAATGTGCATGATTTAGAGAAATAAATATGTTTACACCAAACGTGGGGTTACTCATCGTTTCACGGCATATTATTAATTTAACACAACATACTATAGTACATCAATATGACTATAACATATTAGTATTTCCGATATGTTGGGATATATATAGCATTTGCATTGATTGTTACAATATCGATTACAATTTACAAAACTCCTGGACCTGTACCTATACAGTCCGCCATAGAAGAGTAAGGCAACCTTACAGTAAACTAGTATTGTCCCTACCGATTCCACAGTAAACTAGTAGTATCCCTGTCGATTCCACAGTAAACTAGTATTATCCCTACCGAGTCCACAGTAAACTAGTATTATCCCTGCAGATTCCACAGCAAACTAGTATTATCCCTGTCGATTCCACAGTAAACTAGTATTATCCCTGCAGATTCCACAGTAAACGAGTAGTATCCCTGCAGATTCCACAGTAAACGAGTAGTATCCCTGCCGATTCCACAGTAAACTAGTATTATCCCTGCCGATTCCACTGTAAACTAGTAGTATCCCTGCCGATTCCACGGTAAACTAGTAGTATCTCTGCCGATTCCACGGTAAACTAGTATTATCCCTGCCGATTCCACAGTAAACTAGTATTATCCCTGCCGATTCCAAAGTAAACTAGTATTATCCCTGCCGATTCCACAGTAAACTAGTATTATCCCTGCCGATTCCACAGTAAACTAGTATTATCCCTGCCGATTCCACAGTAAACTAGTATTATCCCTACCGATTCCACAGTAAACTAGTATTATCCCTACCGATTCCACAGTAAACTAGTATTATCCCTACCGATTCCACAGTAAACTAGTATTATCCCTGCCGATTCCACAGTAAACTAGTAGTATCCCTGCCGATTCCACAGTAAACTAGTATTATCCCTGTCGATTCCACAGTAAACTAGTATTACCCCTGCCGATTCCACAGTAAACTAGTAGTATCCCTGCCGATTCCACAGTAAATTAGTAGTATCCCTGCCGATTCCACAGTAAATTAGTAGTATCCCTGCCGATTCCACAGTAAACTAGTAGTATCCATGTCGATTCCACAGTAAACTAGTATTATCCCTGCCGATTCCACAGTAAACTAGTAGTGTCCCTGCCGATTCCACAGTAAACTAGTATTATCCCTGCCGATTCCACAGTAAACTAGTAGTATCCCTGCCGATTCCACAGTAAACTAGTATTATCCCTGCTGATTTCACTATCTCATTTACGTCGAAGTAAATGTGACGTGCTGGGGGAGGGGTACCTATATAAATGTACTAAATAGGCCGAGCGGAAACCTGGCATAATATATACCACAATGCCACACATGCAACTTACTGTTTCCCAATTTACAAGTGGTAGCGTTATAGTTATACTGAGGAAGTTCCACACCATGGACCACTGGTCAACTCACTATATAATTACCATATCATTAATATGCATAAGCCAGTTGGTAAGTATACCTGCATCTGTATTTGATTGGTAGCGGTAGCTGATACTGTGATATATCTACCCCTCTAGTTTTGCAAACACCAAACCAGCCATTATAATAATATTTGTAAATAAATTTGTCTTCAAAATATTACACCGGTTTTCTCTCCAATCGTTCGGATTGGTCAAAGACCGCGAAAATTACAATTTAAAAACAAAACATGACGGTAATTGTTCTTAACATCATTAGTTTGCCCTACCAGCAATTCAGCAGGACCCAACAAAATCATATCAAACTAGCAGGACCACTTAACCTGGGGTTGTTCCTTTGTTTACAATGACAAATATTGTTAAACGATTACAGTAACGCGAATTATAACTATATTTCTGTTGGCGTCATTAATAAATATCAGCCATTTTCATATTATAACCACTATTTTACTATAATAAATGATCTAGTACATTACAATGCGTGGCACCGTTGTTGATTATAAATGCCATAGATAGTATGTCCGTAACATGTTAGTAACCGCCGCATGTCCACCACACCACATAATGAACAATCGTATTCGGTATATAACACTTATAGAAAAGAATCAATGGTAAAACACATATCAGCACAATGGTAGTGTATACTTGAGTGAAACACCGAGGTGTAATGGCTCTTAATTTAGTTAATTGCGGGTAACCAAAACAATTTATGAAGAAGCAGATGGTTGCACCCTGGTTACCCAATTAGGAACCACGGGTTCCGAAGGACTTTGTTGCGATGTATGATTTTTAAGAAACAAACGCTGCATTGTGAAGTGCCAAGCTAAGTCGCAAGAAACCAACTGTCCTCCGGTCACTTTTGTCATAGATTAATTTATGAACAAATACTATATGTTTAAATTAACCAACTGGATGCTGGTTTGGCTATCCGTGGGTTCTTCACGCAAAACCAAATGGTTATCTGTTCTATGAACAACCAGATGGTTCTTGATTTGGTTGCACCCTGGGGACAAAGTGTGGAATCCAAGAACAACCCATTGGTTACGAATATTTCTTGGAGTATAGGTCAACCTCGATGCCTACACGAATTACGTTATTCGTAATACGCACGGTACATACAGTACTTAACATATCACCACATATAATAATGTACATACCTTTCAGAGTGGCCACCAAAAGCGCCATCTTTCTGCCAAATCCGTTTATCATTGACTTTTATATGTATATGTAAAATATAGCATATTCTATTGAAAAATAAAATATGGTACACCAATAAACAGTTAAAACGGTGATAAACAAATGAACAAATAACGGTCGAAATGACAACAAAGGTACATGAGAACTAAACAAGCGCAAAACGTTCTATACAATACCAGTGTTACATCTATTTGATTATATTAAAAATAATTCCGTATTTAATTTAATTTTTACATAAATAACATAAATATATACCCTGTATACATGCAGCGATGTCATACAAACAATAATAGCCATTAAGTGACATCACATACGAAGGCGGAACCTTTCACCCCACCCATCACTCTAATTGCACACAATAATTTATATCGAGTATAAATGACATACATATATACCCAGTATACATGCAGCGATGTCATACAAACAATAATAGCCATTAAGTGACATCACATACGAATGCGGAACCTTTCACCCAACCCATCACTCTAATTGCACACCATCATTTATATCGAGTATAAATGACATAAATATATACCCAGTATACATGCAGCGATGTCATAAAAACAATAATATAGCCATTAAGTGACATCACATACGAAGGCGGAACCTTTCACACCCATCACTCTAATTGCACACCATAATTTATATCGAGTATAAATGACATAAATATATACCCAGTATACATGCAGCGATGTCATACAAACAATAATATAGGCATTAAGTGACATCACATACGAAGGTGGAACCTTTCACACCCATCACTCTAATTGCACACCATAATTTATATCGAGTATAAATGACATAACTATATACCCAGTATACATGCAGCGATGTCATGCAAACAATAATATAGCCATTAAGTGACATCACATACGAAGGCGGAACCTTTCACACCCATCACTCTAATTGCACACCATAATTTATATCGAGTATAAATGACATAAATATATACCCAGTATACATGCAGCGATGTCATACAAACAATAATATAGCCATTAAGTGACATCACATACGAAGGCGGAACCTTTCACACCCATCACTCTAATTGCACACCATAATTTATATCGATTATAAATGACATAATACAAAAACAATACCTGCAGCTGTCATTATTGAAATAAACCTCAATCCGGATATCGGGTTCATGCCATTTAAATAAACCTCAATCCGGATATCGGGTTCATGCCATTTAAATACACCTCAATCCGGATATCGGGTTCATGCCATTTAAATAAACCTCAATCCGGATATCGGGTTCATGCCATTTAAATAAACCTCAATCCGGATATCGGGTTCATGCCATTTAAATAAACCTCAATCCGGATATCGGGTTCATGCCATTTAAATAAACCTCAATCCGGATATCGGGTTCATGCCATTTAAATAAACCTCAATCCGGATATCGGGTTCATGCCATTTAAATAAACCTCAATCCGGATATCGGGTTCATGCCATTTAAATACACCTCAATCCGGATATCGGGTTCATGCCATTTAAATACACCTCAATCCGGATATCGGGTTCATGCCATTTAAATACACCTCAATCCGGATATCGGGTTCATGCCATTTAAATAAACCTCAATCCGGACATCGGGTTCATGCCATTTAAATAAACCTCAATCCGGATATCGGGTGCATGCCATTTAAATAAACATCAATCCGGATATCGGGTTCATGCCATTTAAATAAACCTCAATCCGGATATCGGGTTCATGCCATTTAAATAAACCTCAATCCGGATATAGGGTGCATGCCATTTAAATAAACATCAATCCGGATATCGGGTTCATGCTATTACCTCAATCCGGATGTCGGGTTGATGCCAATAAACCTCAATCCGGATATCGGGTTCATGCCAATAAACCTCAATCCGGATATCGGGTTCATGCTATTACCCCAATCCGGATGTCGGGTTCATGCCAATAAACATCAACCCGGATATCGGGTTCATGCCAATAAACCTCAATCCGGATATCGGGTTCATGCTATTACCCCATTCCGGATGTCGGGTTCATGCTATTACCTCAATCCGAATATCGGGTACATGCCAATAAACCTCAATCCGGATATCGGGTTCATGCCATTTAAATAAACCTCAATCCGGATATCGGGTTCATGCCATTTAAATAAAACTCAATCCGGATATCGGGTTCATGCCAATAAACATCAATCCGGATATCGGGTTCATGCCATTTAAATAAACCTCAATCCGGATATCGGGTTCATGCCATTTAAATAAACCTCAATCCGGATATCGGGTTCATGCCATTTAAATAAAACTCAATCCGGATATCGGGTTCATGCCAATAAACCTCAATCCGGATGTCGGGTTCATGCCATTTAAATAAACCTCAATCCGGATATCGGGTTTATGCCATTTAAATAAACCTCAATCCGGATATAGGGTTCATGCCATTTAAATAAACCTCAATCCGGATATCGGGTGCATGCCATTTAAATAAACATCAATCCGGATATCGGGTTCATGCCATTTAAATAAACCTCAATCCGGATATCGGGTTCATGCCATTTAAATAAACCTCAATCCGGATATCGGGTTCATGCCATTTAAATAAACCTCAATCCGGATATAGGGTGCATGCCATTTAAATAAACATCAATCCGGATATCGGGTGCATGCTATTACCTCAATCCGGATGTCGGGTTAATGCCAATAAACCTCAACCCGGATATCGGGTTCATGCCAATAAACCTCAATCCGGATATCGGGTTCATGCCATTACCCCAATCCGGATGTCGGGTTCATGCTATTACCTCAATCCGGATATCGGGTTCATGCCAATAAACATCAATCCGGATATCGGGTTCATGCCATTTAAATAAACCTCAATCCGGATATCGGGTTCATGCCATTTAAATAAAACTCAATCCGGATATCGGGTTCATGCCAATAAACCTCAATCCGGATATCGGGTTCATGCCATTTAAATAAACCTCAATCCGGATATCGGGTTCATGCCATTTAAATAAACCTCAATCCGGATATCGGGTTCATGCCATTTAAATAAAACTCAATCCGGATATCGGGTTCATGCCAATAAACCTCAATCCGGATATCGGGTTCATGCCATTTAAATAAACCTCAATCCGGATATCGGGTGCATGCCATTTAAATAAACCTCAATCCGGATATCGGGTTCATGCCATTTAAATAAAACTCAATCCGGATATCGGGTTCATGCCAATAAACCTCAATCCGGATATCGGGTTCATGCCATTTAAATAAACCTCAATCCGGATATCGGGTTCATGCCATTTAAATAAACCTCAATCCGGATATCGGGTTCATGCCATTTAAATAAAACTCAATCCGGATATCGGGTTCATGCCAATAAACCTCAATCCGGATATCGGGTTCATGCCATTTAAATAAACCTCAATCCGGATATCGGGTTCATGCCATTTAAATAAACCTCAATCCGGATATCGGGTTCATGCCATTTAAATAAACCTCAATCCGGATATCGGGTTCATGCCATTTAAATAAAACTCAATCCGGATATAGGGTGCATGCCATTTAAATAAACATCAATCCGGATATCGGGTTCATGCTATTACCTCAATCCGGATGTCGGGTTCATGCCAATAAACCTCAACCCGGATATCGGGTTCATGCCAATAAACCTCAATCCGGATATCGGGTTCATGCTATTACCCCAATCCGGATGTCGGGTTCATGCTATTACCTCAATCCGGATATCGGGTTCATGCCAATAAACATCAATCCGGATATCGGGTTCATGCCATTTAAATAAACCTCAATCCGGATATCGGGTTCATGCCATTTAAATAAAACTCAATCCGGATATCGGGTTCATGCCAATAAACCTCAATCCGGATATCGGGTTCATGCCATTTACATAAACCTCAATCCGGATATCGGGTTCATGCCATTTAAATAAACCTCAATCCGGATATCGGGTTCATGCCATTTAAATAAAACTCAATCCGGATATCGGGTTCATGCCAATAAACCTCAATCCGGATATCGGGTTCATGCCATTTAAATAAACCTCAATCCGGATATCGGGTGCATGCCATTTAAATAAACCTCAATCCGGATATCGGGTTCATGCCATTTAAATAAAACTCAATCCGGATATCGGGTTCATGCCAATAAACCTCAATCCGGATATCGGGTTCATGCCATTTAAATAAACCTCAATCCGGATATCGGGTTCATGCCATTTAAATAAACCTCAATCCGGATATCGGGTTCATGCCATTTAAATAAAACTCAATCCGGATATCGGGTTCATGCCAATAAACCTCAATCCGGATATCGGGTTCATGCCATTTAAATAAACCTCAATCCGGATATCGGGTTCATGCCATTTAAATAAACCTCAATCCGGATATCGGGTTCATGCCATTTAAATAAACCTCAATCCGGATATCGGGTTCATGCCAATAAACCTCAATCCGGATATCGGGTTCATGCCAATAAACCTCAATCCGGATATCGGGTTCATGCCATTTAAATAAACCTCAATCCGGATATCGGGTTCATGCCATTTAAATAAACCTCAATCCGGATATCGGGTTCATGCCATTTAAATAAAACTCAATCCGGATATCGGGTTCATGCCAATAAACCTCAATCCGGATATCGGGTTCATGCCAATAAACCTCAATCCGGATATCGGGTTCATGCCATTTAAATAAACCTCAATCCGGATATCGGGTTCATGCCATTTAAATAAACCTCAATCCGGATATAGGGTGCATGCCATTTAAATAAACATCAATCCGGATATCGGGTTCATGCTATTACCTCAATCCGGATGTCGGGTTGATGCCAATAAACCTCAATCCGGATATCGGGTTCATGCCAATAAACCTCAATCCGGATATCGGGTTCATGCTATTACCCCAATCCGGATGTCGGGTTCATGCCAATAAACATCAACCCGGATATCGGGTTCATGCCAATAAACCTCAATCCGGATATCGGGTTCATGCTATTACCCCATTCCGGATGTCGGGTTCATGCTATTACCTCAATCCGAATATCGGGTACATGCCAATAAACCTCAATCCGGATATCGGGTTCATGCCATTTAAATAAACCTCAATCCGGATATCGGGTTCATGCCATTTAAATAAAACTCAATCCGGATATCGGGTTCATGCCAATAAACATCAATCCGGATATCGGGTTCATGCCATTTAAATAAACCTCAATCCGGATATCGGGTTCATGCCATTTAAATAAACCTCAATCCGGATATCGGGTTCATGCCATTTAAATAAAACTCAATCCGGATATCGGGTTCATGCCAATAAACCTCAATCCGGATGTCGGGTTCATGCCATTTAAATAAACCTCAATCCGGATATCGGGTTTATGCCATTTAAATAAACCTCAATCCGGATATAGGGTTCATGCCATTTAAATAAACCTCAATCCGGATATCGGGTGCATGCCATTTAAATAAACATCAATCCGGATATCGGGTTCATGCCATTTAAATAAACCTCAATCCGGATATCGGGTTCATGCCATTTAAATAAACCTCAATCCGGATATCGGGTTCATGCCATTTAAATAAACCTCAATCCGGATATAGGGTGCATGCCATTTAAATAAACATCAATCCGGATATCGGGTGCATGCTATTACCTCAATCCGGATGTCGGGTTAATGCCAATAAACCTCAACCCGGATATCGGGTTCATGCCAATAAACCTCAATCCGGATATCGGGTTCATGCCATTACCCCAATCCGGATGTCGGGTTCATGCTATTACCTCAATCCGGATATCGGGTTCATGCCAATAAACATCAATCCGGATATCGGGTTCATGCCATTTAAATAAACCTCAATCCGGATATCGGGTTCATGCCATTTAAATAAAACTCAATCCGGATATCGGGTTCATGCCAATAAACCTCAATCCGGATATCGGGTTCATGCCATTTAAATAAACCTCAATCCGGATATCGGGTTCATGCCATTTAAATAAACCTCAATCCGGATATCGGGTTCATGCCATTTAAATAAAACTCAATCCGGATATCGGGTTCATGCCAATAAACCTCAATCCGGATATCGGGTTCATGCCATTTAAATAAACCTCAATCCGGATATCGGGTGCATGCCATTTAAATAAACCTCAATCCGGATATCGGGTTCATGCCATTTAAATAAAACTCAATCCGGATATCGGGTTCATGCCAATAAACCTCAATCCGGATATCGGGTTCATGCCATTTAAATAAACCTCAATCCGGATATCGGGTTCATGCCATTTAAATAAACCTCAATCCGGATATCGGGTTCATGCCATTTAAATAAAACTCAATCCGGATATCGGGTTCATGCCAATAAACCTCAATCCGGATATCGGGTTCATGCCATTTAAATAAACCTCAATCCGGATATCGGGTTCATGCCATTTAAATAAACCTCAATCCGGATATCGGGTTCATGCCATTTAAATAAACCTCAATCCGGATATCGGGTTCATGCCATTTAAATAAAACTCAATCCGGATATAGGGTGCATGCCATTTAAATAAACATCAATCCGGATATCGGGTTCATGCTATTACCTCAATCCGGATGTCGGGTTCATGCCAATAAACCTCAACCCGGATATCGGGTTCATGCCAATAAACCTCAATCCGGATATCGGGTTCATGCTATTACCCCAATCCGGATGTCGGGTTCATGCTATTACCTCAATCCGGATATCGGGTTCATGCCAATAAACATCAATCCGGATATCGGGTTCATGCCATTTAAATAAACCTCAATCCGGATATCGGGTTCATGCCATTTAAATAAAACTCAATCCGGATATCGGGTTCATGCCAATAAACCTCAATCCGGATATCGGGTTCATGCCATTTACATAAACCTCAATCCGGATATCGGGTTCATGCCATTTAAATAAACCTCAATCCGGATATCGGGTTCATGCCATTTAAATAAAACTCAATCCGGATATCGGGTTCATGCCAATAAACCTCAATCCGGATATCGGGTTCATGCCATTTAAATAAACCTCAATCCGGATATCGGGTGCATGCCATTTAAATAAACCTCAATCCGGATATCGGGTTCATGCCATTTAAATAAAACTCAATCCGGATATCGGGTTCATGCCAATAAACCTCAATCCGGATATCGGGTTCATGCCATTTAAATAAACCTCAATCCGGATATCGGGTTCATGCCATTTAAATAAACCTCAATCCGGATATCGGGTTCATGCCATTTAAATAAAACTCAATCCGGATATCGGGTTCATGCCAATAAACCTCAATCCGGATATCGGGTTCATGCCATTTAAATAAACCTCAATCCGGATATCGGGTTCATGCCATTTAAATAAACCTCAATCCGGATATCGGGTTCATGCCATTTAAATAAACCTCAATCCGGATATCGGGTTCATGCCAATAAACCTCAATCCGGATATCGGGTTCATGCCAATAAACCTCAATCCGGATATCGGGTTCATGCCATTTAAATAAACCTCAATCCGGATATCGGGTTCATGCCATTTAAATAAACCTCAATCCGGATATCGGGTTCATGCCATTTAAATAAAACTCAATCCGGATATCGGGTTCATGCCAATAAACCTCAATCCGGATATCGGGTTCATGCCAATAAACCTCAATCCGGATATCGGGTTCATGCCATTTAAATAAACCTCAATCCGGATATCGGGTTCTTGCCAATAAACCTCAATCCGGATATCGGGTTCATGCCAATAAACCTCAATCCGGATATCGGGTTCATGCCATTTAAATAAACTTCAATCCGGATATCGGGTTCATGCCATTTAAATAAAACTCAATCCGGATATCGGGTTCATGCAATAAACCTCAATCCGGATATCGGGTTCATGCCAATAAACCTCAATCCGGATATCGGGTTCATGCCATTTAAATAAAACTCAATCCGGATATCGGGTTCATGCCAATAAACCTCAATCCGGATATCTGGTTCATGCCATTTAAATAAAACTCAATCCGGATATCGGGTTCATGCCAATAAACCTCAATCCGGATATCGGGTTCATGCCATTTAAATAAACCTCAATCCGGATATCGGGTTCATGCCATTTAAATAAACCTCAATCCGGATATCGGGTTCATGCCAATAAACCTCAATCCGGATATCGGGTTCATGCCAATAAACCTCAATCCGGATATCGGGTTCATGCCATTTAAATAAACCTCAATCCGGATATCGGGTTCATGCCATTTAAATAAAACTCAATCCGGATATCGGGTTCATGCAATAAACCTCAATCCGGATATCGGGTTCATGCCAATAAACCTCAATCCGGATATCGGGTTCATGCCATTTAAATAAAACTCAATCCGGATATCGGGTTCATGCCAATAAACCTCAATCCGGATATCTGGTTCATGCCATTTAAATAAAACTCAATCCGGATATCGGGTTCATGCCAATAAACCTCAATCCGGATATCGGGTTCATGCCATTTAATTAAACCTCAATCCGGATATCGGGTTCATGCCATTTAAATAAACCTCAATCCGGATATCGGGTTCATGCCATTTAAATAAACCTCAATCCGGATATCGGGTTTATGCCATTTAAATAAAACTCAATCCGGATATCGGGTTCATGCAATAAACCTCAATCCGGATATCGGGTTCATGCCAATAAACCTCAATTCGGATATCGGGTTCATGCCATTTAAATAAAACTCAATCCGGATATCGGGTTCATGCCAATAAACCTCAATCCGGATATCTGGTTCATGCCATTTAAATAAAACTCAATCCGGATATCGGGTTCATGCCATTTAAATAAACCTCAATCCGGATATCGGGTTCATGCCATTTAAATAAACCTCAATCCGGATATCGGGTTCATGCCATTTAAATAAACCTCAATTCGGATATCGGGTTCATGCCAATAAACCTCAATCCGGATATCGGGTTCATGCCAATAAACCTCAATCCGGATATCGGGTTCATGCCATTTAAATAAACCTCAATCCGGATATCGGGTTCATGCCAATAAACCTCAATCCGGATATCTGGTTCATGCCATTTAAATACACCTCAATCCGGATATCGGGTTCATGCCATTTAAATAAACCTCAATCCGGATATCGGGTTCATGCCATTTAAATAAACCTCAATCCGGATATCGGGTTCATGCCATTTAAATAAACCTCAATCCGGATATCGGGTTCATGCCATTTAAATAAACCTCAATTCGGATATCGGGTTCATGCCAATAAACCTCAATCCGGATATCGGGTTCATGCCAATAAACCTCAATCCGGATATCGGGTTCATGCCATTTAAATAAACCTCAATCCGGATATCGGGTTCATGCCATTTAAATAAACCTCAATCCGGATATCGGGTTCATGCCAATAAACATCAATCCGGATATCGGGTTCATGCCAATAAACCTCAATCCGGATATCGGGTTCATGCCATTTAAATAAACCTCAATCCGGATATCGGGTTCATGCCATTTAAATAAAACTCAATCCGGATATCGGGTTCATGCCAATAAACCTCAATCCGGATATCGGGTTCATGCCAATAAACCTCAATCCGGATATCGGGTTCATGCCAATAAACCTCTATCCGGATATCGGGTTCATGCCAATAAACCTCAATCCGGATATCGGGTTCATGCCAATAAACCTCAATCCGGATATCAGGTTCATGCCAATAAACCTCTATCCGGATATCGGGTTCATGCCAATAAACCTCTATCCGGATATCGGGTTCATGCCAATAAACCTCTATCCGGATATCGGGTTCATGCCAATAAACCTCTATCCGGATATCGGGTTCATGCCAATAAACCTCTATCCGGATATCGGGTTCATGCCAATAAACCTCTATCCGGATATCGGGTTCATGCCAATAAACCTCTATCCGGATATCGGGTTCATGCCAATAAACCTCTATCCGGATATCGGGTTCATGCCAATAAACCTCTATCCGGATATCGGGTTCATGCCAATAAACCTCTATCCGGATATCGGGTTCATGCCAATAAACCTCTATCCGGATATCGGGTTCATGCCAATAAACCTCTATCCGGATATCGGGTTCATGCCAATAAATTTGTTGCAGCTTTGCCTTCCAAAAAGTTCCTGTGACATAATTGGCAGATAAAGCACATACTCACCATGATTACGGACCCATCCGACGCCAAAACAGACCGTGAGCGCTTCATTCGGACAGTATCGTTCCAGGGATTCCAGTTCGTGTTGGCGCGGGAAATCAGCGTTCCGCGTCGGGTAGCATGGATACTTCTGGTCATCGCTGCTGTCGCCTTTACATGTATGTATTCACTGACAAAAATTATGCTCTCATTTTAAGAAAAGACAACTCGAAACACGTAAGTTTATCTTGGGAGTATGCTTAGACAAGTTTGATGCAGTTGATTGTCTATGCGTAAGAACACAATGAATAAAAATTCCTTTCTTAATGAAATTTCAATTCTAATTATGAGAATATTTTTATTTTTAGTAAGACATAAATTCAATTATCATGGTTTCTCTGGGAGAGTATCCACACTATGTGATTTGCATTAAGTCCATGTTCATTTGTTTGAGTATTTCCGAATATACCTATATTCAAATAACTTCAAAATTAAGACAAAAAATTATAAGTTGTTCATTTTGACATCGGGACAGATACAGCTATACCGTTGTGCACCCAGTATGCACACGATTATATATATTTAATATACTTCATCGGGGTTCACGATTTGATAGCGATGGGTATTCAAACGCAGTAACAGGTGAAAAGCGAAATTTGGATTACATTTCTAAATAAGTTTCCTGATTAATTCGGAAGCGTGATAACTCTAATAGCTCTATATAGACCGTACTTTGCTTTGTGTGACCCACATTATGTGAGTAGATGGGGGATAACTCTATATAGATCGTACTTTGCTTTGTGTGACCCACATTATGTGAGTAGAGGGGGGGGGTAACTCTATATAGATCGTACTTTGAAAGCTCTTCTTTAAATATCTCAGTTTTTTCGTCAATAATCCTAGCCTCAACCATAACTTCGCGTGCCATGTGTTATTGCGATTTAATATCAAGCGCTATCTAATCGTGAACCCCGATTAAGTATCTTTCGCTATACAATCGTGTGCGTATTGGCTGCCTGTATCCATACACCAGAACAGGAAATAATTATTTATCCACCACTCAATATACCTCTATTGCCTACATAAAGCCTGCATAATAAACGTTACGTTTATCCGTCGCTCTCTACCTATATTGCCTACATAAAGCCTGCATAATACGATTAAGTATATTTCGCTATCCAATCGTGAACACCGATTAAGGATATTTCGCTATCCAATCGTGAACACCGATTAAGTATATTTCGCTATCCAATCGTGAACACCGATTAAGTATATTTCGCTATCCAATCGTGCGCGTATTGGCTGCCTGTATCCATACACCAGAACAGGAAATAATTATTTATCCACCACTCACTATACCTCTATTGCCTACATAAAGACTGCATAATAAACGTTACGTTTATTACGTCAACGCAGCTTTATTATGTCAACGTAGCTTTATTAGGTTAGTACTACTTTCATGACGTAATTGCATATGCAAATTGCGCAGATAACTAGGGATGTTAACCGACCTAAATGATAATTTTCATTGTGATTTTGGGACGTTTTATGGTCCATAATTCACCGCAATTGATTCAAAATTCGTAAACGGATATGTGTTTTCGCTCTAAAACATCTGTAAACCATCAGTACAAGGCCAGCTTAGAATAACTATAAAAAATACCAATGAACTATTTCGCTCTAAGCGGCACTCCGGTTTTTGCACGTCATGAATCCTAATTTGTTTGCGTAACCTAATAAATGTAAGGGCGTCATCGAAGTAACGAATGAAAATCTGAGGAAAATGACAGATTTAAATCACAAAAGGCCAGTTTTGTACGATGGATACATACAATATGTAGCTAGTTTCGTCGCTTAAGCTTTTTATGTCCGCTCGGGGGATTTGGCATCTACTGGACTCGGCAGAGCCTCGCCCAATAGATGCTCAAATCCCCCTCACAGACGAAAACAGTTTAAGGAATCATGGAGCTAAATTTGTTCCGGAGTCGGGGAGCGAGTGCACCGTGGAATGCTAGAGGTGAAGGTAACCGAAGAATGACCTTCACCTGATACATGTGACACTTTATTAAAGGATGACATCGTGTTTATTTGATTTGTACATCATATCTAAATAATTTAAACTGGCGAATTAATGGGGGAATGGATTTTTGTGAGTGGGAAATTGATTTAACTAGCTGTGGAGTTCTGGGTTTTTCCAGACCAAATTCGGCTGTGGGATAGCCCTATCATACACTTGGGAATTTATTTTTTAAAGTAAACACATGACCTATGATTTTTCTTGCATTTTCGTGATCAACTGGTGTCAATATCGCTGGGTAAATACCGCTGGAATAGCCTGTAAGCTTCAATTTAGTGAATTCGGTCGAAATGTTAGCACTGTCGCCCATGGGAAACCATTTAGTTCAGTGATTCTTTTAAGCGATGACATTATAGCTACATATTATAACTGTATGGTCTTGAAATACTTACACAGCGTACAACATTGGCCAGAACGTCATGCGTTACGTCAGAGATCCAGTCGCAGTATCCATTAACAAGGAATCAGCAGACACGATCTCGTTTCCCATGGTAACCATCTGCAATTTCAACACATTGGACCGGGATCTTATCAAAGCCGCCGGAGGCAATGACGGGCTGGACTACATACGGGCCATTCTGCCCCTGCCGTTCAGTAATGTGTCCATTCCGACATTCGATAAAACCAGTCTCATGTGGAAAAGTGGCGATAAATACGGATGGAGTCGAATGTACCGGAGTATGACTCGAACCACTCAAGAAATGATCATATCTGTAAGTACAGTACCAATGAGAACAAGTAGTATATCGAGGCCGGCTTTATCGCGATATTGAGCGCGCCTAGTCGAAAGTGTGAACGGAATGATCATGTGAGAATGAGAACCACATGATAAAACAATAGCTACGAGCACATCACTAGCATGTACACACGTAGCGAATCGAGTTGTGAATTCAAAACAAAACGTTTATCCGTTCGGATATGTTTGATAATCACATAGCCGATTCGCCTATATATCCTTGTAACTTAGACATTGAAGACGCCAATCACTATTTTCATGTATGCCCTTTATTTATAGATCAGATAATTGACTTTTATCGAAATCTAAGTATTAATGGCTTTCAATCATTAGAAGCAAATGTATATCAAACCACAAAAATATACTCTTGTTCGCATTACTCAATCTTTTATAGCTAAAACAAGCGTTTTGAACAAACCCATGTATGGTAAATCTCGCCATTCATCTTTCAAACGCACTGAATTCTGGGCTTTTCTTCATAACCGAGATTGGAATACTGATGATAACCCGACATCCGCAGAACACACACTTTGCACTGTTCTGTATACACAATGTGTGCTATATCTGCCATGTATTTTGATGTATGTTCCATGATTGTATCAGGAGATGGGCAAGTTTGTAAGTTTAGTAACTTGTGCCCTGATCCCTATGTATATTTTTCTAGATGCATTAAAATATGTTTAAAGTAAAGTTTGATCTAACTGTTCCAACAGCTAACTTCGTCTTTTAACATTTCAGTGCAAGTGGGCAGGTTTGCCTTGCCCAGAAGGCATCTTCCACGACGCGTACACGGAACTGGGACGGTGCATGCAGACAAACCGTGAGTATATACATGCAATACATTTGTGGAATGATGACATATATGCAATATATGGAAACATTATCGGACATTACTCTGTTTAAGTAAGTATTCATACATATTGCCGTTCACCCGAAGCAAATCGTTGCAGATTACCCCCACAGGGCTATACAAACAATGCCAACTCAACATGGCCACGGAATTGTCAAGCCGTTATACGTATTTAGATATATAATATATAAAACTGGTACAAGGGCCTGTGGTAAAAACCGCATTTCCAGAACTATTGGCAATTTAAACTGGTTCTGGTAGTGTCTATAGTTAGAAACGGGGTCAGCCCACCAAAACGGAAACCATCTATTCATATCGGGTTTTGCATTCAATGGTAGTGTTGTCTACGAGATGAATGAAGTCTGATAATGTTCATCTGGTTCAATTATAGAATCCATGGCTCTGATGTCACGCAGCCCTGGGCGGGATTATGGTATACAATTGATGCTAAATGCACACCAGGAGAATTACTTCAATCCTCGTCACACCTTGTATGCTGCTGGATTTAAGGTAATATGATAGACACAATAGTCGCGTCCATTAACGGACGAGTGCCTGGAAATTAGGACCTATCTATTATTTAATTATTTGGGTTTAAATGTGTACTATACACTGTAACTCCAGCCATGTATGAGACAGCTCCTTCTATATACTCAACAGAATATAATTTTGTAACAGATACATGAATTTGAGCCATGGATTAGTGCAAAATACACTCATGTGGCCTATAAACAATGCAAGCAAGCAAGTATAATGAGAATGAATAAATGAGTCATAATTTCATTTTCATTATAATTACCGTAATGTTTGCGTCATTCATAGAGCACATGAGTGTATTTTTTAACTAATTCTTGGTCCAAATTTGTTCAGTTTTTGCATATATTCAGTTGAGTATAAAAGGAGATGGTCCCATAGATAACCGGATTTAGTGTACAGTACCCCTTTAACAGCGTTATAGACAGTCAGGGCTATATCACGATGTTGTCACTTCCATTGGTGAACGGAAAGTCGTGCATTAAGGCTATTCTAGCAGCGATTTGTGACCCGCCATATCAAATCCAGTCGTAAGTCGGGATTTTTTTTGTGCCCTCTGCCAATGCATTCTCTTATGTATGCGAGTCGACCACAGGTCGCCTCCCATATATAAGAGAATGCATTGGCCTAACATGTTTTTACAATTTTAATAATGTTTTCTTGTATTCTTTAACAATTTTATAATTTCACCCATACAGAGCCCCAGACAAACATGAGCAGACGACACTCTTCTATATGCTTCTATATATGTGTGGGGCTCCCTGCAGGGTAATGGATGTTTTTTTATTTTATGTCCTAAAAATTGTAAGAAACATTTATTTAAAACAAAATGATAAAAAATTGTTAGGCCAATGCATTCTCTTATATATACGAGGCGACCTATGGTCGACTCGCATATATAAGAGAATGCATTGGCACAGGGTAACAAAATCCCGACTTACGACTGGAATTGATATGGCGGGTCACATTTTATTGGCTGGAAGAATGACACACTGTGGCCGGCGAAACAACCGACCATCTGCGAGTAACTGGCTACTCCCACTGTTATAGATATGGGATACAAAGTCAGCGATGACTCCACTGGGAATTGAATCCAGATCGCCAGCGCTGGAGAGCGAGACGTTTGGAGAAATTACCAACTAGGCCACAGATACCCACGAAATTAGGACCGCTATGCATGCGTCACAGAACTGCATTGTTGGCATATGTTTTGCAATAGCGCTTTTCAGCATAGCGAAATGATGCTATTTATAGAACAGCGAGAGCACGTGGCGTTGTTTATAAACAGAGGGTCGGACATTTTCCGGTATTACAATACGTTGCCCTACCTTGCGCAATGTAAACATGTCATCACATAAAATAGTGATGGTAGGTCTTATAATAAAAAATGGGCCACCACAATTATTGGTATTGCTTATGCAACAATGGCAGAAGAAATGTGGGGAAAATCACTTGGAAAAATTAACTTTGACGCCCTTTCCTAAGCTAAAATCAAACAGATAAAATATGTGATTTATGGATTAATTATTTGTTGCTAATACGAGAAATTAACTGTGTATACCGTTAAATTTGTGCAGCAAATATTTTGTTCGTGTCCGTAGCCCCACTAAGGAGTTCCCGGACCCAATTCCTGTCACATACGGTAAACTTCCGAGCAAATTATGACATATTTGTATAGACGTCAAAATACGACTGGATTCACAAAATTCGAACTGTACTACTATAGTGTCAAGTGATATAGTACTATATGCATATGTACAATGCATAGGTGCATGCAAATCACGAGAACATGTATGCCCTATAGGGAACGTGATGCCACAGAAACACTTATGTCGCCAGATGTCCCTTGGTTATTTTAGCAATGTCAATTACGCGTGGAGAATAATACAGGGACCAAAGATGCTGTCGATGCATTACTGATTTGTGAAGAATAAACATGTATTTTGTGAACTAAGAACTGGTGTTGATGGCAAAGCTGTAAGGCAACATCACCATAAATATGCTTTCGTTATATAATCATGGATCTAGTGAAAAGGTGATTCGATAATATGACAAATCACCACAAAATATGATATAATTGATTTGGTCGAGTATCAAACACCTGCATGCATGCTTGCTGTTGACATTTCTTATTATAACATTGTCCTAATGTACGTGTTATAAATAGCCTTATATAATGTTTCACAAATTTTGGCTTGAGAACACCGTGCTTTCAACTATGTGCAACATTTGACAGTATTTTATCGTTCATATATCACAGACATTTTCAAATCAGTTTGTATTTTACATGTATAGGTGACAGTTAATTTACATATTCAGGATAAGACTGACAGGCCTACTGCAAAACTGGATTTTGATATTTACAAAATTAATGTTTCAGGGATGTGTATCTTGTAACGCGCGTTGTTATTGTTAAAATGAAAATAAAATATTAAATAAACCAATGTATACATGCACCAATTGAGTTTTACAACATGTGACATGTGTGACAGTTTCAAGAATGCCACCGTGACCCTTACAAATTGGCATGTTTACATTCCGACGGCCACAAAATGGTCCAAATAAGCTCGCGACATGACATAAATTTTATTACTCTGAATGTTCAAATCGCAATAGGGCGCCGACTAATGAGTTTTATGCATGTCATACGTCCGTAAACAGTAGAAACCCTTGTGTCCAGGTGCAGACATGACCACATGCAGTAACAGGCGTTCTGTTGACAGATAATATACCTAACATCTGGTAAATTATTCCGATCGTTTGTACAATTTATATAATGGTCATTGATTGTTTCACTGCATGTTGAAATTTAGCGCCGGGCACTTCACCCTGCATCAATTTTGAGTTTAAAACAGACGACCGGGCATTGTTTCTATACAGAGATATGAATACTGGCTCCAATGAATGTCCGACCTTGATGCTAAATTGGCTCCGCCCACATATGATGACGTCTATGCTGAAAAGCGCTATTAAAAACGGCAAATAGTTGCCACCACTAATCATGCCGATATCCCACAATATATCGCATCAAATATGAAACTGCGCATCTCTATATTATACATGTAGGTCAGCTCTATGTCATCTGTAGGTCAGCTGTTGTCCTGACGTGGGGGTTCCTTTCTCCGACCACGATGATGATTATATATGTATCTATATAGCGATATCATAATCATCCAACCCCGATGTGTTGGCTGGTAGCCGCCTATTCCACAGATGACTCGCCCTTCTTGGAGTGACTCTTGCTTTACCAAACTTATCTTTATATAATTAGTCACATAATATCGCAGATGTCACATACTATCACAGATTTACCAAAATGTAACTAATGTTTTGTTTATTAATGGGCCAGCTTGGAACTATATTTTCCGACGGTGTCACTGTAATTTCCGTCAACATTTAATCGCTAAAAATAGACAGATGCCACAAAATGTCACGAGCAGTGTACTCCCTACTTTTAGTAACTACATGTATCCAATCTTATCTTACACTGCTCAGCAGACAGCTGCTGGCCATCCCACTGAGGTGCCGCCCTTCATCGTGCGGATTGGCTATATCGATTGAGTGACGTTTGATTTACCAAACCTTATCTTACACTGCTCCATGGGTAGCCGTATATTCCGCCGGGGTCGCGCCCTTCAGCAAGCGGGTTGGTTATAACACTTGAGCGACGTTTAATTTACCCAACCGTGTATTATACTGCTCCACAGGTAGCCGTCCATCCCGCTGAGGTCCCGCCTTTCATGACGCGGATTGGTTATAACGCTGGAGTCGGACATTATAATGAGATACAGATCGAAATGAAGAGGGTAAGGCCAGTACATATATGATATTTTTGTCCAGAATAGAATGTTAACTAGCTATGCTAATATTGCCCTTAAACCTAGTAATATAGTTTTGCGACATCTCCAGTACGAGTACTATCAATTTGCGACATGCCGAAAATCTAATTCACTGCTATAAAATAACGTGTATTTATCCATTTTTGCGACGTCATTCGTGTGAACAAGTTGTCAGATACTAAGAGGCGATATATTATATTACTTGGTTTGATATTATTTGCATGGTATCAGCCATCGGTAACCTCATATCAGCCTTCGACATTCTGTCTCAGGCTGATATGAGGTTACATCGGGCTGATATCGTGCCTAATATCAAACCAACCAAGTAATATCCTCTAAATATCAAAATGAAACACTCTGCATGTTCCCCTGAGCCTTGTCACAACACAAGTGTCGCTCATTACTTATATAACTCCTCTACCGTTTCTATAGGAATCACTGAATTAAATGTTTTCCCATAGACGACAGTGTTCAAGTTTCAACTAAATTCACTGAATTGAATACTGCGGGACAATCCAGTTATCTTTACCTAAATAGATTGATACCATGTGATCGTGCAAATGCAAGAAAAACCATAGGTGGCGTGTTTACTTGTTTAAATTTAAATAAATCCCTAAGTGTACGACATGGCAGTATACCATGGGGCTACCCCGCAGCAAAATGTTACTACATCAGCTAGTTAAATAAAGGTCACACCACATATGTCCACCCCCCCCACTAATTCACCAGTTTGATTTATTTAGATATGGTGTTCATAGAAAACAAACAATATTTCATCCTATAATGACGTGACACATACATCAGGTGAAAGTCATTTTTCGGGTGACTCCACCTGTATCACTCCACGGTGCGCTCGCTCCCCGACTCTGGGCACATTTAGCCCCATGATTCATAAAAGAAACTTATGTGGTCCGCGTGGGTGTGACTGATACGATTAACTCTTATAACACTGCATTACACATTTTAGTAAATAGCCCGTTATGCAATATATTACAATAATGTATGTGTATGTGTATTAATATATTTATATCTATATTTGCAAATGTCTGTCTGTTAGTGTTCTATAGAAATTCACAGTGGACCACATAGATGGCATAAAAAGGGTCTAATAGGGGTAACGAGAAAGATAATGGTGAGGGTTCGAATTTTGTAAAGTGACGCAGTTGTTGTCAGGGGCAGAAATGGGGGGGGGGGGGGGGGGCAGAACAACATTTGTCGCCGATTGCCACCAAACTTATATATAATCATCCCCATAATACGAGGAATCTAATGGTGTGGTTTAAATATGTCAAAAGTCGCGCCGTTCGCGCCAGGGATGCCCGGAAGGGGAGAGGGGCACCAATATTGATCAAAAATAATTCTAGCGCCGAATTCCACCAAATTGATGCACATTCTTCTGAGATCTTCTCCGTGATACAAGGAATTTTATAGTGTGATTTAAATACGCCAAATTGGTGTCGTTGGGGTGAGAGATTTGGGGGGCGGTGGGTGGGTACTAATATGATACAAATTGGTTTAGTCTCCGATTGCCAAGAAACTTATACAAATCCATCCCCATGGTATGGGGTGTCTAATGGCGTGGCTTAAAGCTGACAAAAGTGGCGTCGTCCGAGTCTGGGGTGCACTGAAAGGGAGAGGGGCACCAACATTGATACACAATATTTTCAGCGCCAATTTCCACCAAATTGATAAACATTCTTATCCATGATATGAGGAATCTAATCGTGTGATTTTAGAGACGTCATATTGGTGCTGCTTTGGTTAGAGATGGGGGTGGGTGGGGTGGTCACTAAATTTGATAAAAATTGTGTAGTCGCGGATTAGCACCAAACTTCCAAATAATAATCTCCATGATATCAGGACTCTAATTTGTGGTTTAAAGATGTCAATTCGAGTCAGGGTTGCCTAGAGGGTGAGAGGGACACACACTTTGATAAACAATGTGTTTAGGGCAGATTTCCACCTGGTTGATACATAATCTTCTCCGTGATACGACTAATCTAATCATGTTGTTTAAATGCGCTAAATTTGTGCCTGTGTGAGAGATATGCAATGGTGATCCTAAATTTGATACGAATTTGTATACCCGCCAGTTTTCATACATTATATATATATATTCATCTCTATAATGAGTCTAAGTGTGTTGTTTAATGATGTCAAAGTGGCGCCGCTTGAGTCCGAATAGGGACGGGATCGAGGGTCACCAAAAACTTATAAAAATATGTTTAGTGCCAATTACCATCAAACTCATACACGTTCTTCTCAAATAATACACTGAATCAAATATTCGCGAATATCTGTCTGTGTTCTGTATATAACTTTAAGGGTACAATCGAGATGGCACCAAGGCGGTCTAACCGGGGTAACTTTTTATGAGTAAGATAATGGTGTGGGTTGAAATTTCTAAAGTGACGTTGTTGGTGTCAGGGGAGGGGCTATTTTTAGCGCAGATTTCGACCAAATTGATATATTATTTTTCTCGGTGATACGAGGAATATAAACGTGTGATTTAAAGACGCGAAATTGGTGCCGTTTGTGTGAGAGATGGGGGTAATAACTATGATAAGAATTTGTTTAGTTGCCGATTACCACCAAACTTATATATAATCATCTCAATTATATCATGCATGCATGAGTCTAATAGACGTGGTCTATATATGACAAACTTGGCACGGTTCAAGTCATGCATGGGGGAGTTGCACCACAGTTGATACAAATATATTTAGCACTGATTCCACCAAATTCATGCACGTTCTTCTCTAATGATATGATTAATTAAATAACATTTGGGGTCGTTTGGGTCATGGATGGCGAGAGGAGATTCACTAGCATTTATAAGATTATTCAATTCGCCGATATCCAACAAAGTTATATATAGTTATCTCACATGCCATCTCCATGTCGTTATATGGAGTTTCTGGCATTCCAATTTCACAATCTTGACAAATGGTGACCGAATTAAGTCACTTGAACAATTATATCTTCTCAACTGTCATATGTATATGGGGATGGATATCAGGGCACCCCTATAATGATCTATCAACACAAATACATAGAAGAAAGCATTAAAAGTATATTTATATCAATCTATTTAAGAGATAAATATATTCATCAAAACTGAGGGACCTTGAATCGTTAGAGGATTGCATACTAGAATGGCTCGTGTATATATTATAACACGATTGAGTTTGTCCCATTCAATATAGTTTCCACAAAAAAAGTTACAATTGCCAAGAGATATGGAATGTAGAGCAGGCCTGTTCAAAAACAGTGGTCACAGTGTGCAGTCAAATATGGTTACTTTTGAGATAAAGGAAAACGCAGTCCGTAGCACATGACTTTTCATGATCCTCCAAAAGTGACACATGACAAGGGTATATCTGCCCGATACAGAGGATTTCTTTAATTTTGTAGAGCAGACTCATCGCCTAACATAAAGAACTCAAAATCTCGCATGCATAACATCATTTATTTTTAACTCAAAATGATTAGCCAGTATATAGCACCAGAACAGATGAGCACCTGGCCATATCTTTAAAACATCTGTGTCTTCATGAAGATATGATAAACTAGATTGATTGGTTGATTGATTGATTGATACATCTCTATGTAAAACACAATTGTCGTCTTTTATTTTTTCGAACTAATGTATTTATGATGTTCATGTTTCATGATATAACGTCTGAAGTATCGCAGTTGTAAATAAATAAATACATCTGTATTGGTGGGACGGATTAAACGCGATAAAAAATGATAATCGCTCCGACCTAACAAGGTGAGCCACTACTTATATTCCATGTGTAAGAATAATGTTTTGTGATGCCATTTGGATATACAATTTATGAGAATACGTGTAACACGTTCAAAGAAAGAGTATTCACCAAATATCCACAGAGGGTTTCACATCACTTTAACCTGAGCAACGCCGGGTAACCTGCTCGTACTATATATAATTGCCTCCGTCTATATCAAGCATAATCATAGTATAAACTATACACATGTATGGATATGGTATGTTATTGCATACATTCATTCAGTCAACTGTGCACATACACGTTTAATCACGACCAGAGTAAGTTGAAGGTTTTGGCGAACTCACACTTACCCAATTGACATGTTGGCCGTTTTACAATATAAGTATAACTACTATGGTAAACAGGCATTTTGGAAATGCAAGATTTGCGAATTTTCCGATAGCCAGTTTGTCAATTTAAACTTCTCGGTGCGATCAACGCTCCTGTTTGCACGGAAATAAATAAGCACACCAAATACAGAACGGTAACCAGGTCAGACACACCCTGAATATCACTAATATGATAACATACAAAGCATAAAGAACGACCCGTCATAATAGTAAGAATAATATTTTATTGAACACGGGTGCTTTAAATAATCATTATGATATAGTTAAATCTTTATATATGAACACCATTGATATGAAGTGGGAAGTAGTAAACATAAACATCGTATTTGCTGCTGACATCAGAAATAAATCAACACTTCGCTGCATTTACATGTAGAACTTGAGGTGATATTATAAATAACTCAGATTACATGTGTATGAGCATGGATTAAACGCTCAATCAATACATAAATCAATAGATGGCTAGTCTATAGTGAGGTGAAATCAGTTGTCCGCGAAGACGACATGACACGTTCAGTCATGTCTGGATTCTGGCCCACAGAGAGAAATGACGCTTTGACATCATGACGCCGTAACTGCCTTCATTTAGTTAACAAATGAAACTGATCTAATATGAATCTATGTAGGACATATTCATAACAACTTACTGTTTATAAATAAATAGACGTCCATTGCCACATAGCGGAAGTTGTGAAGTAGAAAATTCGTTTCATATCTGATTCCGCTATTTTGTGAAACCAGTGCCGGAAGTCACGTGATTTTTTCACGAAAAGTTGTGTCGCAGAAAATTTCTCCTTCACGGTATACTGTAATTTATGTGTGACGTCACAAGTACGCACGTCCGCCTGTTACCTATACACGACCCGAGCTCGGGCGCACAAGCGCGCCGAGCGGGGTCGTTATAATAGTTGAATATTGACATTTTGTGAATTCGATAAAAGAGGGATAATCCAAAATATTAAAAATTGTATTCAATTGGTATAAACATAACAATGAAGCAGCGATTGATTCGTATGTTAAGGGCCAGGGGACCTAAACTGATATCAAACTTGGAAAACAGTGTGTGTTCATCTAACATTTACAATTAATTGCACAAGTTGACCCATCTGTTAACGATGCAGAAAAGAAAAACACTGTAGATGTCAATTGTATAACAAAATCAAAAATTTAACCTTGACATTTTAATGAAAACTTTCTTGAATAAATATTCTATTATTGATCAAATGATGATCAAATTTGCTAATCTTCCCCCACTAAAAGTGTTGCCCATTCAGCTAATAAAACTGATGATAAGGTAAATGAATCCAAACAATTATGTTTGCTTCTAAAAATAATATATATTTTGAGGAAATTTCAAGTTGCGTATGATCATGGTATACATGTGGTTCTCGTCGTGTCAAGTGAGGTACCCATATCCTTAATGACATCTAGAAATGAATAGTTGTGACACTATTCAAGGAAAAAGTTGGCGTAAAAGGTTACATAACAAATGATATCTGAAGAATGTTTATTTGATGTAATGTTGTTCATAGTGCAAGTTGACTGTGCATTGGCATGCGCGATTTAGCAGTGTCAAATTAATCTGTAATAGTAACATATAGCTATACTAGTTTAATTCAGGATGGGCCTCACCCGATAATGTCCACATATGAAGCGCATCAAAATCGTGACACCATTTCAGATTGCGATACATTTTCTTGCAGAGAATTGATACAGATACAGAAATAACCAGATGCTATGACCAAGAGCTGAAATACTTCGACTTCTATACTAAGGAATCTTGCCAGGTGTGTGTACATACATTCTACGGCTACATTACCAAGGCATCTTACCATTATTCCACTCGATACACCCATTATATAAAGTGTGATGCAACGTTCGATGAATAACTAGAAATAGTGTCAGGTGACCTTTTACTGTTTACATTCCGTAAGCTAGGTCTCAAAATGCTATGGCTTCCAATATTTTTTAATGAATGAATGGAGTTTGAAAAATTATTTCAATACGTTATTAAATACGTCAAAGAGTCTTTATTTAAGTTGGACTATTTCTTTACGCGGGCAAAGAACGCATAGTTAGATGAAATGTCATCGCATGCCTTATATAAGCCGATATTATTTTCAAGTTCCATTTGTTGATTTAAGTATGTTGGATCGAGATTTTGAATCATGCAATAAATATAATTTACAAGCTCGTCCCCAGTTTATAGCGGACTTTACAAACTTGTCCAATAAATTAAGTCCTAATTTACTGGACTCGTTTTGTAAATTTCGCTAAAACTGGAGACCTTTTGTAGATCCTCTATGTGTTTACGACACGATGAAAATATGAGAGACACGTACTAGTAATTGTTTGAGATTGCAAAGTTAGCGGCACAATGCTACGTGTACTAGAATTATTCAATATGCATGTAATGTGAGGTAGAATAGGGGATGTAATTGTATTACGATTTATACGATAATTGTATGCGTAGAAGCGATCTTGAGCAATTTCGTCTATAATCGCCATAGTGTGACACATTTAAGATAGACCAGAACAATAAACATCTTTCACACAAAGATAATTACATTTTACTTGACAATATGGTCCAAACAAGTACATTTATTTTTTGCCGATATTTATGTGAAGTTGTGAGAGAAAAATCCAATATTTCTTGTAATTTCGGTGGTGACAATAGTAACAATTAACCATGGTGCACATACATGTTAGTATTCGTTGTTTAGAAGGGAGAATAGCCAATGTTTCACATCAACCTCAACTTGTAAGCGATTGCTGGACACGCTGGGGCAATATCTACCATTTTCCATATTTTGGCGGCCATTTGGCAGCCATTTTTAGCCAATGTAAGAATTTTGGTTCCAATGAGTTGGAATATTCATAGATAATGATATGCCTCACTTACATTACATAGTTCTGTTCATTTCTACCTGAAATATTACTAGAATCCCAGTTGTGATTTTTGTGTGAAATTTTATAACACGTTCTTGTAAAATCGAATTTTTGATGGATCTGAAGGGCATAGGACCCCAATAAGTGCATATTTCATTGCTCCAATGATCAGTTAATATAACAATGCAAATTAACGTCACATTTTTCAACCTATTTCGAACAGCATAAACTGATCTAGAAGATATTGCTGAACTGACGTCATATTTTCAACTTCCAGCAGCCATTTTGGCGGCCATCTTGTATAGGAAGTTTTAATTTTGCCCTAAAAGGGTGGCAATATGTGTTAGCTTCACGATAATATGTATTTTTCTAAATGTATTGCTAGATTTTCCCGCTGTAATTTGCACCAAACTGACCTAGGGCCAGTCTGAAAAAACGGCGGCCATGATTGACGCCATCTTGTCTGGAGTCTACATGGCCACTTTGTTCGTGTTAACACTGGTTAACATTGATTAAAGTTGCAGGACATAATACCGAACAAAATGATTGGGGTAAAGTTAAGTCCCGGGGGTCCAAGGGTACCTCTATCAGCTCCCGAACTATTTAGTCCGGCTTTGGTTCGTTATAATAATTGAATTCCGGGTTTGCCTGGCCTGTTTGAATTTGTTGGTTGTGGAATATACCCAACAATCAACAGCAGACCAGTGGTCCATGTTCTATGTTCCAACATCGCTCGGATAGTCATAATTTAAATTGAGCATATGTTTCGATTCACTTTTCCACTATAGTATAATAGTGATAACGCGGAATTTCACCAGGGAACGCGTATAAATAGATCGGCATAATATATGCCTATTTTAAATGTAGTTAGCCTGATTTTTCGAGGCCAGTAGCACCGCTTTGGGCATGTACGATATGTGCCAATTTTATAATTCGGCATATTATATGCCACATTAATGAGTATACTGAGCACGGAATTTATAGATTCCATCAATTTAGATCGGGTGACTTGTGCTATATTATTAGAGCAATGGTATCACGCCCAAGTTTTTCACTTTGAGTTAGTGATGTACTAGTCATAGTTTGAACCAGCATTATACAAGCCTATTTTGTGCATTTTATATGTGGAATTATATTGAATTTGTATATTATATGCAATCTAGAATGGCATGACCTGTCTTTACGACAGCGCCTTCTAAGGAAGACACGTTTGGCGGACTATACACAAATTTAGCTGACAATATTTACTATATATACAATGTATATATATGATCGATGTGTCAAAACATCTAAAACGAAAACAATTGAACTGTTGGGTATATTCTACAACCAAAAACTTCAAACTAATATTTGGTATATTCCACAACCAACAACAACAACAACAACAACAACAACAACAAAAAGCGACAAACGAGAGGCACCATAACCAAAAAATTCAAACTTCGCCAAATCTCGAAATCTCGGCGACATAATCTCGCAAACGAGAGCCACCATAACAGATTACGTAATGTAACGGGATGGTACCACGCGTGTGAATCTTTAACATAAAAACATAAAAACTTCGCCAAATTTCGAAATCTCGGCGACATAATAATCTCCAAAGGATAGAGGCGATACCTCGATTTATTCCCACATCACACAGGGGAGGATTATGCATTTGAACACCATTGCAAGCAAATCACGTATTGAGTGATTAATTACCTACTCCCAACAGGAGTATCAAATCTCACATCATTAAATCTACCGACAACAGCACGTTGTCGCCACATGTGGGAACTGATCATTAACCAAGGCCGGATTAAACTGGTTCTTGCAGGTCACATTCATTCGATTTAAACCCTAAAGCAAACTTCTTGAATTCACACTTAACGTGTCTTCCTTAGAAAGAGCTGTCGTAAAGACATGTCATGCCATTCTAGGTTGCATATAATATGCAAATAGAAAATAATTCCGCATATAAAATGCACAAAATAGACATATACAATGCTGGTTCAAACTATGACTAGTACATCACTAACTCAACGGGAAAAAATTGGGCGTGATACCATTGCTCTAATAAAATAGCAGCACAAGTCACCCGATCTAAATTGATGGAATGATGGGATCTATTAATTCCGTGCTCAGAATACTCATTAAAGTGGCATATAATATGCCGAATTAAAAAATTGGCACATATCGTGCATACCCAACCCAAATAAAGGGTGCTACTGGCCTCGAAAAAAATCAGGCCAATCACATTTAAAATAGGCATATATTATGCCGATCTATTTATCACACGTTCCCTAATGAAATTCCGCGTTATCACTATCATACTATAGTGGAAAAGTGAATCGAAACACATGCTCAATTTAAATTAGAACTATCCGAGCGATGTAGGAACCTAGAACATGGACCACTGGTATGTTGCTAGATTGTTGGGTATATTCCACAACCAAACAAATTCAAACTATAATCTGACAAGAACTGTTGGTTTCTGTGAAATCACCGCATGATATTATATGAGTTACCTTTTGGATTTGAGTACCTGTGCTGTATTTATGCACGGTTCTTTGTAGGTGGAGTGCTTTATTGACTACCTGGTACACCACTGCCAGTGCCGAGAAGACTACATGCTCCACAAGTCACTGTTGGACGTCCCAGTCTGTGACCCGGAGCGTTACTACATGTGCGTCATGCCACGTTTCGTCATGTACGTCATGAACGAGACAGATTGTATACATACGTGCGCTCTGGCCTGCAGCGAAACGCAATACGTCACATCGATGTCGCAGGCCCCGCTTTCTGAGTTCTTCCTCACGGAGTTTGCTAAGTATCACAACACTGGGAGACCAGCGCGGGAGAACGTCGTAGTGTTAGACGTCCACTACTCAACGCTGGAATTCGAAACGATGAGTCGTTATTCGGCATACACTATATTCTCGCTGTTCTGCGACCTAGGGGGCGCTCTTGGTTTGGTAACCGGGGCTAGTGTCCTCACGCTCTTTGAGATAATCGATTTTGCTGTCACCGTTTACTTCAAACGAAAAAAACAAAACTCGATCACCAAAGTTCAGCCTTTCAAGACATGACAGTATTCATCAAATTTCTGCGGAATGTTCCGACCCACTTGCATATTTTCTAGAATCATGTTAAACGTGCCAATGAAAGCTGGCGTTTTCTATCTTGTGACATGTTATCTGGCGATGCAAATTCGTGTGCAGGGCCTTGCAATTTTGGCTGGTGAATAAATTATCGTCGGCTGAGTGACGTTTAGGTCCATTTTGGCGGGGAAACTGAGTTATTGGTATCGTTCGATTCGGCGCGGGATTTTCTGTCCGACAATCACCAGACTCGCATTTGAATGAGAGGCTATGGAAATCCATCTACAAAACTCACTATTTAGTCACTGCTACTGTATATTGGTCTATCTCCACTGTGGCCGAAATAATTGATTTATCTGCATACGTGTACCTTTCTATGTCTAATAACGAAGTGATTTCTATATACTGCCGAGGGCTTAACCAAAACAAGAAAAACGACGGGATCTGTTCCGTCACCTACAAACATATACCAGATGTACTCAATATTGTTCAATACACAATTCTCGAACCAGAGGTACCGATTCAACTGGGGGATTTGAATGAATTACGCAGATATGGATAACAAATGACGATTTTTTTAGACAAACTGTCGTATTCTATATCAAATTTCTCGGGCTACTCATTATGTAGGCGCGAGTAATTTGTTTTAAAAACTGCACAGACATCACTCATTCAATAAAATATTATACAGTTATCGCCCGCGATTGAGTGAGACACGGGAATTTGTCGCCCGCTCGAGACATGGAATGTCACTCGAGGGCCGCCAGGCCCGATGGTGACATTCCAGGTCGAGAGCGGCGACAAATCCCCGTGTCTCAGGAAAACAAGGGTGATAACTGTTTTGTTATTTGACAAAGGAGTATACACGAACCTCCTTAATAGCAGGCATAAATGCGCGCATATATTCTTTAATCCAGTTCGAAAAGTAAATTTTATGATGGAATCATCGCTATTTAGAAAATAAAACATTCATAATCTGGATCAATTAACAGACCCGTCATTTGCGCAGCTATTCTCCGGTCAGTTTGCTGGTTGCATGGTGGAAATCGGTTCGCGGAAAGAGTAAAGCCATTTCGAAGTTGAATAGCCATGCAGCGAAATGTTTGGTTTCGTTTCAAATGGCCGTGAAGACGCCGACAGCCGTGTTCTTTTCCAGATTGCTAAAATGTGAAACTAACACGTTGTAGTAGTGCAAAAAAGAAATTGACATATGTCACAGATTGTTACGCAACACACGGGTATTCTCTGAAGTCTGAGGAATGTATTGAAGAAAAGAAATAGTCAATTGATAAACAGTAAAGAGTGGCGATTTGAACTAGTACATAAACGTATTTGTAACGTATGCATATCGTATGTGCGATTGCCTGCAGCACACACCAACTGCATAATAAGGTGTATCTATTTGTCCCACGGTCTTTATTATTGATATAAAAATGTCCAATAGGAACATTACACATTATAACGGATTTGTGTCCGCGATAACACCATTTATACATAGCGTGCTTTAATTGCAACTAAAAAACACACAATTATGCAAATTAGCAAACACCACAGTTCGCGGTTGTTATGATACAGTGGGGTTTATAAAAACAGTGTTTTCGAAAATTGTTAGAGAGCTGTGAGAGTGTCTCTGCACGTTGAGTTCTTCGTAGTTCTATGTTTACTGGTAATAGCTGAGCGGTCAATAACTGAGACAATGTTACCCTCGAGGGTAATAAGGTGATTTACGGCCCGCCATGTGACGCACTCTCAGCCAATCAGAAGAGATGAAATGTGATGAAGGATAACAAGCGGAATTAGCGACTATACATATGAAAAGTGGCCAATGCTTGTAAAAACATAACCCTACCCCTAAACTGGATCTCGTCACATTTTGCTCTTCCGCTAGTCCAAGTGATTGTTGTAATGTAGAAAACACCACAACTGTGAAAAATGTGATAAAAGCATGAAACTTGGCACATATATTCCTTTTACGCTACTCCTTATTTTCACATGTGGCGACGTTCGCGACAGGCTCTTATTAGCAACGGTTGCTAGGCAAATACCCGGCATCAAATTGATGCATATGACTGATTATGTGAGTTCTAACAAACTAAACTACGTCGTGTATTTTTATGGTAAAAATAATTGTTGTCAGTTTTAACCTGACTGACAAATTATCATATTTCTTACTTACAAGGGGTTGACGGTTGCTAGGGACACACCCAAAATCTAAAAATGCACATATGACTGATATTATGGTATCCTTAACTTAACGAACTACACCAAATAGCACTTTTATGTTGAAAACAATTATACTAGTTGTTGTTAGTGTTGAACTGGCTGAACAAATACCATATAATTCTTACTTATATGAGTGGTAACTGTTGCCAGGGTCATACCCGAAATACAAAAAATGTACATATGACTGATTTTATGGTAGTTTTAACTAAACTCGTTTTTTTGGTGAAAACAACTGTAGGTTGGCCATGGACACATGCCCATATGTGTATACCATGGACCAAGGCCGATATATGTATGCCATATAGCATTGTATCCAGGCATAAGCAGGTGTATATATGTAGGATATGGACCAACCCCTTATACGTGATATATCTACACCAAAGACCCAGTAGTGCCAATACGCAGGTCACTATAATTATGTATGTATTGGATACATGACAGTGCCTATAAGTAGGACATGGGCACAGGTCCCTAAATAATATGACCATACGTAAACGTAATAAAGCCCACGTAGATTAAATATGTATGGCAGCTTGCGATCCAAAATACATTTAAGATAACAACCGCTTTTGAATTATCCCGGTATCGAAATTAGTCGACGAAATTGCTGTGACACAGATAAAAGGAAATAAAGACATTTCTTTCCGTGTTCAAATAGAACTTTCGAAGAGGTGTTCTTTTGTGCGACACTGTTCACATTTTCACAACACGGTATCTACTCGATGTGTCTACTGGTAACACCGAAGATCTGGTCTGCTTGATAGCGTGGAGATATAATAAAATTACATTACAATATGCTCCAATTTGTGCGTTGAAGTTCGGCAGCGTTGAAAAAAATCACACCGATAATGTGACTTATAAGTTAATAAGAACGTTATGCGACACATAAGCGCACTACATGTGGAGTGCTTACAGAGTGTGCTGTATAGCGCAGGATATGTTGCCACACAGGTAAGTCATGTAGTCCAAAAATATCCAACATCTATTCAAATCTGATGCAAATTCTCATTTGCATAAGTTGGAGGAAATTGAGTGAGCACATGGTGACGTCATATAGTATAGTACAGTTCACAATCTAAAGGAACAACATCCTGTTACATCCATGTCGCAAGCATATGGGTGCTCTTCCTATATCCCAACTCAAGAACACATTATAGCATTAAGAACTAACCACGACCCATGTCATAGTGCATGTCGCAAGCATATGAACGCATGCATTTGACACTATCTCAATATGTGCGATATATACACAAAACCGTACGCGTGTGTTACTGGTGTCAGTATATCGAACGATTGCAATATGCAAGGACGGCACGTTCAGTCAATACCCTAGGTGTTATCCTTACGCGACGCAGGCATGCACAGAATCACCAAAATTCAGTCATACCAGAGTCGAGAATATTGTACCCAATTACAGGTTGTGTCACGTTATAAGGCGAGTCACATGTATTCACAGAATCCCAGCCATTGAATACATATTAGTGTATACCTCTAGTGGAATTCAAGCCGGAACTATTCTTGTTGACGTTGTCGCCAAGAAAGATGACGTACATTACGTCGACCATCCGCTTCCGGTGATCCCTCCATAATTGCTGGTCATTTGTCAGACTTGAATCACAATAAAGGTAGCTATAGTAACAATGAAGGTGGCATTCATGGATTGAACTCATCTGACTGAACGGTGTAGAATAAATACAGAATACAACTTATCGTAATCTCAAATCTTTCATCGAACTCGTTGCGGACGGCGCAGTTATATTTCACTGGAGCTGCGCTCTCGCGAAATATATCCTTGCGCCATCCGCAACTCATTCGATAAAAGATTCTCGATTAAGATGCGCGTTGTGTTCTGTCTATTTATTTGTGTAATGCTTTCATACATCAATAATTTTTACAACGCGCTACTAAGTCAATAACGCAATTTTCAGACAATATATACCAGGATGTGTTGATCAATGTCGCAACCATGTGGGCGGACCTTCCGGAATATCGACTTATCCCCAACTCTGGAACGCAATGTGAAATTAAGAAGTTGCCACGATTGAATACAGTATACCACTACCGGTCGGACAGACTATTGTCATAACTAGTGTATTTCGCAAGCATATGGCTGCACTTATGACACGATATCAATATCGCACGCTTGGTATGGAATATATACACAAAACCGCGCGTGTCAGTATATCGGACGAGTTCAATGGCGTAGGATAGCACAATCTGCCAAAAACATTATTGTTATCATTAAAAGACGCATGCATGCATGATTATCATACACTATCGGCCAGTAACAAACATGCAACTGGGTCTGTTTACCACACGCTCGATCGATATATTCTAACTGACTCTTTCCCACCGATGTCTCTATATCCCTGCAAGATAGATGTTGCATAACACTGTTTCTTGAGTGAAAGTGCTCAATTTCATTTCACACCAACAATGGGTTGAAATGTTCTTGTCATTTGATTTTCAAACAATTTATTGGGGGAATTAATTGTTTTTGGACCAATATTTGCATATTTTCCTATTTTTAGTTAAAATTTTGGACTGAAATGGTCATCAGTTAGAAATGGGGTACTGTACCTCAAATCAATGCTAAGCCATTATATCCCATCAAGCATGTTTTAATTTCGACATAAATTTTAGGTGTAATCATTTAAATTGGTTCTTCGTACAATTTGTCATTGAGTTATGCCCCTTGGTTTGCACACATGAAACGCTCAATGTTACCCATTTTTTTACTCAAATTGGCCATTTTCAACCCAAAAACAGACGATGATAGAGCGAATGTCAGTAAATAAGATTCTTCCACCTGATAGAGCTGTTAGTGCTGAGAAATATTTGAAATAGTAAAAAAGTTATCCTATCAACTTGAAAAAAAAGACTTGCGAGCCCAGATGACAGAATTCAGAGGAGAGAAATCGGGCTATTTTCCGGTAATCAACAACACAGAGTTGGCCTTCACTGAATACGAAAACCTTGTTGCGTATCCAAATTTTTCAATTTTTTGAGAACTTTCCCAGTTTTGTAAAATAAATAAACCTTCAAACCAGTAATAACACATTTAACGCAGGCTACACTGGTTGTTATGCCCCCCAGATACTTATATTTCTATTTTTCAGACCCCCTACAACCCGTGAAATCGTGTACTGCACTGAAAATACTAATTTATATGCGTTTATCAGACATCCATGTGTGTATAAAACGTTGAGAACCTAAACGGGTTGTTTAATATTTCAATGGATTTTGCGTTCGTGTTTATTTTCCGGTGTATACTAATGAAGTGTTTAGGTTACTGCAGCATATGTCCAAATCACAAGTGGTTGTAGCAATTGTCTCAACGCCGACTTTAGAAGAACAACGTACACATATGCAATCAGTACAAGTGATTGCACCCGTGACTATTATTGTTAGATCGCCTTTTGGTGGATTATAATACTAAATAGTGCCCCTATCCAGTACATCATGCATGTGTATTAAGGTCTGCTTGTATATGTATATAGTTCACTAATCTACATAAAATATATGTGCATGCGTTACATCTGATATTTCAAATGAGTTATATATACGTGGAATTAGCATCAATGGATGTAGTTATCTGACGTATCTGATCATGTTCCACAGTGATGGAAAATCTCGGCCTGTTACAGAACCTAAACCTAAACGAGGCGTTTATTCAATGGCCATTAAAATAGCCATATTGGCGTTTAAGCGATATCACGGAAAGGCGATGCTGTAGTTCCAACAGCGCCTGTATCGTGTTACTCAGAATATAACCCACTTGATTTTGTCGGTTTACGGCGCGATTTAAAAAAAAGAGGTTCGCGTCCCATGCATTAATGAAGATATCGTTGAATAACTGGGTATATTACCATGTAGGCTATGTGTGAGTAGATCAATACCTAAGTAACTTTATCCGAAAGTATACTAAATAATAATAATAATAATAATAATACAAAAATTAGATAAAATAATGAAAACATGTTGTAACCTTTTGGTATATATGGCTTTGTGTAGATGCGCTTCATTAAATTTTGGTAAGAACATTGTATATGATACATTAATTAAAGCGACACACACCCCAAGCCTCAGTATATCAAAATATGTCGATACATATAAATGTGTGTTTCGGGAAGTCTTTTTAACGTGAACGAAATTGTCGTCTCAGAAGAAAAAACATTGTTTCGCTTCTACGCTCCAGCCATTCTACAGTATGCAAAATTTAAACCTTTCATTGTTATTTCTCCCCGAAATGTATAGTAAAATGAAGAGCGTTTGTGTGGAAAGTTCGAAAGAGCAAGGAAATTCCCATTACTTCAGGAAGTCTACTCAGAGAAAGTGGATCGAGTAATATAATAATTTAGCGTTATTATCAATGATAATGATGAGAGACGTCTATGTGTGTATCATAAAGCTACAATATATCAAACACTTCGACAGTTAGAACATATCACTCGTTCTCATATGTACTCAGATATAGCAAGTAGCCATGCTTACGTGATATTATACATCAATTGAATTTGATCTCAATAGCACGGTCAGTCCTTGTGTAATTTGATCATAGACATATCTTGCTAATGATACCAGCGGTGAATACATTATGTAATATGTCCAGGCATCTAACCATGGGTTGTATATGATTAACATATGTGGCTTATTCAGAGTTTTATAGCCACAGCAGACCATCACAAATTCACAGGTCTACAGAACTACCACAGATGCAAAACACGGATATGAGGTACGTTCTGTTGTTATCAATTTAATTTCAACATTTTATAATTTTACAATATTGCGACACTCTGTATACGTTCAACTAACCGATTACCGATATATACTATGTAAAGTAAGCATAGCCGTACGGACCATGGGATGTGGGGACGGCAGCCCCCACAAATGTGTTGAAGGCTACAAATTCGGACAATGTTCGGGCAAATTGGAGATATTTTCTGTAAAATTCGGACAATTTTCTGGCAAATTTAATATTTCAGGGGGAAATAGTGGCAATATTTTTCACATTTATGCCCAAATTATTCAAATTTAAGATTAATTTGAATGTATTTTGTTATATTTCTATGTATATACAAGATGTATATACTACAAAAGCTGCGTTACAACCATGAGTATATCATGTACACAAATTCGGGCTAAAATCTGTACCTAAAATTTCGGGCGCCCGTACGGCTATGAAAGTAATGAAGTAAGACACATGTGTGTTCAGTAATTCCTTATCACTCTTCGTCGGCATCGATACACGTATGTGCGCACATATACACAGTATTTCAATTTTATTAACAATTATATATATATCTCTTTTCCAGATATAAGTTCGATGGAACCAGAAAGAATATCAAAAGCTATCGACAGGACACGTCGGAATGGTGCAAAAATCAAACGTGTTGTGACCGCTCTCCCATGCATGACTCGGAAGTGATCGGGAATTTTACAAAAGAAATACACATAAGCTGTGCATGGTTGTATGAAACGATAAACGCTGAATGTCAAAGGATGTACATATATATGGATTTTAATAAATGCAAAAGCTGTACTGGACCACTGGAAGCAAGAACTAATACGAATGTTTAGCTAAAATGCTACATCTATCTGGAACAGTATTTCGCTGTGCGTTCGTTGTGTCAGTATCATTCTGTGCGTCTGGACGTTACTGTTTGATAACAGGACGGAAATACATGTGCGGCTTCCTCAAGGTCCGCATGCAGTAACTACCCGAGATTGCTCTACCCCCAAAAACATATGTGAATTTGGTACTCACAAAAATGTTGTGATTGTGAAATTTGGGGACTATACTCCGACACTATACATAGTGAGTCGAGGTCACACACATGTATTATTCTAAAAAGGAACAAAATTCTCGGACATAATTCGTTGAAGGAACTGTACAGCAAAACATAGTTTATTCCTCTTTTAGACTCATTATATCGGACTGTTTCTGGATCTTATTTTAAAACATAACATGTTGGAAATTAGAACCCATCTATATCGGTATGTTGTAAATAATCTGGCTTCAATTTTAACCAAATATTTCATAGTCACACTCTTTATGCACTGTACTGTATAATAATATGGCTTTTGTTTACTAACAAGGCATACGATCGTGACAATAATATGCTATCTATGCAATATTTTGGATTTGTATAAGAACAAAATCTATTTGTATTTTAATATTCTTTCTATTTATGGCGGTTTTAACGGATGTGACTTTTTTAACACAATACCCAGCGGGAAGGCCATCCGTATTTTTAATTGAATAACTTATAGCACCATAATTATACAATGTAAGCCTATTTTCATATGTTTTAATTTTTCAATGATATATTCATGGCTCCAGACCGAGTTAAAACATATTTACCTTTTTCATATACAAATATATAGTTAAATCATTAGTATGTAGAAATTATAGCAACATATTAAGTATGTTTATAACGCAGTCTCTTTCAACGTGTTCATATTTAGCATGTGAAACATAACTTTTATACACCAGTACTATGAGCAGTCATGGAAAATAGCACATCTTGACATTACCACAGATAACTATTGGAAGAACTCAGTTGTATCAGGTGCAAGGCATTAAACATTTTGGAATTATATATAGATTACTTTGTAGTAATGAATTTTGGACTTTGTTTAGGCAAGCTATTGTTGGTTTTAAAGGGTTTTAAAGGGGGAATGTACCGGTGTACCCTAAATTTGGCAATTTATAGGATCATCTCGTTTTATAGACAACATAATATATGCAACAAATGAATAAATTAGAGACATGGATGAGCGCAAAATATACTCATGTCGCATGTGCTCTAATAACAATGAAAACAACATGGTAATTATAATGAAAATTAGTCATAAATTCATATTCATTATAATTGCCACGTGATTGCATCGTTCATATAGCATATGAGTGGATTTTGCACTAATCCATGGTTCAGATTCATTCATTTCTTGCACATAGTCTGTTGAGTATAAAAGGAGATGGTCCCATAAATGACCAGGCTTAGTATACACTACCCCTTTAAGGTCTCAGAATCCTAAGAAATGAATACATTTTCCCAATGCTTTACTGCTTACACCAAATAATAGTGATATTTCCGGACATCCGCCCCATCTATTGTATTGACCCAGTGAACAAATTAATACATGCAAAAACCTAATTAAAATTTCCTTTATCATCTCCGATTATATTCTCTGGACCCGAATAAAGGTACATGTAGTTAGGCTCATTTGTGTTCAAATCCCACCATTACAGTGCTTATTTAGCACCGTATGTGTATTACAAGTCCCTTGGAAAAACAGATGAATATAATCCATATATGAATGTTTATAAAAACAACAATTTTATTTACGCCCGCCCCTAATTTTTTTCCCCCGTCTGTTGGCGGAAACATCACTATTTTTTAGACCTAGTATCAAAATCAGCATGAAAATATGTATATAACTATTGAACTGTGAGAATGTATGATTTTAATTATGTTTTGTCTATAGCTGTTTCACATATGTAAATTTGACTATCCTGTTACTGTTAAATATGTTACTTGAATAAACACATTCTATTTTATAAACATATTTCGTTTTATAAACGTGTCCATGTGTGTGTAAAGTGGAACAACCCCATAAACGCCCGGATGTGTTTTTAACCTAAACACATCAACTAAACACATTATTATGTTTATAACCTAAATGGCATGTTATTATAATGCGTTTATTTCCAAAACATTATATGTGTTTAATGACACAAACGTGGTGTTTAGGTAATAAACACATCAATATGTTTAGAATCTAAACGCCATGTTAACATTATGTGTTTATTCCTTAAACACATTAGTTTATTTTCTACACATATTTGACATTTATTCATTAAAAACGTGACGTTTATATAATAAACATTCCATTTAGAAAATAAATGCGTTGACGCGTGCGAAAACTAACGGTATTGCGTTTAAGATTGTGTTGAGATCCTAAACACCTATTTTTACAGTGTGCTACCTGAAATGGTCATCAGTTGGATAATTTTCCAACCTAAGAGGGAGTATGAGGTTTGAAATTTCCAAACACTAGGGAAGCTTCAGTTGAGGCCAGTCTAGATGCTAGGATTTGAGATTTTCTTGTATAGTTTTCTCACACCGGGCTGAACAAACATGGACGGACATAATGTCCTGGTGTCTTACCCGTAGCCGTGTGCATTTGTCTGGAGTAGGCTACTAGATGTTAGGATTTATGCAATTCTCAGGTTAAAGTATCTGAATTTTCTTATACCGGGCATATATAACAACATAGTTTATGATATTAAGCCCGAGGACTGATGTGCAAGGGGGGGGGGGGTGCAAATGGAATTATGCAAAAAGTTGTGTTTGGTCTGTGATTGTGATTCAAGGGGGGGGGGTGCAAATGGAATTATGCAAAAAGCTGTGTTGGTCTGATTCCTTCCGACTCAAGGTGGGGCGGTACAGTTGGAATTTTCCAAGGTGGACCCCCCCCCCAACGGAGACCCTCTACCCTGAACATAGTATACCATTAACGGATTATCAAACTATTGCCATATTGTACGTCGCACGCATATGGACGCACTCGACACGGTATCAATATCGCACGCTTGGTATGGAATATATACACAAAATCGCATGCGCGAGTTAATGTTGCCCGTATGTCGGACGAGTGCAATGGCGTAATGATCGCACAATCAGTCAAATACAAATTGTTATCCTTACGCGACGTATGCTAGTTTGTCATATACTAGGGGCCAGTTAAACACATAATTATGCAGGGCTGTTAACACGCTGGAACGGCATATTCTAACTGACCCTTCCCCACAAGTGTGTCTACATCCCTGCAATATGGGTGTTGCTTAACACTGTTTCTTCAATAAAAGTGCCAAACTCATGGATTTAACCACAAAATTGGAAACTTAAGCATTTTAGTGACTATTAATTTTGTATTTTTCCTGCAATATTTGTTTAACCATTTAATGATGGGAGCTGCACTGTTGCAACATTAAAGACCATGTGCCAGTGCCTTCTCTTATATGAGGAGCGTCGTATATGTAAGATAATGCGTTGGCACAGGATTTTCGCAATATTTCCGGAAACTCCAGTCATGAAAGTTTTAAATTTAATAGACACCAAGCACCCTCAGCATCAAAACTCTAATAGCAGGTAGCGTTGAGAGTACTGTACACAATTACTAGTTATTTCACAATTCTAAGGCCGTATTATATATTTTAATGCGTTCTTACATCACTTATTTTCACACTGCGCTGGTACATCAATAAAGGAGGTCCTATTGCCAACACGAGCAAATATTCAGATGGGGCTTTGGATCACGCATTTTCTGCTCACCAAACAGGAAATTGTGTTTATTAATAAAGGATAGCCGTGTCAAACATGGACAGGTCAAATGGAAAGGTAGAACGATTCGATTTGGAACTATACCAAGTGACATGACTCCAGCATTTGGGTGGCGCGTGAATTAGGACTCCATGACGCTAGAACAAAAACAAAACGCGGAACCGTGTCCCGAAGTTCATCACAAACTTTTAAATCGAAATGAAATTTATCACGAGTAATCAGGGATATGTGGCGTTACTGTACCACAACTGGTAATTGGAAATGTGTCGAAATGCCTGCAAAGAATGCGTTTACTGCTGCAAAATCTGCAGTTAAAATGGCAAGGCGTCGGATCGGAGCTGGGGCATTTGATCGGATACGAACAGAAATGATAACATAAGATCAGAGGGGCACCGTAGCATTTTCGACTCATTTCAAAAGTCTTCTCTTGTGACGTAGACGTGAAATATGACCACGATCGGTGGTCTGAGTGAGGAGATACAGGAAACTGGCCGTACAATCGAACAAAACACACGCGGTTGGTGTGTATTAAATTTAATTAGTCGGACAAGTTTCCGTTGAAACTGCATTGAGTGATCGCCGTCTTGAACATATGACAACAAGCACACGGTTTTCAGCTAAACGTCAAATAACCGTAGCATCAAATGTAGATTAATCTCACCTTAGTCTGAAAAATGGCACTTATCCGAGATGACATATTTTCTCGATCTGAAACGAACCGAGACATTGACGAATTCGCACCGTGTCCAAAACTGAATGCGAACCAGTTCTCACGGGGCAGCGGAGACCCAGTGATCAATGTCAAACTAATTGTTGGCCGATGTTTTCTACCAATCAGCGACTGAAGTGGTCGGTTGCAAACAAATTTGTTCACCATGAATTTGATATCCAGGCATACTTTAAAGCGGTAAATCGTAATATTTAAAGTTAGTTTCTTATACAGTGTCACAATGTACTTACATTCCCAATCGCGCCAAGATATAGAGAGGAATCAATTTGATCCGAGAATTACGTTAAATAATTCACTAGAGTCGAGAGACGTCGACAAAGAAACGAGTGCGCGTCAACCTTACCTGAACGTCTCTCGCCTCGGGTGAATTATTAACATAATACTCGGAAATAATTTATTACTCCATTTCTTACACTTCTGCATCAATTTGGTTCGCCAAATATGATTAAACCTCCCATAATTAATGCATGGAAGTCTCGTTGTGGATAAAGATAAACCATAGGACATTAAGTTTAGATCAGTAAGCGACGTAACGTCAATGACGTCACGAGAAATGACATAATTCAATAGTGATATTACCATTTTTAATTAACGGCATTTTCAATGGAGATCGCACAAAGGAGTGTAATAAACGATCGCATATATATGAGTGTAATAAACGATCGCACATAGCAGTGTGATAAACGTTTATTGGAGATCGCACATAGGAGTGTAATAAAGGTTCTTCATTTTGCAAAAAACGGGTCATCATTTCATAATTAAATGAGGGACAAAGCGTTATCTCCGTTGTATTATAAAACAAGGGCAAACGTTGTTAAAATATTTAACTATTTCAGCAGACTGCTCGTCTCGTAGGAACTAAGTTCCAACTACTGAGCATACATGTGGAAAGATTTATCGGAAGAAATGTTCTGTGTCGCCCATTTGATAAAACGTATTAAATTTGTTTAATTTTGAAATTTAAAAGAAAAATTTCCGTTTCAAATTACCAAGAGTGATATGGCCGACGTTTCGACACCTTCTGTGATAAAATGTATTATTCTCGAAGTAGGAGAATCTAGTTCATTACAGTAGTGTGTAAAGTTACCTAAATGTACACAGTGGGTTAGTCATTACAGTAGTGTGTAAAGTTACCTAAATGTACACAGTGGGTTAGTCATTACAGTAATGTGTAAAGTTACCTAAATGTACACAGTGGGTTAGTCATTACAGTAATGTGTAAAGTTACCTAAATATACACAGTGGGTTAGTCATTACAGTAATGTGTAAAGTTACCTAAATGTACACAGTGGGTTAGTCATTACAGTAATGTGTAAAGTTACCTAAATGTACACAGTGGGTTAGTCATTACAGTAATGTGTAAAGTTACCTAAATGTACACAGTGGGTTAGTCATTACAGTAATGTGTAAAGTTACCTAAATGTACACAGTGGGTTAGTCATTACAGTAATGTGTAAAGTTACCTAAATGTACACAGTGGGTTAGTCATTACAGTAATGTGTAAAGTTACCTAAATATACACAGTGGGTTAGTCATTACAGTAATGTGTAAAGTTACCTAAATGTACACAGTGGGTTAGTCATTACAGTAATGTGTAAAGTTACCTAAATGTACACAGTGGGTTAGTCATTACAGTAATGTGTAAAGTTACCTAAATATACACAGTGGGTTAGTCATTACAGTAATGTGTAAAGTTACCTAAATATACACAGTGGGTTAGTCATTACAGTAATGTGTAAAGTTACCTAAATATACACAGTGGGTTAGTCCGAGACGCAGCTGGGTTACCTTGTGGCAAGTTGTGGGGCGGTGGTGTGGCCACATCTTGGTAGCGTCTATATACCCCCCCCCCCCCAACCGTGAACCCGACCACACTCCCCCCACATGTTTGCAAATATGTTATGTGTATACCCACTAATCCATTACCCCCTCCCCGGTTGGAACTTCCCACGTTCACGACATGTGAATTTCCATATTCAGGCCGCAAGATTGGTTGGACAATTTCCAACTGATGTGCCATTTCAGACAGTTCTAATAATTGTAGAACAAAATGGTCGTTTGGAAACATTCATTCTCACAAATTAGAAGTTGAAAATTCATAGAATGAAAATAATTTAAACCCATGTCACCCCATGTGGTAAAGCATTTCCAATTAAGTGTTGCATCGTATCCAATTTCAACAGTTTAAGTACATACATTATATAATTATAGTGTATATATAGCTTTGGTTAAGACAGTACTATGCGTTCTATAATTTGAGTGAACTCTTTCACAGAAGTTCGAAACGGGTGGAATGCTACCATAATGGGGAGTTTCGAAGTATCCGGCACCATTTGGAAATTAACCAGCAGAAGTGTGGCGAAAAGTGGAAATGAAAGGGTAATCGTTTAAAAGGTTTGCTTCAATTGAAGAGGCAGCTTCTAAATTTGCATATAAAACATTTCATTGCTACGCAAAAGTGTTGGCATGAGTATGATTCAAAAGCGGTTACTAGGTTGAATATACGTTCGCACACTGAAGTGTGTAATGAATCTTGAAACCATTGGTTTGTAGAAACCCACATGGTGCCAGCATATGGAAACTTGCATATAAAAGAGATCTTGAGCATAAACAGAATCCTTGCCAAAGCTAAAGACACTTAGAAGTAAATAATTTATGTAGTTCAACGTGTAACTGTTGCTGATATTTGTCATTAAATGATTGCGATAATATTTTCACATTTCGGTGGCATTGCTAAAGGTGGACTGCAGAGTTTGTATATTATTATCCCTCGTGATTTTAAATGTATTTATTATAAATGTGACCCGCCATATCAAATCCAGTAGAGATTTTTTTTACCCTGTGCCAATGCATTCTCTTATATATGCGATTCGACCATAGGTCGCCTCGCATATATAAGAGAATGCATTGGCCTAACAATTTTTTACAATTTTAATAATTTTTTCTTGTATTCTTTAACAATTTTATAATTTCACCCATACAGAGCCCCAGACAAACTTGAGCAGACGACACTCTTCTATATGCTTCTATACATGTGTGGGGCTCCCTGCAGGGTAATGGATGTTTTTTTATTTTATGTCCTAAAAATTGTAAGAAACATTGATTTCAAAAAAATGATAAATTGTTAGGCCAATGCATTCTCTTATATATGCGAGGCGACCTATGGTCGACTCTCATATATAAGAGAATGGATTGCACAGGGTAAAAAAATCCCGACTTGCGACTGGATTTGATATGGCGGGTCACAAATAAGTTTGCCCGATGGGATAATGTACTACATGGGCTGTGGAAATTCACAATTAAAAATCGGCAACAGTTGGAACTCTCATTTATCAACCTAAAAGGCACACTAACCATTTCATTGATTTGTTGGATTAGTGGTATTCCCATAGATTCTTTGATCTGCCGATTGGTTATGTTGTGGAAATGCACCAGCGCATATCTAGCCATGGAATTAACCCTTCGGCAGAGGAATGATCTTGTTTGATGTTAAAGACTGAACAAATGTGAGCTAATGTTTTAACTCCAAGGATGTTAACATTAAAGGGGTACGGTACATGAAAATCCGGCCATTCATGTGACCGTCTGCTGTATAGTGAGTACAATAGTATGGATTAGTGCAAACTACACGCTTAAGTTTGCAATGAAAATGACATTGTAATAATGAAAATGTGTTTGTGACAAAGTAATAAACTCATTTTCGTTATAATTACCATGTTATTTGCATCGTTCATATAGCACACACCATGAATTAAGCACCAATGCATGGTTCAAATGCATTATTCGTTGCCTATATTATGTTGAGTACAACATTGTTTCAGAAATGGCCGGATGTAGTGTAGTCAGCCGGATGTAGTGTAGTCCGCCTTTAACTTGCAATCATGGTAATGTTTTTATTTTCTAAATAATCAGTCCGAAGCGAACACTATTTTGTGCAGGCATTCCGTGCCGCAATTTCAATACAGGTACGGAACATGGAAAAGAAAGCCGTAATGTGCAAACTCTTCGTAATGGACTTGTAGCAATGTTACCGAAATTTGCCCGAAATTTTCTTTAACAATCCTGAAATTGTTGTCGTAATAATCATACATGCAATTGCAGGCAAATATCAGTAGCAGTGACATGTATAACTACATAAATTATAATACTTCTATAGTCTAGCTCTGGTAGAGATTGTTAACGTAGGTTCCACGATCAGAAGCAAGGACCCACTATATAGTAATTAAAAGAAAATTTACGATAAATGATTTTAATTTGCCGCAAAAAATATACAACTTAAGCTTTAAGGTTGTTTTTGTCAGCATTTGGTTTCTCTTCCGATGGTATGTTGTTTCGCCGCTTAATACAAGCGTACATGAAACTCAAACCTGCCACGACCAACAGGATCATCATGATTCCTATCAACACCATCATGAATAGGCTGCTTTTCTCCATCTTCTCCGTCTTCGGTGGCGCAATCACTATGAGTCCGTTAGGTAGTTTTTTCTCGTTGACATCGAAACATGATTTCTCCTCAATTTCTAGAGGTTGCGATACTATCTGAATTGACTCACCGCCTGAAAATTAAGATCGGAATGTAGAAACTTTTATAGTTATGTACATATTGTCTTTACCATGAGTAGGAGCATTGCAGTATACTCAACTGGAAGATTGTCAGAAATATAAATCAGTTAATTATGCAGCGCAGTTTCCTAAATAAACTACTAGAATGTCAGTATTACAATAAATTGAATGAACAATATATATATTTATTTCTATCCTCAGTCATATGAAGAGTTAAAAGCAACAATAAACATGTCGAAAAAATCACAGTTCAATAGAAAAGAAGATAAGAACATTTGGACTATTGTCATACGACCACCGAGATAGCCTCGCTTCCCAAGCCTAGACATGCACAACAAGCACCTTAGTTAAAAGGTCACTTATACATGGCCATGTGTTGGTTTGCACGTATACCATACACTACAGATCAGAGTGTGGGTCCAAGCTGTGGACTAACTCATTGTATCTGGCTGTGCCAGAGCAGCAACACAGGCGACACAGCGAATAGCTGTCCCCTGGGACAGACGCCAACACAGGCCGAGTGTCCGTCAGTGGATCCACAGCGCGAGACCGCCGAATGTGGCGCAAGTTTGAACCCTATATACAATAAACGGGGCTGCCTGGTTCTAATTTATTGAGAATTCATATTCGACATTTTCAAAGTTACTGTACAGTTGAAATTTATTAGGTTTAGGCGATACAATCTTGGGACGACCGTGAAAGATAATTTTCCACCAGGAATTTGTTGATTTTGCAAAGAATCTAATCCATTGATGAACATGTATGTCAAGTGGAAGGAAATGTGGCTGTTTCCCTAAAAATGAAAGCAGCTGTTAGTCAGGTTGAAGATTATCAATATGCACAAAGCAATCTATACCAAAACAATGAATACATGTGTACCATGTTATATTCCGTACCGTGGCCAGCTCTAGGCCCTATATAAGGTGGACTATCAACTCTACGTGGCATCTTGTTCTAGTGTGCATACACCTTTAGACAAACTGGGCAGAGAACAGATAATCTGAGCTACTAAGATAAATGATCTTTTCTCAGCAGGACATTTCGCACAAGTTCATAGGTCGGACATGGAATATCTATCGTGGACCCGCATGAATCTGCTCAGCTCAGAATGTGAATTAACACGAGAAGTCCACTCATTTTGTAATGAAAAATGGAGGCTTGTTAGCAGGCTTGCTTCTATGCTAGTTTCTCTTGAAAATGAGACGAGTGAATCAAGGTTTCGGTGCAATGAGAGCTGTCGATCGGTAAGAATTTGAATTCTGAAGAAAATGAAGTTTATTTCGAGCCACCGAAAGTACCCTCCAACAAACACATCACGAAAATTTACCGGACTGTTTTTTGCTAGGTTGAGACCGCATAACGACCGAAACATTGAACAGTTTCTCTTTTCGATGCACGCCATAAGAGTTGGGATTCCAACTAGAGAAAGTGCCATATCAGTTTGGTCCTGGTTGGACGTCATTGCACATTCTATGAAAACACTCTAGGTGAAAAACATTGTATGAGATAACATTGAACAGTAATTCCGCACGGTGCAAACCACGGAGAAGGACAATGCGTTCATAAATTTTGACTGAACTAATAGGTGATATCCCTTCTGCGTAGAGGCCAGTATTACCGAGTATAATTGGATCGGATCTGTTCTATTATGGTGTCAACAATGCGATTACTAAAAAAATTTGGAACTCAATGGTATACCATGCAAGATGGGTAACTATCCGTTTCGGAAATCGAATCGTTACCCAGTTTCCACCAAGTTATGGTCGCGTTTCGAGCTGCGTGCAATGTCTCATTGAACACATGTTTTCTTGGGATTGAATCGATATCTCCATTGTGTACTATAACGACAACATATCAATTAATGATTGAGCTCAGACCTAGTGAGCGAGAGTAGCATCATATCGTCGGCCAAGCAGGCACACTATGTTGTAAATAGGCAGGCCACATTTTCGACTCTACAAGTTGCTGAAGTAAATCGTTAACGAATATATTATAAAGGAACGGCGAGACAGTACCTCCGTCGGGTACCGTGACATACTTCGAACCACACAGCAAAATGAATGTATACATAAATTTAAGTATAACAAACGTGTTGGGCGACAATAGCTAGTTAAGTATTATACACGGCGGAAGAGCACAATATTAATAAGAGGATTGGTTGTGTAAGCAAATAAACGGTTTCTTTAACAAATTTCGTTTCGGCAATAGTCGGATACTAACAAATTAAATACATGTCCATTTACACGCTTGTAGTCAGTTATATTTATAACAAAGCTAGGCCCTTTGTCATACCATTTAAGAAATGGTATCACTGACCAAATTTATAGTATTCACATATCTTGTTATTGTGTTGTGGCGGGAGTTCGCGACCTGGTCCAGTGGTGTTGCTACTGTGCTATGATGGGGTCCTGATGAATTGCTATGCGGGTATACAGGGAAAAACAGTTAGGAATATGTAGACAATATTTTCTAAAATTGTAATTTTCTCGGTGTTCGGATAATGTGAACATATATATCCAGGAAAAGCCAGAATGTATCTTATTCAAAAAGAGAAATATTTTGTATTACTGTTTTGTTACAAATAGGCTAATACAAGATGTTTTTGTTCACGTCGTTTTGGTACCACCAGCTCAGCCAATATTAAACTTTGCAAAATATACACAATGGCGTCTCAAATCGTGCGTATGCCAACACTGAAAAGGGACAGCGTTTAGAAAAAAAATGACAACTTGTTCGCAAATGGATCGGTTTACCATAGCAGCCTCCACCGTAGCAAATCAGGTTATATCATCATTTAATATAGCATGGCCCACCAGCATCATACATTCAGCAGGAACCAGACAGGTGAGAAGGATCCACGGACAGATGAGAATGAACTCAGCTAAGTTTATTGTTTTGCAACTCACCGTCATATTGTTTGTTCTCTCCACTTCTCTTTCGTCTGACATTTGTGCAGGAACTCTATAATGAAAAGGTTAATTGCGTCATTGGTATTTTCATTTATGAACGAAACATTTCGGTTCATCATTTATATCAGAAGTTCACTATACATTAATTTACAAAGAGCATCAAGCCTTAATGAGTGGTGTTGTGAAAGAGGATTTCAGAAATTAATACACTTGCTCCACAATTGGTTTAGAGTTATTTATTTCGCATGAAGCTGCTTCAAATTACTCCATTATCCCGAATATAGACCATCTTATACACCGGTGGAATGCTGCAGGATAAAGGGTATTCAAATAATTCCATTATCCCGAATATAGACCATCTTATACACCGGTGGAATGCTGCAGGATAAAGGGTATACAAATAACTCGTCTCGATATATTATAAGCTGTCTATACCGAACGGGAATTCACTATACACATTCATTCCTACCCCATCGTAAAGAATCGCGTTCATATGGTAATTAAATATAAAGCATTCGTACTTCATTGAGAGAATAGATTCCCGCTGGATTTCATTATAAACCATCTTATGCGATTGTTATTTAATACACATGCTTATCCCAGTGTTATGCAGTACATATGCTTACCCCATCGCAATTAACACGAATCGTATCCCAGTGTTATGCAGTACATATGCTTACCCCATCGCAATTAACACCAATCTTATCCCAGCGATCAGTATAGAAACATACCCCGGTGTATTCAGTCCATATGCTTAACCGATCGCGACCATTAACCACCTTGCCCCGGTGTATTCAGTCCATATACTGAACCGATCGCGACCATTAACCACCTTGCCCCGGTGTATTCAGTCCATATGCTTAACCGATCGCGACCATTAACCACGGAGTATTCAGTCCATATACTGAACCGATCGCGAACATTAACCATCTTACCCCGGAGTATTCAGTCCATATGCTTAACCGACCGCAAACATTAACCATCTAACCCCCGGTGTATTCAGTCCATATGCTTAACCGATCGCGACCATTAACCATCTTACCCCGGAGTATTCAGTCCATATGCTTAACCGACCGCAAACATTAACCATCTAACCCCCGGTGTATTCAGTCCATATGCTTAACCGATCGCGACCATCAACCAACTTATCCCGGTGTATTCAGTCCATATGCTTAACCGATCGCGACCATTAACCACCTTACCCCGGTGTATTCAGTCCATTTGCTTAACCGATCGCGAGCATTAACCATCTATTCCCAGTGTTAATAAGTATACAAGGTTATCCCGGTGGTAATTCGATAGAATGCTTACCCCATCGCAATTGCTGGTGCATACTGTGAAGTTGCAGGTGAATTGCAGCAGGTTTCCGTCACTGAGTTTGAAGGTACCGAAATATGGACTGTATACTTTTTTGCCGGTGGTCGTGAATCCCTCAGTCTTTGCAAATACGACACCATCGCCACATCTGTGGGTGTAAAGATTATTTGTTTAATTAATGGTACACTCTTCTCTGCATCCCTTCTATCAACGAAATCAACTCGTTTTCAAATCACATTTTACTGTTAAGTGCAAAAACTGCATAGAATAACCGTGGAGAGTTTTTGCAGTTTTCTGTAAAATTTGAAACTCTTACGAACTGCTACAGGGCTGGGAACTGACGACACCAATATATTCTCCAACCCGAAGCGGTTCTCATTTGTTTTTCAAATTATTTTTTCATTATGGCAAAGGAGATGCGTAGCTGGTACAAGGGAGATGCCTACCTGGTACATTTTAAGACATGGCGTGGTGTTATGCATTGCTAATTCCAGCTGAATCAATGTTTCTTCAATCTCTTATTATAAAAAGAGAACTTATTTTCTTGACTTATTTGGGAAAAGAACATTTTACATGAACGAACACTCTCCGTGAGCTATGAATGTATAGAGAGGCGTGTACGTACCCTCCTCTGAGAACAGCGTATGAGGAAGTTGCGCTGGTCGCCAGGCAACTAACAGCTCTTACACCGGGCTCGCTCCCAGTTCCTCCTGTAAAGAATAGTCATGTATCGAATTACAATTCAAGTTGCTTGGAATTCGTATTTTCAACAAAGCAGATTAATTTGACAAATATTAAGAGTGTTTGAAAAATTATTCAGAGTGCACTAGTTATAATCATGTACAATTCCACGAGATTAAAAAGAAGCAAACATCGCAAGAACCATGCAGTTTCGTCAATTGCAAACGTTTTCCCGTCACTTGATAAACCGTGTTCGCTTTAAACGACAAGAACATGGGCGATACATTTGAAGGAAGTTGAATTGTCCCCCATGAAAATGTTATTCATGTTACAATGACATGGCTCAACATTCATCTTTGATAATCTAGTCGCATGACCTTGCATACCACTGGCGGCTCCAGTCGCGTGACATACCACAAATCAATAGCTCCGAGTTTAAATTTAAAGTGATGTGAAACACTCCGTTATGGTGATCAAATGCTAATTTAGAATAACCTTGTTCAAAGTAGCAGTTTTTACAAACAGTATATCCAAATTAACACACCGTCATTTTTATATATTAATTAAATGCAGTGACTCTCCATGGAGAAATCGTTTTGGCTAGTTTAACGCCAATATATGCGTCCCGAATAGAGTAGTAAATATTTACAAGTGAGCATAGTTCTGACTTTTTTTGGAGTGGTACGACCGATTTGCTTCAAATTTTCGGCGACGTTAGTATAATGTTACATTCCTCCATGTGTCACAGCGCCTTAATACTAAGTTATCAGTTTCACGCACCCGAACAAGTACATAACATGCCTTTAAGTTGATGAAATGTTTGGAACATTGAGGCTTTATGAGCTACGGTGATTAGTGGACTGTGTACATGCCTGATAGGATTCCTTCTAGTTGGACTTTCCTTCCAATAGCGATGGTTGAGGCGGTTATCGGGTTACCCAAGACGTCGATGGTTTGTAGAGTGAAGGTGGCTCCAGACGCTGATCCCATGTTGTGTTGTATCTCCATCGCTTGCACATAGCTAAAAAGAATAATAGGTTCTTTTATTTCTGTTCGTTGAAAACCTCTGCTCCATTCAATCTATATCAAAGATTGCCTCATGCTCAGATTGAGTCAGTCATCTAACGATGTACCCGAACCCAGGAGCGTATTCAGTTTATAACGTTGCATGCCATAAGATTACTTATAATTTATCCATCATTGATTAGACCATTTCATATTATTTTATATGATCTCTATTAGACTCGCGCATGCCTCATTTTAACTAATTTATCTCAGTTTGAAGAAGAGTAAGAAACCACACATGTACATATATTGGGAAGCTGTAGATTGCCATCCCAGATGCACAAACCTAACCAGCATATTGGAGTGATAACAGTTGTGTACCTTTAATCGTCAGCTATCTGCTATTGACATACAGCATTTCTTTACTAATTTAATAGCGACGATTTTATTCAGTGAATAAATTCCGCAACCATTCGAAATGATCAACACTATAACATCTGGTCGCCATGAGTACAACACAATTCATTAATATTGTAATTTTAGGAACAATCATCGCACCTTATTTAAGTTAGAAATTGAATCTTTGATGCATTGTTTCTACAGCATGTGCGCGATAATCTTTATATATGAGGAACGTGGAACTATTATTTTATTAGACGCATTGGTCTCGACCGTGACTCATGCTGAATCGTCAACACATGGGCACAGGTCCAGTGTGTCCTGTCGGGAGGACAGAACGTTGATAACATAAGTGTTTGCATCTTTGATGAGATTCCATGCACGTTCCGAAAAGATTTTGCCTCATGCAGACGTCCACAGAAGTTAAAACGCATTGCATTGATATTCGCGACTGATCTTACTTGTATGCATTTTATTTGTTACTTGGAAAGAAATAAATATGTTGTCTGCATGCGCGATATATAACAGAGCGAGATTTCGGATTCTACAATGGTCTTTGATGAGGTTATTCACTGGTAGTCAACAAGCGGTTTAGCTAGTTAAAATAAATTGCCGAACCCATCAGGTCAACCGAGCATTTTCAATTGAATATTATTTTTTGTCCATGATGGGATGTGGGATGAAACCGAATTGGAGTGATATTAGGGAGCTCGTTGCCGGCACAGCTCTGGGTCAGTTGTCTTAACGACGCCCCCACTGATAATACTCATTCAATACTGAGCGCAGAATGAGGTCCACAGGGTTAATTTGGGGACTGTCCCTCATAGCGGGCTTGCATCACCACATTAACCCTCCGACGGCCTTATTCTGAAAATTATAGGCACACTAAACTCAGGATTGCTCATATATGATATAGCACTGTCAACTTAGTCATAACATATCAAATAAACTATTCATTTATCTCAGTAAGTCAATAATCTATACACGCGCAATGGAAAATGTTCCATATTTTCAACGCAGATGAAAAACCCTAAACTATGAAATATCAAATATCGACATGGATCAAGTTTAGTCAAAACTAAGTCATGTTTGAAAACAAGTCAAACGTCAGTTTCCTTAAATTATTTCCCCATCTTCCGGTACCAGATCACAATTCAACAATGAATGTATCTTCAGTCAACAATCTATGCCTGTGGTGCTCGGTCGGGAAAAAATAAACTAGCGACAACAGCCGAATGAGACATACGACTAGCTATATAGTGTCGATGCATATAAGTGAGGTTTACTTACGATTCTCCAATGGTCTTTTATGCAGATAAGCGACGATTACTTACGATTCTCCAATGGTCTTTGATGCAGATTCAGCGATGTTTACGCCATTATCGTCGTATGTACACGTGATTAAGTAGCTCTCTTGTTGTGTATGTACATACACACCGGGCTCGCCGTATGATATTTCGATGTTGATTGTGTACACCTCCGCGTCTTGCTTTTTCTGTTTGGATAAAGAGAAACACCAAAGGTTGAAACACAATGCCTTACTATTCACAAGTTGAATATAATAAGTTGAGACCAAATTGTTTTCAAATCAGGATAGTTTCGGATATTCTCAACGCTTTGATGAAATTTAAAGATCAACTCACTCAATATTAAATGTATTTATAGCGATAAACATGTCGAGATTGCTACAAAACAATGATTGTGCATGTAGTATTACGTTCCCAGACCAGTTTGGGTACACAACTGCTACAATCAGATGGGAGCAGATGAACGCCATTTATCAGAACATCCAGTTGATCTTGCAATGATCAGGGTTAGATTCGTGATTATATATGAGAGGTGGCCTATGGTCGACTCGAATTTATAAGAAATGCACTGTCACAGGTTTTTCGCAAACAAAATCAGGAAGCTAGGTCATGAAAGTGCTACTACATGTAGGTTTTCGAATCTTTTTGATGTTTTATGAATTGTCAGTCGGACGAAATATAAGATATTGAGGAAAAAAATTTTGAAGGACTGTAAAATTGCCAACTGAATAATGAATTATGTTGGGTTTTAAAGTAAACAAAAGCTGCGCGTTGGTAGATAATGCTCATCGCGTGTGTATGATTTTAGGTGCAGTTCACTGTGCGTGCAGCAGAACCATGACATTAAATTTGAAGAAGTCGTTAGATATGACTCTGAAATTTGAATTCACCTCTTATCGGAATTCACCTCTTTTTCGTGGTGTTCCGATAATCGGAACATGCAGGAAATGCCATTATAATATCAAACATACATGTATTGTGAAACATTTGTTATACTGGTTGTATTAGTTGACCAGGGGTGGGGTGGACTTGAACGGGTGAGTACGCTCAATTGAACACCAATTTGAACGTAGGAAATTAATATCTATCGATAGAACCGTTCACTATTTGGACCAGCAACATGACTGTTGGAACCAACAACTGTACAAACTATATATAAAACTGTCGATCTATTTGAAATGTCCGAGAAGATATCCACCTACGGTTAGAACCAATTCTAACTATTCGCTATTTTCAGAAACTCAATTCTTATCAAAGTAGAACATTGTGCTGATCCGGACGGCCATCGTCCACGCAATAATTATAATATTGTGAATTTTCCCCAAAGCGGATTTTTTCGAACTATGATTTGAGAGAAAAATGCTTCCTTGCGAATGTTTTTTCGCGGCCTAACTGTCTAACTATACCATGCTATTTGGGACATTATCGGTGCCTACTTTTTCGAAGTTATTGTCAGAAATAAAGAGCTTATTGTCAAAGTCCAAAGCACGTTTTAGAAATGTTGGGTAGAAGTAATTACTGAAAGTCTCGCTGAAACGACATCGGCGTAAAATTAGGGAATAGTAAATATAATTTCCTTTCAAAGATTGATCTTTAAAATACAGGCTAGTCTGCTGTATTTTAATCTTAACTGTTTTTAGCAGCACTTTTTTCAAGCAAAAACAAAATCTGTTTCATAAAATTGAAAATATTAACCGCGTGCAGTAAAGCTTCTGTTCTGGATGCCATGTGTGAATGGTATATATAAATTCAACACTTACAAAGAATTGACATCCACTTGCCGTGGTGGAGACCGTTGCGGTGTGCACGACGTCATTCTCAGTTGCGGTGAAGGCTTCGTTGGTGCCACTTTTACAGAGAGCCGACGCACTGATGTCCATATCCGTTCTAATGGTGATTGTCGTAGGGTCACTCGTTGTACTTCCACACGAAGGAGCGACTGAAATATGGAGTACATATGTTAATATGGGGGGAGTAACATTATGATGTCATGTTCATAGCAATATTTACTTGTATGGGTTATGGTGGCGTGATGCGATAGTCTATGCTGCACTGACCAAAACTGAACCCAATTCATCAAGAGTGTGTTTACTCACTGAAGGAGGCATGCTCATTTGAAGCAATAAGCACAGAGCCCGTGCTTCCATACTTGGCCATTTTGTCTCGGAATAATGCCAGAACATTTACCTTAATTAGCCGTTTGTTTTTTCGCATTGATTTGTACCATAATGACCGCCAAAGACGTAACAGTAATTTGCAATATATTTCTCACTGAGCACCAACATGCAGGCCGTCATTGGATATATTCATAGAACAATGTATTTGTTACCAGGTTCGATTAAACTGGTATTTTAATGTCCCATGTTTGTCTCAGTAACCTAATTGAATTAGATTGAAAAACATCCGATGGTTCAATTATGAAAGAAGCTAATTAATGTGTAACACGGGAAAACAATCTTGGACAATCATAATTGCTTGGTATGCAAAATAACTTGTGGTTATGAAGGCTATAAATACTATAGTCACCCATTATATAGGCTGCACATCCGCTATACACCATGCAGCGCCAGCCACAATATTGGCTATACACCAGCCATGATATTTGCTATACATGCGTACTATTCATGATATAGGCTATTAATACTAGTCATCCATGACTAGTCTATACATCCGCTATATACACCAGCCACGATAACGGCTATACACCAGCGCGAGCCATGATATCTGCTATAAACCAACGTCAGCCATGATATCGGCTATACATGCGTACCATTCATGATATATGCTATATATACGTACCATTCATGAACTAGGCTATAAATACGTGCCATTAATGATATATAGGCTATAAATACGTGCCATTCAGGAAGTAGTGCTATACATATGTACCATCAATGATATAGTAAAGTAATTGCTATATATACGTACCTTTCATGATATAGTTCTGTCTGAACCCTTGGACCTGCAAAATAAAAAGACTGCTATTATTTTGGAACGTCAGAAATTGGAATATGTTAAAGATTATCCATCTACCGAGACAAACTAGTCAAACTTAAGTACATGTTTAGCCTACACGGGAATGTAGACATGATTGTTTTGAAATCACTATGATGGCTCAATCATCGCGACACTTGTGTTAAGATATTATAACAGAATATTTACTAGTATCTACGGAGTGTGGGCTTAATACGGAGGACCATGTATGGCTGTTTACTAGGCTGTGCAAATTTAATTTAAAAGTTGTTAAAGCTATCTGCAGAAAGTCTACATGTCGCAGGGCGGTCATTAGTGCAACCAAATTATTTTCCGGTATATATAGAACAGTTTTAAACCAAATAGTTTGGTTTAATGGTGGCGAACTACAGTAATGCCCTAAATAATCGACTCCGTAACCACAGCATAATCACGGGTTATTTTTCAGGATTTAGTTTGAAATATGGCTTGTTGCCATTCATCGGAAAGCTCTCCGTGAGAGATTTCCTATGAATGGCAACGAGCCATATTTGCGACTAAATCCTGAAACATTATCCAGGATTCTGCTGTGGTTAAGGAGTGGTTATTTAGGGCATTACCGAGTATGGTGGAATCTTTAAGTAATAACTGCCGAGAGCATTGTGAGTTACACATACTTTGACTAGCATGATCAGCAGAGGAATTTAGTTTGTTTACACAGAAATACATATTAATTCGGAGTCTTACACATTCGTCTGATTAACGTGACGTGTTGTCTTATGATCCGGTCATAATACCGACCAATAAATAACTTCGTTTAACACAATGAGCTTCCAAATTTCTCATAAGCAATTTTGAGGTATAAGCTATTTAAATACATGAGCAATTTACATATCGTATTCATAATCAATGCTCTGAAATATTTTCCATGGTGACCGCCATTTTCTAGCGGTTTTCAATTTGTCGTACTGTGTTAAATAAATGTTCTTTATTCTAACATATCAGAAACAGACTATCACTGATCGATCTTTCCTCCTTTTCTCAGCATATTGATGGGAACCAAACTGTTCAAAGTTTTTATTTTTATTACCTCAATGAGTCTTTCCGGGACATAATGCCCATCAAAAGCGGATATTACGCTATTTGGACGCAAGCCGTCATGTGGATTCAATATGCATAGTTATATTGACTGAGCGTGCGAGCTGTATGACCCGAAGAGTAAGAATACACAATGTAATGTTCATAATCTGAAGGGACGAACAGTCAGTCACAAACTACAATGACTTGTTAACTTTACAACATATCCACAGTCTATTAACTGCACATGGATCTATGTGCTTTATTAATTGTGGGCGGTTTTAGGGACCAAGTTTAAAAAACAAATCTAAAAAAGTTATTTAGGCCACGATGCAGGAGGTGGCTGGAAATTTATGTTCCATGGAAAAACAAACCCGATATTTAGACGTAGCTTTTGTACTGTGAGAATATGAGAAATCACGTTTAAACGCAAATGAATGTCGACGCCCAGCCGATTTATTGCTGGTTTATGCCTTTACATTTTTATTTTTTGAAATCCATTTTAATTGTATGTATCGGTCTAGCAAATTCCACTCCAAGACTTGTGCGGTTGGTTCAAAGATGGGGGGGGGGGGAAAGGATTCAGAATATACAAAAACAAGGATAGTTTAACGGTATTTGTGATGCGGGTATACATGAATACCCCCCCCCCCCACAATGAAATACGCCAATCAGTAACATTATAATCGAGATACGCGATGGTACCATGTGGGAGTTAGAAACTTAGATGCATGGACATGTGGTAATTGTTTTTTAATCTGACCTTTGTTTATAAATTGTAACTAATGTTTTTGGAGGCAAAATGCATCGCTTTGACAATATATCATTATCAAACCTAGGCCGCGACTAAACTATATATAGTAAAATTGTTGCACTTTGTGTGATCAAGCGAGGTGCCCCGTCTGCCAAGAGTGAAAGCCGTCGAGTGACAAGAAAACCATAGTCAGAAATGGTAACGCCTTATGATTATGTTAAGCATATATATACATTTTAAAGGTACTCAATCCGAACAGAGGGTCCCCATCTCAACAGATTCCAACAACAATCCGATCAGAGGGTCCTATATTACTATTTCTTTGGCTTTGGGGGTACAAAATATTTGATTCGAGTCAAGGAACCCATCAAACAAAGCTGAGTTATTAGATATTGATTTTTGAAATTTGTTATTTACTCGAGATGAGTACTAATAATTGCCTTCAACTGCCGTAATCTGCTCTGGATGTGTACTCCCAAATCTATTGAAACAGACAAGGATGGATAACTCTAAAATCAAGTGGTAATAACAGCGCAATTTGGACTGAGTTCTGGGCCAGATAATATTCACGATAATGAAAAATAATAGATTTATAAAATCGATATCTAACAAATCTGAGCTTTGATGGGCGACTTCGACTCGAATATTTTTGACCGCCGAAGCCATTGAAATAGTAATTGAGGAGTTTTATCGGATTGAGTACCTTTAATATAAAATATATTGATTTCATGAATGTACCACCTCAGAATTCCGTTAAAACTATTCATTCAAATTATTAAAACTATTCCTTCAAATTATTACAACAAACCGGGAAAAACAGTATTATCACGGCAGGTTTCTCATTCAGCACACCGGGAAGCCTCTAAATACGCACCATATACTTCGCCGAGTACGACATTTAGTCTATATTTAACCGAGAAACACTTCATCAGCAACGTTAGCCGTTATATTATGCATTGTGTTCGCGGAATAAAATATTCAAGAGTGGCCCGCGCACACCGAAAGCAATTAACGCGGTCATATAAAAGTTACATATAGTGCATCAATGAGACATTGTCAACACATCCGCTAATGCAACAGTCTACCGGTGCGCAATATAGCTAGTACATTTTTAAATAATATTTCCTAAGACTCGATCGCGTGAAACCCGAGATGTGTTCTGCGAGATATCAATGCAATGCAATGATTTATTCTCGTGACACATGACAGATGCGTATGGAGATTAACATAACTTATATACAAACATTGGTAACAAGTATATACATTACAAATGTATAAATGTACAAATGTATGGCGGCATTGGAGATCATGTAGTTTGTACTTCGCGGAAGATTGTTTCATTATATCTTTATCTATAATATATTGTTTTATTGTACTCGCGCTTTGAATGGTTAAATTGATTCCTCAGTGTTCGACACTCACCGTCAAACCAGGCTTTGTCTTTGCGCATATTTTCCCGCGTTTTATTTTGAGGTTTATAAGTTCCCAATGTACGATCGGCCGCAGTTTTTAGAGCGCTCGTTATGTGCCCGCACATATCATCAATGTTTGGGATAAACAGCTATTGTTTTCCAAATCAGTAAGTTCACCACGAATAAGCGTAATGTCGTCAGAATTAATATTTCTGGGTAACATGCTCCCTTTCTGTGGGTCCCATCGTTTCGTTTTTATCATTTATTCACCAACAGTGGAGTTCTCGTCGGTGAAGTTATTTCGTATATATCGATTGGCGAAAATCAGTTTTATCACCAAGTGTATAACTCAGTGTATATCGGAGAATAAAGAACAGTGATCGTGGACTTTGAAGTTTTCTATTTTGCTCAAAAGGCGTTTTGTTGTTAGTGCATAATCGATTACCGTGCGATCAGATGACGTAAATTTTCCATATTTATCATCACCACACCTCCCATTGACAATGAATAATGTCCTAAATTTACATAAACCCAATAGTTTATAACTATAAGAGTTCCACCTTACTTTTGTCTTGCGATATTCGATTTGGGACCTGAAAAGTCTCATCAAAATCATAGTCATTACATTCATCATAATATTCATCTTCTATAGACGACAAAAAAGTATTAACCGTGTTAATTTTCTAAAATATGGTACATCTCCCCCGCGTCATTGTCGGAGCTGACGTCACTGACATTGTTCGTGAATTAAAATCACCCCATTAAAAGAAGTAAATCATTTTTCATTTGGAATTTCCTTATATCATCTTCAAGTTTCAAATTCCAATCGTCATTAGCATATATCGCGTTCCTGTAGGTGGTATGTAAACTGCCCCCAAAAGAAGCGGTAAAGATTGTTTATCCCTGGCATCAATGCGTATCCATGCAACATTAGAGTTGTCAGATTTTAAAGGAACAACGTACTGAAATAAATAAATTTTTGCCGCTATCAAAATGCCACCCGATCGTGTACCATTACCAATATGTTGTCCCTTTAAAACACAAATTTCAAAACCAGGTATAATTATTTGCTCTTCTAAAAAGCATTTCGTTTCTGAGAAACACAAGATGTCGTAACGGGTTATCAAATCATGAAATTCTTTATATTGCAGCCTTTTTTTCTAGGCCACACACATTCAAAGTTAATATATTCAGAAACCGAGTTTCTGGTCCATGAACACCCACTCTTATAACTAATGTGTAGAAACGATTACACATCAAATGTGTAAACCCGGTTAATACACATAGCAATGTGTAGTTTTACATACAAATACATTGACCAAGTGCCGTTCTACACATAATGTGTATATTTTGTTACACACAATTGTGTAAGAACGTAGATCATGCGCATTGCGGTGCCTTCAGTTTCATAGTCTGCTACGTGACGGCCATATTGTTGGAGTATATTTTTGGAATACAATCTACAGCGATCGTAGACAAGGATGTAAGTTCAGAATTCCAATTTGTGGGTTTAGTATTAATAGTATATGAGGATTTATTTTTTAAAACTTTCATGGCGATTACTGCCCTTAGACTCTTGTTATGATTGTTGTAATGATACTAATATTATGCAATCACGCCTCGACCCTGGTTTGTTCATTCAAAGCAAAATACTACATACCACTATGCGCCATGAAAGTTTTAACATATAAATCTGCATATATCTTTAATACTATACCCACAGGTCGGACTACTGAACTTGAATTTCTTGTCTACGAACTGTATGTGTAAGAACCTACACAAAATGTGTAAGGGATATGTGTTGATTTTATACACACAGTTGTGTATAAATGTGTAAAAATTTACCCATTTATGTGTAAAAATTGTTACACAATTTGTGTACGAATATGAAACTACACATATACTACACAAATATGTTTAAGATCAAAATTGAATAATGATTGTGTAGCAGGGCTACACATTTCGTGTAGAAAACCTACACATTAGTCATAAGAGTGCCCGCAGGCTGTCTGCTATCAACGCCATGGGAAGTAACTCCATTTTCTGACCCTGGAGACTGTTTACTTATCTCCACTGGTCTATTAATCGTAGTCTCACAAGTCAATGTGCATAAGTCATTGAACGAATTTTTGTTGCAGTTTATTTCAAATCAGTTTACGTTTGAGCGCATACGTTTATCAGGCATGTCTTTATTTACAAACAATTCACTTTGTTACCCAATAGTAGAGTTTTACTGTTGTCCGGCCCGAGCGAACTGTTGACTGGCTCCGAGCGAACTGTTGACTGGCCCGAACGAACTGTTACATGGTTTGCAATTTCCGTGACGTTTCGGCTATTTCCTTTTTGCATTCCGATACATGGCGGTATATTCCAGTTAGTTATCGCAATTCGAAATAACACTATTAAAGAGTGTGATTAATTAGCAATGACCTGATTATATACGGCCTTGGGCAACAGTCATTCCTGATACCGAGGGACAACAATTTTGACTGTTCCCCAAAAGACACATGAAATAATTGCTTTAGTTATTTGACCATTTAACGTTGTATATAGGCACGCAAACATTACTCGCTAAATTGAAATGATTTATCGCATATGTATTGGATCAGTAATCAGTAACGGCAGTACAAGTCAGCTCGTAATGGCTAACCATCTATTTACCAGGATTCCCTTAAGAACATATTTGTATTTGATGCACACAAAGGGGCCTGAACATGTATAGTGTCATGCTTACTTATTACTCGAACGCCGCTGCATCTTGATAATATATATATTCCTTTATTTCCTCCAATACCGGAGAGCAAGTAACATACAAATACATTACAAATCACAATACATATATGACTGCATAGATATAAAATAAAAGTACGACAGTATTTTGGGATCCAAGACCCAGAATTATATGTGCTTCTACGTATGCCCATGTGTATAATAAAAATAAAAATATAAAACTATCGGGGAGATTCGTGTATACTGCGGACATGATCATGTGCGCATTATAGAGTGTGCGATACGTGTGTCATTCCCAACACAGTTGTGTCCCCATATCAGTCAACAGTTTTATGGACGTGATTCGCATGGGTGGTCACGTCCTATGATGACGTCATTACTATATAAAACGTTTGGCGTTTTATTATTCCGCATGTTACAATTTTGGCATTCGGTATCCGGATGAAGTTAGAGACTGAAATTGTGCCAGACTGCATTTGAACATGTAGACATGTCGTTACTCTACCATTTCCATGCATGTTGTCCATAATAAGAACGCCCTTCTGCTTAGGAAAGTGAAAAATTCAATATCAGATTCTACGTGGCGACTGACGGCATCAGGCACTCATGCTAGAAAAACCAACAACTGTGTGTCACTAGACAAGTCATCGATAGCAAAGATGCAGTCTATTTCGAAGTAACTAAGGATTTTACACAACGTTTAGCATTTCAGAGGGGTAGGCCCAAAGGGGGCGTGGCATTTCTCTACAATAAAAAGACACTGGGGAACAAGATATCACTTTTAGATATCCATGATTATGGAATCTTAGGAATCCAATTGCAAATTACCGATTGCCAATATGTTTATATCTTTCAGATATATATGCCATCAACTAACTACACCGATGAATACTTCAAGGAATATTTCACCAAATTGTCTAGCATATGCGACAGCTACACGGGGTTGGGCAAAATCATCGTAATGAGAGATTTTAATGCCACACTGTGCAAAAATGATCTCGGATCTATCACAATGAAAACATTTTATAAAACATTGTCAAAATCTTAACACATTCGTATCTGCTTCAGGTGGGCATGGATCCGTCATAGATCATATTCTCATTCCGGAAGTTAATCTTCCCGATATCCAGTTTGTCACAGTTTTAGATGATCATGCCTTGAATGTTTCAAATCACCGTCCCATCTATGCTCAGGTTAACCTTAACATGTCTACATTAAAATCGCGAACAAATAATCTCTTTTGAGAGACCAAAATTCAATTGGAAGCGATTTACTTCAGATCCAAATCCGGTCTCGGCTTATCAACACGATTTAGCACATTCCCTTCCAAGATACACTACCCTCAATCGGGAAAATCTAGATTGGTTTTATGACAATATAGTTGAATCCATTGATAAATCTGCAAAAAACAATATCCCAAAGTTAAAAAATAAACCTTTCTTGAAACATTTTTGGAATCCCCGTCTCAGTGGTTTACACAATATTATGTCATTTCACAGAAATCAATGGATCAATGTAGGTCGACCTGCATATCCAGAGAATGAGCAATATAAAGCGTACAAAGAAGCCAAATGTAATTTTAGACGCGAGTATAGAAAATGCCAATCACAATTTTTATCAACCTTTAACGATGAAATTTATCAAAATGTTAAATCTGATCAAGAAACCTTTTACAAACTATTTAACGCTAAACGGAAATTAAATGGATCAACATCTTGTTCAACCTTCATTTTTGAAGGTCGGTCTCAGAGATCCACGGGAGATCGTAGAGGGGTGGGCAACATACTATAAATCAATATTGTCTACTCCTTTGTCGGATGCAGCATTTGATGATATTCATTACCAATCAACTAACGCCTTCATTGAATCAGAATTGGCAAATAGTGAATTGAGCTATATTGACAATTAGCTAACCACGTGTCTTGTCACTACTTCTGAAATTGTCTCAATTATTTCCACTCTCCCTCACAATAAAGCTAGCGGTTGGGATAATGTCAGCTATGAACATATTATACACGGCGGAGATTCACTTGTAGAATGCATTGCATATCTTTTCACAAATATGATTGATCTCGAATATATGCCCTTTAACGCAAAACGTGGTATCATTTTCTCGCTGTACAAAGGAAATGGTAAGCCCAGAAATTCATTTGACAGCTACATGCCGATAACACTATTGCCAAACTTGTACAAACTCTTTGAAAAGGTTGTACTTCGGAGACTTCAAGCTAATTCCCCAAAGGCGCTAAGCGTTCACCCTATGCAAAATGGATTTCAAAGAAATGTTAGTTGCATAATGTCCTCTTACGCTGTGACTGAATGCATTTCCTACACATCCGAGAGGCAAAGCAAATTATTCACGTGCTTCTTGGATGTTTGGAAAGCATTCGACACAGTATGGATGAATGGCCTCTTGCGAAAACTCTATGATCGCCATATAAGGGGGATAACTCTAAGAACATGCTGTTAACAGGCATCAAATGCTCTGTTTATTTTCAGGATACATTTTCAGAATGGTTCGAAGTCTGCCATGGGGCCAGACAAGGAGGCACAGTTTCGCCATTTTTATACAATATTTTCATTGACGATTTGATATATCAACTAGAAACATCAAATTATGGTATTCCGTGTGTATAATAATATTAATTGTGCTTGTCTGGCTCACGCGGATGACATGGCATTATTCTCACTAACTCGAGTGGGACTTCAAGCTTTGTGTGATATCTGCATTCAATATAGTAATAAGTGGCGGTACCGCTTTAACTAAAAAACAAACATTCGTCGTTGTTTTTAATGAAACTCCACGTGACGCACGTACCTCTAATAGATCATGAAGACTATACAATTTCTGAAGTAACTGAGGTAACACATCTTGGTATTCCTCTGAATTCTCAAAATCTCCAAAGCAAACTCGTTGAAAATATGACCAATAAAATAAGATCTTCGTACTTCATGTTATCTAATGCAGGTTTTGATGCGGGAGGAATTACTCCAGTTAGTTCAACCAAAATTTATGACCATATTGTCTTCCCTCGAGCACTGTATGGGGCATATTTGTTACACAATATTTCATCTAGCAACGCAGAGCGTTTAGAACGAATGCACAGAATGTGTCTGAAAAACATTCAGGGCCTTCACACGAGGACTAGGACTGACATGGTACTCTCCTTAGTAGGTGTTCCACCCATCGAATATTACATAAGATGAAATTATCACTGGTATGCGGTCTATGTGCACTGTCACCTGGAAAAACAGTTAAAGATTTATTCATTATGCGCATACTGGACACTTTAATCGATAGGGTGGACACTAAATCTTTCTCGCATGATTTATGTCAATTTTTTCGAGAGCAACACCTTTTTGATTACCTGGAATCGTACATATATACCTCAATTTTTCCAAGTAAATTAGTGTGGAAAAACTCTAAGGAATCACTAAGTGTTCAATATACATCTGAATTGGACAACTCGGGTAACATTTAACTCTGAGTTTTCCAGATTCATTTCTGTGCATAATAAGTTCAATATGTCCTAATTATGGCAAACATGTTCAAAATTCCCCAACGACAAATTCGCATTCATTCTAGTTGCACAACTCCTTTGCCTGATACCAGGCTCTTCTGGTCTTTGCACCCTTTGTAACACTTTATATGTCGATTTGTTATTGCATGTTATATCATATTGTCAGGAAATATGTGGCGCCAGAAATTCCGTTTGGTACAGATTTATTGATCAATTTGGCATTGACTGTTTTGTTCACGCAAGACTTTAATTATTTCTTGGCAAATTTCCTACTTTTATTCATACAGACGTGGATGCTCGCGATTGGATAAGATTCTTCGTCAAATCAACTAGGTATTTGTGGGACTTATGGACAAGTCGATCGCCCCAACCTGATATTGGTGAAAACCATACATAGACGTTTAAATAGACACGACATATATATTCACTATTCAAAAACAACATTGATGACTACAATAATAACAATGTTAATTCATATGTGGCTAGTACATATTACATTATAACATACATACGAATTACAGTATATAGATACGATTATAGACAGTAGCTAAGCTCCAGTTCCAAGAGCTTACTGATGCGCGCCACAATACACAGGCATTACTTTAATCCGGCGCCATTTATTTTCATCTCACAAATCGATGATGACCTTGCGCATGTAAATATGTTCCTTTAGATTTGTGTCTTGCCTCACCATGTATTGTTTCCCTTTTTTTTTCCTTTTTTTTTTACTTTTTTTAACTAATTAAAAATATTATTTGTATTTTTTTGTTTCCCTTACTTTATGTAGATTTTTTTTTTTTTTTTCATTCCAATTTGTTTTATACCTTTATACCACATTTTTTTAATTACTTCATTGGTTTTTTTTTTCTTTAATATTTTCTTTTTTCTTGCACTTTCATGTTTGATTAGAGATTATTTTGTATATCTTTATGTAATTGTGTTAGTTTCCTGTGTTTGTCTGAAACTCTCCATGTATGGAGGAAAGAAATAAATATATAATATACTGTTCTTAATTGGATACAACTCATACACACCCCACCCCATTTTGTAGCTGTGGCACCCAACCGCTGAATAATAGAGACACCTTTGTCTTTTGGATAGGTCATGTGACACACCTGGAAAAAGTCCCGTGTCGGCCCAAGTGTGTTATCTGACACAGGCGACACGCATTCAGAGGACAAATTGGCCGACACATTTGGATAATTTGTATTATGCCAACCTGGGGAATGTATCATTCTATTAACATCGCCGAAAATTTCAAAGAAATTAACCATAGCACTCCATAGAAAACCATCGTCTGAACTACGCTCAATTGTATATATTTACATCTCTAATCGGAACGCAACTATAGACGATAAACACAGATGAATTCGCTATTAAGAGTCATTGCATTTAATTAATATATCATAATGACTGTTTTGTCAATTCGGATTAATATTCGTAAATATAACTATTTTGGGCAAGATTATTCTCCATTTCTATTTGATCACCCTACGGGAGTGCTTCACATCACTTTTAGGCCTTGGCATACATGCATCACGCGTACAGTTGATTCCCTATATTAAGCTGTACTCTAAAAATCAAATAATACATACGTGTTCCGATTACAGAAATACGCATACGTATATTCAAAAACGGTATGCGATTATGAATAATTGGCACTCACGAGTTTTGATTTCACTGAAACGGGCGCGCTTAATAGTAAACGCATCACACCGCGTAGTATCATGATCTGAAGCACATAGTAACATTATCATCCCCATTATCATTTCTGAATTATTTAGTAATATTTTCAGACGATCCTTAACGTTTATACGCGGGAACATGTTTTTGGTGAGAACTTTTACCCAATTTTGCAGTAGGTAAGTCTATATTATATATACACGAGATGTTTGGTCAATTAACCATAACGTGCGATATACTTCTTGGTGGTACTTTTACGACGGAATATGCCGTTATCAATTGACAAAATCGACGTTTTTTACAAAATAATATGACATGCATAATACACAACTGGTTTCAAATAAGCGGATGCCGATTTTATTTATAATAAATGAAAACACTACACGAGAATAGTGCTACATCATATGACTGGTGATCTACGAATGGTCGGCCAATAAAAACGTACATGCCAACCACGTGACAAGTGCGTGTGAACCAGTCAACGAACACGGAGTTTAAACATGCTTGTAAAAATGGCGGTTGATAATTTAATGAACCGATTCAACCCGTTCATGTGCGAGTCAAATAATATTTTTAATTTCTTTTTTTGACGGACTCGCCATTGGACTCTACAACGTTTAGTGCGTTGTGTCCCTTCTGATATGCGACATTTAGCGTTCGCAGATTAATGTGAAGGTCGTTTTATAACTGTCTGTGAATCCGGAACAATAGAAACAATAGAAACATTTGCTTGATAATTGATTGGGAAATCGCATCGAATAATGATTATTATCGCTGATTATTCCGATCTAACCAAGACTTGATTTATTGACTGAGATAAGAATGGATGAGTGAATTGTGAAGTCAGCAGTCAGTAAAAACAAACACTGATTGTGAACAGGTGACTTTTGTAAATAATACAGTGACGTATACCATTTGTCACAATGACTAGAATGAGTTACTATACCGGTAGTTCAAATTGGAACATGAATAGATCTGCCAAATTACTCTTGGCTATATCATACAAATGGATTAATGGACGTGGCATGCAGTTCCATTGAGTAGCACTTGGCGAGACTTGTGAATGTGAATTTGAGAGATTTCTGAAAATTGTCGGAATCGCGAAGATGATTCAAGTACACTTGTTGATTAATCATGACGTTCTGGTGTTAGTTCGTGTATACAACCATGAAGATTCCTCCGCGAATAGTACAGTGATTCGACTGAAATAGTTGATTCGATGTGGATAAACTGAGATGATGTGCAGCATTAGTCATTAATCTGACTCATTTGGATGCTGCATTGATTATAGTCATGAGATCAGTTCCTAATATTATCGGAGGCATGAATCGAGTTCACCCATTACAGAGATTGGTAGAGTACATGTTGGTATACATTTGTATCTATTGCGACTATGAATCTGTGATTGACGTGATAAAGATGTATCAACACCGACAACCTAGTTCATTTATGCACGTAGTGGTGGTATTGCAAATCTTTCTACTGGAACTTGGGAGTGGAAGTGAACATTTAGAAAGCGGTCACGTTGACGTAAATACAAGGTTGTCTCTTATTATTTTACGATTGTGCGCGCCAAAGACATGTTGTGTGCGAACATTGGGTCATATTCCTATATTGATGCATACAATGCCCTACATTGTGTATACTCACAAAATACAGCTATGCTATGATTAATCAGCCCATTTAATGAGGTTTTAGGTCACAAAAGAGGGCGATAAGATACTGCCAGTCAACCGCAGCCCACCAATTTATAATATCTAACATTTCCTCCTTACTCACAGGGATATCATCAGAATCGAATCGACGCAATGAAATTCTTTTCCATTTTGTTTATTCATACATTTCATCAACGAAACGTTTTAATTAGGCCCCCTCCGCTAACAAATATAGGCGAGATCCTCCTTTGCGTTACAAATGTTGACTACCTCAGATGAAATTTCAAAAGCAGGATAGGACTGACAGCAATCACACCATACATCACCCTGTATATATGTTATGTTCGTCATCTACTTTGTATTTGTTAAAATGTATATGGAGAGGGGCGGATTTAAGTTGTTAAAACTTGTGTCCCGATCCCTTGTGTAATATTATATTACAATAAAATATGTTTAAACAAAAAAAAAACCGCAGTCGAGTGGCATCGCCGTGAATGCTAGCGGCTGACATGTGGTATCCATCGTTAATCTGAGCGTGACATGTGGTATCCATCGTTAATCTGAGCGTGACATGTGGTATCCATCGTTAATCTGAGCGTGACATGTGGTATCCATCGTTAATCTGAGCGTGGAAATATTTCTTTTAACCCTTTACCCAACAGAAGGGCCTTGTGCCAATGCATTCTCTTATATATGCGAGTCGACCATAGGTCGCCTCGCATATATAAGAGAATGCATTGGCTTAACACATTAAAAATTATAAAATTGTTAAATGTAAGAAAAAAATGGTAAAAAGTGTTAAAAAAAAGAATTTTTTTAGGCCAATGCATTCTCTTATATATGCGAGGCGACCTATGGTCGACTCGCATATATAAGAGAATGCATTGGCACAGGGCTAACTGTAACTATCACAATGTGGTCAAGGAGCCGGTTCCAATGATACCCATATTTGTATGGTTCTATTGAGACAGACCGAAGATATTTTAGGCTGTTGAAGCTTTATTTGGCCGGTTTTGGCCGGTTTGTTGGGTAAAGGGTTAACTGAGATAACCAAGTAAATGACCTTAGTTTGCAGCTGCAAAAATGCCTAGTTCGATCTGCATGTAAATAGTTGAAACACGCGAGCGTTTAACGCCCGGCACCATTTTCAATATAATAAATGTTTAAGGTTTATTTAACATACAAGTTGGTCACTGCCGCCATGGAGCCATTTGCAATTTCATCATCATTCATCGATGCAGTGTCATGCCAGAAATAAATACTCTGGTGCGGTTACAATACCGACTTAAGACATATATAATTCATTTAAACAACGCATGAAGAATACGGTTTAGCAGCGAACACGATGTGGTTAGTGTGGTAACATTGACTTGCAGTTGATTACATTAACATGGTCGAGTATGTGGGAATACCGGTGGTCAACCTTGTTAAGGAAGGTCGATTAGAGCATAGCTGTAAGTATTTCCAGGGATTCGGAATTTCCTTTAGCATACATAAATGTGAATTAAACTCCAATAATCTTGTTCCTTTATCTCTTCAGAACAGAAAATATTATGTGTATATGTATATGAATATGATTAACATTGGTTGTAACTTTTAATTAAAGATACTCAATCCGATTCGATGGTCCCCATATCAACAGATTCCAACAGCAACACCATTTTTTTAAATTGCCCAAAAATAATGCTAACCACAGTCAACTAATACAACTATAGTATACTATTGCCCTAAAGCTGTTTTTTTATCAACGTTTTGTTGAACAATTTTAAGTTAGGACTACGTTTAGCTAGTCGTAGTTATAAATTGATTTTCGGTGAAAAACATTGCTCCCCAAATATAATGACTATTATAATTAGTGTAAACAACAAATCATGCGCAGTGTGATTTATCACAATGCACAATCTACAATGTTCTATTTTTAATTATTTAATAACTCTCCAATGACATGATTTCTCTTCACAAAACCATTGTTATGTAAACATTACTGTTACAGTCAGAGTTGCATGGCTGATTAATGTTTAATTTGCACAATAAGATACTAAAATTTGTAAACAATCTTGATATTAAATATTGGAAAAGGTCTAAACTATTGAAAAATATTCTAATAATATTTCGACTAAATATTCAAACTTATTTCATGATTGCAATGTTTGTTGACAAATCACTGTAACAGTTCTGTTTTGTTTACGTAACTAATGGTTTCAATGTGAGACATTTTGTTATTGGAGTGCTTTCAATAATTAATTAGCAACACCGCTTATCTAGTTGGGGTGTGGGCTTTTAGCCCTTTCATGGCGGGAGCTGCGTTGGTGCAGCATTAAAGCATTCTGTGCCAGTTCATTTTTTTATATATGAGAGGCTCGCATACTAGTAGGAAGCCTCGCATATATAAGAATGCACTGGCTTAAAGTGATGTGAAACGTAAATTTAACCTCACAATTGAGTTCCCTGCGTCATTCTGTGGGAAGAGTGAATAAAATAACTCAGATACACGAAATCCCCCATCCTGAAGTCAGTTTGTACACATTATACGGCCATTCGGCTAACTATTTATATTCATCAATCGTCCCGATTAATCTCACCATAATAACACGAAAATACAAACCGATGCGTTGTCTTGTGCAGTCACGGAAATGCCCGAGCACTTCCGACTCGATTGGGATTGAATCCGGTTTCGTTCTCAGAAATGGCTTCTAGGGAGGATGACCGTTCGCTGGAATAGCGTCATGCACATCAGAATATTAAAGCGAAAAACAAATTGACATCGCAATCGGTAGTCAATTCGACAGGGAAGGAATAGAAAGGGAATTGTTGCGTGAAATCACAAACGGAAGAACATTGGCCGAGTTAGTGGCAAAGATTATAATCGAACAGTGATCGAGAGGTAATAATTCCAAAATGTTACTATTTATAGAAAATTGTAAGCGCATTGACCGAATTTTTACATCAATCTGGCCGCAAGCACAGTACCGTGCAGAAAGAGTTGTCTTACTTTTGTAACTCAAAACTGTTTAATTACATTATACCTGTACAATAGTACAAATAATTGGTATTCAATATGCCAGTACAGAACATTTGTTAGCTCATTGGCCATGAAATGTTTTTAATGGCAAATTCTGTTGTCAAGCTTTAGTAAGCACTATTCATGCTGATGGATGATAACTATAATGGAAAGCCTTTTTCACATGTATTAGCTAATTGCACATTAGCGTAAGTGAATTACAATTAAGCGTAATGTATTACACTCAGGTGTAATGCACACATATAAAGCGTACTTCACTTACGCTTAACCGTATGATGTAGATAAAGCATTACTCCTATGAGTAATAGAATTATGACTAGTGTGCTTAAGCGTAATTGATTAAAGTGTGCTTAAGCGTAATTGATTTACGCTTAAGCTCACTTGTCATTTATTTTCATTGATAGATTAATTACACTTAATCATAAATGAATTATGCTTAAGCGATTATACGAGAAGCCGTTTTCACATTTATTCTGCTTAATCGCAAATCATTTACGCTTAAGTGTAAATCATTTGCACTTAAGAGCAAATCATTTATACTTAAATACAAATCATATGCGCTTTAGCGGAAATAGTATGGGAGGCCCTTTTCACATTTATTATTTATTTGCGCTTAAGCGCAAATATTTGTGCTTAAGCATAAATCATTAAGCGCAAATATTTGTGCTTAAGCGTAAATCATTTGCGCTTAAGAACAAATATGTGTCTATCAATTTATTTGCGCTTAAGCGCAAATACCTAACACTCCATTACATCCCTCTGATGTGAATGATTGAGTCCATCTCATATTATATTAGCATGGGCCCATAGTAATAGCCCCATACAGACTCGAAGTTGAAGAAAAAACATATTTCCATATCCATATCAGCATCTCTGTCCCTGGTGTCCCAAGATTTGGTGCCTCACTCCCAGAGCTCATGTATATTTCATTATCTCCTGCCCAGATATATACCATTTCCATGGCCATAAATAGGGAATTAGGGGTTACTGGGGTTTGCTTCCCTCATATGGTGTACTCATTGACTTGAAGTTGGGGAAAAACCCCTATTTTCATAATATCAGCATCCCTGTCCCCAAGAATTTGTGTCGCCATCCCAGAGAAATAGTATATTTTATAAAAGAGACATATCCTACACAGATCTATATCATTTCCATGGTCATAAAACAGATCTTGGGGTTTATGGGGGATTGTTTCCCTCATATGGTGGGGCTATATCAACTTTAGTGATGTGTTTAGGCCTGTGCCATGTAAAATTAATTCAGGGGGGGATCAATGCATATTGATTTTTATTTGCGCTTAAGTGCAAATGATTTGCGCTTAAGCGCAAATATGATCTATTTGCTTAATTGCAAATGATAGAGGTTATTTGCGCTTAAGCGTAAATAAATAATAAATGTGAAAAGGGCCTCCCATATAATAGATCACATTTATGGCAATTTTATGCTAAAGCGCAAATATATTATTAGACACATATTTTTTGCGCTTGAGCGCAATTGATTTACACTAATAAATAATATATTTGAAAAGGCTGTCTCCCATGCGATTTCCTCTAAACTCAAATTTACTCTGGCAATAAGACATCAATCAAACATCGGTTTAGACTCCCCCATATACTATGAGATGGACTCAATTATTCAGACAGAGGAAATCAGTTGGAGTATTTGCTTAAGCATTATTCATATTAATTATGCTTAAGTGTAAATGAGTTCCGCGCTTAAGCGTAAATGAAGTACGCTTAAACGTAATTCATATACACTCTCATTGAACTCCCCTCAAGCTGAAATGGATGCAACCGCATTACTAATGCCAGTAACCTACATCAGGTTATACCAATATACATGAGGTATATGGGGAGCCAAATTAACATTTAATAAATAATAGAGCTTAAGCGATATAATTGAGCTTAAGCGATATAATAAGGGAAGATATAATTGCGATTAAGTTCAATAAGGAAATATCTAATTGCGCTTAGCACAATAAGGAATATCTTATTGCACTTAAGCACAAAAAGGAATATCGTATTGCACTTAAGCGCAATAAGGAATCTCTAAGCGCAATAAGGAATCTTCTTATTGCACTTAAGCGCGATAAGAAATATTCTTATTGCACTTAAGTGTAATTAGAGATTCCTTGATTGGGGGGGGGGGGGGCTTTAGCTCAATTATTTATTAAATGTTAATTTGGCTTCCTCCCATAGAGGTGAGATAGCTGATGAACCCAATTACACTCAAGCGTAATTCAAATGTATTACGCTTATCGTAAGTTAATTATGCTTAAGCATAAATAATTTATGCTTAAGTGTAATTAGCTACTATAAAGTGAATCTGGGATAAGGGGAGTACTCTAAATTGTTCTTTCGACCAGCTGTTTCTACCAATTAAAAAAAATTCTCATTTATTTTGAAACTAATGAAAGACAATGGTATATTTTTTTACTAGTAATATTCATTATAAACTTGTACAAATCTGAAAACAAACAAAATTTTAATATTTAAGAAATTTAGAGTTCCCTCTCTTACAGCAGCAACCACTATGCCAGGAAGACCAATCGATCTAGTTCAGCCCGATTGGGCTATTATAATTTATAGATCGATCGGTGGTTCATGCACTCTCTGCGTTTGAAATATTGCTAATAATTTCCATTTACAGAAGTCAATAATGCCATTGCAGATAACTTCATCTTAAATTCGACCAAATGTGTTGACGTTTGATAAGAAGGGCAGGAATTCCCCGATTTGTTTATTTTCAATCGATGAGAAGCATGACGACCTGGATCAGCTGATCGGTTCGGAGGTGTGCCAATCGTATTTTGCATGCTGTGAATACCCATTCACGCCTAAATTTGCAAACAATCCATATATAACATATACACAAAGTGTACAGTGTGTACACTTTGTTAGTTGCCAATAAATTCTCGACATTTCAATTAGAAAACATGAGATATCGATGCAAAAATCAAGACATAATCACATTATCTAGTTTTGTGTTTTGTTGAATCTACTTTCGGTTTTCGACATGCCGGCTATTGTTTTGGCTGTTCTCTCAACCGTGCGTGCCAGCCGATCGTCGTTTTTCGGGCGGTTCCGATTTCTTCCGAATATAATTCCATGACCTCCACGCGATGATTCGCGCCGAAAATGTGGTTGTATCTGAGAAGATTTCTTACTCTGACCGCAGTTTTCAACAATTTAATACGGGGCGAATACCGCATCAATAATATGCAACCTTGGGGTTTTATTTCTAGTTTTGTATGACCTTTCTTATGGTATATCGGATACAGTTCTGTCTGACATGAAATATATACCCACCGGGAGTGAAGCTAATGACTTTAAAAGGTCAAGGTAAATATTGTTATACCCATGTATTCGTTTATATTATATAATGAAACAGTATTCAGGCATGTGTTCTGTTTATTTAAACACAATAGTGATTTCCCATATGATACTACAATATAAAATATATAATAGTATCATATGGGAAATCACTATTGTGTTTAAATAAACAGAACACATGCTTTATTTCTGTTTCATTTAGGTGTTTTTGATCAACACTAGTGTGTTTTAATAAACGGAACACATTGGTAAATCACTAGTGTTTTTTTAATAAACTGAACACATGCCTGAATGCTGTTTCATTTAGGCGTTTTTGTGGAACACATGTTTTGCATAATAATTTTTTAGAGTGTAATACGCAATCTAGGTGGGATAACATCTCAACATCACGCGCTGCTGATGGAATGAATTTGTCGCCGTGCACAATTGTTAAAATAACTAACTATTTGAAACTAGTCGCACATAATGTACCTATATACATCAACTATATCGCTCACTAACTGACACAAATAGGCATTGCCATATGCATACCATTCGCATATATCATTAGAGTAATTACCCTTGACAAAATTACGAATGTTTTTTTTTTTTAGATGTGCGTGTATAATGAACGGTTAGTGCGAAATTAAATTAAACTTGTTTTTTGGGTCACACTTTTCTCAGTTGTTTTTGATATAACATATTCTAAAGAATCCAAGATGGCCAACTTTCTGTTCATAGATGCACTATATCCAGGTATTTATTCGTTATAAAACCTCAAACTGCAATGAAATGTGGCTGATTGTGCAGATATTGAGCATTTACGCAGGTTTGGAATACATATTTCATATTTAGCCCCGTTGATACAAAATGGCCACCAAAATCCAAGATGGCCGCCTTTGTGTTCCAAAATCCATTTTTATAGCTAAACATCAACTGTATCGCCCATCAACTGACACAAATAGGCATTGCCATATCATTCGCATATATATCATTAAAGTATAATTTCCCTTGACCATTATAAATGTTTAGATGCGAGTGTATAATGAACGGTCCGATAGTACTTTTTTTTACTTTTGCGATTTTCAAGATATCGTCCGTTATTAGATTACAGTGGTATATGGTACTCTACACGTTCCGTGTGTCTCAAATGGGCCTGCTATAATACACAACAGTGTGTGCTATAGGATATTGCCCTAGCAGTATACACCCATAGGGTGCAATAAGCTACTCTGCCGACTGAAATTCGATTGCGCCACGATAGTTATAGACAGTTAAAGATGGCTAACTCTAGAGATAGACGATAAGTTCTGAATACCGTCATTCGACTGGGAGCAGTTGTGCCGAGACTGATGCGATCGCGGAAGCTATTTATGTTCAGACATTTCCGGACCAATGTTTGTGGACATTTATTGCACGCGAACTATTTAAAAGCTGGGGCCTGTTTCATGAAGGCAACTTATGACATAGTTGGGACTTAAAATGGTCATAAGTTCAAACTTCAGTCATAAGTGCGTTTCACGAACAAGGTCTAAACTTAAGATGGTCTTAACTTTGGTCTTAACTTTACGACTGCTGTGAGGTGTCATAAGATAATCTTAAAGTTAAGACCTATACGCTGTGATCCGCAGATGGTCCGAAATGTGGATTGGATCTAGTTCATGTATATATTATTATAAAGACATTTAACTGAATAACATCTTGCTAGCACGGAGGGGCGTTTCAGAAATGGTAGTAATTAATAACCAACTGGTAAGCTATATCAGTGACGTGGCCGGTGGTTGCAAGATTGGCGGGGTGTCCGCTACTAACAGTAAACAGCCAAGACCGGACTATATATACATTTATAATTGCTGTAACAAATAGAATATATTTCCATAGAGTTGGACATCATTTGCGATTCAAATCACCCAATCGCACTGTTAGACAATAATCAATATAGACAATTAGTCCGAACATTTTCACATCTAGGATAATAGTGAATGATTTATACTCAGTTTTTTTTATAAATGCTTATGTCAGCTATTATTATTATTATTATTTACTTGCCTTTCTATATTATTATGTTATAATTTGATTGTAAAATATATTCTATATGTACCCCGTATATATATCGGCAAGATAGTACATAATATGTGTTATTTTATTAATATTATGTATATTATCATAACCCACCCACGCGAATCTCAGATCTTATACACTTAATAAACGTGTGATGCAGATTATAACTATGAAATAAAAAAATATATAGCATGTATACATATAGTATACGGACCACGCGGGCACACCGGAATCCGCGAAAGAACATATCACTGTTAACCGGCCCACAGATCACTGGGGGAATTACTAAAATACCAATATAGACTACCAGTGGTATAGTCTATATTGGCATTTTAGTAATTTTCCCCAGGGGTCTCTGAATCGGCCGTCTGTTCACGTTTTGTTAATTATAAACGCTCTTTATTAGAAGTCGTTGCTTTGGTTTTTATTAAAACATATATTCAAAATGTCGTTCAACATAACGTACTTTCGAAGTTGATATGCAGTTTGTTAACTATAACAGGAGTTTAGCATATTTGTCAACATAACCAGAGCAAATGGCATTAACTTCATTTATATATGGCTTCTACAAGTATGTCTCAGATTGGAAATAAGTCTATTTGGAGCACGATATGAAGTCCTGTTCACATTATAGCAATATAATTAAAGAGCGTTTCGTGTTAGTATTACATGAATGTTGGCAATCAATAAAGAGCGTCTAGTTCAGTGCTTCCATCGTGGTGAATTTTATGTTTATGCCGTCGTGGCGACATATTCGGTTTCTGGTATTATAGATGCTTCAAAGACGTATAATGTAATAGAACCTAATATCTGCATTGAAAGGGGCGAACATATGTCTCTCGTCTCCTTAATGGCATGTTATATGGGTGAAGGTTGACATTCTGAGTTACGATGTATAAGTCCCTTTAATAACTGAAATAATATATTTGAGCTCGTTACGTTTGTTTAAAATATGCACTGGAAGCATTCAGCTATGTGTGGAGTCTGACGCGAAAACATAGTTAGAAAGCGCGCTCGTGCAGTTAAGTATGCACCAGTCATTATACTGATTATCGCCCTTGGATCACAATATCATAATTATTCTTAGACACGCCCTAGTATCTCACCAGACACTGTACCTGGGTATATAACATACACAGAACCAACATGTTCTGCGCATAGCTGTAATAAATTGCCGAGAGCCAGTCTAAAAGCGCGCGAACTTAAAATACTACTTAAGTAGGACTTAATCTTGTTTCGTGAAACGCGTTCTTGAAACGGAAAAGTTACATCATAAGATCCTCCTTAGATCTTAGATTAAGTCCATCTTAAGATCATCTTATGACATTGCTTAATGAAACAGGGCCCTGTTTCATGAAAGCAACTTATGACATAGTTGTGACTTAAGATGGTCATAAGTTCAAACTTCAGTCATAAGTGCGTTTCACGAACAAAGTCTTAACATAAGATGGTCTTAACTTTGGTCTTAACTTTAGGAATGGTGTGTGGTGTCATAAGATAATCTTAAAGTTAAGATCTACGTTGTGATCCGCAGTTGGTCCGAAATGTGGATGGGATCTAGTTCATGTATATATTATAATAAACACATTTAACTGAATAACACCTTGCTAGCACGGAGGGGCGTTTCAGAAATGGTATTAATTAATAACCAACTGGTAAGCTATAGCAGTGACGTGACCAGTGGTTGCACGATTGGCGGGGTGTCCGCTACTAACTGTAAACCACCAAGACCGGACTATATATACATGTCTAATTGATGTAACAAAAAGAATATATTTCCATAGAGTTGAACATAATTAGCGATTCAAATCACCCAATCGCACTGTAGACAATAATCATGTTGAGACAATTAGTCCCAACATTTTCACATCGAGGATAATTGTGAATGATTTATACTCATTTTGTTTAATAAATGCTTATGTCAGCTATTATTATTATTATTATTATTATTATTATTATTTACTTGCCTTTCTATATTATTATGTTATAATTTGATTGTAAATTGTATTGTACATGTACCCCGTATATATATCGGCAAGATAATAATACATAATATATGTTATTTTATTATTAGTATGTATATTATCATAATCTATTAACTATGAAATAAAAAGATATATAGCATCTATATAATATTCGGACCGCGCGGGCACACCGGGATCCGCGAGGAGAACATAATATCACTGTGAACCGGCCCACAGACCCCTGGGGGAATTACTAAAATACCAATTTAGACTATACCAGTGGTATAGTCTATATTGTTATTTTATTAATTTTCCACAGGGGCATGTGAACCGGCCGTCTGTTCACGTGTTGTTAATTACAAACGCTCTTTATTATAAGTCGTTGATTTGGTTTTTATTAAAACATACATGCAGAATGTCGTTCATCGTAACGTACGTTCGAAGTTCATATGCAGTTTGTTAATTATAACAGACGTTTAGCACATTTGTCAACAGAACCAGAGCAAATGGCATTAACATCATTTATATATGGCTCCTACAAGTATGTCTCAGATTGAAAATAAGTCTATGTGGAGCACGATATGAAGTCCTATTCACATTATAAATAAAGAGCGTTTTGTGTTAGTATTCCATGAATGTTGACAATCAATAAAGAGCGTTTAGCTCAGTGCTTCCATTGTGGTGTATTGTATGTGTATGCCGTTGTGGCGACATATTCGGTTTCCTGGTATTATAGATGCGTCAAAGACGTATAATGCATTAGTACCTAATATCAGCATTGAAAGGAGTGAACATATGTCTCGCGTCGCCGTTGTGGCATGTTATATGGGTGAAGGTTCACATTCTGAGTTATGATGTATAAGTCCCTTTAATAACTGAAATAATATATTTGAGATCGTTACGTTTGTATAAAATAGGCATTGCAAGCATGCAGCTATATTTGGATGGGGTCTGACGCGAAATCAGTTAAAATGCGCGCTCGTGCAGTTAAGTATGCACCAGTCATTATACTGATTATCGCCCTTGCATTAAAATATCATAATTATTCGTAGACACGCCCTAGTATATGTCACACCTAGGCATATAACATACACAGAACCAACATTTTCTGTGCATAGCTGTAATAAATTGTCGAGAGCCAGTCTAAAGCGCGCGAAACTTAAATTACTACTTAAGTAGGACTTAATCTTGTTTTGTGAAACGCGTTCTTGAAACGGAAAAGTTACATCATAAGATCCACCTTAGATCTTAGATTAAGTCCATCTTAAGATAATCTTATGACATTTCTTCATGAAACAGGCCCCTGTAGATTGCCTGGGTGGGCAATTCGTCGTCTGGTATACAGGGTCGTGGCTACATAGTGAGAGGGGGTGTTCGCCTCGAAATGTCCAACTACACCCCCTTAAACACCAAATGCTCTTTGGGTTTAAACATTCCAACTGGTACCTCAAACTTTCCAAAACCAAAGTTTGGAGATAGCACCCCACCCCCCCCCCCCCACACCGTATAACCATAAGGTTAGTTTGGTTAAAACAATTATAAGCACAGGCTTATCATCAGGGATGTGGCGAATGGGGTTTGTGTGTTGTCTACCCCCCCCCCCCCCACACACACACTTTGGTCAAAATGTTTAGCAATTGGAAATTTCATGCCCGACAACATTAATCGTACACTATATATAGGTTTCAATTGTTTGAATTACTAAACTAGTAAAGGAATGTGTTGTTTTAGACAAACAGCAGCAACCGAAAATCAACTATAGGGGCGTCAGGTTAGAAATTTCGAACTGTTTGAATATTTGAGATACCAATTGGAAAGTTTAAAACATGGAAGTTTGGCCCGGTTCAATTACGGGGCGGGTGCAGTTGGAAATTGCACGATGTATCCCCCCCCCCCTCACAGACCACCTAGCCACCCCGAGCCTCGTCGAATGTGGGATATAGTCAATTATCAGCTGTGTATGTGACCTATAGATAATATATATTATAAAATTGTATTACCCACGAATTAAACTTTTGATAAGAATTATGGCCTAGCCCAAAGCTCGCAATCTCCTCTATGTTATTCCATGTGTGTGTGGGGAGATGGGGTGAAATGAGATCAATTATATTGATTCTTTCCTATTTCCAAATTTCCGTCGGCTGTTTACAAAGCAGATATGTCATATAGGAAAGGTATCACAAACGCTCTTTATCAAATATGTTTTAGAAATAGTGACAATTTTCTATAGAGAATATTATTTTTATTGAGTTTATGCCCACGCCCATATGTCGTGATTTTCTATGCTGTCCAAATTGTTGTCACGTTTTTTGTTTTGCAGGGGTGGGATGACCATTGTACAGCATACTGTATATATGACATACACACCCATAACGATGACACCCCTTAATACGAGTGTGCTAATGCAAACGTAGTTATATATACCCATGGTACGACATCCGCATAAAAAAAATTAAAAACTTACTAACAAATATTTGTCATTTCCCTTTGAATCGCAAAATGACCCGTGTGTGTCCTGATGACATCGCCGATTTATTTTGATTATTGCCACACGTAGAGAGCGGTGGTCGATAATATAAGAGTTATGTCGGCTCACATAAACAAAATCGCCGCCTGATCATTGCCCTCAGTGGATTAACTCGACGTGAATGCACGGTCGCAGTCATGCATCGATCCATATACTTATATATACTTATATTTCTGACACCGCCACTCGTCAGTAAACGCAAAGCTCGTCATTTTAAGAGCCTGCGATGTACTCATGTTCGAATTCACATCGTGGAACTCATACAAGTCTAAGATCCACATGCGAATATAAAGCCACTGACTATAGACACTAAGATACATGCGCCGATTCGCCCACCCCACCCCAGCCGCCATCGAGATTCCCCCGTCACACAATAATGTCAACTCGGACTCTGCTCTTTCTCGATAACCTCTCAATGTCTTACATAAAGATAGCACAAGCCCACATTATTTTGTTCCGGACTGTAGAAAATTGTCTATAACCAGTCTAAATGAGCGGGAACTTAACTTGCTACTTAAGTAGGACTTAATCTTGTTTTGTGAAACGCGTTCTTGAAACGGAAAAGTTACATCATAAGATCCACCTTAGATCTTATATTAAGTCCATCTTAAGATAATCTTATGACCTTGCTTCGTGAAACGGGCCCCAGGCCACTGGACGCTGCATGGTAGACAAATCTTTAGGAAATTACAAAAAAATATATCTTTATCTAAAGCACCCCATTTATAACTCCCGCAACAAAGTCGTGGGTGCATGGTGTATACGGTGACCGGCTTAGTCAGTCCGTTCGTCCGCCGATACGAGTTTGGACGCAGTTTCTCAGTCGTCTGGTAATCATTTTCCGCGAAACGGTCAACAAAATGGGAACCTGTGCACCTGCGATTTTAATATCGGTCAGACTTATTTTCGCAGAGTTATTGGCCTTTACTTGTTTTACCAATTATTTGCGGTGAATATTGTTTTTGTTACTTGTGCAATTAACTGCAATGGGAATCTGTTATTTTATTGTTTTAACCCTTTACCCAACAGAACGGCCCTGTGTCAATGCATTATCTTATATATGCGAGTCGACCATAGGTCGCCTCGCATATTTAAGAGAATGCATTGGCTTAACATATTAAAAATGATAAAATTGTCAAAGAATGTAGAACAATATTATAAAAATTGTTAAAAAATGTAAAAAAAATTATAAAATTGTTAAATAATTGTAACCATAACAATGTGGTCAATGAACCGGTTCCAATGATATCCACATTTGTATGGTGTTATTGAGACAGACCAAAGATATTTTAGGTTGTTGAAGCTTTACTTGGGCGTTTTTGGCCGTTTTGTTGGGTAAAGGGTTAACTTAATGTTTACAGACATTAAAACATCTTTGTTTTAAAACCAATTGGGGTGGGTTATCATTCCCATTGGGGCAGTCCAACATTTAACTATATTAGGCTCAGATTAAATATATTAAATTAGTACTTACCATACTGGCGGCCGCGACAACAGCCAAGAAGAGAGTTCTACCTGTTGATAAAGATAAAACATAGACTTGTACTAAATTATTGCTGTGCAAATTGTATTGCTAGAACATATGAAAGTCAGAATTAATCAAATTTTATTATCGCGATTTTAAGTGAGTATCAATTTAATTTTTATTATTTTCATAATGTCGAAAATAATTCCCGAGTGTTTTCAATGTGGTATTTGATGAAAATCTCTCCAGAAAAAGTTGAGAATAAGCACTACCCGTGTTGATCAATAGACCCAACAATCATGAACTTAACTGATCGGCTTGTTGTTTCTATTGGGAACAAAGTGGGTGCAATTAGACACGAAATCAATTTTACCACGCAAGCAGGCAAGCTTGTGACAGTATGTGTCCATTTTTAAACATTTGCCCCATGTCGGCTAGATGGAGGCTTGTTAACAAACCACGCATGCATATCAAATTTCAACTAAAAAAACATCTAGTGGATTGTTCATCGTTAAATTGGACAAACTAATGTTGCTAGTCTTTTGATCCAGTATTCATGACTATTTGTGTGCTTTGTTACTTACCGATCAGATTTATATATTTCGTTATGAGCGTTTAACTTTATTGTTTTATGACTAGCGGCGGAAGTGCTGACAAAAATTAATCTTCCCGGCAATTCGCCACCCGTTACTTATTTTGATACCTCTTCTTGAATTAGCCGTGGACAAATATGGCCCTAATAGTATATAATGTCACCAAACCATAATTACATGTAGTTCTACTGCTCCGAGATCAATTCAGTACAAAGGTCGGAACAATTTTCCTCCATATACGCGCAGTGATATTTGTGGCTCGTGTTGGTTGAAAAATAACAACATCTCTATTGGTGTAATTTCTGTTAAAACATCTCTGAAGTATGAATGTATGCCAGGCAATTTGTGTCAAAATGCACCAGTATCACAAAATATGATTCATCTGATATCCTAGGGAATGATGGAAATATAGCTTACAGTGTAAATTTTTGCTTAGATATGTTACAAAGTACCAATTGTGCATGAAGTATTTGTGCAATGGGGGGGGGGGGGGGGAAATAGACAGCCTTATACATTATGATCCAGCTCACATTACCAACTAGGCCATACCAAAAAATAGTCAAAAAAAGCAAATGGCCACATATTTATGTTCAACTGTTGGAGGGTGCCTTCTACTGAATGGATTTGTAGCTAAAACAGCGAGTTATTTTATAACATGACGGTCCCTCTCGTCATGGAATCCTAATCTATAAGATTAGACAATTATATGTGTTTGCCTTATTAGTTTTGATTTCTGGTAATTAGCATATTTTTTCCCTCAGTTTCCAGTTAATTTTCTCAAATATATCTTCTAAAAATACGGATGTGATGTCCAAAATGTTTTCAATCTTATATCCTTGTGAAATTTCATGTCAATTGGAAACAGCCTTGCAAAGGCTGGCATTTATCTGAGAGAGAGAGGGTATAAAAGCTCATTCGGCCATCTTTGTCACGTTTAGGATATCCTTAAAACACTTCTATAAATTTCAGATTTTGTATTTCTAACATAATCTACCATGAATTATACGCATGAAATGTTGCATCAATGGGTTTCGTTGCTTTGATTACTAATAAAGTTAACACAATCCTTGATTTTGACTATATCAAATATGGGTTGAAAATGTGTTGGAAATTCATTAAGAGGGAGGTCAAGTGACCAGTTTTGGAATGCTAATGTCCATGCAAATCTGCAGATCAAAAGTTACAGAGTTGCACAAACTTCTGAGTGACTTGATGTGGTATTGAAAACCAATATTTATCTGGCGGGTCCGCTTGGAACTTGCTCCGTTATAATGCTGGTGTATTTATTTTTGAATTTTATATTGATTTTTCAAATGTAGGTCAAGTGATGTACATGTAATTGCCGAACAAAATTCTCAAAAATATATTTATTGCAAATTTCTATAATTTATCAATCGGACCCGCCAGATAATTACCTGTTTCCAATACAACATCAAGTCACACTCACAAGTATGTGCAACTCTAACTTTTGCTCCGCAGATTTGCATGGAAATCCCTATTAAAAACTGTTGACTTGACCTCCCCCTTAAGGGGATGCGAAAGTCTATTTCATGAAAAATGACAGGAAACTGGCCGACAAAATTGGTATTTTTCACATAAAAGCAGACATAAATAGATATACCATAGAGATAATATATAGAGCATATATCGTTAAAGGGGGTGCCACCAATAGATGCGAGCTAAAAAGCTTTTTGTACCAGAAAAGTGACTTTTAACAGTATAACTGCAATATTATGGCATTGTTTTGGCATTCAAATGTGAAAAACTATAACTTCAATAGTATCATTAGGCAGCCCATTATAATAAGTGACATACCATGAAGAGCCAAGGAGCAATACTTTAGATTAATGTTCACTGTATCGTTCGAAAAACGTCGGCTAAAACGTGTCAGTTTTCCTTGGGAGCCAGTCGCCATATTTCTATTGTAAACACATGTTCATGATGTTGTTCCCATTTTTGAATTCGTGGCAGATACATGAAAATCGACCACGAAAGCAATTCGATCCTTCAATCGGGCAATTGTATGATGTGAAATCGATGCTTACAGTTTGTTTAAGTTGTTGGAATTAATTTCATTGCTTGATTACCCACGATTTATGATGTTGTGCTGTATACAGATGAAAATGTTGATATTCTATTTTATAGCATTCGTTTTATCCAATCAGATGTGAAAAAATCACTACACATGGGCAGAGTTTATCTTACCACACCTGAAATCACACTGGTTCAGAGATCTATGCCTTCTTCAGTACACAAGTTAGTTTGCCATTTGCAAGCATCATTATTCTGACTTAATAGTAATAATACATCACATACAGCTATATTTCTCTCAATTTCATTTACAGTATGGCACTGCCAGTTATGTTTTATATTTGTTTCTTATACATGTAATGATCCACATCCACTATCATTAATGCAGCAACTTTAGCTATTATAGTCTCACATACCAAGAAAAATAGTTCATAAGAATGTAAACAATGCAAATGGAGGACATTTTCTCATTATTCAGGATGACAGTACTATTTTCACAGGCAGGATATTTGGGAAAGTTCTTGTTTCTCCTCAAAATGTTGTCTCCTTGGCTCTAGCCAGATTCTTATAGGACCATTTTGACTTCATTTTGTGCAAAAAGTTAACCATTGGAACTGGAGAAACGCCGTTTGGGGACATGATTTTGTATCACTCTATGTCGAGTAAATTATAACAGCTAAAATTGCTCTACTAGTGGCAAGATCATTGTTTATTATTGATTAGTATGTGTGAAAAATATGAAGTTTATCCATTCTATGGCTTGTGAGTAATTGTTGATCATCTGGAGGTAAGGTGCAATCCACGGTGGCCATCTTGCCCAAACTTGACCATCCCCTTAAGGGGATGGAGAAGTCTTTCATAAAAATGTATGGAAACGGGATGAAATAACTGGCTTTGTTATTTTGTTATACAAAAAAATCAGACAAACATTTATAACCGCATTCAAAAGCATACACGATGGACTAACATGAAATTAGTACTTACCGATCATAATGGCGTTAGCGGACGGACGAAACTGATCAGGACCGGTGCAGTCGGATGAGAAACCAAAAGTGTTGTATTCTGGTTCACATGTGAAGCCTAAACTTATTGGCTTGAACGAGCGATACGATTGGCTGATTCAACACAGGCCACGAGGTTGAGCGACACGACTGAGTGAACGGCCTCACGGGGTTTGCATCAATAAAAACGCGTGTGAATTGTTCGTTAATCCGACACCCAATTCATGGCATGTTCTGTTTGTACTCTTGAACAAAATTGAGTCACGCACGTTGCATTAGTATGTAACAAGGAACGCGGCAACCAGGGATGTGTAGGTACTTGATAACCGGGGTGTGTGGGATGATGGCATGGGTGTATTGCAATTATGACAAAGGTGTAGGGAACTGACGACAGTGGTATAATGAACTTATGACAGGGGTTATAGTGCCATGCCGACAGGGTTGTCAAGAGGTGATCAGAGGGTTGTAGGGGCAATGGGACCTGGCCACATGGGTGCAGGCAAATTATAGGGACATGGTGACAGGGATGTAAGAAGGGTGTATGAACATGGTGTAGGGAGATGACAGGGTGTATGGACATGACGACTAGAGTGTAGGGATATGATTACAGGGCTGTAGATAAATGGTGCCTGGAGATATCAGGGGTGTATGGACACGACGACGGGTGTATGGGCGTGGTGACTGATGGCGTAGGCAGGGATCTGGCGACTGAGGAGGGTTGTGGTGTCTCTCCACCAACGTGGTCAACATTTTAAATAGTTGGAAATGTCATACCTACATTAACACAACATTAGTTGAAATTTTCACACAAACAATATATCCAACAATTTATTAATAGGCACTTAGTATTTTTACTTTCGCACATTTTCCTTCTTTTGATAAAAAATTGACTGAAATGGCAAACAGTGGGAGGGGTGAGATTGGAAATTTCCAATAATTGGAATTACTGAGTGCTGCTAATAAACAAGACGCCAATTGTTCTTAACAACATCAGTTGGCCCCATCACTATCCGAGATAAGTCACCAAAACTCACCAACATCATATCAAAATCAGTTTACCACCATCACTATCCGAGTTAAATCACCAAAACTCACAAACATCATATCAAAATCAGTTTTCCCCATCACCGTCCGAGTTAAATCACCAAAACTCAACAACATCATATCAACATCAGTTTATCCCATCACTATCCGAGTTAAATCACAGAAAACTCACCAACATCATATTATAATAGAAGACAACACTTGATGAAAGGGGAATTTCAATATCGGACATTCAAGAAGAATGTTCTAACTTTTACATAATCAATAAACACAAAGATTGGGGGTTAATATTCCAGATCTATGGACAAAGCGCATGCGAAAATGTGTGCATTGTTTTTATTTCGTTTCAAACTGTTCTTCATTGTGATACGCTCACAAATTACAATTTTGCAAATTTGAACGAAAACTGCTAATAAACTGCGCATTCCCAACAGTTTACTGCATAAATCTATTATATAATACACACTGAGATATATATTATTTATCTTGGAGCTTATGTCTGTCTGTCTGTATACATGCATGTATGTATGTTGGAGACTCGAAAACTGCTCACCCGATCCGACTCGAATTGTGTATGTAGGCCTACTTTGATACCGGGAACAATATGGGCGGGTCCCATTTCACGTGCTACCGTGTCCCTGACCTTGACATTGACCTTGACCTCGCTGATATAGGCATGTTTCTGGACCGATGAAACAATAATTGTTTTCCCTAAATAGCCCGGATGAAGTCGGGTATATCAGCTAGTATATAATACGCAGTGAGCTCTATATAATACGCAGTGGGCTATATATATACTATGCATTGAGATATAAACTAACTATATGTTAACAAAATAAACTATACCGTTCTGCGATTCGTCCAGATGACCCAAACACCGCGAAAATGAAAAACAATTAGCATTAGTTTGTCCTACCAACATCAACAGAAATTCAACATGACTCATCAGAATCATAACATATTAGCAGGACAACTTGCCCGGGTGGACCAACTGATATATCATGTGTCCTTGCGTGTGACATGAAGCGCATACATTTACATACACGTATGTATCCACCGCCACTACCTCTATTGCCTACAGAGAGCCTGCCAGACGAAAGTATCTTTATTTCATAGGCGATGTAATTATACATGGGAATTTCGCAGTTAACTAGGGATCTTAATCAGCCTAAATACGTGGTAACTAGGGATCTTAACAAGCCTAAATGCGTGGTAACTTGGGATCTTAACCAGCCTAAATACGTGGTAACTAGGGATCTTAACCAGCCTAAATGCGTGGTAACTAGGGATCTTAACCAGCCTAAATACGTGGTAACTAGGGATCTTAACCAGCCTAAATGTGTGGTAACTTGGGATCTTAACCAGCCTAACTACGTGGTAACTAGGGATCTTAACCAGCCTAAATGTGTGGTAACTTGGGATCTTAACCAGCCTAAATGTGTGGTAACTTCGGATCTTAACCAGCCTAAATGCGTGGTAACTTGGGATCTTAACCAGCCTAAATGCGTGGTAACTAGGGATCTTAACCAGCCTAACTGGCTAACAATGGATCTGCGTCTTCGTTCTGAAGTATCTTTAAAGACATATTATGGACTTGTTCGGTGTGTGAAATTGATCATTTTTAACTCAGGCGCTATGCCAACCTGTGGAATGTAGCATTATACTAACGTCGCCGAAAATTTCAAATAAATCGACCGTACCGCTTCATAGAAAACATTGTCTGAACTACGCCCATTTGTAAAGGTCTTCATGTAAGAAAAAAAATTCAGGTTTGGAGACAAATCCATCTATGAAAGTTAAATTAAAGCATGTCAACAGGCATATTTACAAATGGAATATGTAAACCGCAAGGTGGGTTTCAAAAGTTTGAGTTTTAACCATTTTTTTGCTGGGGGGTTGGTAATCATTGTAGCTTGTGATGACGAGGAGGAGTAGAAGGGCAGGATTAACTTATTAATGAAGATAGCATATTATTATGGTATATATGATTGGTCCTCATTACTAGATTTATATGCGGCTTGGACAGAGCACATGGGATAACGATCCAACAAAAATAGAAACCCCAATTTTGGCAGGGAATTTCAGGATGAAATCAAATATTCTTCCGAAAAGGCCAGGCAATTTCCAGAATGGTCAAAGAGAAAATTTTGGAAATAAACGATTTGGTCCATTTGGTAATGTTAGTAACAGCACCATTGAATCAAAAGGTGAAGTTTGGTATTGTCCTGATTATCAGAAAGGGCTCTGTTCAATCCCAAATGCTCATTACAAGTTTCTCAGTGGTGAAATGAAGAATATGGCACACATTTGTTCAGTTTGCTACCAGAGGGAGAGGGCACAACAAAATCACCCATAGTCCACTGACAAGCAATGGCAATTAGAAACTACAAGGTTTCAAACTTTAAAAAAAAGAAACATACTTAATTTCTGACAACGACGTGGAATGTGAGAATCCATCTGGTAGCAATATTGACAATAATGATGGGCCAAATTATCACATTGATAAATTGGACATTAATGCAAAGGGGCAGAAACACATAATGGAGTGACTCCCAAAATAATTTAAGTGCACAATGAAGTTTTTCAGTCTGGCCGTTGTAATGATGTACCCGACATCGTCCGGGCTATTTAGGGAAAACATTTATTGTTCCATCGGTCCAGAAACATGCCTATATGAGCGAGGTGAAGGTCAAGGTCAGGGACACGGTACCATGTGAAATTGAACACGCCCATATTGTTCCCGGTATCAAGTAGGCCTACATACACAATTCGAGTCGGATCGGGTGAGCAGTTTTCGAGTCTACAACATACATACATACATACAGACATAAGCTCCAAGATAAATAATATATATCTCAATGCGTATTATAAAGGTCTCAATTCGTATTATATAATAGATTTGTGCATTAAACTGTTGGGAGTGTGCAGTTTAAAAGCAGTTTCGTTCAAATTTGCAAAATTGTAATTTGTGAGCGTATCAAAATGAAGAACAGTTTGAAACGAAATAAAAACAATGGACAGGTTTTCGCATGCGCTTTTTCCATAGCTCTATAATATTAACCCCCAATCTTTGTGTTTATTGATTCAGTAAATGCTACAACATTCTTCTTGAATTTCCGATATTGAAATTCCCCTTTCATCAAGTGTTGTCTTCTATTATAATATGATGTTGGTGAGTTTTCGGTGATTTAGTATTGGATAGTGATGGGACAAACTGATGTTGATATGATATTGGTTAGTTTTTGGTTATTTAACTCGGACGGTGATGGGGAGCGCGAGTGAGTATGGTTTATCACTCCCAAACAAGACGCACACCGGACGTCTTAATTATGAAGACACAAGTGATATGATCTATCCAATTTAGATGATAAAAAATATAATCCCAGTGATAACGGGACGATTAATTAAATGTGTTGCAAGGGATTAAGTTCAACAGTAAAACGTCAAACTCTGAGATAGTGGCTGTAACAAATATATGAAGATAAGAGAGCTGACCCATCTATATCAGACTTGCGGTGAGCAAAGTTATATTTAAAACGTATTCACAGGGACGTGTCTGTAATGTCTCCGTTGAGGTGTAATACTTGGAATTTATAACTACACCTCCTTTCAAAAATGTCTTAACTTGGGAAATTCTATTTGCACCCTCTATCCACCTGTTGTAAATTTCTAATCGCTAACCAGACACAACTGTAAGGTTAGGACAACTGATACCAATTTAGTCACGACCAATTTCACACCACTATAAATAGTGGTTGAAATATTAAACTATGAAATCATGTGCAACCTATTTTCGATGCGAAATCCCCAGCTGCATGATGGTGTGTTAGGCTTGAAACTTCCAACCAAATGTTGAATATTTTAACCAAAGTTCGGGGGGGATGTGTCACCGCATCTGTGCGCATATACACGTAGAACTCATTTCGTCAATGTTTCAATGTTTCTCCAGCTGCAGGATACATGTAATTTGCATGGAGGGTGTGCCCACTTACTACATTGTTCAGCATAATAGCAGAACATTCTGCAAAAATATAAATTGTATTAATTTATGCGTGAGAAATCGAAGTGACATTGACGAAATTAGTTCAATATACAGCTTTTTCATCGAAATTAGTTTTATTTTGTTCGACATTTTTTTCCCCATACAGAAGTATGTCAATTGCAACAGTTTCGTGTTGTGGTTAAGAGAGTCGCGCTTGTGTTATGTACGTAAGCAATAAACGGACAAGCGGGACAACCTGATAATTGGAGCGTCGAATGCGGGTTCGTTGGTTTCTTGGTAAGAAAACCAAAGCGCAGCGTCTTAGCCATTAAGAGCCATCAAAAGAACAAAAGAAAGTAGGGTCCGTATCGCCTAACTCGGTTAGTGATGGGGCAAACTGATGTTGATATGATGTTGGTGAGTTTTGGTGATTTAACTCGGACGGTGATGGGGTAAACTGATGTTGATATGATGTGTGTGACTTTTGGTGATTTAACTCGGATAGTGACGGGACAAACTGATGTTGATATGATGTTGTTGAGTTTTGGCGACTTAACTGGGATAGTGATGGGGTAAACTGATGGTGATATTATGTTGGTGAGTTTTGGTGATTTAAATTGGACAGTGGTGGGGCAAACTGATGTTGATATAATGTTGATGAGTTTTGGTGATTTAACTAGGATAGTGATGGGGCAAACTGATGTTGATATGATGTGTGTGACTTTTGGTGATTTAACTCGGACGGTGATGGGGTTAACTGATGTTGATGTGATGTTGTTGAGTTTTGGTGATTTAACTCGGATAGTGATGGGACAAACTGATGTTGATATGATGATGTTGACTTTTGGTGATATAACTAGGATAGTGATGGGGCAAACTGATGTTGATATGATATTGGTGATTTAACTCGGATAGTGATTGGGCAAACTGATGTTGTTATGATGTTGTTGACTTTTGGTGATTTAACTAGGATAGTGATGGGGCAAACTGATGTTGATATGATATTGTTGAGTTTTGGTGATTTAACTCGGATAGTGATGGGACAAACTGATGTTGATATGATGTTGTTGAGATTTGGTGATATAACTCCAATAGTGATGGGGCAAACTGATGTTGATATGATGTTGGTGACTTTTGGTGATTTAACTCGAATAGTGATGGGACAAACTGATGTTGATATGATGTTGTTGAGTTTTGGTGATTTAACTCGGACGGTGATGGGATAAACTGATGTTGATATGATGTTGGTGAGTTTTGGCGATTTAACTCGGATAGTGATGGGGCAAACTGATGTTGATATGATGTTGTTGAGTTTTGGTGACTTAACTCGGATAGTGAGATGTAGGTATGACAATTCCAACTATTGAAAATGTTGACCACGTTGGTGGAGAGACATCACAACCCTCCCCAGTCGCCAGATCCCTACCTACGCCAGTAATGTATTAAATTATTCAATTATTTATTCACTCAAATCGTCAAATATGACACAATAGAGCGTGGTGGAATACAGTGCATATAATTTATGTGCAAATTACAAAAAAAAGTGGTGCGCGGTGAAATTATACATATTATAATAACACAGTTGATTGAGAACAGCCCATGTTTGTGCAAATGTCGGCTTTTAATGTATTATGTATATAGTATGCCTCAGGAGTTTTTGAATAAAATCAGGACCCGTCTAATGAAAAGAGATAGTTTTTTCAAGGTTTTTTGTCGTTTACAGTTAAAACGTTCGCTTAATTTGATGGTATCTGGTCGAAAATTATAATATTTGTGGATGTATTTGACTCGCATGTATTTTAAACACGATCATTGCAATATTACGTGGAATTCGTTCCCTATATTTGTACCGCATAGAGTACATAGTCTATTGGAATAATCTGAGTTAATCTATACACCAGATTCGATTGGTAAGTGGTGGTTGCGGGTAAGAGTATTTGGACGGTGTCGTTTTTCACGAAAGAGAGGAATCTTTCTTTGGTGAAGTCGTGTTTTATAATTTTGTAAAAAGCATACTTATTTGAATTACATAATGTTCCTCTCCATTCTTGAATGAATAGGTCTTCCAGCCTACACTTGACAGACTTATTAAATCTGTCGAGACAAGATAATGTGTGATTGATCCATAAACCCCCATACCCAGTTCATTGCATATTTTCAATCCATGGGTTGTTAACGTTAGATGAGTTGTAATAAGTGAATAATATATAATACAGTATAAATGGTAGCATATTGCAGTTCATTTGTATCAGTTTCCCCCAGTACATTAAATTTCTTAATTTGATTTTCATAGTAATGGGGAATATTCCTAGTTCCCCATAAACGAATGCTGAAGGTGTAGATTTTTCAGATTAAGCAAAAAATTTAGAAACCGTAGTTCTATTTTCTGGAAGCAGGATTGATTTTCAAATGAACAAATTTCTGCTCCGTATTTTAGAATCGGGATAATGATTTTTCGTAAACTTCGATTGTGCTCTCTACGGTTAAGCTATTGGATATCTTCTGATTAAGTAATGCGTACATCGCTCTTTTAGCTCTTTCGCAGCGCATGTTTCTGTCAAGAGAGAAGGAGCCATTGCTATGGAAAGTAGTTCCTACGTATGTATAATTTTTCACTGTTTCAATGTTACTGTTGCCGATTAAAAAAATATTAGTACGATTTTTCTTGCAGTTTCTTCCAAATATTAGTACGTTAGAAGCAAATTTGATTTTTGAGACAGTGCACATTTGTTTGGATTGGGTGGGATTCGAACCCCGGCCCATGACGGCGAGCGCGCCTTGTGATTTGAGTCACAAGGCGCGCTCGCCGTTATGGGCCGGCGTTCGAATCCCACCAAACTCCGACGTCAATACCACACGGCCACCGAAGCAACCCAAAAAAAAGGAAGCTCAAATGGCCGCTGTATTCTGACGTCGCACTTTGGACACTATATGCACATGTTAAGGTCTCTATAGTATAAATCAAGCCAAAATCAGGGCACGCATGGTCACTAGGTCGATTTCCATTTATTGAATGTTCCGAGTTAATCTCATTATTGTGTGAGTGATTGTCGTGGGAATGAGCGGGCCCTGAGAAGTTAAACACCGCACTTTAAATCCGGTTTTGAAATTGTTCGAATTCATGCATTTCCTCAGGTATATCAGTTAGTTTATTTTCTGGTAGACATAGGTGTTCGTCAAAGTCACAATTAATTGTTTCAAGACCTGGATGCATGGAAATTATATCGCGCGAAAATGTCAGCGCAAACGATAAATCAATTTTACTCCACCGGTCTCATTTTGAGTGACTATAAAACAGCAAATTGTGGAAATATTTACAATCGGTACATTGAGCATAACGGACTCTTTTTGTCAATGATTGTATAGACAATGCGGGGAATATAATACCAAACAACAATGCCGTCTCTTGTTATGGCATAAGTTCGGACTTTATTTCCTATAATAGTATTATACAATATTTAAAGAAATCTTTGGCACATTTCTCAACTATTGATGCACAAAAAATATCTAGATTACAGTTCCCGCTTATTCCCTTCCAAATAGACCAGCTTGTGAGAGAACCCAGGAGACCAATATATAACACGCTTCAGGGTGAATCTAAAAATAACCGTCTAATGACAAAATGGAATAAGGAACTACGTGTAGATTATAATTTACAATGGTCCCACCCCCCCTCGCTCGATGCCACAATGGTGGTCAAAAACGTTTGCGATACCTTTTAAATGTTTCCATGACACAAAGTATAGATGGTTCCAATACAGAATAACACATAGAATATTGGGAACCAACAGTTTGTTGAAAAAAATAGGAATTTCCGGAGATGAATCGTGTTCCTTTTGTAAGACAGAAAAAGAAACTATTTTGCACATATTCTACGATTGTAGAATCATTTAACCCCTCTGGGCTGAAGTTAAAACATGGATTCTCCCTTCTACCTATATTGTCATAGACCTGACCCCAAATCTGATCATACTTGGCCACGGTACAACAGGAGGAATGGAACCACTTTTATCACTTGTCCTTATAATAATAAAATACAATATATATAGATCAAAACTCAAAAATGAATTACCCACATTACCAAGTATACAAGCAGAAATACGATTTTATTATAATATTGAAAAGACACATTACTATAGTAACTGCAGACATACTATCTTAGAAAGTTGCTGGTCTAAATGGAAGGGTTTACTAGACAAATAATGTATATATATCTGCGGTATATATTTCGTCAATCCAAATCGCTTGGTATTCAAACGTGCTCATAAATATATATGGTCACAATGTACTGTTCAAGTATTTAGTTCGTACATTATCGTGTGCGATATTTCATGCACAATTACTCGTATTTGGCCAGAGTACTAACATGTTGTTTTCAATTATACATGTTATATTTAAACGATGCAAAAACTCGACAAAACAAATGTGAGATTCACATTTCCTTCATATACGGATTAAACTTTTAGCCTGAACATGAACCTCACATTAAAATACAAGTAAGATGTTTTGCATAATATACCACAATTTTACTTTTCTCAATGAACTCACGTAAAGACGTTATTTTCTCCCAACTATATTTATTTTCTATATCATTAACTATCCTTCTATATATGTTTAATATATACATATACCCTTTCTTTCCTCTTAAAAAAGAACAAGTGATTCAGTTAAACTGAACGTATATTACGTACCAAAAATTGTTTCAAGACCCTCATAAACTAATGCTGATGTTTCATGTTGATTCATGTTTTCATCGTTGTGGGTGTCCGCCATATTTGACAATGTTTGTGTTGTTGTGGACGGGGCTACGGATTTGAATGTTCAGAATTAGGAATTCAACTGGTGATAAAACTCACGAATTTTATAGTTTTGTAAGTCCATATATGTTTCCATGAGCACATATATATACTTGTCTCAAACTTCGTGTTTTGCGGTTTATTACTGCTACAATGTATTTATAGTGTTTCGTGAACTATTCTTCGGTCTTCGGTATGAGTTGGTTATCACTTATGGAATTAGATTGGCATACTCACACTTTGGTGGATGAGCTTACTTCAAGTGAGCCTTCTCAAGTTAAATCGTATTGCATGTGTATATATGTCGTCATTTAAATGGCATCTCCCTACACCATGTCCATACACCCTTCTTTCATCCCCTGTCATCGTGTCCCTATAATCTGCCTACACCCATGTCGTCATGTCCATACACCATGGCATCTCCCTACACCATGTCCATACACCCTTCTTTCATCCCCTGTCATCGTGTCCCTATAATCTGCCTACACCCATGTCGTCATGTCCATACACCATGGCATCTCCCTACACCATGTCCATACACCCTTCTTTCATCCCCTGTCATCGTGTCCCTATAATCTGCCTACACCCATGTCGTCATGTCCATACACCATGGCATCTCCCTACACCATGTCCATACACCCTTCTTTCATCCCCTGTCATCGTGTCCCTATAATCTGCCTACACCCATGTCGCCAGGTCCCATTGCCCCTGCAACCCTCTGACCACCTCTTGAAAACCATGTCGGCATGGCACCATAGCCCCTGTCATAATTTCATTATACCACTGTCGTCAGTTCCCTACACCTTTGTCGTAATTGCAATACACCCATGCCATCATGCCCATACACAGGGATGTGGATACAGGGGGCTGTGTGGGTGTCTCACACCCCCCTCAATTTTGGTCAAAATTTCATTTCACACCAACAATGGGTTGAAAATGTTCTTGTCGTTTGATTTTCAAACAATTTATTGGGGGAATTAATTGTTTTTGGACCAATATTTGCATATTTTCCTATTTTTTGTCAAACTTTTGTACTGAAATTGTCATCAGTTGGAAACTTTCCAACCTTAGGGGGTGACAGGTTGGAAATTTCCAACACTTGGAAAGATTGTGTCCTGGTCCTCCCCGTGGCTAGTCAAAACTGCTACTAAATTTAAGAAAACAATATTGCCATACATTTGGTAAACATTGTCATTGGAATTGTCATCATTTGGAAATGTTCCAACCTAAGTGGGGGGTGTCAGGTTTGAAATTTCCAACTCTAAGAAGACTTAAGGCTAGGATTTTGCGATTTTCTTGTTCAGATTTCAAAATTTTCGAACACCGGGCCGAACCATGGTCGGCCCGGTGTGTCACTGTCCCTCCCCGTGACCAATACAAAACTGCTAATTAGTTTAACAAAACAATAGTTTAGTACATTCGGTCAAACTTGTGGACTGAAATGGTCATCAGTTGGAGAATTTTACAACCTAAGAAGGAGTATGAGGTTTGAAAATTTCCAACACTAGGGAAGCTTCAGTTGAGGCCAGTCTAGATCCTAGGATTTGCGATTTTCTTGTATAGTTTTCGAAGTTTTTTCACACCGGGCTGAACAAACATGGACGGACACAATGTCCTGGTGTCTTACCCTTAGCCGTGTGCATTTGTCTGGAGTAGGCTACTAGATGTTAGGATTTATGCAATTCTCAGGTTAAAGTATCTGATTTTGTCTTATACCGGGCAAATAGAACAACATAGTTTATGAATACATAGGATATTAGACCTGAGGACTGATGTGCAAGGGGGTGCAAATGGAATTATGCAAAACTTGTGTTTGGTCTGTGATTCTGATTCAATGGGGGGGTGCAAATGGAATTATGCAAAAAGTTATGTTGGTGTGATTCCGACTCAAGGGGGGGGGGGTGCAGTTGGAATTTCCCAAGGTGGACACCCCCCCCCCCAACGGAGACCCTCTAGCCACATCCCTGTCCATACACCCCGGTTATCAAGTCCCTATACATCTCTGGTTGCCGCGTTCCTTGTTACATAATAATGCAAAGTGTGTGACCCAATTTAGTTCAAGAGTACAAACAGAACATGCCATGAATCGGCTGTCGGATTAACGAACAATTCACACGCGTTGTTATTGATGCAAACCCCGTGAGGCCGTTCACTCAGTCGTGTCGCTCACCTTGTGGCCTGTTTTGAATCAGCCAATCGTATCGCTCGTTCAAGCCAATAAGTTTAGGCTTCAAATGTGAACCAGACTACAGCATTTTTGGTTTCTCATCCGACTGCACCTTATCAGTTTCGTCCGTCCGCTAACACCAGTATGATCGGTAAGTACTAATTTCATGTTCGTCCATCGTGTATTCATTTGAATGCGGTTATATCTGTTTATGTCTGATTGTTTTTGTAAAACGAAAGAAAAAAAGCCAGTTAAGGGGATGGAAAAGTCTGTTTCATAAAACATGTCTGGAAACGGGCTGACAAAATTGGCAATTATCACATAAAAGCAGACAGAAATAGATACAACAACATAGAGATGATATATAGAGCATATATCGTTAAAGGATGTGCCACGAATAGATGTGAGCTAAAAAACTTTTTGTACCAGAAAAATTACTTTGAAACAGAGTATATCTGCAATATTATGGCATTGTTTTGGCATTCAAATGTGAAAAACTATAACTTCAACAGGCAGCCCATTATGATAAGTGACATACCATTAAGAACCAAGGAGCAATGCTTTAGATTAATGTTCACTGTATCGTTCGAAAAACGTCGGCTAAAACGTGTCAGTTTTCCTTGGGAGCCAGTCGCCATATTTCTATTGTAAACACATGTTCATGATGTTGTTGTCATTTTTGAATTCGCGGCAGGTACATGAAAATCGACCAGGAAAGCAATTCTATCCTGCAATTTTATGTGAAATCAATGCTTTCAGCTTATTCAAGTTAAATTAATTTCATTGGTTGATTACCCACACCCACGATTTATGAAGTTTTGTGCTGTTTACAGATGAAAATGTTGATATTTTATTTTTAGAATTCCCCCACTAGAGTCGAAAGCGAGATTACAAGATGTCATATTATTACGCAAATCACATAAATAGAAAAATTACATGTTTCAGCATATTGTATTATTCTAAAATCATATAGCCTATATAAAAACAAATTTAAAAATAGGAAAGTACCTTATATGAAATATGTCATATTTTACGACGGACTACTTGCGCGAGTGCACTGTGAGAAAAACATTTTGCAGAAAAATATGTTTAATAACATTTGATTGTAAATTAATCGAAAAATTGTCTGCTATCGGGTACAGTCATATAGCTTATAACCCATATATATTGATGGGCATAATCAAACGTTTGATCGGCCATGCGATTGTCTGTACTGATCGATTTTCATTCGTAATCGTATCCAAGTTGCCGGATGGGGTTGTTTGTAATCATGGCCGTCCCATGGCATGTGTATCAGCTATCGCAAAATAATGTTCGCAAGAATGCGTGTGTTTTCTTATTTTATGAGTTCTCACCCTGTAAATATTCTCAGGGAATTTGTCACATTGAGTTGTTATTGGACATTTGAAAGATAATTAATTCTTATTCTTAAAACAGTGGTACTGGTAGTACCGGACTAGTTTAGTAGTTAGTAGAGTGTGGGGTAACACATTGCATGACTGGCCACTGGAATCACTAACATTTGAACAGTAGCCTTCATTTTCATGTACAGTACGGCACTGTCAGTGGTGTTTTCTATTTGTATCTTACACGTGTAATGCCTAGGTGAAGACCCACATCCACTATCGATGCAGAAACTCTTGGTCTCCCATACCAAGAAATATAGTTCCTATGAATGTAAACAATGCAAATGGAGGACATTTTCTCATTATTCAGGATGACCGTACTATTTTCACAGGCAGGATATTTGTGAAAGTTCTTTTTTCTCCTCAAAATGATGTCTCCTTGTCTTCTTTGTTTATCTATTAATTATGTGTGAAAAATATGAAGTTGATCCAATTTATGGCTGACAGTAATTGTAGATAAACTGGGAGGTAGGGTGAAATTCTTTGTGGCCATCTTGACCAGACTTTGCCACCCCGTTAAGGGCTTTGTGGACCCAATTTTTCGAAAATTGGATAGAGTCCAAATAAAGGATTCTGTTCTTGTGTATTAGTAATTACACAAACCATGCCCATTGATGCCACATGTTAAGTGTATACTTCATGGTGGATTCACGGGGAACTTGTAGCAAAAACATATTGAAATATATACCTTATATACTACCACAGGGGGAGTCACTAATTCGGTACGGAATAGCGCCGAACGACGTCAACGTTGATTTTCTGACACACTGCACCGATTTTGGTCGGATAAACGGTATTGTCGCGTATATTGCTATTTCCATAAGTGATATAAACCCTCCTTACCATGTAATGTGCTGTAGAATGCCGATATAAACCTGTTTTGTACTTTCAAGTGGAAGAAATCTTTCTAATCGAACCATAAACATGGCCTGATTCGCCATTAATCATGGCAAAATATGCCCTCTTTCTGATTGGTCGATATTCACGTGGCTTTGTTTACGAAACCACGGTCAGAAAAAAAACATTATGTATATTAAATATCGACCAATGAGAAAGAGTCACATTTCCTAATACGATATGGGAACACCGTATGCGTAACGTAACTATCACAAGTATAACGTACTCTGATAACAACTTATCACCAATTTCATGCTTAAGACATTTTAAACATGTCATCTTCGGCTTGTTTTATTTTATTTTTATGAAAAGGAATAACAAATGGGGTAATAAATATATATAACGACAAATAGAATCAAATTGGTCATTTTCTTGGTACAGGCAAGGTACGAAAATTGGTGAAATCTGAGTACAAACGTCGGAGTGTTCCCCTATCGTATTCCGTTAACCACCAACCGTGGAGTGCATGTTCACGGTCTGGTTTGAAGCAATTTTCTCACTTCAAAGTATACAAAAGTTGTTGTTAGACATTCCACTGCATTTGACAGTGTAAGGAGGTTTTTATTCACTTTTGAAAGAAGAAAAACAAGCGACAATGCCGTTTACGCGGCCATAATCGGTTCGGTGAGTCAGAAATGCAACAAATTTCGGGAATGGGAAACCGAACATTGTCTGACCTTGTCATATATATATATATTATGTAAACACTGTTTTCTACAAAGTGCCTGTGGGTGGATTATGTTAGATATACAAAATGTGAACATTATTGAGATTTACAAAAATAAAATATACAGGCAATGGTTCAAGAAAAACAAAGTCCATATCTAAGAATCAAATATGGGAATATGTACTACAATTTTTTTTATTTCTGGAGTGTTCTTTGAAAAAAATGCGTTTAACCATTTGTTGACAAATGATATACTAACTTCACAATATGGTTCACTGAGAGCCAGCAGTTTAATCGTCACCTTTTCACGGCTTATGTCCAGTCTGGTGTGAAAGGATTTTAGCTGGTGAACATTGCCACACCATTGATTATCCTATGAGTGGTGACCTACTTACTAGAAGTAGTGTGATGGGCTGGTATGGTTTGATTGAAGATTATTAATCTATTTTCCACAGAGTTCACAGAACACCACCTGCCATGTTTGAGCAAGTAAATAGATCATTTGTCAACTGGTTGTATTTTTTTATCAAAGAACACTCAAGAAATATAATTTGTTGTATAGTACATCATTCATCAGTGTTCAGTGCATATTCCCATATTTGATTCTTAGACATTGACTTTGTATTTCTTGGACCATTGCCTGTAAATATTTTTTTCTTTTTCACATTTTGTATTTCAAAGATAATTCACCATGAAGTATACTCTTAACGTGTTGCATCAATGAACATGGTTTCTGTGATTACTAATATACATGAAAATAATACTTTATTTGGTTTCTATACATTTTTGGAAAAATTGGGTCCACAAAGACCTTAAGGACTTTGCTAACCCACTTTTCTCCCAAAATTTAATGGAGTATAAAATAAAGGTTTATGTTCACTTGTATTAGTAATCACAAGAAGCAAACCCATGGATACAATATTTTATGAGTATAATTCATGGTAGATTATGTTAGAAATTCAAAATGTGAAATTTGTACAAGTTTTAAAATCTATGTTTTAGAATTCAACAAACAAAGATCACATCTAACAAAAAGATATGGGTATGTGTACTGAAGAATGAACAATAAAGATATACTCACATTTCTTCAGATTTATTAAGAGTTTTGGCTTTGAAGCAGTTTTCAAACGGTAGATTCGTTTGCTCAGAAAAGCTATTTGGGAACTGAATTTGATGGGTCAAGTTCCACTCACGCCAGCTGGGGTTATGACCAGCAGGTGCTGACCCATGATAATATTATATCCTGATTCAGGCTGATTGGTGACCTAGTTTCTGGTATGTAGGGTACCCCCAGATTGGGGATTACAGTTCTTTTGTCAAGAGATTCACAACACACCACTGTCCAGATATTAACACTTGACTGGCGCCTCAATACAAGCGATGTCGGGGCAAGTTACTCAATTGTCTGTAAACAATTGGTTCTTACTAATTGTATAAAGGAATGCTTGATAAATATGAATATTATTTTATTCATCACTATTCAGTGTTCAGTACACATTGCCATATTTTTTTCTTTGATATGGACTTTGTATTTATTGATTTTGTGTTCGAAAAAATAGATTTTAAAAACCTATAAATTTCACATTTAGTATTTCTAACATATTCCACCATGAATTATACTCTTATAATGTTGCATTCATGGGTTTGGTTACTGTGATTACTAGCAAAAGTGAACATAAATGTTTATTTTGACTCCATAAAATTTGGGGGAAATTTGGTTAGCAAAGTCCTTAAGGGGGAGGTCAAGTGAATTTAAGAGTTGCACATACTTCGGAGTGTGACTAGATGTGGTATTGGAAACAACAGGTATTTATCTGGCGAGTCCGCTTGGTAAATTATAAAATTTGCAATAGATATATTTTTGAGAATTGTTTTATGGAATTAAATCCCCTGACCTATTGAAAAGTAAATATACACCAACATCATAATGGAACAAGTTCCAAGCGTTTTCAATACCACATCAAGTCAGACTTAGAAGTAAGTGCATTTATGTATCTTTTGCTACGCAGATTTTCATCAAAATAAAGTAATATGTTCACTTGTATTAGTAATCAGTGACCAAACCATTTGATGCAAAACTTGAATAAGAGTATAATTCAGGGTGGATTATGTTAGAAATGCTAAATGTGAAATTTATAGATGTTTTCAAAATCTATTTTCGAACCCAAATTCAACAAACAAAGTCCATATTTAAGAAATAAATATGGCAATGTGTACTGAAGAATGGTGAACAATGAAATAATATTCATATTTATCAAGCGTCCTTCAATAAAATTACTAAGAACCAATTGTTTACAAATGATTGATTAACTTGCATGTTATTGCTAGTTTGGATGTGACCGTCAAGTGTTAATATGTGGACAGCGATGTGTTGTGAATCTCTTAACAAAATAATTTGAGTAATCCTGAATCGGGTGTACCCCGTTGCCCAGAATCTAGGGTCACCAATCAAGAGATGGACCTGCTGATCATAATCCCAGCTGTCTAGAGTGAGCATTATCTTGACCCATCAAATTCAGTTCCCAAATACCATTACTGAGCAATGAAATCTACCATTTGCAAACAACTGCTTCTAAGCAAAAAAAAACTAAGAACACTAACGAAATACGTATATCTTTATTGTTCATCAGTGTTCAGTACAAATACCCATATTTTTCTTAAATATGGACTTCGTGTTTGTTGAATATCGGTTCGAAAAAAAATAGATTTAAAAAACTTTATGAATTTCACATTTTTAGATTTCTAACATATTCCACCATCAATTATACTCTTAAAATGTTGCATCCGTGGGTTTGGTTCCTGTGATTACTAACAAAAGTGAACATAAACCTTTATTTTGGACTCCATCAAATTTGTGGAAAATTGGAATTGCAAAGTCTTTGAGGGGGGGGGGGGGTCCATTTTAACATTTTGAATTGGAAATAACATGTAAATCTCCCCAGCAAAAGTTGAGAATATGCACTATACCTGTTGACCAATAGTGTTGGGGTCTATTAATCAACCGGGTAGTACATATTCTCAACATTTTGCTGGAGAGATTTGCATAAAATACCACAACTAAGACACTCGGGGGAAACTATTTCCGACTCTTAAAAAAAACATGTGCTTCACATGTTCATGGAAATAATAAATTAAATTGACCTCCACTTAAATCGCCAAAATAAATTTAATTTATTCTGACTTTCAAATTTTCTACCAATATAATTTACACAGCATTAATTGAGTACAATTCTATGTTCTTTTATCAACAGGTAGAACACTCTTCTTAGCTGTCGCCGCGGCCGCCACTTTGGTAAGTACTACATGAATAGCCTGAACCTAATATAGTTACATGTCTGACTGTCCCAATGGGAATGAGGATAAATAGTAAAATGTTTCACATGTCAGTAAACATTAATTTAAAATAATAAAATAAGATTCACATTGCAGGTGAACAATTATCAAAAACAATATTCACCGCAAATTCGCAAAACAATATTACTGAGAAAAATGAAAATATTCTAAGTCAAGAAGGCCATAACTCTGCGAAAATAAGTCTGACCGACATTAAAATCGCTTGTGCACAGGTTCCCATGGTGGCTGATGACAGTTTCACGGGCAATTATTCAAAAACGATTCAGAAACTGCGTACAAACTCGTGTCCACGTCCACGGTCGAGGCTTGTTAGTGGACATAAATCTAAATGATCATTCGCCTTGTATCATACAATATATAACGATTTTAACAGCCCTGGAAATGAATACACACACCCTTGGGTAAATCTCGTAAAAAATACTCTTTATGAAATGGGCCTTATGCATGTCTGGCTTTATCATAATATAGTAAGCCCCAACTGGTTTCGAGAAACGACAAAAACAGGACTCAAAGATATGTTTATAAACCACTGGCGAATAACTATGGCATCGTCCAATATATATCTATATTTTACAGAGAAATTAAAGAAGTTTTTGAAACTGAGACTTGCATGTTCAAGATTACGACAGCAGAGGCACAAACTATAACGAGTTTCAGAACGCGTAATCATTACTTTGGCTATCGAAACTAAATCATGGAGTAACACCGAAATTACAAAAGAGACAAGACTATGTACACTTTGTAACGAAGAAATGGGAGATGAAACCCATACATTACTAGTTTGTCCGGTTCTTCAACATGTACGGGAACAATTCATAGCCAAATTTTACTATACACGACCGAGTGCTCTTAAGGGTATCCTAAACGTGACAAGAGTTGAAATTTCTTACAATATGGCCGAAAATTTATATATTAATGAGCTCAAATTCACTAAGGTTTGCAAAATGGCCAAAATGAACCAATACAATATTATAATTATATCATTTTGAAATGTAAAATGTTGTCCCATCTCAAAGGAATCTATATATAAAAATAATTATGAAAAAATTGTTTTAAATTTTACACTTTCTTACAGTACTCATATCTGTAAAATTACTGCATGTTTTTTCTATAATAGTTTACCGATAGATGCTTTGATAGTCCAATATATTGAGAGGGACCTTGCTTTTTCATTGTTTCTTGTGTCAGAAATTCACCGTGTAAAATGTGGTCGTATCCGCTCGATATGCGAAATCCACAACACTCGAAAAATAGTGAACTTAAATTTGTAGTTAACAGATACTAAAATCTGAGAATACATAGTCGCCACTAATTAGCCTATGTAAGTACTTTATGACCAAAACTAACCTTAGAACATCGCTGATTTAAATGACAATTTCCTAGAAAAAAGATATTTGAAGGCAAACTTTGACAAAATGGATTGTAAACATCACCTGACTAAAAACTTAGAATACCCTCAGAACGAAATTTCTCACAATTATGAAATAATTCACTCTTTAAATAATTTTTGATGTTAAACATGGCAAAACACCTGAATATGCATTAGATTAACAACCAAAAACACGGTATTCATATATAAACAGAATTTATTAAATAATGTATATCTATCAAGTATTATTTTGTTAGAGGGTGCGGATTCCCGGTCTTTCCCAAATCTATTTTTAGTGTTGCACGCGTTTCCCTCTTTGCAGATGCAAACTATTTTGATTAAAAGCAATCAAAACAAGGTTACACGCGTCATACACGGCGGATATAATCAACAACATATGTAATTCATGCAGGTATAGTTAACTGCACAATCGGTCATCCAAGTTAATTTTTAGAGCTGTTGTATTGTTTGATCAACTTTCTCAGAAAACCAAAAACATGTCGAAATCTCGTTTTGGTTTCGTTTTAATCGCAGACTAAATGAGTTCAAAATATTTTTAAAAACAATATTAGGGGTAATTAAACTATAATTGTATCAAATTACAATATATGCTAGCTTCTTAATGTTGTGTTTCAACTGTCTGGGATAATTTCTGTTAGAAAATCTCTGAAGTATGAATGTATGCCAGGCCATTTGTGTCAAAATGCACCAGTATCACAAAATATGATGCATCTGATTTTCGTAGGGAATGTTGGAAATATAGCTTACAGTGTATTTTTTTATTTAAATATGTTATACAGTATCAATTGTGCATGAGGTTTTGTTGAAATAAGGTCAAAATAGACAGCCTGATGCATCCTTATGATCCAGCTCACATCATTGTCAACTTGGCTACCCATACCAAAAAATAGTCCCAAAAAGCAAATGGCCACATATTTGTGTTCAACTGATGGAGGGTGCCTTCAACTCAATGGATTGTAGCTAAAATAGTGAGTTACTAGCCGATGAGCCAGACGTTCTCCGGGCTATTCAAAAACCAAATTTCAAGTCGATAGCTCTACCCGTTTCCGAGATCTGGTCTACGCCTGCGCGAAGCTGGCGTCGCACGGGCTCGGCGACCCGATAAAATTCGTATCCGGGGCAAGATACATTCACATACCAAATTTAAAGTCGATAGCTCCACCCGTTTTCCGAGATCTCGTCTGCGAAGCGCGCGCCGCACGGGCTGGCCAATACGACAACGTCCACCGCCTGGTAAAACTACACGCACGTACCAAGTTTCGTCCCGATCGGTCGAGAATCGTAGATTTGTATAAATGACAAACAAACATACATACAGACAGACAAACAGGTCTTCAAAATATATATGAGATTTTATAAAATGACGATCCCTCTCCTCATCATGGAATCCTAATCTATAGGATGCCACAATAATTATAACTGTTTGCTTTATTAGTTTTGTCTTCTGGTGATTGGCATAAGTTCACTCACTTTCCAGGTAAATTTCTCAGTCAAATATATCTTTTAAAAATATGGAAGTGATGCCAAACAATTGTTCAATCATATTCCTATATCCTTATGAACTTTCATGTAAATTGGAAACATAGTCTTGCAATGGCTGGCATTTATCGGAGAGAGGGGTATACAAACTCATTCGGCCATCTTTGTCACGTTTAGGATACCCTTAAAGCATCTTTACTCTTAAGAAATAAGAAACATAAAGTTTTACGTAACGTATATAAATTTATCTTTCAAATGAACATGGCTATCCAGCAACTTGACACTTAACAGTGCACCCCCCCCCCCCTCGTCGGACAATGGTGTATATCACCATGTATTAATTGTCTCTAGCGTGAGACGGAAACTAAACCATTCTGTATAAAATACAGAACGATCCCCTCCTTATTTCCAACTAATTTGGAACGAGCGTCACTCCCCTAATTTGTTCGATTAACAAATGCATTCCTTTAAGTCGGACGGATAATGAGTCCACGATGTGTAGGAGGAGCGATAACTATATAGACTGCATAACACAATATTTTTAAAGGAACCGGACTCATTCGCAGTGGGTACATGAGGTGAAATCAAACCGAATTCTATGAGCGCACCAGCCTTGACCTGTAGAGCATGTAAAGTTATCTGGTCAAATTGCTGATTTTACATTTATACTTGGAGATACTTATTTCAGACTCTTATAAACTGTTTCGTTTGAACCCACGGCGAATGGTCGGGTATCCCTTTAACTAAATTTACTTTATATGGTGATAATTCGCTCATCGATTAATCATTTAGATCGGAAACATACCGTATATATGTCGGTGGGAGTGACTTTATATGGTGATACTTCGCTCATCGATTAATCATTTAGATCGGAAACATACCGTATATAAATCAGTGGGAGTAATCCCTACCAAAATACTTTCTCACTTGGGGTAAATATTTCATTGTGAAAACTGAATTATAAATTTGTTTTACGTGTGTGATTATATATTGATGAATTTACTCTAATAATGAAGTCTCTCTCTCTCCTTGTTCTCTTTAAAACGACATAATAACTGTCGTGATGGAATGAAAATTGGTCATCTCCAAATTTTATTAATTACTTGTAAGTCGAAGTTATATACTAACACTTAAAGGAGAGATAATCCACTTTTGTTTTGTAACCTCGTAACAATTATCCCTATGAATATGTATATACACGTGAATATGTATATATTATCTATTTTAGTGTATACCCCGCCTGTTATATATTATGTATTATGTATTATATCTCAAACACTGTTTTTACAGTTTAATGTGAAATAAACATTGTATTGTACGTCCGACGTCTTAGACTAAGGGTCTAGTCATATTGCAGTCCATGAAATATTGGTCGACCTCTGCACCCCCCCCCAGGACTCAACTTTACCCCACTAATGTTCTGTCTTAATGTCTCTAATTTTTTTCGGTTGTTAACCAGAAAAAAAAGTGGCCGCAGAGACTCCAGACAAGATGGCGTCCATCATGGCGGCCATGATCGCTGTTATAGTAAAGATGATATCACATGCGGTCTTGTTTTCCGCTCGATTCGTTAAGCCAATATACAACCCTTGCAAATTGTCCAAAAATCAGATACCAGAATCCAATATGGCGGCCAAGATGGCCGTCGAAATGTAAAAAAAATGCTATTATGACATTTCACAAACTTTCGTTTGTCTCGGTGGGAAAATATTGGCATAATGGCGTGATGTTATAAATTTATCGCATAGAAGAGTCATTGGCGAAAACAAGGGGACCATAATATACATTCATGGTGGGATATTTTTGTCCGATATAACTTTTTCCCAAATGCCGGTATAATAGGTCAAAGCCGAATCGACGTTAATAACGCGATTTAATGTTTCGAATCAATGAATGTTATTGCTATCATAACACCCATGCATATATTTGTGCAGGAGATACTCAAGCTATGATTCCTCTTATACCCGAGTTGAGGAATATTCACTCAAAACCAAGATGGCTGCCAAAATGGCCACCAGAAATAGAAAAATCGCAGAAAATAGGGTTTTAACATCAGTGAGCATTATTGTCATGACAATTCCACACCTGCTTACTCTTGTGACTTGAGAACACTTAGGCGAAGAACTTTCCTTGTACCAGATCTAAATAAAAGTCCCCCAAATCCAAAATGGCGCCCACAATGGCGGACAAATTTTGAAAAATCACCGAAATTCCCTCATATTAACATCATTGGGCATTGTCGAGACAACTCCACCCATGCTTACAGTTGAGTTGGACATACTGAGTAGAAGTTATTACTTTGCATATCGTGCAATAAATGGTTTTCCAAATCGAAGATGGCGACCGAAATTTGAAAACACGCCTACATTCCTTTACTTTCTTACGATGGGCGTTATTGTTTCCCGATTTCTACCCGCCATTACTTGTTGATATGGAATATTGATATGAAGTATTCATCAGTGTTTGGCAATTGATACTCAGTCAAGATCGCGGCTAAATTGGCGGCCAGAAATTTAAAAGAAGTCGATATTTTCACATTCCGATATTATGACAAAGTTGAAATTAGTATGTATGGACGAAACTTGCTTAAACCATCTATTAGTTCAACTTTTTTTTAAACTTATCAAAACGCATAACATAGCTCGTATCATTCTTGAAAGACGAAAACCCACAATTAATATCGCGATGTGGCATTTCGAAATCCATTGTCCACTTAGCGCCGACAATGGCCGTAACCGTAGGTGCGCCGAATAGTCATATCAGAACAATTACATGATAACAGATTCTGATTTGCCACGTCACGTCCATAATTATCTGGACCAGCTTCCATTTCTTTGTCTGATAAATATAGGTCGCGCACACCGACAAAGTATTGACCACATCCTGGGAGAAGAGCCCCTCCAATAATGTTTCAAACAATTCATTTTCCCGTGTCTGGCTTACGGTTTTAAATATTTGCTAAATATGGGACTTGCGAGTCATCTTGGAACTAGGAAGGTCGATGATTATACAAGCTTACAGAATGTCATCTCTATGTATGTGTAGCATACCCCATGGGGATAACGACATGTACAGCAGGCGAACCGGTTATCTAGTCACTTCTCAATTGATGGTTCGTCAACTCACGAACTCGGCGAACGCATTGGCATACGTGAACAACTTCGACAGTGTTTCGAAGGTTGCTAGCCGTCTCATTCCCTTGGACAGATGTACATCTGCTAAGGAGAAGACCATAATGTACCGACTACCCACACTTCTTGACCATACTATGAAGCAAACGGTGTGACCTCCCGCGGTTGTCTTGTCGAATATCTCCCAGCAGAGAAGAACAATACTCGCGGTGCTAGTGTGTGCACATGCGCCACAATAGGGAATGAAAGGGCCACGGTATACACTACACCTGGTTCATGTCGGGTTTTTTTTGGTGTTGTAAGATTGTATTTCCACATCCGTTTCGAAGCCGTTCTGATTCAACTTGACCAGACGTACACTTTTGTCTGGATAATACTATGCTAGTCTGTCTCAAAACAGTCGGATGGACTAAAGGATAATGTACTTGTAGCATGAAGTATGCGTTTTCGTTATCCTCTCTCGGGGTTAGTGTCTGTATGTGGGCGGTATTACTCAAGAAAATGTCGGGAGCTGTGGTGCATTAATTTCACTATGTATTTATATATATAACTTTAGAATGTAGTAGTTAATGTATCGTGTAGTAAAATGGTCGCAATGGTGATGTTACCAAGAAATCACTTGGTGTACCAACGCATGTTGAACTGAATGCAAGAGCTCGTCAACGTAACATTCCTCTGGATGTTCGTCGCGTTGGACATTTCACCCTTGTCTTTATGGAATTTGTACTATCTTGAACCATACCAACCAGCGTGAGTATGACATATCTGCCAACTATCAAAGGCATCGCCCTTAAGACTACACAGTCTGGGTTTGGCTTATACAGTAGTGGCCAATGGCACAAGCCTGGTCCAGTTAACTAGGAACGGCTTCCAAACTGATGGGAACATAGTCGTAACATACAAGGAAAGCAAAGCCACACATGAGATCTTGTCGGAATCTATAACATACACAAATAATAGACGGTGCAGTCATGGTCCAATTTCATTTCCATTATGACACATTCCCACAAACTAGCACAGTGTGTACTGTTATCATCTGCTTGGATATGTTCGGCGAGACGATTGTTGGACGCCACCAATATTGTTCTTAGGATCGTGGTCAAGTAGTGTGGGTATATTATGCAGTATGGTCTTCTACGTCTTAGCAGAAAGGCATCAGTCAAATGTCTGGCTTTTCGAAGTCATATACAGAAGTTGTCCGGGTACATCAGTGCATTAGATGAGTATGTGAATTGATGAACCATATATTGAGAAGTGGCTGTTTGGGAAGATCACCAGGTGTACCTGTTATCCCCATTAGGTCACCAAGCTGAAAATACGCAGCTAGATGGGTCCTTCTGAAAGTTAGTATACGCATAGACCAAATACCTTTCTAGTTTATCGTACACGATGACGCCCATAACCCATATGTAGCATCTGAATTGTACCATAAGCTATAACACGAACGAAGCTCGCCAAGAATAAGGATACGAATTCCAAGCTTTCGAAACAAACACCTGAGCTGGACACCAGCATATGTATTGTTTGAAACATTCCGATTAGTGGGACCCTTCTACAAAGTCTAGAAAACTGTTGTTGTGAGCGAGAGATTAATCTAACGAAGAGACGGAAACTGGTCCAGATAATGCTGAATGTGGCAATTCAGAATAAGCTCAGGTACTGTTTTGATTCTTGAAAGTCATAATATGAATATTCGGTGCACCTATATACGGTTACCGCCAGTATGGGCCCTTAGTGGAGAATGGATTTTGATATGTCGCATCTCGATTGTGGGTTTGCATCCTTCCAAAAGGCTACGACTTATGTTGGAACTAATGGATGGCTTATGGCATGTACCGTTTCGTCTATACAGATCGATATTATGACAAAGTTGAAATTAGTATGTGATATCGACTTATTTTCTATTTCTGGCCGCCAGTTTGGCCGCAATCTTGACCGATTATCAATTGCTAAACCCTAACGAATACTTAATATCGATATTCCATATCAACGTAATGGTGGGTAGAAATCGTAAAACAATAACGCCCATCGTAAGAAAGTAAAGGAATGATAGGCGTGTTTTCAAATATCGGTCGCCATTTTGGCCGCCATCTTCGATTTGGAAACCATTTCTTGCATGAGATGTAAGGTAATTACTTCACCCGAGTATTTCCAACTCGACTGTTAGCATACGTGGAGCTGTCTCGACAGTAATGACAATTATGTTAATATAAGGGAATTTCGGTGATTTTTCAAAATCTGTTTGCCATTGTGTGTGCCATTTTTAGATTTGGGACTTTTATTTGGATATGGTAAAAGGAACGTTCTTCGCTTAAGTATTCCCAACTCACAAGAGTAAGCAGGTGTGGAGTTGTCATGACAATAATCCTCACTGATATTAAAACCGGGATTTTTCTATTCCTGGTGGCCATTTTGACCGCTATCTTGGACTTGGGTGAATATTCCTCAACTCGGGTATAAGAGGAATCATAGTTTGAGTATCTCCTGCACAAATATATGCATGGGTGTTATGATAGCAATAACTTTCATTGATTCGAAACATTACGTCACGTTATTAACGTCGATTCGGCTTTGACCTATTGTACCGGAATTTGGGAAAACGTGATATCGGACAAAAATATCGAATACTGCATAACACAGAATATATTACACAATTAGTATATCGTAAATTAACGCGGATTTTACAATTGTTTGAGGATGTATGTATTCGCGGATGTATTCCGCAATGTCTCATGGTTACACTATGTAACTTTTATGTCTCATGGTTGCCCTATGTAACTTTTATGACCGCATTAATCGCTTTCGCTATTCCGGTGTACACAATGGCTGGGCCACACTGCAATATTTAATGCATAATAACGGCTAACATTGCTCATAAGTTTTGCTCAGTTTAATATACAAATGTAGACCAAATGTCGTACTGCGCGAAGTATCTGGTGTGTATGTAGTCTGATTAGTAATTTTTTGGTCCGCATTTAGAGGTGTGCTGAATGAGAAACATACCTTGATAATACTTTTTTTGCCCTAGCTGTTGTAATAATTTGGATTTGTTGTTTGAACGGAATTCTGAGGTGGTGTATTCATGAAAACAATATGTTTATATAATAATTTATATATGCGTAATATGATCTTTAGGACTTTACCATTTCTGACTGTCCATGGTTTTCTTGTCACTCGGCGGTTTTCACTCTGACCAGACATGGCACCCTCCCTTGATCACATATCGTGAACAATTTTACTATAGTTTACTCGCGGCCTTGCAGGTTGGATAATTATATAAAGTAATGATAGGGTAGGATATTTTATTTCAATATAGACATATTAATGCACGATTCATTTGACAAATATTACATTGTATATTCGAGGGGGTGGCATAGTCAGGCTAGACTGTCTTACTGCCGCCCCCTTAAAAATGAAAAGATGTTGCGATAGGCGGTCAAGATTCATTGTACAATGCACGGCTAAATAATTATGTATCTCACAATGGTTGCATTTAACTGGATTATATGCATGGAGGGTATACGTCTAGATAAATCGCTTATTGGTTACTCTATATGGTTTGTCTCTTTCTTGTCAGTGGATGTTCCTTGAAAGTAGAGTAGGAATGTGCTGAGTGAGGTTGTGCATTGCGATACAGGGAAAGTCACTTATGGACGAGCTACCACAGTCGGGACATCTTTGATTGTTGCATTTAATTGTTGCAGCATATTTTTTAATGCAATCGGCATGTAAACTACGTTTGAATGTGTGTCTGGTTTGGTATGATGTAAATTCGTTATCTAAGTTGTTCCATATAGTTGGATAAGAATGGAATGGTAGTTGTTGTGACCAAGCTGTTCTTGGTTTTTTTTAGAAATAGTGGGTACTTTTGCCGGGTGTCTGGTCCGGTTTTGCGTTTCGTAAACATGTCGGTGAATGATTTTATTAAGCGCATATAATACCAATCATGCATGAAAACAGCCGCTTGTACTTTGTGGATGTCGTAGATTGAGTATTTTTTTTAATTTATAAAAGAGGTTACTTGTGGCTTCTATATTTCTTATTACATAATACTCGTATCGCGCGTTTTTTAAGCATGAAATTATTTTTGCCCGCTGTGACGTGTCCCCACATTTGAACACCGTATACAAGATGGCTTTGTGTTAGAGCATAATATAATGTTTTAAGTGCGCTACCAGGAAAGAAGTGTTTAAATGTATTGATGTGGTATATGGCATTCACCATTTTAGAACAGAGGACACATGTTTTTTGAATGTCAGGTTTTCATCTATATGGATTCCTAAGAATTTTGGGAGGATTCGTGCTCAAGATTTCCTATCTTGTTTAGTTCAGTATTATTTAAGTAAACCTTTATGTAGTTCCATTTGTCATCATTGTTCTCTGGGTGTATTAACATATAGTTGCTTTTTTTAGTATTGATCACTAACTTATTCCTACAGCACCAAGCGAATATGTTGCGTAACTCGTTATTCACATAACTTTCTAAAAGGATGCATTTTTCCACCGGTTACTCGAGTCGTATCGTCCGCTATGATAACATATCCATGGTTGTCGAATTGGACATATCGTTAACGTAAATTAAGAAAATTATCCGTCACAGTATTTAACCCTGGGGCACTCCACACGTCACTTCCATTAATTTAAATTTGGTACCATTGAGTTCAACATATTGCCTTCTATTATGGAGATGGCTCTGAAACCATGAGTATGCCATAGTGACCTAGTTTATGAAGTAAAATATCGTGATTTATCGTGTCAAATGCCTTTGAGAGGTCGAGAAATTCAGCTAAAGTGGAATCTCTTGTCATTTTGTCATTCTATGAGACAACTTGATCGAGGTGTAATACAGGATGGGAGGTTGAATGATTAGGACGGAAGCCGTATTGGTGTTTATATAATAGTATGTTTTGTTCGTTTAAGAAGTCTAGTAATCGTTTATGCATTATTTTTTCGAGCAGTTTAGAGATGGCAGCAAGAATGCTGATAGGTCTGTTGTTGGAAATTTCATGAGTGGTATTATTTTTTGGGATCGGGGACTACTTTAGAAATTTTCATTTTGTTGGGGACTATTCCATGCTCTAAGGAAAAGTTGAAAATATGCAATAATGCTGGGGCTATCTCAAATGTTTCCTTGATAAATTTAGTTGATATACCATTGAAATCCCTTGATACTTTCTCAGTCATAGAGAAACATGTGAGGATAATCTTCTGTATTAGAAGTCGGAATTATTTTGAAATTGATGTCGTCTGGTTTGCGGTTATGAAGAAAATCTGTAAAATGAGTCATTTTCATGTTCATTGAGTTCTAGTTTCCCGCCCAATTTTTGAGAAAGTCATTGAACTTTTCCGAAATGAGTTTGGAATTTTAAAGTTCTATTCCGTTTTCAGTAAAGGTCTTTGGGCTATTATTTGTGTTTCCATTTATCTTAAATGCACCCTTAAGTATTTCCCATGTTTTCTTTAAGTTATTTTTATTTACTTCTGGAATATTTGTATAGTATATATTTTTACTCCTTCTGATTAGTTTATTATATAAGGTACGATAACTCAAATATTTATTTACGTTAGTTTCCGTTGGTTTATTCAATTTGCGTAATATAATTTGACAATACTTGTCTTAATCAATCCAGATGTCAACCAAGGTTCGCGTTTTGTTCATTTTTTGGATATATGTAGACTTTTGATGGGGAAAAGCTAGTTCATGTGCATTCATATATATATATCTAGGAAGATTTCATATGCTTTGTAGACACTTCTACAAGATGTAACGGAGTCAAAGGTACAAGATTTTAAAAGATTTTTTAATCTAATTGTTATTGGGACTAAAACTATTTTGATTAGTGATAGTTTCGTTATTATTGGGGCTGTTTTGTCTCTTTTGGTTATATTCTGAATAAAATATGCCGAAGTGATCGGATACATAGCATGTGATTATACCAGATTTACATTCGCCTTGTAGATTATTGGTATATATATTATCGACAAGAGTTGCTGAATGATCAGTCATTCGAGTTGGTTTAGTTATCCTTGGCACGAATCCTCTTGTGAAAATATTATTTATGAAATCATTCGTTTTTGTATGCGATTTGAAATTGAGGTCAATATTAAAGTCTCCTGATATATATGATTTGTGGTTATTAATATTTTCTAGAATATCGTCGAATTTTTTCAAAAATTGATCAATTTTGGCCTTTGGTGCGGTATTTGGTCTGTAAACGCAGCAGATTATCAGAGTAATTTTGTCCTGGGTTAATTTCCACGAATATTGTTTCTATCGCGTGTGGAATAAATTCACTTGGGTCGGTTCGATTTTTATAGTGGATTGATTATTTTATGTAAATGCATACACCACCTCTACCATCATCAGCTCTACACTTGAATTCCATAGGGTGATATCCCGGTATTTGAAAGTGTCATGCTTGTCGTATTTTGAATGTTTCCGTTAAAGCTATAACGTCGAATGAATTATTATTCGACTTTAAGTCGCACAGGAGATTACATAATGAATCGAAATTCGCGTTAATGCTTAGACAGTTGAGGCTGAATATTGAAACTTTAGATTTTTTATTTGGTCGATCTATAGCATGTGATGGTGAAATGTATGCACATTCATTGCAGGTATTAATAGCAGAATTAAAATAATAGTCATTTTTCTGTTCCGTTTCGTTCCAGTTCATTGTAAAGTTATATTCATCAGAATCCCGAACCTCACTCAGATTTACGTTATGTGTAGCCATGGATACGACCTATAATGGAATGAATGAAATATATGCCCTCCACTTCAGAATGAATTAAAGCTGCAAGCATGAGTATGTGTAGTCCGTGCATCGTTACTAGAACTAACCGCAATATGAAGCACATATTATTTTAATGATGTGTTGTATTCGGCGGGTATATATGTTTCAAGTAAGTCCTCTTGTAAGATTCTCAAAGGATGCACAGAATTTCCACATGTACACACGGCATTTAAGTTTCTAACTCCCACATGGTGCCATCACTTATAATGTCATTGTGCGGGGTCATTGGGGTGGGCGATGTATGTGAACCCGCATCGCAAATGCCGTTAAATTGTCTCTGCGAACTGTCCTTGTTTTTGTATATTCTGAATCCTTCCCATCTCCGAAGCCACCTAACATATTGGCACAAGAGTTGTAAGTCTTGGGGATATAATGAAGTAGCATTTGGCTAGACTGACTCGTAAAATTAAATGGATTTCAAAAAATAAACATTTATGGCATAGAATTTCTCATATTCACCCATAGTAGAATAATAATTTCCAACAACCTTCTGCATCATGACCTAAGCAGCTTTTGTATACAAATGTGTTTTTTTTTAAACTAGATTCCCTAACAACCTCAAATTAATAAATAAAACACATAGGTCCATGTACAGTTAATAGACTGTGAATGTGTCGGATAAAAAATATTTTGTAAAGTTAACAATTCATTGTAGTTTGTGACCGACTGTTCGTCCCTTAGATATATATTGAAAATTACATTGTGTATTTTCTCTTCCTACAATATAACGATGCATATTAAATCCACATGGCGGTTTGCGCCCCCAACGGCGTAATATCCTCTTTTGATGGGTATTATGTCCCGGAAAGATGCATTTAACACGTTCGCTGCCACTACGAGTTAACTCGTATTAAACGGTTCCATGGGGGACTGCTACTACGAGTGAACTCGTAGTAATGTTCAGACCACATAAATAATAACACAATCCGCAAGCAGTTTGGTGTATGTGCCAATACATGCCCAACGATCCCATTGATCGATTTTATATGTATAATTACGATGGCTTTAGATACGATTCCCACAGCGTGAACAGGGGGTGGGGTCCAGATAGCAATCTTGGTAGGATACTCAAATTCACCAGGACCTCTTCTGTACGTCCCTGAACCATGAAACACATGTGCAACTAGACCATTCCCGGACAGGCGGACACATTGTGTATATATAAAGGAATTGTCGATCAAATCCGGGTCAAATGAAAGATAAATCGTGTTATAAAGCTCCTACGAGATAACTCGTAGTCGGCACCTGGGATGAAACTCACCAGTGGTCATCGCTGGTGCCAGCTACGAGTTATCTCGTAGCTCAATACATTATGTTTGTGACGTCTTATTCGACGTAGTCTGTACCAATTATCATATATAAATTCATTTACCATGTCTTACATACGATATGCTTGTACATGTATAGCACTCTTCGTCGTCTAAGACACTGACAACGTAATTGTAGTTGCCTACAATGTAACTCGTAGCTGGCACCAGGGATGAAACGTTAATAAATTCCGTCCCAGGTGCCGACTACGAGTTATCTCGTAGTAGCCTTATAACATGTTTCAGCATCATATGACCCAATATTGGTCGAACCATTACTCATACATACGTAAAATATCATCTACTATCAGCAAAACATAAAATCCCATGTCGGCATATGGGATGGAATTACCCATTGGTTTTCGGCAGTGAACGTGTTAAGTCATAAAAAAAACTTTGAACAATGTTTGGTTCCCATCAATATGCTGAGAAAGGGAGGAAAGAGTGATAGTCTATTTCTGATATGTTAGAATATAGAGCGTTTATTTAACACAGTACGAGAAATTTAAAACTGCTAGAAAATGTCGGTCACCATGGACAGTATTTCAGATCATTGATTATGAATACGATATGTCAATTTTTTTTTATGTATTTAAATAGCTTATACCTCAAAATTGCTTATGAGAAATTTGGAAACCAGTGTCAATTGAAGTTATTTATTGGTCGGTATTATGACCGGATCATAAAACAATACGTACGTTAATCAGCCAAATGTGTGACTCCGAATTAATATGTGTTTCTGTGTAAAAAAAACTAATTTCCTCTGGTGATCCTATTAGTCAAATTATATTTAACTTGCAATGCTCTCGGCAGTTATTACTTAATGATTCCGCCTTACAGTAATGTCCGAAATAATCTACTCCTTAACCACATCATAATCATGGTTAATCTTTAAGGATTTAGTCGCAAATATGGCTCGTTGTCATTCATAGTATTCTGCTGTGGTTAAGGAGTCGATTTTTTAGGGCCTCACTGCAATTCGCCATGCACCATTAAACCAAACTACTTGGTTTAAAACTATTCAATACCGGAAAATAATTTGGTTGCACTAATTACCCCACTGTTGGGGTCTTCCTGGTCACATGTAGACTTTCTGGAAATAGATTTAACAACTTTCAAATTAAATTTGCACAGCCTAGTAACAGCCATAAATGGTCCTCTGTATTTCGCCCACACGCCGTAAATAATATAAATGTTCTGTTATCTTGAGCCATCATAGCGATTTAAAAACAATCCTGTCTCCATTCCCATGTAGGCTAAACATTTACTTAATTTTGACTAGTTGTCTCGGTAGATAGATAATCTTTCACATATTTCAATTTCTGACGTTGCAAAAAAAAATAGCTGTCTTTTTATTTTGCAGGTCCAAGGGTTCAGACAGAACTATATCATGAATGGTACGTATATATATATAAATTACTGAACTATATAATGGAAGGTACGTATATATAGCAATTACTTTACTATATCATTAATGGTACGTATATATCGTGAACGGTACATATTTATAGCACTATATCATTAATGGTACGTATTTGTAGCACTATATCATTAATGGCACGTATTTGTAGCCTATATCTTGAATGGTACGTATATATATATATCATTAATGGTACGCATGTATATAGTTCATGAATTATACGTATTTATAGCCTATATCATGAATGGTATGGATGTATAGCCGATATCATGGCTGGTGTAAAGCGGATATCATGCTGGCGTATAGCGGATGTATAGCCTATATCATGGATGACTAGTATTGATAGCCTATATCATGAATGGTACGCATGTATAGCCGATATAATGCCTCGCTCGTGTATAACGGATGTATAGCCTAAGTCATGTATGACAATAGTATTTATAGCTTTCATAACCACACAACAGTTATTGCCCATTTGCAATTTAAAATTAACAGGAGTTATTTTGCACACCATGCAATTATGATTGTCCATGATTGTTTTCCGGAGTTACACATTGATTAGCTTCTTTCATAATTAAACCATCGGAGGCTTTTTTTTCAATCTAATTTAATTAGGTTACGGAGACAAACATGGACATGAAAATACCAGTTTAATCGAACCTGGTAACAAATACAATGTGTTATGAATATATCCAATGCCTGCCTGCATGTGGGTGCTCAGTGACAAATATATTGTAAATTACTGTTACGCCGTTGGCGGTCATTATGGTACAAATCGATGCGAAAAGACAAACGGTTAATTAAGGTAAATGTTCTGGCATTATTCAAAGACAAAATGGCAGAAGTATGGAAGCACGGGCTCAGCGGTTATTACTTCAAATGTGCATGCCCCCTTCAGTGAGCGTGAAAACGCACATATAACAAGGGATTCTTCCAAGCTCGCGTCCTTTATCGCACAAGAATGTCAGTAATTATTCAAATATTTGAATCCAATATTCAATCTAATCGATAAGCAGCCACATTCGTGATTAGTCACATCTGGAATGTTTCATTTGGACCTCACAATTTTCAATAAACATGAAAATCAGCCCACTCTTTATATATGAATTGGTTTCAGTTTGTCAGTGCAGCAACATCGGCTATCGCATCACGCCGCCATTGCTCATACAAGTAAATATTGCTACGAACATGATATCATAATGTTACTTTCTCCATATTAATACATGTACTCCACATTTCAGTCGCTCCTTCATGTGGTAGTACAACGAGTGATCCTACGACGATCACAATTAGGACGGATATGGACATCAGTGCGTCGGCTCTATGTAAAAGTGGCACCAACGAACCCTTCACCGCAACTGAGAATGACGTCGTGCACACCGCAACGGTCTCCACCACGGCAAGTGGATGTCAGTTCTATGTAAGTGTTGAATTTATTTATACAAATCGCACATGGCGTCCAGACTCGAGAACAGAAGTATAACTGCACGCGGTTAAAATTTTCCAATTTATGAAATAAGTTTTTTTGTTGTTGAAACAATTGCTGCTAAAAAGATTAAAATACAGCAGACTAGTCTGTCGGAATACGGTTACTCTGTAATTTAAAAATCAATCTTTGAAATGCAATTATATTTACTATTCCCTAATTTCACACTGATGTCGTTTCGGCGAGACGTTAAGACATTTCTTTTACCCAATATTGCTAAAACGTGCTTTGGACTTTGACAATAAGCTTTATTTCTGACAATAAGTTCGAAAAAGCAGGCACTGATAATGTCCCAAATAGTACGGTAGTTAGACAGCTAGGCCGCGAAAAAACATTGACAACGAAGCATGTTTTTCTCTCATCATAGTTCTAAAAACAAATATGAAAACATCGGCTTCAATCCACTTTGGGGAAAATTCACAATTCCATAATTATTGAGTGGACGATGGCCGTCAGGATCGGAACAATGTTATAATGGTTAACAATAATTGAGTCTGGAAATAGCAAATAGTTAAGATGGGTTTCTGATCCCATCATCCGGGGCGCTTTTGATGCATTCAATGAGACACCCCAACCGCTTTCATGTAAACTTCTAGCCACGTCCTTGTCCGTGTACTATTATATCACTTGAAACATATCGGACCACAAGGACTGAGCTTTCCAGATAGTAAGTCAAATCAATTGGCACCAAACAATTATATCGATATATATTAATTTCCCACGTTCAAATTGCTGTTCAATTGAGGTACTCGCAGTCCAATTCCACCCCACCCCTGGTCAAATAATACAACCAGCATTACAAATGTTTCACAATATATGTATATATATGTTTGATATATAATGGCTTTTCCTTGATGTTCAGATTATCGGAACACCACGAAAAAGGTAAATACATAAAACTTTACTTTTTGTTAACAGCAAGCATTTCAGCAGGACCCAACCGCATCATAGCACACTAGCACCGCCACTTCTGACGACTTCTTCAAATTTAATGTCATGATTATGATACACGCACAATGAACTGCACCTGAACTCACACGTGATGCACATTGTCTACCAACGCGCAGATTGTGTTAACTTTAAAACCCAACATAATTAATTATTCAGTTAGCAATTGTACAGTCCTTCAAAATTTGTTTTCTCAATATCTTATATTCCGTCCGACTGACAATTCATAAAACATCCCCAAGATTTGAAAACATATTGGCACTTTCATGACCTAACTTCCAGATTTTTCTGCGAAAACCCTTTGCCAGTGCATTTTATAAAAACAATGCCTAGTCGACCACACGTCGCCTCGCATATATAAGCACGCAATGTCCTAACAAGTGTTGTATTATATTTAGTATTTATTTTTAAATGCAAGAACATATGGAAACAAATATTGTTGAATATAAGAAATAATGATAAAAAAAACTGTAAACTGTTAGACCAATGCATTATCCTATATATGCGACGACCTATGGTGGTAGAATCGCATATTTAATAAAATGTATTTGTGCACGGTCTCTAATGTTGCGACAACGCAAAATCGTCTTGGAACGTAATAATACATGCACAAATATGTTTTGTTTGTTAGCAATCTCGAAATGTTTATCGCTATAAATGCATTATAATATTAAATTTAATCAACGCGTTGAGAATATCTGAAATATCCTGATTTGAAAACTATTTGGTCAACTGATTATCACTCGGCCTGTGCATAGTAAGGCATTGGGTATCAACCTTTGTTGTTTCTCTTTATCCAAACAGAAAAAGCAAGACGCGGAGGTGTACACAATCAACATAGAAATATCATACGGCGAGCCCGGTGCGTATGTACATACACAACAAGAGAGCTACTTAATCACGTGTACATACGACGAGAATGGCGAAAACATCGCTGAATCTGCATCAAAGACCATTGGAGAATCGTAAGTAATCGTCGCTTATCTGCATCAAAAATTATTGGATAATCGTAAGTAATCGTCCCTTATCTGCATCAAAGACCATTGGAGAATCGTAAGTAATCGTCCCTTATCTGCATCAAAGACCATTGGAGAATCGTAAGTAATCGTCCCTTATCTGCATCAAAGACCATTGGAGAATCGTAAGTAATCGTCCCTTATCTGCATCAAAGACCATTGGAGAATCGTAAGTAATCGTCGCTGAATCTATCAACATGAGTCGTATGTATCATTCGGCTGTTATCGCGTGTTTATTATTTCCCGACCAAGCACCATTCGCATAGAGATTGTTTAGGCACCTCAGACTTTTGACTGAAGTTACATTCATTGTTGAATTGTGATCTGGTACCGGAAGATAAAATTGATCCATGTCGATATTTGATATTTCATAGTTTAGGTTTTTTCATCTGCGTTGAAAATATGAATATTTTCCATTGTACGTGTATAGATTATTGACTTCGTACTAACTGACATAAATGAATAGTTCATATGTTTATGACTAAGTTGTTGACGGCGCTATATAATATATGAGCAAGCCTGAGTTTAGTGTGCCTATTTTAAGAATAAGGACCACAGGGTAAATATGGTGATGCAAGCCCGCTATGAGGGATAGCGTCACTAAATTCACCCTTTGGGGACCTCATTCTGCACTCGGTATTGAATGAGTAGTATCAATGGGGCGTAGTTGGATAACTGACCCAGATCAAAGCTGTGCCGGCGACGAGCTCCGTAATATCACTCCAATTCGGTTTCATCCCACATCCCATCCTGGGCAAAAAATATGCAATTGAAAATGCTCTGTTGACCCGACGGTTTGGGCAATTAATTTTAATTAACTAAACCTTTTCTTGACTACCGGTGAATAACCCCATCAAAGACCGTTGTAGAATCCGAACTCTCGCTCCGTTATATATCGCGCATGCAGACCACATATTTATTTCTTTCCCAAGTTACGCATAAAATGCTTACAAGTACGATCAGTCGCGAATATCAATGCAATGCTTTCAACTTCTCTGGACGTCTGCATGAGACAAGATCTTTTCGGAACGTGCATGGAATCTCATCAAAGATGCAACAAATTGTTATCAACGTTCTGTCATCCCGATTGGTCAAACCATGATACACTGGACCTGTGCCCATGTGTTGACGATTCAGCATGAATCGCGCTAGAGACATATGCGTCTAATAAAATAATGGTTCCACGTTCCCCATATATAAAGATTATCGCGCACTTGCTGTAGAAACAATGCATCAAAGATTCAATTTCTAACTGAAATAAGGTGCGATGATTGTTACTAAAATTACAATATTAATGAAGTGTTGTACTCACGGCGACCAGATGTTAGTGTTGATAATTTCGAATGGTTGAGGAATTTATTCACTGAATAAAATCGTCGCTATTAAATTATTAAAGAAATTATGCATGTAAACAGATAGTTGACGATTAAAGGCACACAACTGTTATCATGCCAATATGATGGTTATGTTTGTGCATCTGATATGACAAGCTACAGCTTCTCAATCTATGTACATGTATGGCCTTTTACTCTTCTTCAAACTGAGATAAATTAGTTATCTGTATGATTTTAAGTTGGCTCATGTGCTATATCGTTAAAATGAGGCATGCGTGAGTCTAATAAAGATGATATCAAATAATATGAAATGGTCTTATCGATGATGGGTAAATAATAAGTGATATTATGGCATGCAACGTTACATTAAAACTGAATACGCTACTGGGTTTGGGTGCATCGGGTGGATATGAGCTTGGTACAGTTTTTTTCATATAGATTGAATGTAGCGGAGGTTTTCAACTAACAGAAATAGCAAAACGTAAATTGTATTTTTTAGCTACGTGCAAGCGATGGAGATACAACACAACATGGGATCCGCGTCTGGAGCCACATTCACTCTACAAACTATCGACGTATTGGGTAACCCGATAACCGCCTCAACTATCGCTATTGGAAGGAAGGTCCAACTAGAAGGAATACTATCAGGTATGTACATAGTCCACTAATCGGCGTAGTTCATAAAACCTCAATTTTCCAAACATTTCATCAACTTAAAGGCATGTTATGTACTTGGTCGGGTGCGTGAAACTGATAAGTTAGTATTAAGGCGCTGTGACACCTGGAGGAATGTAACATTATACTAACGTCATCGAAAATTTGAAGCAAATCGATCGTACCACTCCAAAAAAACAGTCGGAACTATGCTCAATTGTAAATATTTACTACTCTATTCGGGACGCATATATTGGCGTTAAACTAGCCAAAACGATTTCGCCATGGAGAGTCGCTGCATTTAATTAATATATAAAAATGACTGTTGTCAATTTGGATATACTGTTTGTAAAAACTGCTACTTTGAACAAGGTTATTCTAAATTTGCATTTGATCACCATAACTGAGTGTTTCACATCACTTTAAATTTAAACTCTGAGCTATTGATTTGTTGTGCAACGGACCGTCAATTATGTTCGTTAAAAAGGTCGCCAGAACCCCAGTAAAGTACGCGATATACAGTGATCAATTAAGGACTATATATATGCAACTAAATATTTAATGACATACTTGTCAAGTGTGTTATTTGCTTTTAAATAAACAATAGTATGGAATGTAGATCTCCCAAAATTTGCGCGGCTAAAAGTTAAAATTGGTTCTAAAATAAATCATAGATGTATTAGTCGGATCAGCGTGTTTGTGCAATTACAAACTTATTTTGTATTAGTTTCTTTAATATTTTTCATTAGTTTTAAACTCTATCTACTGCACTTCTTTCGGATGGACCTTTTCAATCATCAAGGTCAATAATCCTTATGAATTTGAGCCACACGTGGTATGTCACGCGACTAGAGCCGCCAGTGGTATGCCAGTTCATGCGACTAGATTATCAAAGATGAATGTTGCGCCGTAGTCATTGTAACATGAATAACATTTTTATGGGGACAATTCAACTTCCTTCAAATGTATCTCCCATGTTATTGTCGTTTAAAGCGAACACGGTTTATGAAATGATAAGGAAAGGTTTCCAATTGACGAAACTGAATGGTTCTTGCTATGATTGCTTCTTTTTAATCTCGTGGAATTGTACATGATTATAACTTGTGCACCCTCAATAATTTTTCAAACACTGTTCATATTTGTCAATTTAATCTGCTTTGTTGAAAATACGAATTTCATGCAACTTGAATTGTAATTCGATACATGACTATTCTTTACAGGAGGAACTGGGAGCGAGCCCGGTGTAAGAGCTGTTAGTTGCCTGGCGACCAGCGCAACTTCCTCATACGCTGTTCTCAGAGGAGGGTACGTACACGCCTCGCTATACATTCATAGCTCACTGCATTAAATTTTGCGCTCGGCGAGTGTTCGTTCGTGTAAAATGTTCTTTTCCCAAATAAGTCAAGAATATAAGTTATTTTTTATAATAAGAGATTGAACAAACGTTGATTCAGATGGAATTATCAATGCATAACGCCACGCCATGTCTTAAAATGTACCAGGTAGGCATTTCCTTTGCCATAATGAAAAAATAATTTGAAAAACAAATTAGAACCGCTTCGGGTTGGAGAATATATTGGTGATGTCGGTTCCCAGCCCTGTACCAGTTCCTAAGAGTTTCATATTTTACAGAAAACTTAACAGTAAAATGTGATTTGAAAACGAGTTTTGATTTCGTTAGAAGGGATGGAGATAAGAGCGCACCATTAATGAAACAAATAATTTTTACTTCCACAGATGTGGCGATGGTGTCGTATTTGCAAAGACTGAGGGATTCACGACCATCGGCAAAAAAGTATACAGTCCATATTTCGGTACCTTCAAACTCAGTGACGGAAACCTGCTGCAATTCACCTGCAACTTCACAGTATGCACCAGCAATTGCGATGGGGTAAGCATCTATACGGATTACCACCGGGATAAACTTGTATACTAATTAACACTGGGAAAAGATGGTTAATGTTCACGATTTGTTAAGCATTTCGACTCAATACACCGGGGTAAGGTGGTTAATGTTCGCGATCGGTTAAGCATATGGACTGAATACACCGGGGTAAGATGGTTGGTCGCGATCGGTCAAGCATATGGACTGAATACACCGGGATAAGTTGGTTGATGGTCGCGATCGGTTAAGCATATGGACTGAATACACCGGGTTAGATGGTTAATTGTCGCGATCGGTTAAGCATATGGAATGAATAAACCGGGGTAAGATGATCGATGGTTGCGATCGGTTAAGTATATGGACTGAATACACCGGGGTAAGGTGGATAATGTTCGCGATCGGTTAAGCATATATACTGAATACACCGGGGTAAGATGGTTGGTCGCGATCGGTCAAGTATATGGACTGAATACACCGGGGTAAGTTTGTAAACTGATCGCTGGATAGTATTGGTTACATTACACTGTGATGAGGTTGGTTTTTTAGGTTGGTTTTTTATTGCGATGGGGTAAGCATATGTACTGCATAACACTGGGATAAGATTGGTTTCAATTGCGGTGTGATAACCATGTGTACTGCATAATACTGGGATAATGTGTATTAAATAACAATGGCATGAGATGATTTATAATGAAATCCAGTGGGAATCTATTCTCGCAATGAATTACGAATGCTGTTTATTTAATTACCATATGAACGAATTCTTAACGATGGGGTAGGAATGGATGTGTATAGTGAATTCCCGTTCGGTTAGAAAGTTTATAATATAGCCAGACGAGTCTTTGAATAACCTTTATCCTGCAGCATTCCGCCGCTGTATAAGGTGGGCTATATTCGAGATAATGGAGTAATTTGAAACTTCTTCAGCCGAAATAAATAACTCTAAACCAATTGTGGAGCAAGTATATTAATTTCTCAAATCATCTTTCGCAACACCGGTCATTGGAATATATAATTAAGGCATGATGCTCTTTGAAAATTAAAGTAGAATGAACTTCTGATATAAATGATGAACCGAAATGTTTCGTTCATAAATGAAAAACCAATGACGCAATTAACCTTTTCATTGTAGAGTTCCTGCACAAATGTCAGACGAAAGAGAAGTGGCAAGAACAAGCAATATGACGGTGGGTTGCAAAACAATAATCTTGACACATCGCTTAGAAAGTGCTCCTTCTCATCTGTCTGTGGCTCCTTCTCGTCTGGCTGCGTGTCCTTCTCATCTGTCTGTGGGTCCTTCTCATCTGTCTGTGGGTCCTTCTCATCTGTCTGTGGGTCCTTATCATGTCTGTGGGTCCTTCTCATCTGTCTGTGTCCTTCTCATCTGTCTGTGGGTCCTTCTCATCTGTCTGTAGATCCTGCTGAATGTTTGATACCGGTGGGCCATGCTATATTAAATGATGCTATACTCCTGAACTGCTTTGGTGGAGGCTGGTATGGTAAACCGATCAATTTGCGAACAAGTAGTCATTTCTTTTCTAAATGCTGTCCTTTTCACTGTTAACATACGCACGATTTGAGACGCCATTGTGTATATTTTGCAAAATTGAATATTGGCTGAGCTGGTGGTACCAAAACGACGTAAACAACCTCTAGTATTAGCCTATTTGTAACAAAACTGTAATACAAAATATTTCTCTTTTTGAATACGATACATGCTGGCTTTTCTATATGTTCATTATCCGAACACCGCGAAAATTACAATTGTAGAAACCATTGTCTACATATTTCTAACTGTTTGCCCCCCTGTATACCCGCATAGAAATTCATCAGGACCCCTATCATAGCACAGTAGAAACCATTGTCTACATATTTATAACTGTTTGCCCCCTGTATACCCGCATAGAAATTCATCAGAATCCCCATCATAGCACAGTAGCAACGCCATTTGACCAGGGTACGAGCTCCCGGCACCACACAATAACAAGATATGTGAATACTATAAATTTGGTCGGTGATAGTTTTCTTAAATGGTATGACAAAGGGCCTGGCTTTGGTATAGATATAAATGACGAGCGTGTAAATGGACATGTTTTTAATTTATTTTTGAGTGTCTGACTATTACCGAAACGAATTTTTTTAAAGAAACGGTGTATTTGCTTACAAAACTAATCCTCTTATTACTAGTGTGCTCTTCTGTCGTGTATAATAATTAACTAGCGATAGTCTCCCAACACGTTATTTATACTTAAATTTATGTATACATTCATTTTGCTGTGTGGTTCGCATTATGTCACGGTACCCGACAGGGAGGAACTGTCTCGCCGTTCCTTTATAATATATTCGTTGACTATTAACTTCAGCAACATAGTGTGCCTGCTTGACACATGCCGACGATATGATGCTAATCTCGCTCACTTCAATCATTAATTGATATGTTGTCGTTATAGTACAACATTGGAGATATAGATTCAATCCCAAGAAAACATGTGTTCAATGAGAAATTGCACGCAGCTCGCAACGCGACCAGAACTTGGTGGAAACTGGGTAACGATTCGATTTCCGAAAGATAGTTACCTATCTTGGTATACCATTGAGTTCCCAAAATTTCAGTAATCCTTGTTGACAGATCATAATAGAAAATCTCCGATCCAAAGATACTCTGTAATACTGGCCTCTACGCTGCAGGATATCGCCTATTAGTTCAGTCAAAATTTATGAACGCATTGTCCTTCTCCGTGGTTTGCACCGTGCGGAATTACTGTTCAATGTTATCTCATACAATGTTTTTCACCTTGAGTGTGTTCATAGAATGTGCATCATAAATATGCAATGACTTCCAACCAGGACCAAAACTAATATGGCACTTTCTCTAGTTGGAATCCCACCTATTATGGCGAGCATAGAAAATTGTCAATGTTTCGGTCGTTATGCTGTCTCAACCTTTCAAAAAGCAGTTCGGTAAATTTTCGTGATGGGGTTTGTTAGATGCTACTTTCGGTGGCTCGAAAGCAACTTCATTTTCTTCAGAATTCAAATTCTTACTGATCGACAGCTCTCAGTACACCGAAACCTTTATTTACACTTCTCATTATCAAGAGAAACTAGCATAGAAGCAAGCCTGCCAACAAACCTCCATCTTTAATTACAACAATGAGTGGACTCCTCGTGTTATTTCAAATTCTGAGCTAAGCAGATTCATGCGGGTCCACGATATATATTCCTTGTCGGACCTCTGGAAAACTTGTGCGAAATTTCCTGCTGAGAAAAGATCATTTATCTTAGTAGCTCAGATTATCTGTTCTCTGTCCAATTTGTCTAAAGGTGTGTTCACTCTATAACAAGATGCCACCAGTTGATAGTCCACATTATTATCGAGTGCCTAGAGCTGGCCACGGTACGGAATATTATATGGTACACATGTATTTATTGTTTCGGTATCGATTGATGTGTGCACATTGATAATCTTCAACCTGAGAAACAGCTGCTTTCGTTTCTAGGGGAAAAAGCCAGATTTCCTTCCACTCGACATGCATGCTCATCAATGGATTAGATTATTTTGCAAAATCGACAAATTCCTGGTGGAATATTATTTTTCACGGTCGTCCCTGGATATTATCACCTGTACCTAATAAATTTCAACTGTACAGTATCTTTGAAAATGCCCAATATGAATTCTCAATAAATTAAAACCAGACAGCCCTGTTGTATATATGGTTCAAACTTGCGCCACAGTCTGTGGTCTCGCGCTGTGGATCCACTGATGGACTCTCGGCCTGTGTTGGCGTCTGTCCCAGAGGACAGCTATTCGCTTTGTCGCCGGGGTAACTGTTCGCACAACCAGATACAATGAGCGAGTCCACAGCTTGGACCCACAGACTCTGATATGTAGTGTATGGTATACGTGTAAATCAACACATGACAATATATAGGTGACCTTTTAAGTAAGGTACTTGTTGTGTACGTCTAGGCTGGGGACACGAGGCCATCTCGGTGGTCGTATGACCATAGTGTAAATGTTATTTTCTTTTCTACTGAACTGTTATTGTTTCTACATGTGTGTTACTTGTAACTCTTCATATGACTGTGGATAGAAATAAATATATTGTTCATTCAATTTATTGTAATACGGACATTCTAATAGTTTAGGAAACTGAGCTGCATAATTAACTAATGTTCTATTTCATAACTATTTCTGACGATCTTCCAGTTGATTATTCTGCATTGATCCTACGCATGATAAAGACAACTTGTATATATAATAAAGTTTCTCCATTCCGATCTTAATTTTCAGGCGGCGAGTCAATTCAGATCGTATCGCAACCTCTAGAAATTGAGGAGAAATCGTGTTTCGATGTCAACGAGAAAAAACTGCCCAACGGACTCATAGTGATCGCGCCACCGAAGACCGAGAAGATTGAAAAAAGCAGCCTATTCATGATGGTGCTAATAGGAATCATGATATTCCTGTTGGTCGTTGGAGGTTTGAGTTTCATGTACGCTTGTATCAAGCGGCAAAACAACATACCTTCGGAAGAGAAACCAAATGCTGGCAAATACAACCTTAAAGCTTAAGTTGTATATATTTTGCGGCAAATTAAAATCATTTGTCGTAAATTTGCTTTCAATTACTATATAGTGGGTCCTTGCTTTTGATCGTGGAACCTACACATTTATGTAGTTATACATGCCACTGCTACTGACATTTGCCTCCAATTGCTTGTATGATTATTAAGAGATCAATTTCATGATTATTAAAAAGCAAATTTCGGGCAAATTTCGGTAACATTGTTACAGGTGCATTACGAAGAGTTTGCACATTATGGCTTTCTTTTCCATGTTCTGTACCTGTATTTGAATTGCGGCAACCGAATGCGTGCACAAGTGTTCGCTTCCGACTGAATGACTACAAATTCCAACGAAACTCATTTTTATTTAGAAAAGAAAAACATTTCCATGATTGCAAGTTAAAGGCTGACTACACTAAATCCGGCCATTTTTTTTGGAACCATGTTGTACTCAACATAATATAGGCAACGAACAATGCATTTGAGTCGTGCACTGGTGCAAAAATCCATGGTGTGTGCTATATGAACGATGCAAATATCATGGTAATTATAACGAAAATGAGTGACTTAGTCACAAACACATTATCATTATTACAATGTCATTTCCATTGCAAACTTAAGCGTGTAGTTTACACTAATCCATAGCATAACTCATTGGCATAAAATAAGTAATTATGCTCACATTTGTTCAGTCTTTAACATACAATAAGATCATTTCTCTGCCGAGGCTAGATATGCGCTGGTGCATTTCCACAACATGACCAAACGGCAGATCAAAGAATCTATGGGAATACCACGAATACACAAACTCGCTGAAATGGGTAGTGTGCATTTTAGGTTGATAAATGAGAGTTCAACTGTAAAGGCCGAAAAGTTTGTGTTCATATGCTTAATATAGCACAGGTTGGCGACTTGCAACTGATGAAGATCCTTTTGTTTGTATCTATCTTTTGACTTTTCAAAACTTTACCTTTTTGGCCCTCTAAAATTTTAAAGTTTTACCTTTTTCCTTAAATTACAAATTCTTAGGTATATTTTATTTTAATTACCCTCTTTCGACCTGTACGTTCTTAATTACTTTTCAAAAGAATTTCAGCCGCTCCGTGACTTTGCTCTCCGACTCAAAAGTTTTGCCAAGAACAAGAGGAACACAGTATATGCATGTGATTGGGACCCCGACCCTAATATATCCCCTTTCTTTCATATACTTTGCAGACACTCTCCTCTTGTTCTTGACATCCATTACATTTTTGCTCCGCCAATATTATGTAGGTAAAATGACGAATATGTTTGAGGCGTTTTTCTTTCTTACTAAAACCTATGTTGACTAACAAATAGGCCATTTATGGTCTACCTGCCAGTGCTTCACTTTGACTTGTTTTCTGTCATTCTGGTGTGCTAGGTTTGGTGTTGCGTACCCTGGAACTCGTGTTGCCTGGTATGACACCCACTTACCTGATTGGTTGCACATAAAAACAATGAAATGGGTAGTGTGCATTTTAGGTTGATAAATGGGAGTTCAACTGTTGCCGATTTTTAATTGTGAATTTCCACAGCCCATGTAGTAGTTTATCCCATCGGGCAAACTTATTATAAATCCATTTAAAATCACGAGGGATAATATGTGACCCGCCATATCAAATCCAGTAGTCTGTCGGGATTTTTTTTACCCTCTGCCATTTTCTTATATAAGAGTCGACCGTAGGTCTTCTCGCATATATAAGATAATGCATTGGCCTAACAATTTTACAATTTTAATAATTTGTTCTTGTATTCTTTAACAATTTTATAATTTCACACATAGAGCCCCAGACAAACATGAGCAGACGACACACTTCTATATGCTTCTATATATGTGTGGGGCTCCCTGTAGGATAATGGATGTTTTTTTTATTTTATGTCCTAAAAATTGTAAGAAACATTTATTTAAAAAAAATGAAAAAATATAGTAAGGCCAATGCATTCTCTTATATATGCGAGGCGACCTACGGTCGAATCGCATATATAAGAGTGCATTGGCACAGGGTAAAACTATCCCGACTTGCGACTAGATTTGATATGGCGGGTCACGTATATCAGCAACAATTGCATGTTGAACTACATAAATTATTAACTTCTAAGTGTCTTTAGCTTAGCTTAGGTAAGGATTCTGTTTATGCTAAATATCTCTTTTATATGCAAGTTTCCATATGCTGGCACATGTGGGTTTTCTACAAAACAATGGTTGCAAAAGATTAGTACAAACTTCAGAGTGTGCAAACGTATATTCAACCTTGTAACCGCTTTTGAATCTTACTCATTCAAACACTTTTGCGTAGCAATGAAATGTTTTATTTGCAAATTTGGAAGCTGCCTCTTCAATTGAAGCAAACCTTTTAAACAATGACCCTTTCATTTCCACTTTTCGCCACACTTCTGCTGGTTAATTTCCAAATGGTGCCGGTTAGTTTAAAATTCCCCATTATGGTAGCATTCCACCGGTTTCGAACTTCTGTGGAAAGAGTTCACTCAAATTATAGAACACGTAGTACTGTCTTAACCAAAGCTATATACACTAGAATTATATAATTTATGTATATAAACTGTTGAAATTGCATAACATGCAACACTTAATTGGAAATGCTTTACCACATGGAGTGACATGGGTTTAAATTATTTTCATTCTTTGAATTTTCAACCTCTAATTTGTGAGAATGAATGTTTGCAAACGGCCATTCTGTTCTCCAATTATTAGAACTGTCTGATGGCACATCACACATGTGAATGCGGGAAGTTCCAACCGGGGAGGATGTGATGTATTAGTGGGTATACACATAACATATTTGCGATCGGGGGGGGGGTAGATATACACTACCAAGATGTGACCACTCCACCGCCCACACAATGTACCTAATGCAGCCGCGTCCTAGATGAACCCACTGTGTACATTTAGGTAACAATGAACTAGATTATCCTACTTTGGAGAATAATACATTTTACCATAGAAGGTGTCGAAAAATCGGCCTCTTCACTCTTGGTAATTTGAAACGGAAATTTGTCTTTTAAATGTCAAATTAAACAATAAATGTAATGCATTAGATCAAATGGGCAACACAGAACATTCTTCCGATCAATCTATCCACATGTATTCACACTAGTGGGAACTTGCAGTTCCTCGAGACGAGCAGCCTGCTGAAATAGTTTAATAATTTAACGTCTTATATAATACAACGGAGATAACGCATTGTCAATCATTTAATTATGAAAATGATGACCCTTGTCTCGCAAAATGAAAACGTTTATTACACTCCTATGTGCGATCTCCAGTGAAAATGCCGTTAATTAAAAATGGTAATATCACTACTGAATTGTCATTTCTCATGACTTCATTGAAGTACGTCGCTTACTGATATAAATTGAATTTCCTATGGTTGATCCTTCAATGCATTAATTATGGCTGTTTTAATCATATCTGGCGAACCAAATTGATGCAGAAGTGTAATAGAGTAATCAATTATTTCCGATAATTATGTTAATAATTCACCCGAGGCGAGAGACGTTTAGGTAAGAAACCCATGCGTTAACGCGCCCTCGTTTCTTACCGAAGCCTCTCGTGAATTATTTAAACGTAATTCTCGGATCAATTGATTACTCTCTATATAGTCCTGGCGCGACTGGGAATTTAAGTACATTTTGACACTGTCTAAGAAACGAAATTAAATATTACCATTTAACACTTTGAAGTGTGCCTGGATATCAAATTCATGGTGAACAAATTTGTCAGCAAGCGACCACTTCAGTCGCTGATTGGTAGAAAACATCGACTAATAATTAGTTTGACATTGACATTTTCTGTGGAAGACTCCATTGTAATAAATCTCAACTTACGCATAACCAACGAAATTCATATTTCGCGTTTATGGTCGTCCCAGATGTATATGAATGTTGTGAAGTTGGTCTTAATAACTAAACTTTATGCTGAAGCTGGTATTTAAGCTGGAGCTGTTCTCTTGTTCATTTAATTTAAATGTTTATACTACCGATCTTAATCAGTTGGTTAGAAACAGAGCTGCATACCAAGTAATTTTTATTATACTCTGATTTTAAAAAATGGTAACGTCACTGGTGAATTATTATCTATCTTGACATAATGACGTATCGTCGCTTAGTGATCGAGACTGAATTGTCGATGGTTTATCTTTTGGGTGTGTTTACATTGCTTTAGATCTCTATATAGTTCTACACGCATTGTAGTGTAAACGGTTGATATAGAAATGGACACAAATAAATCTATTAGTTCGTGTGAGCAAAAACGTATCCGTTATACGTCATCGTCAACACCGAGGCATTGCGACAGGCAAATCTGATATGATTAATTGTCTCTCGGGCTTGGCGAATATGCTTAATATGTCTCAATTCAACCCATGAATTTCACACTGTAAGCGAGAACATGTGTGTTGGTGCATGTGATGACAACGTACTTGAAGTGAAGTTTTTTCTATATACATTATATCTTATTAGTTGTTTTTCCTGGAGTTTGGTAATACCTTAGTACATTCAGTTAACAGGGCGACTGCAAAAGTATAACCATTATCAACTGGTGTAAGAATAAACTGCTTTGGTCGGCTGATAGTTAATTCATTTTTTTTTGTCTGGCCGAAACTGACACGACTCTTAGTTAATTGTCAATTACCAGAGTTCGCATGAACCCGCATTCACTATCAGTAATCATGTTGTGATCTCAGCAATCTGCGACACGTGACTTCACACAGATCTGTATTACAGATATACAACAATGTAAACGACCCTTATAAACATCTGTACTTCCATGCATTAATTATGGGTATTTAACCATATTTGCCGAACCAATTTGATGCAGACCATTAATAGAGTAATCTGTTAGTCCTAGAATTACGTAAAATAATTCACGAGGCCTTTAGGTACGAAACGCACTCACTCGTGTCTTAGAAGTGTCTATGAACCAATTGATTACTCAATCGGTTTCATGAATGCAAATGATAATGCATGCATTCCACTCAATAAAACAAAACAATTATCTGACCCAAAAAGCCACTTTATTTCAGAGTTATCCATCTGCAACCGCAATTTGGTCAGAGGCCGTCTTCTCGTTGACTTTTACTGGCTCACTTAAAATTATTGGGGGTGAAAAATAATAGATTTTAAAAATCAATATCTGATCACTCTGAGCTTTGGTGGGAGGATTCCTCGACTGAAATCAAATAGTTTTTACCCCGAAGCAAACGAAATAGTAATTTGCGAAAGTTAATTCGGATTGTGCCATCAATTGGATATATCAAACCTTGGATTGCTTTCATGTTGGTAATTTCCAACAGTTGGTTAGCAGTGTCCGGGTCCCTCCCGAGGTCATATCATGAATCTCTACTCTGGCTACGTAGAGAAATGGTGTCTGGATATATCTGGGATGTACGGACAAGGTGTATGGGCGTGGTGACCGATGGCGTAGGCAGGGATGTGGCGAATGAGGAGGGTTGTGGTATCTCTCCACCAACGTGGTCAACATTTTCAATAGTTGGAAATGTCATACCGACATTAACACCACATTAGTTGCAATTTTTACACAAACAATATATCCAACAATTTATTAATAGGGAATTTAGTATTTTTTACTTTCGCACATTTCCCTTCTTTTGATTCAAAATTGAGATTGGAAATGTCCAATAATTGGAAATATTGTGTGCTGCTAATAAACAAGACGCCACTTGTTCTTAACATCAGTTTGCCCCAACAATATCCGAGTTAAATCACCAAAATTCAACAACATCATATCGACACCAGTTTACCCCATCGCCGTCAGAGTTAAATCGCCAAAAGTCAACAACCTCATATCAACATCAGTTTGCCCAATCACTATCAGAGTTAAATCACCAAAAGTCACAAACATCAGTTTGCCCCATCACCGTCCGAGTTAAATCACCATAACTCTACAACATCATATCAACATCAGTTTGCCCCATCACCGTCCGATTTAAGTCGCCAAAACTCAACAACATCATATCAACGTCAGTTTCCCCCATCACTGTCCCAGTTAAATCATCAAAACTCAACAATATAATATCAACATCAGTTTGCCCCATCACTATCCGAGTTAAGTCGCCAAAACTCGCCAACATCATATCAACATCAGTTTACCCTATCACTATCCGAGTTAAATCACCAAAACTCACCAATATCATATCCACATCAGTTTGCCCCATCACTAACCAAGTATAGACGATACGGACCCTACTTTCTTTTGTTCTTTTGATGGCTCTTAATGGCCAAGACGCTTCGCTTTGGTTTTCTTACCAAGAAACCAACGAACCCGCATTCTACGCTCCAATTATCAGGTTGTCCCGCTTGTCCGTTTATTGCTTACGTACATAACACAAGCGCGACTCTCTTAACCACAACACGAAACTGTTGCAATTGACATTCTTCTGTATCTGGAAAAAATGTCGAACAAAATAAAAACTAATTTCGATGAAAAAGCTGTATATTGAACTAATTTCGTCAATGTCACTTCGATTTCTCACGCATTAATTAATACAATTTATATGTTTGCAGAATGTTCTGCTATTAGGCTGAACAATGTAGTAAGTGGGCACACCCCTCCATGCAAATTACATGTATCCTGCAGCTGGAGAAACATTGACACATTGACGAAATGAGTTCTACATGTATATGCGCACAGATGCGGTGTCGCATCCCCCCCGAACTTTGGTTAAAATATTCAACATTTGGTTGGAAGTTTCAAGCCTAACACACCATCATGCAGCTTGAGATTTCGCATCGAAAATAGGTTGCACATGATTTCATAGTTTAATATTTTCACCACTATTTATAGTGGTGTGAAAATGGTCGTGACTAAATTGGTATTGGTTGTCATAACCATACAGTTGTGCCAGGTTAGCGCTTAGAAATTAAGACATTTTTGAAAGGAGGTGTAGTTATAAATTCCAAGTATTACACCTCAACGGAGACATTACAGACACGTCCCTGTGAATATATTTTAAATATAACTTTGCTCAGAGCAAGTCTGATATAGATGGGTCAGCTCTCTTATCTTCATATATTTGTTCCAGCCACTATCGCAGAGTTTTACTGTTGACCGTCCATGACGTTACTTTCGACAGAATGACTTTTACACTGGCGAGTTCATATTAATCGCATGTAACACATTTAATTAGTCGTCCCGTTATCACTGGGATTATATTTTTATCGTCTAAATTGGATAGATCATCTCAATTGTGTCTTCACAATTAAGGCGTGCGTCTTGTTTGGGAGTGATAAACCCTACTCATTCGCGCTCCCCATCACCGTCCGAGTTAAATAACCAAAACTCACCAACATCATATCAACATCAGTTTGTCCCATCACTATCCAATACTAAATCACCGAAAACTCACCAATATCATATTATAATAGAAGACCACACTTGATGAAAGTGGAATTTCAATATCGGACATTCAAGAAGAATGTTCTAGCTTCTACTGAATCAATAAACACAAAGATTGGGGGGGGGGTAATATTATAGAGCTACGGAAAAAGCGCATGCGAAAACCTGTCCATTGTTTTTATTTCGTTTCAAACTGATCTTCATTGTGATACGCTCACAAATTACAATTTTGCAAATTTGAACGAACATGCTTTTAAACTGCACACTCCCAACAGTTTACTGCACAAATATATTATATAATACGAATTGAGACCTTTATAATACGCATTGAGATATATATTATTTATCTTGGAGCTTATGTCTGTCTGTATATATGCATGTATGTATGTATGTTGTAGACTCGAAAACTGCTCACCCGATCCGACTCGAATTGTGTATGTAGGCCTACTTGATACCGGGAACAATATGGGCGGGTCCAATTTCACATGGCACCGTGTCCCTGACCTTGACCTCGCTCATATAGGCATGTTTCTGGACCGATGGAACAATAATTGTTTTCCCTAAATAGCCCGGACGATGTCGGGTACATCATTACAACGGCCAGACTGAAAAACTTCATTGTGCACTTCGATTATTTTGTGAGTCACTCCATTTAAGTAACAAAGTAAATATGCCTGTGGACATGCTTGGGGAAATTTAACTTTCATAGAAGGATTTGTCTCCAAACCTGAATTTTGTTTCTTACGAGAAGACCTTTACAAATAGGCGTAGTTCAGACAATGTTTGCTATGGAGTGGTACGGTCTATTTCTTTGAAATTTTCGACGATGTTCGTAGAATGCTGCATTCCCCAGGTTGGTAGGACAAACTAATGCTGTTAAGAAAACGTACCGTTATTTTTTTTTCATTTTCGCGGTGTTTGGCTCATCTGGACATATCGCATAATGGTGTAGTTTATTTTGTTAATATATAGTTAGTTTATATCTCAATGCGTAGTATATAGAGCCAACCACGTATTATATAGAGCCCACTGCTTATTATATACTAGCTGATGTACCCGACTTTATCCGGACTATTTAGGGAAAACAAGTATTGTTCCATCGGTCCAGAAACATGCCTATATGAGCGCGGTCAAGGTCAGGGACACGGTAGCACGTGAAATTGGACCCGCCCATATTGTTCCCGGTATCAAAGTAGTCCTACATGCACAATTCGAGTCGGATCGGGTGAGCAGTTTTCGAGTCTACAACATACATAAATACATGCACATATACAGACAGACATACAGACATAAGCTCCAAGATAAATAATATATATCTCAATGCGAATTATAAAGGTCTCAATGCGTATTATATAATAGAGTTAAGCAGTGTAAACTGTTGGGAATGTGCAGTTTATAATCAGTTTTCGTTCAAATTTGCACAATTGTATTTTGTGACCGTATCACAATGAAGAACAGTTAGAAACGAAATAAAAACAATGCACAGGTTTTCGCATGCGCATTTTCCATAGCTCTATAATATTAACCCCCAATCTTTGTGTTTATTGATTCAGTAAAAGCTAGAACATTCTTCTTGGATGTCCGATATTGAAATTCCCATTTCATCAAGTGTTGTCTTCTATTATAATATGATGTTATTGAGTTTTGGTGATTTAACTCGGATAGTGATGGGTCAAACTGATGTTGGTATGATGTTTGTGACTTTTGGTGATTTAACTCGGATAGTGATGGGGCAAACTGATGTTGATATGATGTTGTTGAGTTGTTGTGATTTAACTCGGATATTGTTGGGGCAAACTGATGTTGTTAAGAACAAGTGGCGTCTTGTTTATTAGCAGCACACAATATTTCCAATTATTGGAAACTTCCAATCTCACCCCTTCCCACTGTTGGCCATTTCAGTGAATTTTTTATCAAAAGTAGGAAAATGTGCGAAAGTAAAAATAATAAATGCCCTATTAATAAATTGTTGGATATATTGTTTGTGTGAAATTTCAACTAATGTTGTGTTAATGTAGGTATGACATTTCAAACTATTGAAAATGTTGACCACGTTGGTGGAGAGACACCACAACACTCCCCAGACGCGAGATCCCTGCCTACGCCAGCAATGTGTTCAATTATTCAATTATTTATTCACTCAAATCGTCAAATATGACACAATAGAGCGTGGTGGAATACAGTGCATATTATATCTGTGCAAATTACAAAAGTGGCGCGCGGTGAAAATTATACATATTATAATAACACAGTTGATTGAGAACAGCCCATGGTTTTGTAAATGTCGGCTTTTGAATGAATTTGTTTAATCTCAATACCGTACATATGCATACAGTATTTGAGATAAAATATATGAATAAGTTTACATGTGAAATTATTATTTACAAGTGATCAAGCACATTACATATATACAAGAAACACAATCAATTCTCGCCATTAACATCGGCATTTATTATCATGTATTCGCCCTATACGATGCGACGGAGTCGGTTTAATAGGCCCTTCTTAGAAAATGGCTAAGTCAGATAATCCCTAAAATATAGTCATGTGGAACAAATATTTAGTTCAACAGACCTGTCTTCAATCAGTAGTCGTAGTGTTCTAGAAATACAATGTAGTAGAATTTCTGTCCCAGTTCTTGGAAGTGAGAGCAATATATATATTTCTTATAATGATATGCCATTAAAACTCTCTGGCTAAAAATATTATTTGATATATGTATATACTTATCGGTTAGTATAGAGTGTTCATGTGCGATATGCAATTCGTAAGGGGTCGATCGTTGATTCACATAATGATTTTCGTATATAGTCCAAGACCTCATGCACAATATATATATAGTAATAGTAAAGAAATGTAATTGATTCAATTAAATACTGTTCGTATACATTTAAAGGCGGACTGGTTCCGTCGCATCGTATGTTGGCGAAAAAATATCAAACAATGCCTGTATATCCTCAGAGAGGGGTTTCTCGCATGCTTTCTGCGATCACGTAAATGTGGTGTGCGTGCATACGCCAGGACGTCGTACAGGTTATAGCGATCCCGTTATGATTTGTCACGTGATATTAAATTCACCCGTGCGCTAAATATGGGTCAATCGTCGATGCGGGATGAATGAGTGCGATGCAAGTTTGTTCTGTTGATTTCCGTTGATTTTGCATTCTGGATAAATTACTCGGATTATTACATGTACATAGGTGAGCTTTATATACGATTATATATATATATCTTTAATTCCTCCATATAAATGAAGATATGATATACACATGTAATACAAGAACATACAAAAACAATAGAACATAGGAACGAGAACATAACATATATACATGTACACACTTTATGTATGTGCAAAGCAAAACGAATATAGATGGAAACAGATCGGCCGGGCACACGAACAAGACAGAGAGAGATAGAGAGAGAGAGAGAGCGCCGGATACAGATAGAGACAGTATGGGAAAATAGAATGAAATGAGTTAAGTTAGAGAAAAGTGGGGAGCAGAGAGGGGTTAATTGAAGCTAGATAATCCTAAATTCATGGAGAACTGTAGCACCCAGCCGACCACACGACCAGATGTTCGCTCACATCACAGTTGTCAGACACCGTTGTTGGACATTACAAACAAATAGTAGACCCAACACAACACCATTGTATATAAGAGGGCTACCAATTATTTATATTTGCCAACAATGGTGACTTTCTTCTCCCACTGACTACATGCATATAAGTGACAAACAATTATGACGCCAATGACGAACGATGGTTCCATTCGCACCACAGCGCCCTAGTCGCCTTCAAGAAGTATCTCAATATGGTTTGAGGTGGAATGCATGCAATGTCCAAAAGTTCAATAGGCAAATAGCCTAGAAAGAGGGCAATAAGTCTCTGCTGATCAAAAGACTCCACAAGTTGAAATGCCCCTAAAGGCAACATATCTATAAAGTGATACCAAAAATGATTACGCGACGCTGCAAGTTCTGGGCAAACCGCTATAATGTGTTGCGGTAGGTCTATATAACTTCGCGCACATAACAGGCACTGAGTTTCGCCAGCAAAATTTCGGTAACACAGTAGCTGTGTCGCGATGAAAAATGACTCCTTCTCATCTGGGTACTTTTGGCAGACTTTCCATAAAAACGATAATTCTGGACTGCTGTGAACCAAACGAAATCTATCAAAGGTGGGTTCCGTGCGCACCCTGTGAGACCATTCAGATTTCCAAACATGACTGCCCTGTTTCGATAGGGTTTTCCAAACTGTTTTCTCTGGAAACAGAGCTGTTGATATGTATTGAGACATATAGGAGGACAAACTCCAGTTATCAAGAATACTGGATAGGTCCTGAAAAAACACATTCTTCGATGCAGTGTTGGATTCATATGAAAAGCTCAGTAATCTGATAATAAATACATCTTTAACAGTTTTTTTAGACTCGAGTAAACAAAATGACGAAAACAAGGACACTTTTCTACAATTAATGAATGTGATTAAAGGAGGAATACCAAGCAGACCCAAGACCATGTCTGTACTAGTCCTAGTTTTGAGGCCTTGTATAAGTTTGAGGCACATACGATGTGCTTTCTCTAGTTGAACAGTGTCCGATTGAGAGAGACCACACAAAAATTCACTACCGTATAAGCCTCGCGGTAAGACCACGGACTTGTAAATCTTGAGAGAGCTCGCTGGGGTAATACCGCCTGCATGCAGGCCAGCATTAGCCAAAGAGAAGAAAGCATTCTTCGTTTTTGTACAAATATTGTCAACAAGTTTTGAGCGAAAATTATATTTCTCAAGCGGAATACCTAAATGAGTAACACTGTCGGTTTCTGTTAGGCCATGAGAAGACATGTGCCAGTTCTTATGACGTTTAAGTGCTGCGTTAGCACTTTCATTGAAAACAATGACATGGGTTTTGTTTGTGTTGTATCTATAACGCCATTTCAAGCTATATTCGACACATATATCGACAAGAGACTGAAGTCCATATGCAGTTAAAGAGAAAAGTGCCATGTCATCGGCATGCGTTGGACATGTGCAATTTGCACCTTGCATCGAAAGGCCATATCCCGATGACTTTAGATTTGACAAAAGATCATTGATATATATAATATAAAAGAGGGGAGATAATGTACCTCCTTGCCTTGTTCCTTGCAGCATTGGGATCCACCTAGAGCAACCACCTTGGTATTTAATGCAGCAGCTGATATTGTTCAACAAGTGGTAAAATAGCCTCCAAATTTTTCCCTGTAATTGCCTCTTATGCAGTTTATACAATAAACCGTTTATCCAAACACTATCGAAAGCTTTCCATACATCCAAGAAACAGGCAAACAGTTTGCTCTGTCTCTCGGATGTATACGCTATACTTTCTGTTACAAGAAAAGAAGACATGTTGCAACTTATGCCCCGCTGGAACCCATTCTGCAAGGAATCAACTTCAATTGCAAAGGCAGTATACTTCTCCATTCTCGATAATAAAAGTTTCTCAAAAAGTTTATATATTGCTGGTAGCAGAGTAATTGCTCTGTAGCTATCAAAGGAATCTTTTGGTTTAGGATGTCCCTTATATAGAGATATTATACAACCACGCTTAGCACCAAGTGGTATATGTTCAAATTGGAAGAAATAGTTGTACAAGGTAGCAATGCAGCGGGCAAGAGCCTCACCACCAAAAATAATATGCTCATAATTTACACCATCTGTACCAGCTGCTTTGTTGAGGTTTAAAGTGCGACAAAGAGATGTGATTTCCTTCATATTAGTTGGAAAAGTTAACAATCCGTCTAATGGGCATGTTGAATTTTTCATCGATTCGGTCTCTACAAATTGGTTGACATGGTTAAAATGTGATTCGTCAAACTTGGGATCCGTTAGCGGTGTGGAAAAAATGTTATAATAGTACTCAGCCCAAGCTTCAAGAATATCTGGGGTTTCTCGTACTATCGAATTTTGAAAGGAGAAGTGTGTGCTACCAAGTGTCCCTAATGATTTGCGTTTCGCGTTGAAGAGTCTGAAGAAAGTATCTTGATCACATTCAGCACTTTTATCTATGTCATCGTTAAAAGAGCGAAGAAAATTAGTTGATGCCCTCCGGTATTCGCGCCTGAAAGAGCATTTGGCATCTTTATAACAGCGATATAAACCAGTTGCATCATTAATTGGCCTACCAACCGAAATCCAAACAGATCTGTGATATCGCATACTCTTGTGAAGTAAGCTTAATTCTTTCGACCAGTAAGGTTTAAGAAACTTCTTAAAACGTTTCTTTGGGATATTATTCTGAGCAGAAACTGTGATAGAGTTAACTAATGTTTTCATAAAATGTATCCAACTCAGATTTGTTATTTACGTCATCGCGTGGTAACGATGTAGCTAAATCTGACTGATACGACAATTGCATTACAGTGTCTAGCTTAAACTTCTTCCAACTGAACTTACATGTACTATGGCTTGGAATTGTACTACTTCGAGGTGTATATGTATAGTCATCGTACTTCATCATGACGTAAATGGGCCTATGGTTGGACACATTGATTGCATCATCATCCAGAATTTCGCAATGAAAAATAAGATCAGTGTCGTCTTTGTTGACGACAATGTGATCGATCACTGAACCAGGATAACCCATGGCAGGAACGTGTGTTGCAGGTATATTCAGGGGAAAAGACACGACATTGACAGAGATAAACTTATTGTCTAAAAACTTCTTAAATGATTTGGCACGCGCATCATCACGCTGAAGGCTTGCATTGAAGTCGCCCATAAAAACCACTTTGCCGAGAACACTATATGTATCGCGGAGGTCAATCAACTTCTGGATGTACTCCCGGAAAAATGCAACAGTATAGTTCGTAGACGGAAGATAAACTTGGAATATGAAAATATATCTCCTTCCCATGTTTACTTGTATGCCGATAATGCGATCATCATTTATATCAAGAGGGGTTACTCTGCTCCCGAGCCTATCGCGATTCCACATGAGGCATACGCCACCAGAGTAACGCCCGCGTTTCCAAGGGAGGCGTTGAGAAAAATCGCTAACAGCAAAAAAGTCATATTTTGAGTTAATGTGGCGAAAGTAAGGTAAATCTGCATCACATAACCAATGCTCGCTGATGCCACAGATATCCAGGTTCAGTTTGTCAAGAAAATTACTGAGATAACACGCAGACGAAAGAATACCAGTCGCGTTCCATGTGCCAAAGGAAAGCATTTTGTGGATCAAGATACTTTGCACCAGTGGAAAATCATACATTTGAGCCACCGCAGGAAGCTCATCCTTCTTTGATAAATACTGAAAATGTGAGACACAGAATAATAGCGACAAAATACATATCAAATACATAAACCAAGTAACAATTCTGCACTTATTTGCCTTCATGTCTCGCTGAGGAATGCGAAACTGTTAAAAGAGAGATAACCCCATTCTGTAAATGAGTTAACTAGAGTACTGTCCCTTTTGTGTTGTAGATTTATAAACTTTGTGTTCGACCCACTCTTTACATTGAACGTCGTTGGGCCAAAAGTGAGGTTCCAGAACGTCACCTACGTTATCTACACACACATTGATTCTTGCCGATGTGTAACTAGAACGTCGTGTCCTGAAAATTCTGATGATGGTGTACGGAATGTCATACTTTTCCAAATAGGAATTCAAAACATTAGCATCACAATTTAATGGCAGGTTAGTAACAAAGAGACGAGCTGTCTTCGTGGGATTATCATGTTTTTGATGCATAAATTTCCGATAGCGTTGATTATGAGAATAATGAGAACGATCACTGCTGTCAGATGCACGTCGTCGTCGATCAAAGTTTTCCTCAGGTTTACTTGTATTGGTGTGGCGATATTTTGTGGCAGCACCCCTTGATTCACCAGGGGAATCTTCAACAGTGATGTCTTCCAAGTACGATTCCTTACGATAAGCTGTCTGAGAGGCTGTTTCCTTTACCGAGATAGGCGATGATTTCGGGGATTGCCGAGAAGTAGGTGATTTCCCATCAAAAGTGTTGTTTGCAGAGGAATCACAAAATTGCAAGATGCCACGGGATATGTCAGATTGACATTGGTTTATATACAACAAAGACTTTTGTAGCGAGTCAGCGAATTCACTCATTTTATTAAATGTTTTTGTACTTAAAACATCGACGGCCTTTTCCGTGAATTTTAGAAATTCCTTTGTTGCTTCCTGTGTAGCTCTATCCGTAGGTGTTAGTTTTTTCTTCATTGTGTCACTGAGTGAAGCAATCGATCCAGATTGGCTAGCTATTTTCCTGTCTAACTCATTACACCTTAGCTCAAGCTCTGTTACATCCTTGGATACATGTTTGTTATCACGTTTATTGCACATTTTAAAATCGGTCAAATCAGATGAAATTCCATTTGCGAATCTATAATGTTCATCATATATTTCAAAAATGTTATTGACTTTGGTTTCAAGAGTATCCACGCGCGTCACGAGAGCAGGGATCGACGAGACTGTTGATAACTTATTTTCTATGGAAACTAAACGTGACTCAAAGTTAGTAATCATTCCTCTAAGAAGTGGAAGCTCGCGCAGTGCAGCCTGAGTCGTGGAGATTTGATCTTCCTTCATCAGTAATATATCCTTCTGAATTTCAAGTAGAGATGAAGCCAAAGATGGCATTTGTGAGGAGTTAATGCTGACTGGAGTGTCAGTCTGCGATGCTGAAAAGTTTGATGGATTGTGGCGTGATTTGCTTTTACTGATCATTTCTGATAAAACTTCGGAGTCACCATCCACCAAGAAACATACTAGATAATAAATGTCGGATGCAAGTTTTGACGACACTGATTTAGCGGAAACTTGAGTTGATTTGATTCTTTTCTTAAGGAGAGAATCGACATCAAGTGAGAAAAACGAACACTTTTTGACTTCAATAAATATAAAGTGTCTCATACGTTCTAGAGATTCCTCGTCTGGAATTGTATTCAAAATGGTGTCCACGATTTCCTCCCTGGGAAGACAGTGTGAGGCATTTTTAACTCGGGCCAAAATTTGTAGCGCCACATATTCATAAGTGTAAACTCTGAGTATATATACGGACATACATGGCATAGACACGTATTATATTTTATATTTATGTATACAGAAACATAGTGCATGCATCGACCCATATCAGGTGTTTGTCACGGGTAGATTGGGGGGGGGGGGGTACGACTCCACAACTAATACCGGGTGGGGTGGACTCGATATTCCTGGCTTATACTTTCAACACATATAATACAGGATATTATGGGGGTAAAAGCAACCGCTTTGCGGTCGGTGTTCATCTCCACAGGCTTGCCATTGCCTGCAGTACAACAGGTTTCCCCATACATGGGGTGTGACGGGGGGGGGGGGGGGGTAGTGAGTTACAATCGTTCAATTCAGTTTAGCTTTTCGGTAAGGTTATTTATCTCTTTTACGAGACGATAGACATTGTGCATGACCTTTTTGTTATTATTTTGCATGAGAAGTGCAAGTTTTCGTTCATCTGGATGAGTATAATAGAATTTCGCAACAAATTTAGATCGGGCATTATTTATACTTTCGCACACTAACAAAGTATGGTATTCGTTTCCGGTAAATTTTCCACATAATGTGCACTTTGTATCTGTTGGGAAATTTCTCCATGAAGAAGTTTCTATCGCGAGTCGATGATTTCGGGTACGAAATTTAATAAGAGTTAATGCCTCGTTTGTTGTCAATTTCGCAATGTATTTTTCGGGTTCAAATTCTGTTTTAATTAGCCGATAAAATTGGTATTTTGTCGACGAGTTTATAGTGGTCCGCCAAGTTTGAATATATGAATCCTTGATTTTTAAACGCGTTGTTTCGCGAAACCAGCACTTAGTTTTAATATTATGGTAGAGCCATATGTGAGACATACCGAGGTTACTTAAGGATTGTTTAACATACCGGGGCCAGTGTATCCCAGTTTTACACCTTCCCATCATGTTATGCATTGTGGCATAGAGTATGTAGGAGACTTTATTTGTGTTTCCGCTTATCATTCGTGCCCAATAATTCAGGATTCTATGTTCAATTTTGGAAGTTATAGGTAAAATTCCTAATTCACCATATATCATGGCCGTTGGTGTTGACTTCTTTAATTTTAATACAAATTTGAGAAACCAGAGTGCTGTGCGTTGAATCATTATATTGTTGGCTACACCCCAAACTTCACATCCATATGTTAAGATAGGTACAACTGTTTTTTCATATAATTCAATAATACAGGTCAAGGGTAATTTCATTTTTCTGGTCTTACATATTATTGAGAACATTGCTTTTCTAGCTTCTTCGCACCTTCTTTTCTTTTCTAGAGTAAATGAGCCGTTTTTAGAAAATATTATACCAAGGTATCTGTACGTGTCTGTAGTCTCAATGATTTCGTTATTTAATATGAAAGTATTTTTCTTCTTATGATTGGCCTTACCAAAGACAACAACATTACTTTTACTATTGTTGATTGTCAATTTCCATTTTTCACAATATTCTGCATAGGCATTTAACATATTTTGCATTTCTGTTTGGGTTTCTGCGAATAATACGGTGTCGTCTGCATACAGTAAACAAAAGAGTTTAATGTGGTCGTGGAAAGTAATCTCATTTAAGTCTGCCAGGGCTATTCCTTTTTGGTTGGAAGTTATAAGAAAATTTTCGAGATCATTTAGGTAGATAGAAAAGTGGATGGGTGATAGATTTATCCCTTGTCTGACACCCATATCACATGCGAAATGGGGGGACAGCTCTGTTCCAGAGGTTATACAAGATTTTATATTACGATACATGTTCATTATAACATTTAAAATTTTACCGGATATTCCAATTTCAAATAATTTTTGTCACAGTCCAGCTCTCCAGACACTATCAAAGGCCTTTGATAGGTCTATAAATGCACAATATAGGTTACGTTTACTCTTCTTTTTTGTCAATTCGATTAAGCCATGAAGTGAGAAAATGTGATCAATAGTAGAGTAGTCTTGGCGAAAACCCGCCTGGTTTTCAGAGAGTAGGTTATTTGCCTGAAGAAAGCCATATATTCTATTACTTAGGATAGACGAGAATAATTTTGCCACACAGCTGACTAACGTAATCGGACGGTAGTTTATCGGCTGCTTTGGGTCTTTAGATTTGTATATTGGGTGTATAATTCCGACACCCCACTCGCTGGGTATAAAACCGGTTCTCAGAATCAGGTTGAATAGTCGAAAATACACAGGTGCCAGTTGATCAAATGTGGTTTTTATATACTCATTTCGTATGTTATCTATACCAGGGGATTTCCCTAATTTTAAACTACTTGCCGCTTCCTCTATTTCTATTATTGTAATATCATTATTGAGTGGCGAAGTGTCAGTTACATGAAGATTATAGTTTTCTGGATTATCGGTTTCCAAAATACATTCATTTTTGCTTTTAAAATATTCATAGAATTCTGAAAGTAAGGGTTTGTTTTGTGGTTTTACGTCATCTCGGGATGAATTTAAAACTTTCCAGTATTCCTGGACGTTTTCAGATCTAAGACTTTTAATTTTAAGGTATAAATTATGTTTCCGCTTACTCGCGTGTAATGATCGTTTATATTGATTTCGTGTTTTTATCAAATCAGTTTCTCGTTCTGGACATAATGTATTATGTATATAGTATGCCTCAGGAGTTTTTGAATTAAATCAGGACCCGTCTAATGAAAAGAGATAGGTTTTTGTCGTTTACAGTTAAAAAGTTCGCTTAATTTGATGGTAATTGGTCGACGATAATAATATTTCTGGATGTATTTGACTCGCAGGTCTTTTAAACGCGAGCATTGCAATATTACTTGGAATTCGTCCCCTATATTTGTATCCCATAGAGTACATAGTCTATCGCAATAATCTGAGTTAATCTATGCACCAGATTCGATTGGTAAGTGGTGGTTGCGGGTACGAGTATTTGAACGGTGTCGTTTTTCACGAAAGAGAGGAATCTTTCTTTGGTGAAGTCGTGTTTTATAATTCTGTAAAATGAATACTTATTTGAATTACATAATGTCCCCCTCCATTCTTGAGTGAATATGTCTTCCAGCCTACACCTGACACACTTCTTAAATCTGTCGAGTCAAGATAATATGTGATTGATCCGTATACCACCATTCCCAGTTCATTTAACAGTTTGTGCACATTTGCAATCCATGGGTTGTTAACGTTAGATGAGTTGTAATAAGTGAATAATATATAATACAGTATAAATGGTAGCATATTGCAGTTCATTTATATCAGTTTTCCCCAGTACATTACATTTCTTAATTTGATTTTCATAGTGATGGGGAATATTCCTATTTCCGCATAAACGAATGCTGAAGGTGTAGATTTTTTCAGATTAAGCACAAATTTTAGAAAACATAATTCTATTTTCTGGAAGCAGGATTGATTTTCAAATGACCAAATCTCTGCTCCGTATGTTAGAATCGGGAAAATGATTTTTCATAAACTTCGAGTGTTCTCTCTACGGTTAAGCTATTGTATCTCTTCTTATAATGTAATGCGTACATCGCTCTTTTAGCTCTTTCGCAGCGCATGTTTCTGTCAAGAGAGAAGGAGCCATTTATATGGAAAGTAGTTCCTAAGTATGTATAATTTTTCACTGTTTCAATGTTACTGTTGCCGATTTAAAAAAACATTAGTACGATTTTTCTTGCAGTTTCTTCGAAATATTAGTACTTTAGTTTTTGTTACATTGATATCTAGTTTCCACTGCTTAGATCATGTGTGAAGGGCATATTGGAGATCGTCGGCTGAATGTGCCAGTAGGACAGAATCGTCCGCATATATCAGGATAAGGAGCTTTATGTAAAACTCGCTATCGAAATCTGATATATCTCATTGTTGATACTTTTTTGTCGACTTCGTAGATTGTTTTCATGCCTATATATACTCATTTGTAGTAAGACACTCATAATTTTGTGGAGCTTTTGATCAGTGATCTGTCCACAAATACTATCCAGGCCAAAATCAGGGCACGCATGGTCACTAGGTCGATTTCCATTTATTGAATGTTCCGAGTTAATCTCATTATTGTGTGAGTGATTGTCGTGGGAATGTGTGGGTCCTGAGAAGTTAAACACCGCACTTGTAATCCGGTTTTGAAATTGGTCGAATTCATGCATTTCCTCAGGTATATCAGTTAGTTTATTTTCTGGTAGACATATGTGTTCGTCAAAGTCACAATTAATTGTTTCAATACCCTCATAAACTAATGCTGATGTTTCATGTTGATTCATGTTTTCATCGTTGTGGGTGTCCGCCATATTTGACAATATTTTTGTTGTTGTGGACGGGGCTACGAATTTGAATGTTCAGATTAGGAATTCAACTGGTGATAAAACTAACGAATTTTATAGTTATGTAAGTCCATATATGTTTCCATGAGCACATGCTAAATAAAATGTCCGGGAATATGTATACGATTATCACATGAAATTGAAATGTTATAGCGGTATTGTATGCTTCATTTTAACGGCCGTGTTATCGCTTGGGCATACGCCCTCAGTCGCCACGCCCATACACCCGTCGTCGTGTCCATACAACCCTGATATCTCCCGACACCATTTCTCTACAGCCCTGTGATCATATCCCTACACATATGTCGTCATGTCCACACACCCTGGCATCTCCCTAAACCATGTCCATACCCCCTTCTTACGTCCCATGTCACCATGTCCCTATAATCTGCCTACACTTATGTCGCCAGATCCCATTGCCCAACAACTCTCTGATCACCTCTTGACAACCCTGTCGGCATGGCACTATAACCACTGTCATAATTTCATTATACCACTGTCGTCAGTTCCCTACACCCTTGTCATAATTGCAATACACCCATGCCGTCATTCCCATACACACCGGTTATCAAGTCCCTACACATCCCTGGTTGCCGCGTTCCTTGTTACGTAATAATGCAAAGTGCGTGACCCAATTTAGTTCAAGAGTACAAACAGAACATGCCATGAATCGGCTGTCGGATTAACGAACAATTCACACGCGTTGTTATTGATGCAAACCCCATGAGGCCGTTCACTCAGTCGTGTCGCTCACCTCGTGTTGAATCAGCCAATCGTATCGCTCGTTCAAGCCAATAAGTTTAGGCTTCAAATGTGAACCAGACTACAGCACTTTTGGTTTCTCATCCGACTGCACCTGTCCTGATCACTGTCGTCCGTCCGCTAACACCATTATGATCGGTAAGTACTAATTTCATGTTAGTCCATCGTGTAATCATTTGAATGCGGTTATATTTGTATGTCTGATTGTTTTTGTAAACCAAAAGAAAAAAAGCCATTTAAGGACTTTGCTAACCCAATTTTCCCCAAATTTGATGGAGTCAAAATAAAGGTTTATGTTCACTTTTGTTAGTAATCACAGTAACCAAACTCATGAATGCAACATTTTTAGAGCGTTATTAATGGTGGAATGTGTTAGAAATACTAAATGTGAAATTTATAGAGGTTTTTAAAATCTATTTTTTCGAACCCAAAATCAATAAACACAAATTCCATATCAAAGAAAAAAATATGGCAATGTCTACTGAACACTGTGAAGAATGGTGAACATTAAAATAATATTCATATATATCAAGCATTCTTTGATAAAATTACTAAGAACCAATTGTTTACAAATAATTGAGTAACTTACCCGACATCATATGTAGTGAGCTGGCAGTTAAATGTTTAAATATGTGGACAGTGGTGTGTTGTGAATCTCTTGACAAAAGAACTGTGTAATCCCCAATCTGGGGCCTGTACTATAGATTTACAATTGCCAGTATTTCTTGACCACACAAGGCGGTCGCGAGCAGATCCGAAATAATTAATTTGCACGAAAGATGGAAAGCCTGTGAATGGGTGCAGTCATCTTGAATTATCTCCCCTATCGCGTGAAATCGACAACAAAATTGCGATTATTTGCAACAGAAATAAAATATGAAATAATCAATGACATGTATTGAAAACATATAGTTTGCAGACCTGATCATCTTTTTTCGAAATATGACTGACGTACGTGTTCGATCATATCGTCATACCATCGATATTCAACTGCAACTTTGGTGATTTTCTCGTAATAGTTTTGTCTACAAACAAACATTGAATATCGTTGCGCGTGGATGGATGGAAAACGTTCAGACTGATATGCCAAATTTATCGTCCTACAAATGGTCTCAACTATTCGACATTTGTAGATTTAAAAACAAGTATATGTTTAATTGTGTGGAAGAAAGCAACGATATATCGATTATTCAACGTTTATCAATTTCCCGGGCTGAGGATGGCAAATTATCAGCTTCACCATTTCACAAAGGTGTGGCAGGGCACTTCCGTCGCTTCTCTGAAAACAAATGAAAAAATACAGGTGAAAAGCACAGAAAAGGTAATAATATATACCGATCGTGAAGTACATGACAAAATAAATGTTGTATGAAACTGTTATTAAACGTTTTCGACATCCGATTTCTTGATTGGAATCCAGGGACGTGCAAATTTTGAGTTGTTTGCTGCATAATCGGAGTGGCATGCACGATTTGTTGTTGTCAACATGCCTCTATCTAGTGAATATAGGGCGAAGTATGGTAACATACATAGTCTTTCATTGCAACACGTGTGCTTCTAATATGTGCTAAATGAAATCAACAAATTGAATTTGTCCTCCATACCTCTTGTAAATAGTTCTTGCAAATGGAGGATAGTATATTTATGATGTTTACATTTTCTGAAGTTGCGTTTTGTGCTTTTTGTGCTAATATTTGTGGAAATTAGTAAGCGCTTCCGCCAGGTGAATTATTTACCAATATTATGAGGCAGTCAGTTTGATTTTTACACGCCTACTAGGTATATAACTTTTGCCCCGGAGATTAACTTGAGAATCGTCCATTCAAAATGTTTCACTTTACCTCCCCCTTAAAGGATACCGATTACCACTAATACAATTGAACACGGATTACCCATGCACTAGCGATAACATTTAAATGAGACTCCGAGGAATATTTTTGTTCGTTGGTCAATCAAGTCAGATGTGGTACTAAACTTATTATTTTATTGGTCACCATGTATGTAAACGAGGTGTTGTAAGAAGTTGCCTTTTCACTGTAAGAATAACAGTGGAGGTCTATGGCAATCGACAACTTATGTGTGCCCCACATAACCTTGTACACGTGGTCAAACACGGCAATTGTATATCTATATTACAGGCCCCTGGTGTACCCCATTATCTAGGTCATCAATCATCCCGGGTCATGATAAAGTACAGCACTGGCTGGTCATACTCCCTGCAGGTTTGAGTGAGCATTATCTTAACCCATCAAATTCAGTTCCCAAATAGCTTTTCTGAGCAATGAAAGCTACCATTTGTAAACAACTGCTTCCAAGCCAAAAATCTTAATAAAACTGAAGAAATGTGAGTATATCTTTATTGTTAATCCTTCTTCAGTGTTCAGTACACATACCCATATTTTTTTCTTAGATATGATCTTTGTGTTTGTTGATTTTGGGTTCGAAAAAATAAATTGGAAAAACTTCTATAAATTTCACATTTTGAATTTCAAACATAATCTACCATGAATTATACTCTTAAAATGTTGCATCCATGGGATTGGTTGCTGTGATTAGTAATAAAAGTGAACATAAACCTTTATTTTGGACTCCCTTAAATTTGGGGAAAATTGGGTTAGAAAGTCCAAATAAAGGATTCTGTTCTTGTGTATTAGTAATTACCGAAACCATGCCCATTGATGCCACATTTTAAGTGCATACTTCATGGTGGATTATGTTAGAATTACAAACTGAACTTTATTGAGATTTACAAACATAAAATATACAGGCAATGGTTCAAGAAAAACAAAGTCCATATCTAAGAATCAAATATGGGAATATGTACTGAACACTGTGATGAATGATGTACTACACAAAATATTATATTGAGTGTTCTTTGAAAAGAATTGGTTTGAACCAGTTGACAAATGATATACTAACTTCACTATATGGTTGACTGAGAACCAGCAGTTTATGGGTCACCTTTTCGCGGTTTATGTCCAGTCTGGTATGAAAGCATTTTAGCTGGTGAACATTGCCACCCCATTGATTATCCTAAGAGTGGTGTCCTACTTACTAGAAGTAGTGTGATGGCCTGGTATGGTTTGATTGAAGATTATTAATCTATTTTCAACAGAGTTCACAGAACACCACCTGCCATGTTTGAGCAAGTAAATAGATCATTTGTCAACTGGTTGTATTTTTTATCAAAGAACACTCAAGAAATATAATATATTCATCAGTGTTCAGTACATATTCCCATATTTGATTCTTAGACATTGACATTGTATTTCGTGGACCATTGCCTGTAAATATATATTTTTTTTCACATTTTGTATTTCAAAGATAATTCACCATGAATTATACTCTTAACATGTTGCATCAATGAACATGGTTTCTGTGATTACTAATATACATGAACATAATCCTTTATTTGGTTTCTATAAATTTTTGGAAAAATTGGGTCCACAAAGACCTCAAGGAATTTGCTAACACACTTTTCTCCCAAATTTAATGGAGTATAAAATAAAGGTTTATGTTCACTTTTATTAGTACTCACAAGAACCAAACCCATGGATGCAACATTTTATGAGTATAATTGATGGTAGATTATGTTAGAAATTCAAAATGTGAAATTTGTATAAGTTTTAAAATCTATGTTTTCGAACCCAAATTCAACAAACACAAAGATCACTTCTAAGAAAAAGATATGGGTATGTGTACTGAAGAATGAACAATAAAGATACTCACATTTCTTCAGATTTATTAAGATCTTTGGCTTTGAAGCAGTTTTCAAACGGTAGATTCGATTGCTCAGAAAAGCTATTTGGGAACTGAATTTGATGGGTCAAGTTCCACTCACGCCAGCTGGGGTTATGACCAGCAGGTGCTGACCCATGATAATATTATATCCTGATTCAGGCTGATTGGTGACCTAGTTTCTGGGCTCTAGTGTACCCCCAGATTGGGGATTACATTTCTTTTGTCAAGAGATTCACAACACACCACTGTCCAGATATTAACACTTGACTGTCGCCTCACTACAAGCGATGTCGGGCAAGTTACTCAATTATCTGGAAACAATTGGTTCTTATTAATTGTATAAAGGAATGCTTGATAAATATGAATATTATTTTATTCATCATTCTTCAGTGTTCAGTACACATTGCCATATTTTGTTCTTTGAAATTTCACATTTAGTATTTCTAACATATTCCACCATGAATTATACTCTTATAATGTTGCATTCATGGGTTTGGTTACTGTGATTACTAGCAAAAGTGAACATAAATGTCTATTTTGACTCCATAAACTTTGGGGGAAATTGGGTTAGAAAATTCCTTAAGGGGGAGGTCAAGTGAATTTAAGAGTTGCACATACTTCGGAGTGTGACTAGATGTGGTATTGGAAACAACAAGTATTTATCTGGCGAGTCCGCTTGGTAAATTATAAAATTTGCAATAGATATATTTTTGAGAATTGTTTTATGGAATTACATCACCTGACCTACATTTGAAAAATAAATATAAAATTCAAAAATAAATACACCAACATTATAATGGAACAAAGTTCCAAGCGTTTTCAATACCACATCAACTCAGACTTAGAAGTGCAATTCTGTATCTTTTGCTACGCAGATGTTCATCAAAATAAAGTAATATGTTCACTTGTATTAGTAATCAGTCATCAAACCATTTGATGCAAAACTTGAATAAGAGTATAATTCAGGGTGGATTATGTTAGAAATGCTAAATGTGAAATATATAGAGGTTTTTAAAATCTATTTTCGAACCCAAATTCAACAAAGTCCATATTTAAGAAATAAATATGGCAATGTGTACTGAAGAATGGTGAACAATGAAATAATATTCATATTTATCAAGCGTCCTTCAATAAAATTACTAAGAACCAATTGTTTACAAATGATTGAGTAACTTGCATGTTATTGCTTGTTTGGATGTGACAGTCAAGTGTTAATATGTGGACAGCGGTGTGTTGTGAATCTCTTAACAAAATAATTTGAGTAATCCTGAATCGGGTGTACCCCGTTGCCCAGAATCTAGGGTCACCAATCAAGAGATGAACCTGCTGATCATAATCCCAGCTGTCTTGAGTGAACATTAACTTGACCCATAAAATTCAGTTCCCAAATACCATTACTGAGCAATGAAATCTACCATTTGCAAATAACTGCTTCTAAGCCAAAAAATCGAAGAACACTAAAGACATAAGTATATTTTTATTGTTCATCAGTGTCCAGTACACATACCCATATTTTTCTTAAATATGGACTTCGTGGTTGTTGAATATCGGTTCGAAAAAAAATTGATTTTAAAAACTTTATGAATTTCACATTTTTAGATTTCTAACATAATCCACCATCAATTATACTCTTAAAATGTTGCATCCGTGGGTTTGGTTCCTGTGATTATTAACAAAAGTGAATATAAACCTTTATTTTGGACTCCCATCAAATTTGTCGAAAATTGGAATAGCAAAGTCTTTGAGGGGGGTCCATTTTTCAATTTTGAATTAACATGTAAATCTCCCCAGCAAAAGTTGAGAATATGCACTACACCTGTTGACCAATAGTGTTGGGTCTATTAATCAACCGGGTAGTACATATTCTCAACATTTTGCTGGAGAGATTTGCATAAAATACCACAACTAAGACACTCGGGAACTATTTCCGACTCTTAAAAAAACATGTGCTTCACATGTTCATGGAAATAATAAATTAAATTGACCTCCACTTAAATCGCGAAAATAAAATTTAATTTATTCTGACTTTCAAATTTTATACCAATATAATTTACACAGCATTAATTGAGTACAATTCTATGTTCTTTTATCAACAGGTAGAACACTCTTAGCTGTCGTCGCGGCCGCCACTTTGGTAAGTACTACTTTAATAGCCTGAACCTAATATAGTTACATGTCTGACTGTCCCAGTGTTTTTTTTAAATAGTAAAATGTTTCACGTGTCGGTAAACATTAATTTAAAATAATAAAATAAGATTCACATTGCAGGTGAACAATTATCAAAAACAATATTCACCGCAAATTCGCAAAACAATATTACTGAGAAAAATGAAAATATTATAATTCAAGAAGGCCATAACTCTGCGAAAATAAGTCTGACCGACATTAAAATCGCATGTGCACAGATTCCCATGGTGGCTGATGACAGTTTCACGGGCAATTATTAAAAAACATTTAGGAACTGCGTACAAACTCGTGTCCACGTCCACGGTCGAGGCTTGTTAGTGGACATAAATCTAAATGATCATTCGCCTTGTATCATACAATATATAACGATTTTAACAGCCCTGGAAATGAATACACACACACTTGGTTAAATCTCGTAAAAAATACTCTTTATGAAATGGGCCTTATGCATGTCTGGCTTTATCATAATATAGTAAGCCCCAACTGGTTTCGAGAAACGACAAAAACAGGACTCAAAGATATGTTTATAAACCACTGGCGAAGAACGATGGCATCGTCCAATATATATCTATATTTTACAGAGAAATTAAAGAAGTTTTTGAAACTGAGACTTGCATGTTCAAGCTTACGACAGCAGAGGCACAAACTATAACGAGTTTCAGAACGCGTAATCATTACTTGGCTATCGAAACTAAATCATGGAGTAACACCGAAATTCCAAAAGAGACAGACTATGTACACTTTGTAACGAAGAAGTGGGAGATGAAACCCATACATTACTAGTTTGTCCGGTTCTTCGACATGTACGGGAACAATTCATAGCCAAATTTTACTATACACGACCGAGTGCTCTTAAGGGTATCCTAAACGTGACGAGAGTTGAAATTTCTTCCAATATGGCCGAAAATTTATAAATTAATGAGCTCAAATTCACTAAGGTTTGCAAAATGGCCAAAATGAACCATAATGAATATTATAATTATAAAACATAGATCTTTTTGAAATGTAAAATGTTGTCCCATCTCACAGGAATCTATACAAAAAAAATTATGAAACAATTGTTTTAAATTTTACACTTTCTTACAGTACTCATATCTGTAAAATTACTGCATGTTTTTTCTATAATAGTTTACCGATAGATGCTTTGATAGTCCAATATATTGAGAGGGACCTTGCTTTTTCATTGTTTCTTGTGTCAGAAATTCACCGTGTAAAATGTGGTCGTATCCTCTCGATATGCGAAATCCACAACACTCGAAAAATAGGGAACTTCAATTTGTAGATAACAGATACTAACATCTGAGAATACAGTCACCACTAATTAGCCTATTTAAGTACTTTATGACAAAAACTAACCTTGGAACGTCGCTAATTTAAATGATAATTTCCTAGAAAAAGATATTTGAAGGCAAACATTGACAAAATTGATTGTAAACATCACGTGACTAAAAACTTGGAATACCCTCAGAACGAAATTTCTCACAATTATGAAATAATTCACTCTTTAAATATTTTTTGTTGTTAAACATGGCAAAACACCTGAATATGCATTAGATTAACAACCAAAAACACGGTATTCATATATAAACAGAATTTATTAAATAATGTGTATATAAAGTATTATTTTGTTAGAGGGTGCGGATTCCCGGTCTTTCCCAAATCTATTTTTAGTGTTGCACGCGTTTCCCTCTTTGCAGATGCAAACTATTCTTATTAAAAGCAACCAAAACAAGGTTACACGCATCATACACAGCGGATATAATCAACATATATGTAATTCAATGTTAACTGCACAATCGGTCATCCAAGTTAATATTTAGGGCTGTTGTATTGTTTGATCAACTTTCTCAGAAAAACAAAAACATGTCGAAATCTCGTTTTCTTTTCGTTTTAATCGCTGACTAAATGAGTTCAAAATATTTTTAAAAACAATATTAGGGGTAATTAAACTATAATTGTATCAAATTACAATATATGCTAGCTTCTTAATGTTGTGCACCAGTATCACAAAATATGATGCATCTGATTTTCGTAGGGAATGTTGGAAATGTAGCTTACAGTGTATTTGTTTGTTTAAATATGTTATACGGTATCAATTGTGCATGAAGTATTGTTGAAATAAGGGCAAAATAGACAGCCTTATGCATCCTTATGATCCAGCTCGCATCATTGCCAACTTGGCTACCCAAACCAAAAAATAGTCCCAAAAAGCAAATGGCCACATATTTGTGTTCAACTGATGGAGGGTGCCTTCAACTCAATGGATTGTAGCTAAAATAGTGAGTTACTAGCCGATGAGCCCGACGTTGTCCGGGCTATTCAAAAACCAAATTTAAAGTCGATAGCTCTACCCGTAACCGATGACCCCGACGTTGTCCGGGCTATTCAAAAACCAAATTTAAAGTCGATATCTCTACCCAGCCCGAAATTTCAAGTCGATAGCTCTACCCGTTTCCTAGATCTGGTCTGCAAGATACATTCACATACAAAATTTAAAGTCGATAGTTCCACCCGTTTCCGATATCTCGTCTACGCCTGGTCAAACTACACACACTTACCAAGTTTCGTCCCGATCGGTCGAGAATCGTAGATTTGTATAAATGACAAACATACATACAAACAGACAAACGGAGGTCTTCAAAATATATACGAGATTTTATAAAATGACGATCCCTCTCATCATGGAATCCTAATCTATAGGATGCCACAATAATTATAACTGTTTGCTTTATTAGTTTTGACTTCTGGTGATTGGCATAATTTCGCTCACTTTCCAGGTAAATTTCTCTGTCAAATATATATTTAAAAATATAGAAGTGATGCCAAACAATTGTTCAATCATATTCCTATATCCTTGTGAAATTTCATGTAAATTGGAAACATAGTCTTTCCATGGCTGGCATTTGTCGGAGAGAGGGGTATAAAAACGCATTCGGCCATCTTTGTCACGTTTAGGATACCCTTAAGGCATCTTTACTGTTAAGAAATAAGAAACATCAAGTTTTACGTAACGTATATAAATTTATCGTTCAAATGAACATGGCTATCCAGCAACTTGACACTTAACAGTGCCCCCCCCCCCTCGTCAGACAATGGTGTATATCGCCATGTATTGTCTCTAGCGTGAGACAGAAACTAAACCATTCTGTATAAAATACAGAACGATCCCCTCTTTATTTCCAACTAATTTGGAACGAGAGTCACTCCCTAATTTGTTCGATTAACAAATGCATTCCTTTTAGTCCGACGAATAAGGAGTCCACGATGTGTAGGAGGAGCGATAAATATATAGACTGCATAACACAATATTTATAAAGGAACCTGACTCATTCGCAGTGGGTACATGAGGTGAAATCAAACATAATTATATGAGGAGCGCACCAGCACTGAACTGTAGAGCATGTATAGTTATCTGGTTAAATTGCTGATTTTACATTTATACTTGGAGATACAGACTCTAATAAACTGTATTTTAGTTCGTTTGAACCCACGTCGAATGATCTGGTATCCCTTTAACTAAATTTACTTTATTTGGTGATACTTCGCTCATCGATTAATCATTTAGATCGGAAACTTACCGTATATACATCAGTTGGAGTAATCTCTACCAAATTACTTTCTCAACCGGGGTAAATATTTCATTGTGAAAACTGAAGTATAAATTTGTTTACGTGTGTGTGATTATATATTGATGAATTTACTCTTAATAATGAAGTCTCTCTCTTTTTTTTCTCTTTAAAACGACATATAATAACTGTCGTGATGGAATGAAAATTGGTCATCTCCAAATTTTATTAATTACTTGTAAGTCGAAGTTATATACTAACACTTAAAGGAGAGATAATCCACTTTTGTTTTGTAACATCGTAACAATTATCCCTATGAATATGTATATACACGTGAATATGTATATATTATATTATCTATTTCAATGTATTATGTTATGTATTATGTATTATTTCTCAAACACTGTTTTTACAGTTTAATGGGAAATAAACATATTGTATTGTACGTACATAGACTAAAGGTCTAGTCATATTGCAGTCCAGGAGATATTGGTCGACCTCTGCACCCCCCCCCCCAGGACTCGACTTCACCCCACTAATGTTCTGTCTTAATGTCTCTAATTGTTTTCGGTTGTTAACAAGAAAAAAAAGTGGCCGCATAGACTCCAGACAAGATGGCGTCCATCATGGCGGCCATTTGTTTTATATATACCAGGTTTCTTTGATCGCTGTTATAGTAAAGATATCACATGCGGTCTTGTTTTCCGCTCGATTCGTTAAGCTAATATACAACCCTTACAAATTGGCCAAAATTCCGATACCAGAATCCAAGATGGCCGCCGAAATGTAAAAAAATATATATTATGACATTTCACCAACTTTCGTTTGTCTCTGTGGGAAAGTATTGGCATATTGGCGTGATATTATACAGTTATAGTATAGAGTCATTGGCGAAATCAAGGGGACCATAATATATATTCATTGGTGGATATTTTTGTCCAATATAACTTTTTCCCAAATGCCGGTATAATAGGTCAAAGCCGAATCGACGTTAATAACGCGATGTAATGATTCGAATCAATGAATGTTATTGCTATCATAACAACACCCATGCATATATTTGTGCAGGATATACTCAAGCTATGATTCCTCTTATACCCGAGTTGAGGAATATTCACTCAAAACCAAGATGGCCACCAGAAATAGAAAAATCGCCGAAAATCGGTATTTTTAACATCAGTGAGCATTATTATCATGACAATTCCACACCTGCTTACTATTCTAAGTTGAGAACACTTAGGCGAAGAACTTGCCTTGTACCAGATCTAAATAAAAGTCCCCCCAAATCCAAAATGGCGCCCACAATGGCGGACAGATTTTGAAAAATCCACGAAATTCCTCATATTAACATCATTGGGCATTGTGGAGACAACTCCACCCATGCTTACAGTTGAGTTGGAAATACTGAGTCTAAGTTATTACCTTGCATCTCATGCAATAAATGGTTTTCCAAATCGAAGATGGCGGCCAAAATGGCGACCGACATGGCGACAGACATGTAAATTGTTGTATTTGGCGTGTCAAGTCGTCATAATTTTTCGAAATTTTATCGAGGCGGCGAAATGTTCGCTTTTTCGTATTTTTCTGGCCCTGGGCTCATGCATCCGCAAATTTATGTATTGTTGTGGGTAGATTAGGTCACCACACATCTTCGGAATGCAAAACCGGCGATATTTTTATTGTCTAACTCCGAAAAACGACCTTTGAAAATTTCAAAATGTTCAGGTTCGGATTCGCAACATTCGCGATGATTTTGTTCAGGTTCAGACACAATTTTCGTTCAGGTTCGGACAAATTTGGTTCAGGTTCGGACAATTTTAGTTCAGGTCCGGACGCATCAAAACCTTACCTATAAATGACACGCCGAGGTGCAGTCGCGATCTTATTGTGCGTGTTATTAACGAACATGCATTGTTAATTTGTTATATCTAAATATGTCAGCTGAAATTTCCAAATATAGGTGGTAAATTCTCCGAATTAATGGGATAAAAGCCACAGTTGAATATGCTCGAGCAATGTCTACTATAAACCAGCTAGTGGGACTTATTACATTTTACATATGAGCAACAGTGGTATTATTACTTATCTTATGAAATATCGGGGACACGTGGATATTTAATACCTGGTTCTAGATTTTGAACCCCGAGGCGGAGCCAAGGTGTTTCAAAAAGAGACATCCGGGTATTAAATCTCCTAGTATCCCACGATGTTGGCGGAGCTAACGACTTTGTCCCACATCAATAGCTACCATGTGGTGGGCTTTTTATAGGTTATCAGATAAATTCACACCAATCGGCACCAATAAGAATAATTCAGTAGCAGACCTATCGATCCTGTTTTAGGTGACGTCAATTAAGCTCAGCGCGCTAGAACAGTGTCACGATTGGTGAAACTGCTAGTTCAAGGGTAATTCATAACCACGATGTTTCACGTGCTTTTATACGCTCACCGGCAATAGTTACGGAGACATGGTGCATGATTTAAACGTGACGTTGTTGTCAATCAGATTGTTAGTCACAACCTGGTGTGGGGACAAGCGTTGTTTGTTATATGTGTCCCTATGAAATAGCTGTAATTTTAAATGACAAACGATGTGCTCTCTTTCGTCAGGACCTTTGCGTGGATAATAATTTTCAAACGTTATCTCACTGTAGATACTTCTGTTTAAAAAAGGGTACACAATTATTGACGCGTGTATTATCAATGGAACTACGCGAAATTCCGCGGAAGACTGAAAATAGTTTATTACAGCGATAAGTTCTAAAGAAAAACAAAAGATCCCGTTTTATTACGTATAACTTATTTGGGTTTCTGTGTGTAATATTTAACCATTGGGTAGGCACTATTCTCTTAAGCGCATGATGGAAATTTTCCACCAAAATTTAGAGATGCTTAATTTGCCAACGGAACAGCTGATATTGTTTGCATAAGTTTCGCTACTTCGGCGTCTAAATTCTTGTTTCGATAAACAATACTTGCAGTTTTGCAGAATTGCTTACAATAAGGATAACATAAAGAGAACACATATGGTTTCTCGAATAATATATTCCTGAAATATCGCCGCTCGTGAAGATTCGCATATTGCAGGTATTATTCGGCAAACTATAGATATTCTTATGTTCGCATAGTGCTGAATAGAACGCAACATGTTCGGGCTCTAATTAATAGTCCTGCATAATATTCGTGTGACAAATGGTTAACTTGTAACTGGATTCAACATTTAGAAATGAGGCAAAACACATAAGGCTTATATTGAAAAGAATACGTTTCGTGTGAATACCCAAATATATCATCCAATTATTGATATAAAACATGGTATATATTGTTTATCTATCAGCAAGTATTTATGGGCAAATTGTGGGAACAGCTATATAATCACATTAATCGTATAAGCAGTCTAACCCAATAGAGTTACTGTCCGTGGCTCGTTTCTGCGCTTTATGTCTGGGAATATATTGTTAATAGAGACTGGGGGTAAATACATCATTACACGGCTTGTTGAGGGGGGGAATCGCCTCGGGGGGATACGAGCCTCTGCCGGGGCATACCACACAGTATCCCCCTCAAAAAGCCGTGTAACTTATATTATGTACAGTTATCTGCGTGCGGCGACCTTCCTGGCATCGTATGTGGATGTGGAGTGGAATCGCGTGATCGCATACATCTCACACGCATAAAATAAGAAAGTCCGCCCAAATTATTTACGAGTGGGCTAAAATCAAGCCTCGTGTTTCCCATTTATCGTTTCTTTTACGAATGGAAGATAACCAAATGCACACAAAACGCAATAAGAACGCGACTAACTCGGCGTGTCATTTTTATGCAAAGTTTTTGATGCGTCCGAACCTGAACCAAATTTGTCCGAACCTGAACGAAAATTGTGTCTGAACCTGAACAAAATCATCGGGAATATTGCGAATCCGAACCTGAACATTTTGAAATTTTCAAAGGTCGTTTTTCGGAGTTAGACAATAAAAATATCGCCGGTTTTGAATTCCGAAGATGTGTGGTAACATAATCTACCCACAACAATACATAAATTCGCGGATCCATGATCCCAGGGCCAAAAAAATGCGAAAAAGCGAACATTTCACCGCCTCGATAAAATTTCGATAAATTATGACGACTTGACACGCCAAATACAACAATTCACATGCCTGTCACGCGAAAGGCGTGTTACGTATGTGTTGGGCATACAAATTCCTACATAACTGTTTAAAGGTGTATCACCGAAAGATATCGTTAATTGATGCTTGGAGACAATATACACACTTACCGTTTATCTTCTTTACTCGGCGCCGCCATCTTGGAATGTCCGAACCTAAACGGGTATCCGACAGTGTATGGACGAAACTTTCATAAACCATCTATTAGTTCAACTTTTGTTTAAACTTATCAAAACGCATAACATAGCTCGTATCATTCTGGAAAGACGAAACCCCACAATTAATATCGCGATGTGGCATTTCGAAATCCATTTTCCACTTAGCGCCGATAATGGCCGTAACCGTAGGTGCGCCGAATAGTCATATCAGAACAATTACATGATAACAGATTCTGATTTGCCACGTCACGTCCATAATTATCTGGACCAGCTTCCATTTCTTTGTCTGATAAATCTAGGTCGCGCACACCGACAAAGTATTCACCACTTCCTGGAGGAAGGGTCCCTCCAATCATAATGTTTCAAACAATTCATTTTCCTGTGTCGGGCTTACGGTTTTAAATATTTGCTAAATATGGGATTTGTGAGTCATCTTGGAACTAGGAAGGTCTATGATTATACAAGCTTACAGAATGTCATTTCTATGTATGTGTATCATACCCCATGGGGATAACGGCATGTACACCAGGCGAACCGGTTATCTAGTCACTTCTCAATTGATGGTTCGTCAACTCACGAACTCGGCGAACGCATTGGCATACGTGGACAACTTCGACAGTGTTTCGAAGGTTGCTAGCTGTCTCATTCCCTTGGACAGATGTACATCTGCTAAGGAGAAGACCATAATGTACCGACTACCCACACTTCTTGACCATGATATGAAGCAAACGGTGTGACCTCCCGCGGTTGTCTTGTCGAATATCTCCCAGGTGCTAGTGTGTGCACATGCCCCATGATGGGGGGGGGGTGAAAGGGCCACGGTATACACCACCCCTACACCTGGTACATGTCGGGGTTTTTTTGTGTGGTAAGATTGTATTACCACATCCGTTTCGAAGCCGTTCTGATTCAACTTGACCAGACGTACACTTTTGTCTGGATAATACTATGCTAGTCTGCCTCAAAACAGTCGGACGGACTAAAGGATAATGTACTTATAGCATGAAGGTATGCGTTTTTATTATCCCCTCTCGGGGTTAGTGTCTGTATGTGGGCGATATTATTCAAGAAAATGTCGGGAGCTGTGGTGCATTAATTTCACTATGTATTTATATATATAACTTTAGAATGTAGTAGTTAATGTATCGTGTAGTAAAATGGTCGCAATGGTGATGTTACCAAGAAATCACTTAGTGTACCCAACGTATGTTGAACTGAATGCAAGAGCTCGTCAACGTAACATTCCTCTGGATGTTCGTCGCGTTGGACATTTCACCCTTGTGTTTATGGAATGTGTACTCTCTTGAACCATACCGACCACCAACCAGCGTGAGTATGACATATCTACCAACTACCAAAGGCATCGCCCTTAAGACTACACCCCAGTCTGGGTTTGGCTTATACAGGAGTAGCCAATGGCACACGCCTGGTCCAGTTGATTAAGAACGGCTTCCGAACGGATGGGAACATACAGTCGTAACATACAAGGAAAGCAAAGCCACAAAGGAGATCTTGTCAGAATCTATAACATACAAAAATAAGGGACGGTGCAGTCATGGTCCAATTTCGTTTCCGTTATCATGACACATTCCCACAAACTAGCACCGTGTGTACTGTTATCATCTGCTTGGATATGTTCGGTGAGCCGATTGCCGGACGCAAGCAAGATTGTTCTTAGGATCGTGGTAAAGTCGTGTGGGTATATTATGCAGTATGGTCTTTTACGCCTTAGCAGAAAGGCATCAGTCAAATGTCAGGCTTTTCTAAGCCATATACAGACGTTGTCCGGGTACATCAGTGCATTAGATGAACATGTGAATTGATGAACCATATATTGAGAAGTGACCGTTTGGGAAGATCTCCAGGTGTACCTGTTATCCCCATTAGGTCACCAAGCTGAAAATACGCAGCTAGATGGGTCCTTCTGAAAGTTAGTATACGCATCGACCGAATACCTTTCTAGTTTATCGTACACGATGACGCACATACCCCATATGTAGCATCTGAATTATACCATAAGCTATAACACGAACGAAGCTCTCCAAGAATAAGGATACGAATTCCAAGCTTTCGAAACAAACACCTCTGAGCTGGACACCAGCATATGTATTGTTTGAAACATTCCGATTAGTGGGACCCTTCTACAAAGAAGTGTTGACAACTGTTGTTGTGAGCGAGAGATTAATCTGACGAAGAGACGGAAACTGGTCCAGATAATGCTGAATGTGACAATTCAGAATAAGCTCAGGTACTGTTTTGATTCTTGAAAGTCATAATATGACTATTCGGTGCACCTATATACGGTTACCGCCAGTATGGGCCCTTAGTGGAGAATGGATTTTGATATGTCACATCGCGAGTGTGGGTTTGCATCCTTCCAAAAGGCTACGACTTATGTTGGAACTAATAGATGGCTTATGGCATGTACCGTTTCGTCTATACAGATCGATATTATGACAAACTTGAAATTAGTATGTGATAATATCGACTTCTTTTCTATTTCTGGCCGCCAGTTTGGCCGCAATCTTGACTAATTATCAATTGCTAAACCCTAACGAATACTTAATATCGATATTCCATATCAACATGTAATGGTGGGTAGAAATCGTGAAACAATAACGCCCATCGTAAGAAAGTAAAGGAATGTAGGCGTGTTTTCAAATTTCGGTCGCCATTTTGGCCGCCATCTTCGATTTGGAAAACCATTTCTTGCATGAGATGTAAGGTAATTACTTAACCTGAGTATTTCCAACTCGACTGTAAGAATAGGTGGAGTTGTCTCCACAGTAATGCCCAATGATGTTAATATAAGGGAATTTCGGTGATTTTTAAATATCTGTCGGCCTTTGTGTGTGCCAGTTTTAGATTTGGGACTTTTATTTGGATATGGTACAAGGAACGTTCTTCGCCTAAGTGTTCCCAACTCACAATAGTAAGCAGGTGTGGAGTTGTCATGACAATAATGCTCACTGATATTAAAACGGCGATTTTTCTATTTCTGGTGGCCATTTGGCCGCTATCTTGAACTTGGGTGAATATTCCTCAACTCGGGTATAAGAGGAATCATAGCTTGAGTATCTACTGTACAAATATATGCATGGTGTTATGATGGCAATAACATTAATTGATTCGAAACATTACGTCACGTTATTAACGTCGATTCGGCTTTGACCTATTATACCGGAATTTGGGAAAACGTGATATCGGATAAAAATATCGAATACTGCATAACACAGAATATGTATTACACAATTAGTAAATCGCAAATTAACGCGGATATTACAATTGTTTGAGGATGCATGTATTCGCGGATGTATTCCGCAATATCTCATGGTTGCCCTATGTAACTGTTGTGACCACATCTTTCGCTATTCCGGTGTACACAATGGCTGGGTCACACTGCAAGATTTAATGCATAATAACGGCTAACATTGCTCATAAGTTTTGCTCAGTTTAATATACAAATGTAGACCAAAGGTCGTACTGCGCGAAGTATCTGGTGTGTATCTAGTCTGATTAGTAAATTTTTGGTCCGCATTTAGAGGTGTGCTAAATGAGAAACATACCTTAATAATACTTTTTTTGCCCTAGCTGTTGTAATAATTTGAAGGATTTGTTGTTTTAACGGAATTCTGAGGTGGTGTATTCATGAACACATTATGTTTATATAATAATTCATATATGCGTAATATGATCTTGAGGACTTTACCATTTCTGACTGTCCATGGTTTTCTTGTCACTCGGCGATTTTCACTCTGACCAGACATGGCACCCTCCCTTGATCACATATCGTGAACAATTTTACTATAGTTTACTCGCGGCCTTGAAGGTTAGATAATTATATAAAGTAAGGATAGGGTAGGATATTTTATTTCAATATAGACATATTAATGTACGATACATTTGACAAATATTACATTGTATATTCGAGGGGGTGGCATCGTCAGGCTAGACTGTCTTAATGCCGCCCCCTTAAAAATGGAAGGATGTTGCGATAGGCGGTCAAGATTCGTTGTACAATGCACGGCTAAATAATTATGTATCTCACAATGGTTGCATTTAACTGGATTATATGCATGGAGGGTATACGTCTAGATAAATCGCTTATTGGTTACTCGATTGTTTGTTTCTTTCTTGTCAGTGGGATGTTCCTTGAACGTCGAGTAGGAATGTGCTGAGTGAGGTTGTGCATTGCGATACAGGGAAAGTCACTTATTGACGAGCTACCACAGTCGGGACATCTTTGATTGTTGCATTTAATTGTAGCAGCATATTTTTTAATGCAAGCGACATGTAAACGACGTTTGAATGTTTGTCTGGTTTGGTATGATGTAAATTCGTTATATAAGTTGTTCCATACAGTTGGATAAGAACGGAATGGTAGTTGTTGTGACCAAGATGTTCTAGGTTTTTTTAGAAATAGTGGGTGCTTTTGCCGGGTGTCTGGTCCGGTTTTGCGTTTCGTAAACATGTCGGTAAATCATTTTTATTAAGCGCATATAACACCAATCATGCATCAAAACAGCCGCTTGTTCTGTGTGGCTTCTATATTTCTTATTACACAATAGTCGTATCGCGCGTTTTTTAAGCATGAAATTATTTTTTGCCCGCCGTGACGTGTCCCCCATATTTGAACACCGTAGACAAGATGGCTTTGTGTTAGAGCATAATATAATGTTTTAAGTGCGCTACCAGGAAAGAAGTGTTTAAATGTATTGATGTGGTATATGGCATTCACCATTTTAGAACAGAGGACACATGTTTTTTGAATGTCAGGTTTTCATCTATATGGATTCCTAAGAATTTTGTGGAGGATTCGTGCTCAAGATTTCCTATCTTGTTAAGTTCCGTATTATTTAAGTAAACCTTTATGAAGTTCCATTTGTCATCCATTGTTCTCTGGGTGTATTAGCATATAGTTGTTTGTTTTAGTATTGATCACTAACTGATTGCTACAGCACCAAGCGAATATGTTGCGTAACTCGTTATTCACATAACTTTCTACAAGGATGCCATTTTTGTCACCGGTTACTAGAGTCGTATCGTCCGCGTATGATAAGATATCCATGGTTGTCGAATTGGACATATCGTTAACGTAAATTAAGAAAATTATCGGTCCCAGTATTGAACCCTGGGGCACTCCACACGTCACTTCCATTAATTTAGATTTGGTACCATTGAGTTCAACATATTGCCTTCTATTATGGAGATGGCTCTGAAACCATGAGTATGCTGTACCCCGTATGCCATAGTGATCTAGTTTATGAAGTAAAATATCGTGATTTATCGTGTCAAATGCTTTTGAGAGGTCGAGAAATAGAGCTAAAGTGGAATCTCTTGTCATTTTGTCATTATTTGAGACAACTTGATCGAGGAGGTGTAACACGGGATGGAAGGTTGAATGATTAGGACGGAAGCCGTATTGGTGTTTATATAGTATGTTTTGTTCGTTTAAGAAGTCTAGTAATCGTTTATGCATTATTTTTTCGAGCAGCTTGGAGATAGCTGGAAGAATGCTGATAGGTCTGTAGTTGGACATTTCATGAGTGGTATTATGTTTTGGGATCGGGGAGTACTTTAGAAATTTTAATTTTGTTGGGGACTATTCCATGCTCTAAGGACAAGTTGAAAATATGCAATAATGCTGGGGCTATCTCCTCAATTGTCTCCTTGATAAATTTAGTTGATATACCATTGAAATCCCTTGATACTTTCTCAGTCATAGAGAAACATGTGAGGATAATCTTCTGTATTAGAGGTCGGAATTATTTTGAAATTGATGTCGTCTGGTTTGCGGTTATGAAGAAAATCTGTAAAAATGAGTCATTTTCATGTTCATCGAGTTGTCTACTTTCCCGCCCAATTTTTGAGAAAGTCATTGAACTTTTCCCGATATGAGTTTGGAATTTTCAAGTTCTATTCAGTTTTCAGTAAAGGTCTTTGGGCTATTATTTGTTTCCATTTATCTTAAATGCACCCTTAAGTATATCCCATGTTTTCTTTAAGTTATTTTTATTTACTTCTGGAATATTTGTATAGTATTTTTTTTTACTCCTGGTTAGTTTATTATATAAGGTACGATAACCCAAATATTTACGTTGGTTTCCGTCGGTTTATTCAATTTGCGTAAATATAGCTGGTCCTTAACAATACTAGACTTAATCAATCCAGATGTCGACCAAGGTTCGCGTTTTATGCATGTTTTGGGTATATGTCGACTTTTGATGGGGAAAGCTAGTTCATATGCATTCATATAGATATCTAGGAAGATTTCATATGCTTGGTAGACACTTGTACCTTTGACTCCGTTACATCTTGTATAAGATTTTAAAAGATTTTTTTAATCTAATTGTTATTAGGACTAAAACTCTTTTGATTAGTGATAGTTTCGTTATTATTGGGGCTGTTTTGTCTCTTTTGGTTATATTCGGAATAAAATATGCCGAAATGATCGGATACATAGCATGTGATTATACCAGATTTACATTCGCCTTGTAGATTATTGGTATATATATTATCGACAAGAGTTGCTTAATGATCAGTCATTCGAGTTGGTTTAGTTATCCTTGGCACGAATCCTCTTGTGAAAATGTTATTTATGAAATCATTCGTTGTTGTATGCGATTTGAAATTGAGGTCAATATTAAAGTCTCCTGATATATATGATTTGTGGTTATTAACTTTTCTAGAATATCGTCTAATTTAAAAACAAAATTGATCAATGTTGGCCTTTCGTGCGGTATTTGGTCTGTAAACGCAGCAGATTATCAGTATTTTTTTCCTGGGTTAATTTCCACGAATATTGTTTCTATCGCGTGTGGAATAAATTCACTTGGGTCGGTTCGATTTTTATAGTGGATTGATTATTTTATGTAAAGGCATACACCACCTATCATAGTCATCAGCTCTGCACTTGAATTCCATAGGGTGATATCCCGGTATTTGAAAGTGATGCTTGTCTGATTTTGAATGTTTCCGTTAAAGCTATAACGTCGATTGAATTATTATTCGACTTTAAGTCGCACATAATGAATCGAAATTCGCGTTAATGCTTGGACAGTTGATGCTGAATATTGAAAATTTAGATTTTTTATTTGGTTGATCTGTAGCATGTGATAGTGAAATGTATGCACATTCATTAAAGTTATTAATAGCAGAATTAAAATAATAGTCATTGTTCCGTTTCGTTCCATTTCATTGTAAAGTTATATTCATCAGAATCCCGAACCTCACTCAGATTTACGTTATGTGTAGCCATGGATACGACCTATAATGGAATGAATGAAATATATGCCCTCCACTTCACAATGAATTAAAGTTGCAAGCATGAGTATGTGTAGTCCGTGCATCGTTAATAGAACTAACCGCAATATGAAGTACATATTATTTTAATGATGTGTTGTATTCGGCGGGTATATATGTTTCAAGTAAGTCCTCGTGTAAGATTCTAAAAGGATGCACATAATTTCCACATGTGCACACGGCATTTAAGTTTCTAACTCCCACATGGTGCCATCACTTATATTGTCATTGTACGGGGTCATTTGGGGGGGGGGGCGATGTATGTGAACCCGCATCGCAAATGCAGTTAAATCGTCTCTGCGAACTGTACTTGTTTTTGTATATTCTGAATCCTTCCCATCTCCGAAGCCACCTAACATCTTGGCACGGAGTTGTAAGTCTTGGGGGATATAATGAAGTAGCATTAAAATTTTGCTAGACTGACTAGTAAAATTAAATGTATTTCAAAAAATATAAATTTATGGCATAGAATTTCTCATATTCACCCATAGTAGAATAATAATTTCAAACAACCTTCTGCATCATGACCTAAGCAGCTTTTGTATACAAATGTATTTTTTTTTAAACAAGATTCCCTAACAACCTCCAACATTAATAAATAAAACACATATGTCCATGTACAGTTAATAGACTGTGAATGTGTCAGATAAAAAATATTTTGTAAAGTTAAAAATTAATTGTAGTTTGTGACCGACTGTTCGTCCCTTAGATAGATATTGAAAATTACATTGTGTATTCTTACTCTTCCTACAATATAACGATGCATATTAAATCCACATGGCAGTTTGCGCCCCAACAGCGTAATATCCTCTTTTGGTGGGCATTATGTCCCGGAAAGATGCATTTAAGTCATAAAAAAAACTTTGAACAATGTTTGGTTCCTATCAATATGCTGAGAAAGGGAGGAAAGAGCGATCCGTGATAGTCTATTTCTGATATGTTGGAATAAAGAGCGTTTATTTAACACAGTACGAAAAATTAAAAACTCCTACACAATGGCGGTCACCATGGACAGTATTTCAGATCATTGAAGATTTATTGAAGTTATTTATTGGTCGGTATTATGACCGGATCATAAAACAATTCGTACGTTAATCGGCCAAATGTGTATGACTCCGAATTAATATGTGTTTCTATGTAAAAAAAAAAAAATCCTCTGGTGATCCTATTAGTCAAATTATATTTAACTTACAATGCTCTCGGCATTTATTACTTAATGATTCCACCTTACAGTAATGTCCGAAATAATCGACTCCTTAACCACATCAGAATCATGGTTAATTTTTCAGGATTTAGTCGCAAATATAGCTCGTTGTCATTCATAGTATTCTGCTGTGGTTAAGTAGTCTAATTTTTAGGGCCTCACTGTAGTTCGCCATGCACCATTAAACTAAAGTATTTGGTTTAAAACTATTCAATACCGGAACATAATTTGGATGCACTAATGACCCCACTGTTGGGGTCTATCTTATCACATGTAGACTTTCTGGAAATAGATTTAAAAACTTTCAAATTAAATTTGCACAGCCTAGTAAACAGCCATAGATGGTCCACACGCCGTAAATAATAGTAAATATTATGTTATAATATCTTGAGCCATCATAGCGATTTAAAAACAATCCTGTCTACATTCCCGTGTAGGCTAAACATTTACTTAATTTTGACTAGTTTGTCTCGGTAGATAATATATCACATATTTCAATTTCTGACGTTCCAAAAAAATAGCTGTCTTTTTATTTTGCAGGTCCAAGGGTTCAGACAGAACTATATCATGAATGGTACGTATATATATCAATTACTGAACTATATAATGGAAGGTACGTATATATAGCAATTACTTTACTATATCATTAATGGTAAGTATATATCGTGAATGGTACATATTTATAGCACTATATCCTGAATGGTACCTATTTGTAGCCTATATCATTAACGGTACGTATTTGTAGCCTATATCATTAATGACACGTATGTGTGGCCTATATCATGAATGGTACGTATATAATATATATATATATATATGTATTTAGAGCATATATCATGAATGGTATGGATATATAACCGATATCATGGCTGGTGTAAAGCCGATATCGTGCTGGTGTATAGCGGATTTATAGCCTATATCATGGACGACTAGTATTTATAGCCTATATCATGAATGGTACGCATGTATAGCCGATATAATGGCTGCGCTCGTGTATAACGGATGTATAGCCTACGTCATGGATGACAATAGTATTAATAGCTTTCATAACCACACAACAGTTATTGCGCATTTGCAATTTAAAAATAACGGGAGTTATTTTTCACACCAAGCAATTATGATTGTCCATGATTGTTTTCCGGAGTTACACATTGATTAGCTTCTTTCATAATTCAACCATCGGAGGCTTTTTTTTTCAATCTAATTTAATTAGGTTTCGGAGACAAACATGGACATGAAAATACCAGTTTAATCGAACCTGGTAACAAATACATAGAGAATACCTACGAGTTTTGGTTGAATACCCGAATTATCTCATGAGTGGGTGCAAGGAAGTACAGAATTTCCACGAGCGGCTGCAAGCCGCGAGTGGAAATTCTGTACTTCCTTGCACCCACCAATGAGATAATCCGGGTATTCAACCAAAACCCGTACGTTTTCTTTTTATTATATGCGCTATAAACCGCACCAAAACTGCTAATTTTGTCCTACAGTTCACTTCAAATTGTTAGAAAGCTTCGACATTTGCATTTTGTTTACATTCCATCAATTGATTTGCTCACCACCGAATGACATATCGAGCATAGCCGCCATAAGAAATAGTCCCCATTCTTTTATTCTGAAATGATGCGAGAAAATTAATGTATACATAATTTAGTGATAAGAATATATTAAAACAAATGAGTTAACATTATAACAATTAAATAACAGTTTATGAACCGTGAAAATCAATAATTAAAACAATAGTCCGGCTGTTATTGATACGCTTTGAAACTTAATGTGATTCGCCGCTATAAACCGGAAGTAATCTCCGAAAAAGTAATACTATTGTGTTATCCATCGAGTCGGTCAGTGTTATCCATCGAGTCGGTCCAGGCGAGGGATATAACGCTCTACGCCACGGCAATTTCCCACTATTTAATGGGGAAGCATATAATAAAATGTTTTATGAATATATCCAATGACGGCATGCATGTGGGTGCTCAGTGACAAATATATTGTAAATTACTGTTACGCCGTTGGCGGTCATTGTGGTACAAATCGATGCGAAAAGACAAACGGCTAATTAAATTAAATGTTCTGGCATTATTCAAAGACAAAATGGCAGAAATATGGAAGCACGGGTTCTGCGGTTATTGCTTCAAATGTGCATGCCCCCTTCAGCGAGAGTGAACACACAAATATAACAAGGTATTCTTCCAAGCTCGCGTCCTTTATCGCACAAGAATATCAGTAATTATTCAAATATTTGAATCCAATATTCAATCTAATCGATAAGCAGCCACATTCGCGATTAGTCACATCTGGAATGTTTCATTAGGACCTCACAATTTTCTATAAACATGAAAATCAGCCCACTCTTGGTGAATTGGTTTCAGTTTATCAGTGCAGCAACATCGGCTATCGCATCACGCCGCCATTACTCATACAAGTAAATATTGCTACAAACATGACATCATAATGTTACTTTCTCCATATTAACACATGTACTCCACATTTCAGTCGCTCCTTCATGTGGAAGTACAACGAGTGATCCTACGACGATAACCATTAGGACGGATATGGACATCAGTGCGTCGGCTCTATGTAAAAGTGGCACCAACGAAGTCTTCACCTCAACTGAGAATGACGTCGTGCACACCGCAACGGTATCCACCACGGCAAGTGGATGTCAGTTCTATGTAAGTGTTGAATATATTTATACAAATCACACATGGCGTCCCGACTCCAGAACAGAAGTATAACTGCACACGGTTAAAATTTTCCATGTTATGAAATAAGTTGTTTTTTTTGAAAAAATTGCTGCTAAAAACAGATTAAAATACAGCAGACTAGTCTGTCAGAATACGGTTACTCTGTAATTTAAAAATCAATCTTTGAAAGGCAATTATATTTACTATCCCTAATTTCACGCTGATGTCGTTTCAGCGAGACGTTCAGACATTTCTTTTACCCAGTATTGCTAAAACGTGCTTTGGACTTTGACAATAAGCTTTATTTCTGACAACAAGTTCGAAAAAGCAGGCACTGATAATGTCCCAAATAGTACGGTAGTTAGACAGCTAGGCCGCGAAAAAACATTGGCAACGAATCATGTTTTTCTCTCAAATCATAGTTCTAAAAACAAATATGAAAACATCGGCTTCAATCCACTTTGGGGAAAATTCAATTCCATAATTATTGAGAGGACGATGGCAGTCAGGATCGGAACAAGGTTATAATGGTTAACAATAATTGAGTCTGGAAATAGCGAATAGTTAAGATGGGTTTCTGGTCCCATCATCTGGGGCGCTTTTGATGCATTCAATGAGACACCCCAACCACTTTCATGTAATCTTCTAGCCACGTCCTTTTGTCCGTCTACTATTATATCACTTGAAACATATCGGACCACAAGGACTGAGCTTTCCAGATAGTAAGTCAAAACAATGGGCACCAAACAATTATATCGATATATATTAATTTCCCACGTTCAAATTGCTGTTCAATTGAGGGTACTCGCCGTCCAATTCCACCCCACCCCTGGTCAAATAATACAACCAGCATTACAAATGTTTCACAATGTATGTATATATATATGTTTGATATATAATGGCTTTTCCTTGATGTTCAGATTATCAGAACACCACGAAAAAGGTAAATACATTAAACTTTATTTTTTGTTAACAGCAAGAATTTCAGCATGACCCAACCGCATCGTAGCACACTAGCACCGCCACTTGACCATAGGTAGATTCAAATTATCCGCGAGTCGTATCTGACTACTTCTTCAAATTTAATGTCATGGTTCTGATACACGCACAATGAACTGCACCTGAAATCACACGTGATGCACATTATCTACCAACGCGCAGATTTTGTTAACTTTAAAACTCAACATAATTAATTATTCAGTTAGCAATTGTACAGTCCTTCAAAATTTGTTTCCTCAATATCTTATATTCCGTCCGACTGACAATTCATATAACATCCACAACATTCGAAAACATATTGCCACTTTCATGAAATAGCTTCCAGGTTTTTCTGAGAAAACCCTGTGCCAGTGCATTTTATTTAAGAAATGCCGAGTCGACCACACGTCGCCTCTCATATATAAGCACGCAATGTCCTAACAAGTGTTGTATTATATTTAGTATTTTTTTTAAATGTAAGAACATATGGAAACAAATATCGTTGAATATAAGAAATAATGATAAAAAAAACTGAACTGTTAGACCAATGCATTATCCTATATATGCGACGACCTATGGTGGTAGAATCGCATATTTATTATAATGTATTGGTGCACGGTCTCTAATGCTGCGACAGCGCAGCTCCCATCACGGAAAGGATTGGCACCGATTCATTTAGTTCTTCTAAAAATTTCTGGTCTCCGTTGGTACTGACCCTGATCATTGAAATATCAACTAGATGTCTGATAAATGGCGTCAATCTGCACCAATCTGATTGTAGCAGTCGTGTACCCAAAATCGTCTTGGAACGTAATAATACATGCACAAATATGTTTTGTTTGTTAGCAATCTCGAAATGTTTATCGCTATAAATACATTATAATATTAAATTTAATCAACGCGTTAAGAATATCCGAAATATCCTGATTTGAAAACTATTTGGTCAACTGATTATCACTCGGCTTGTGAATAGTAAGGCATTGTGTATCAACCTTTGCTGTTTCTCTTTATCCAAACAGAAAAAGACAAACGCGGAGGTGTACACAATCAACATCGAAATATCATACGGCGAGCCCGGTGCGTATGTACATACACAACAAGAGAGCTACTTAATCACGTGTACATACGACGAGAATGGCGTAAACATCGCTGAATCTGCATCAAAGACTATTGGAGAATCGTAAGTAATCGTCCCTTATCTGCATCAAAGACCATTGGAGAATCGTAAGTAATCGTCCCTTATCTGCATCAAAGACCATTGGAGAATCGTAAGTAGACGTCACTTATCTGCATCAAAGACCATTGGAGAATCGTAAGTAATCGTCCTTAATCTGCATCAAAGACCATTGGAGAATCGTAAGTAGACATCACTTATCTGCATCAAAGACCATTGGAGAATCGTAAGTAATCGTCCCTTATCTGCATCAAAGACCATTGGAGAATCGTAAGTAATCGTCCCTTATCTGCATCAAAGACCATTGGAGAATCGTAAGTAGACGTCACTTATCTGCATTAAAGACCATTGGAGAATCGTAAGTAATCGTCCCTTATCTGCATCAAAGACCATTGGAGAATCGTAAGTAATCGTCCCTTATCTGCATCAAAGACCATTGGAGAATCGTAAGTAGACATCACTTATCTGCATCAAAGACCATTGGAGAATCGTAAGTAATCGTCGCTGAATCTATCAACATGAGTCGTATGTATCATTCGGCTGTTACCGCGTGTTTATTATTTCCCGACCAAGCACCATTCGCATAAAGATTGTTTAGGCACCTCAAGACTTTTGACTGAAGTTACATTCATTGTTTAATTGTGATCTGGTACCGGACGATAAAATTGATCCATATCGATATTTGATATTTCATAGTTTACGGTTTTTCATCTGCGTTGAAAATATGAATATTTTCCATTGTACGTGTATAGATTATTGACTTCGTACTAACTGACATAAATGAATAGTTCATATGTTTATGACCAAGTTGTTGACAGCGCTATATAATATATGAGCAAGCCTGAGTTTAGTGTGCCTATATTCAGAATAAGGATCACAGGGTAAATGTGGTGATGCAAGCCCGCTATGAGGGATAGCGTCACTAAATTCACCCTTTGGGGACCTCATTCTGCACTAGGTATTGAATGAGTAGTATCAATGGGGCGTAGTTAGATAACTGACCCAGATCACAGCTGTGCCGGCGACGAGCTCCGTAATATCACTCCAATTCGGTTTCATCCCACATCCCATCCTGGGCAAAAAATATTCAATTGAAAATGCTCGGTTGACCCGACGGTTTGGGCAATTTATTTTAATTAACAAAACCTTTTGTTGACTACCGGTGAATAACCCCCATCAAAGACCATTGTAGAATCCGAACTCTCGCTTTGTTATATATCGCGCATGCAGACCACATATTTATTTCTTTCCCAAGTTACGCATAAAATGCATACAAGTACGATCAGTCGCGAATATCAATGCAATGCTTTCAACTTCTCTGGACGTCTGCATGAGACAAGATCTTTTCGGAACGTGCATGGAATCTCATCAAAGATGCAACAAATTATGTTATCAACGTTCTGTCACCCGATAGGTCAAACCATGATACACTGGTCATCCCGATAGGTCAAATCATGATACACTGTCCTCCCGATAGGTCAAACCATGATACACTGGACCTGTGCCCTGTCATCCCGATAGGTCAAACCATGATACACTGGTCATCCCGATAGGTCAAACCATGATACACTGGTCATCCCGATAGGTCAAACCGTGCTACACTGGACCTGTGCCCTGTCATCCTGATAGGTCAAACCATGATACACTGGACCTGTGCCCTGTCATCCCGATAGGTCAAGCCATGATACACTGGACCTGTGCCCTGTCATCCCGATAGGTCAAGCCATGATACACTGGACCTGTGCCCTGTCATCCTGATAGGTCAAACCATGATACACTGGACCTGTGCCCATGTGTTGACGATTCAGCATAAATCACGCTAGAGACATATGCGTCTAATAAAATAATGGTTCCACGTTCCCCATATATAAAGATTATAGAAACAATACATCAAAGATTCAATTTCTAACTGAAATAAGGTGCTATGATTGGTACTAAAATTACAATATTAATGAAGTGTGTTGTACTCACGGCGACCAGATGTTAGTGTTGATAATTTCGAATGGTTGAGGAATTTATTCACTGAACAAAATCGTCGCTATTAAATTATCAAAGAAATGCTGCATGTCAACAGATAGTTGACAATTAAAGGTACACAACTGTTATCATGCCAATATGATGGTTAGGTTTGTGTATCTGAGATGACAAGCTACAGCTTCTCAATCTATGTGCATGTATGGCCTGTTACTCTTCTTCAAACTGAGATAAATTAGTTATCTGTATGATTTTAAGTTGGCTCATGTGCTATATCGTTAAAATGAGGCATGCGTGAGTCTAATAAAGATGATAACAAATAATATGAAATGGTCTTATCGATGATGGGTAAATTATAAGTGATATTATGGCATGCAACGTTACATTAAAACTGAATGCGCTACTGGGTTCGGGTGCATCGGGTGGATATGAGCTTGGTACAGTTTTGTTCATATAGATTGAATGTAGTGGAGGTTTTCAACTAACAGAAATAGCAAAACGTAAATTGTACTTTTTAGCTACGTGCAAGCGATGGAGATACAACACAACATGGGATCCGCGTCTGGAGCCACATTCACTCTACAAACCATCGACGTCTTGGGTAACCCGATAACCGCCTCCACTATCGCTATTGGAAGGAAGATCCAACTAGAAGGAATACTATCAGGTATGTACATAGTCCACTAATCAGCGTAGCTCATAAAGCCTCAATTTCCCAAACATTTCATCAACTTAAAGGCATGTTATGAACTTGTTTGGGTGCGTTAAACTGATAAGTTAGTATTAAGGCGCTGTGACACCTGGAGGAATTTAACATTATACTAACGTCGTCGAAAATTTGAAGCAAATCGATCGTACCACTCCAATAAAACAGTCTGAACTATGCTCACTTGTAAATATTTACTACTCTATTCGGGACGCATATATTGGCGTTAAACTAGCCAAAACGATTTCGCCATGGAGAGTCACTGCATTTAATTAATATATAAAAATGACTGTTGTCAATTTGGATATACTGTTTGTAAAAACTGCTACTTTGAACAAGGTTATTCTAAATTTGCATTTGATCACCATAACTGAGTGTTTCACATCACTTTAAATTTAAATTCTGAGCTATTGATTTGTTGTGCAACGGACCGTCAATTATGTTCGTTAACAAGGTCGCCAGAACCCCAGTAAAGTACGCGATATACAGTGATCAATTAAGGACTATATATATGCAACTCAATATTTAATGACATACTTGTCAAGAGTGTTATTTGCTTTTAAATAAACAATAGTATGGAATGTAGATCTCCCAAAATTTGCGCGGCTAAAAGTTAAAATTGGTTCTAAAATAAATCTTATATGTATTAGTCGGATCAGCGTGTTTGTGCAAGAGAACTTGTTTTTTATTAGTTTCTTTAATATTTTACATTAGTTTTAAACTCTATCTATTGCACATGTTTCGGATGGACGTTTTCAATCATCAAGATCAATAATCCTTATGAATTTGAGCCACACGTGGTATGTCACGCGACTACAGCCGCCAGTGGTATGCCAGTTCATGCGACTAGATTATCAAAGATGAATGTTGCGCCGTAGTCATTGTAACATGAATAACATTTTTATGGGGACAATTCAACTTCCTTCAAATGTATCTCCCATGTTATTGTCGTTTAAAGCGAACACGGTTTATCAAATGACAGGAAAACGTTTCCAATTGACGAAACTGAATGGTTCTTGCTATGATTGCTTCTTTTTAATCTCGTGGAATTATACATGATTATAACTTGTGCACTCTGAATAATTTTTCAAACACTCTTCATATTTGTCAAATTAATCTGCTTTGTTGAAAATACGAATTCCAAGCAACTTGAATTGTAATTCGATACATGACTATTCTTTACAGGAGGAACTGGGAGCGAGCCCGGTGTAAGAGCTGTTAGTTGCCTGGCGACCAGCGCAACTTCCTCATACGCTGTTCTCAGAGGAGGGTACGTACACGCCTCGCTATACATTCATAGCTCACTGCATTCAATTTTGCGCTCGGCGAGTGTTCGTTCATGTAAAATGTTCTTTTCCCAAATAAGTCAAGAATATAAGTTATTTTTTATAATAAGAGATTGAACAAACGTTGATTCAGATGGAATTATCAATGCATAACGCCACGCCATGTCTTAAAATGTACCAGGTAGGCATTTCCTTTGCCATACTGAAAAAATAATTTGAAAAACAAATTCGAACCGCTTCGGGTTGGAGAATATATTGGTGATGTCAGTTCCCAGCCCTGTACCAGTTCCTAAGAGTTTCAAATTTTACAGAAAACTGCAAAAACTCTCCACGGTTATTCTATGCAGTTTTTGCACTTAACAGTAAAATGTGATTTGAAAACGAGTTTTGATTTCGTTGTTAGAAGGGATGCAGAGAAGAGCGCACCATTAATTAAACAAATAAGTTTTACTTCCACAGATGTGGCGATGGTGTCGTATTTGCAAAGACTGAGGGATTCACGACCATCGGCAAAAAAGTATACAGTCCATATTTCGGTACCTTCAAACTCAGTGACGGAAACCTGCTGCAATTCACCTGCAACTTCACAGTATGCACCAGCAATTGCGATGGGGTAAGCATCTATACGGATTACCACCGGGATAAACTTGTATACTAATTAACACTGGGGAAAGATGGTTAATGTTCACGATTTGTTAAGCATTTAGACTGAATACACCGGTGTAAGATGGTTAATGTTCGCGATCGGTTAAGCATATGGAATGAATAAACCGGGGTAAGATGATCGATGGTTGCGATCGGTTAAGTATATGGACTGAATACACCGGGGTAAGGTGGATAATGTTCGCGATCGGTTAAGCATATATACTGAATACACCGGGGTAAGATGGTTGGTCGCGATCGGTCAAGTATATGGACTGAATACACCGGGGTAAGTTTGTAAACTGATCGCTGGATAGTATTGGTTACATTACACTGTGATAAGGTTGGTTTTTTAGGTTGGTTTTTTATTGCGATGGGGTAAGCATATGTACTGCATAACACTGGGATAAGATTGGTTTCAATTGCGGTGTGATAACCATGTGTACTGCATAATACTGGGATAATGTGTATTAAATAACAATGGCATGAGATGATTTATAATGAAATCCAGTGGGAATCTATTCTCGCAATGAATTACGAATGCTGGTTATTTAATTACCATATGAACGAATTCTTAACGATCGGGTAGGAATGGATGTGTGTAGTGAATTCCCGTTCGGTTAGAAAGTTTATAATATAGCCAGACGAGTCGTTGAATAACCTTTATCCTGCAGCATTCCGCCGCTGTATAAGATGGTCTATATTCGGGATAATGGAGTAATTTGAAACTTCTTCAGCCGAAATAAATAACTCTAAACCAATTGTGGAGCAAGTATATTAATTTCTCAAATCATCTTTCGCAACACCGGTCATTGGAATATATAATTAAGGCATGATGCTCTTTGAAAATTAAAGTAGAGTGAACTTCTGATATAAATGATGAACCGAAATTTTTCGTTCATAAATGAAAAACCAATGACTCAATTAACCTTTTCATTTTAGAGTTCCTGCACAAATGTCAGACGAAAGAGAAGTGGCAAGAACAAGCAATATGACGGTGGGTTGCAAAACAATAATCTTGACACATCGCTTAGAAAGTGCTCCTTCTCATCTGTCTGTGGCTCCTTCTCGTCTGGCTGTGTGTCCTTCTCATCTGTCTGTGGGTCCTTCTCATCTGTCTGTGGGTCCTTCTCATCTGTCTGTGTGTCCTTCTCATCTGTCTGTATATCCTGCTGAATGTTTGATACCGGTGGGCCATGCTATATTAAATGATGCTATACTCCTGAACTGCTTTGGTGGAGGCTGGTATGGTAATCCGATCAATTTGCGAACAAGTAGTCATTTCTTTTCTAAATGCTGTCCTTTTCACTGTTGACATACGCACGATTTGAGACGCCATTGTGTATATTTTGCAAAATTGAATATTGGCTGAGCTGGTGGTACCAAAACGACGTAAACAACCTCTAGTATTAGCCTATTTGTAACAAAACTGTAATACAAAATATTTCTCTTTTTGAATACGATACATGCTGGCTTTTCTATATGTTCATTATCCGAACACCGCGAAAATTACAATTGTAGAAACCATTGTCTACATATTTCTAACTGTTTGCCCCCCTGTATACCCGCATAGAAATTCATCAGGACCCCTATCATAGCACAGTAGAAACCATTGTCTACATATTTATAACTGTTTGCCCCCTGTATACCCGCATAGAAATTCATCAGAACCCCCATCATAGCACAGTAGCAACGCCATTTCACCAGGGTACGAGCTCCCGGCACCACACAATAACAAGATATGTGAATACTATAAATTTGGTCGGTGATAGTTTTCTTAAATGGTATGACAAAGGGCCTGGCTTTGGTATAGATATAAATGACGAGCGTGTAAATGGACATGTTTTTAATTTATTTTTGAGTGTCTGACTATTACCGAAACGAATTTTTTTAAAGAAACAGTGTATTTGCTTACAAAACTAATCCTCTTATTACTAGTGTGCTCTTCTGTCGTGTATAATACTTAACTAGCGATAGTCTCCCAACACGTTATTTATACTTAAATTTATGTATACATTCATTTTGCTGTGGTTCGCATTATGTCACGGTACCCGACAGGGAGGTACTGTCTAGCCGTTCCTTTATAATATATTCGTTGACTATTAACTTCAGCAACATAGTGTGCCTGCTTGACACTAGCCGACGATATGATGCTAATCTCGCTCACTTCAATCATTAATTGATATGTTGTCGTTATAGTACAACATTGGAGATATAGATTCAATCCCAAGAAAACATGTATACAATGAGAAATTGCACGCAGCTCTCAACGCGACCAGAACTTGGTGGAAACTGGGTAACGATTCGATTTCCGAAAGATAGTTGCCCATCTTGGTATACCATTGAGTTCCCAAAATTTCAGTAATCATTGTTGACATCATAATAGAAAATATCCGATCCAAAGATACTCGGTAATACTGGCCTCTACGCTGCAGGATATCGCCTATTAGTTCAGTCAAAATTTATGAACGCATTGTCCTTCTCCGTGGTTTGCACCGTGCGGAATTACTGTTCAATGTTATCTCATACAATGTTTTTCACCTACAGTGTGTTCATAGAACGTGCATCATAAATATGCAATGACTTCCAACCAGGACCAAAACTAATATGGCACTTTCTCTAGTTGGAATCCCACCTCTTATGGCGTGCATAGAAAATTGTCAATGTTTCGGTCGTTATGCTGTCTCAACCTTTCAAAAAGCAGTCCGGTAAATTTTCGTGATGGGTTTGTTAGATGCTACTTTCGGTGGCTCGAAAGCAACTTCATTTTCTTCAGAATTCAAATTCTTACTGATCGACAGCTCTCATTACACCGAAACCTTTATTTACACTTCTCATTTTCAAGAGAAACTAGCATAGAAGCAAGCCTGCCAACAAACCTCCATCTTTCATTACAACAATGAGTGGAGTTCTCGTGTTATTTCAAATTCTGAGCTAAGCAGATTCATGCGGGTCCACGATATATATTCCATGTCAGACCTCTGGAAAACTTGTGCGAAATTTCCTGCTGAGAAAAGATCATTTATCTCAGTAGCTCAGATTATCTGTTCTCTGTCCAATTTGTCTAAAGGTGTGTTCACTCTAGAACAAGATGCCACGAGTTGATAGTCCACATTATTATCGAGTGCCTAGAGCTGGCCATGGTACGGAGTATTATATGGTACACATGTATTGATAGTTTCGGTATCGATTGATGTGTGCACATTGATAATCTTCAACCTGACAAACAGCTGCTTTAGTTTCTAGGGAAAAAGCCAGATTTCCTTCCACTCGACATACATGTTCATCAATGGATTAGATTATTTTGCAAAATCAACAAATTCCTCGTGGAATATTATTTTTCACGGTCGTCCCTGGATATTATCGCCTATACCTAATAAATTTCAACTGTACAGTATCTTTGAAAATGCCCAATATGAATTCTCAATAAATTAAAACCAGACGGCCATGTTGTATATATGGTTCAAACTTGCGCCACAGTCTGTGGTCTCGCGCTGTGGATCCACTGAGGGACTCTCGGCCTGTGTTGGCGTCTGTCCCAGAGGACAGCTATTCGCTTTGTCGCCGGTGTAACTGTTCGCACAGCCAGATACAATGGGCGAGTCCACAGCTTGGACCCACAGACTCTGATATGTAGTGTATGGTATACGTGTAAACCAACACATGACAATATATAAGTGGCCTTTTAAGTAAGGTACTTGTTGTGTGCGTCTAGGCTGGGGACACGAGGCCATCTCGGTGGTCGTATGACCATAGTGTAAATGTTATTTTCTTCTTTTCTACTGAACTGTTATTTTTTCTACATGTTTGTTACTTGTAACTCTTCATATGACTGAGGATAGAAATAAATATATTTTTCATTCAATTTATTGTAATACGGACATTCTAATAGTTTAGGAAACTGAGCTGCATAATTAACTAATGTTCTATTTCATAACTATTTCTGACAATCTTCCAGTTGATTATTCTGCATTGATCCTACGTATGGTAAAGACAACTTGTATATATAATAAAGTTTCTCCATTCCGATCTTAATTTTCAGGCGGCGAGTCAATTCAGATCGTATCGCAACCTCTAGAAATTGAGGAGAAATCGTGTTTCGATGTCAACGAGAAAAAACTGCCCAACGGACTCATAGTGATCGCGCCACCGAAGACCGAGAAGATTGAAAAAAGCAGCCTATTCATGATGGTGCTAATAGGAATCGTGATATTCCTGTTGGTCGTTGGAGGTTTGAGTTTCATGTACGCTTGTATCAAGCGGCAAAACAACATACCTTCGGAAGAGAAACCAAATGCTGGCAAATACAACCTTAAAGCTTAAGTTGTATATATTTTGCGGCAAATTAAAATCATTTGTCGTAAATTTGCTTTCAATTACTATATAGTGGGTCCTTGCTTCTGATCGTGGAACCTACGTCAACAATCTCTACCAGAGCTAGACTATAGAAGTGTGATCATTTATGTAGTTCTACATGCCACTGCTACTGACATTTGCCTGCAATTGCATGTGTGATTATTACGAGATCAATTTCATGATTATTAAAAAGAAAATTTCGGGTAAATTTCGGTAACATTGTTACAGGTGCATTACGAAGAGTTTGCACATTATGGCTTTCTTTTCCATGTTCTGTGCCTGTATTTGAATTGCGGCAACGGAATGCGTGCACAAAAGTGTTCGCTTCCGACTGAATGACTAAAAATTCTAACGAAACTCATTTTTATTTAGAAAATAAAAACATTTCCATGATGGCAAGTTAAAGGCTAACTACACTAAATCCGGCCATTTTTTTGGAACCATGTTGTACTCAACATAATATAGGCAACGAATAATGCATTCGAGCCATGCACTGGTGCAAAAATCCATGGTGTGTGCTATATGAACGATGCAAATAACATGGTAATTATAACGAAAATGAGTGACTTGGTCACAAACGCATTTTCATTATTACAATGTCATTTCCATTGCAAACTTAAGCGTGTAGTTTACACTAATCCATAGCATAACTCATTGGCATAAAATAAGTAAATATGCTCACATTTGTTCAGTCTTTAACATAAAATAAGATCATTTCTCTGCCGAGGGGTTAATTCCATGGCTAGATATGCGCTGGTGCATTTCCACAACATGACCAAACGGCAGATCAAAGAATCTATGGGAATACCACGAATACACAAACTCACTGAAATGGGTAGTGTGCATTTTAGGTTGGTAAATGAGAGTTCACAGTAAAGGCCGAAAAGTTTGTGTTCATATGCTTAATATAGCACAGGTTGGCCACTTGCAACTGATGAAGATCCTTTTGTTTGTATCTATCTTTTGACTTTTCAAAACTTTACCTCTTTGGTCCTCTAAAATTTTTACCTTTTTCCTTAAATTACAAATTCTTAGGTATCTTTTATTTTAATTACCCTCTTTCGACCTGTACGTTCTTAATTACTTTTCAAAAGAATTTCAGACGCTACGTGACTTTGCTCTCCGACTCAAAAGTTTTGCCAAGAACAAGAGGAACACAGTATCTGCATGTGATTGGGACCCCGACCCTAATATATCCCCTTTCTTTCATATACTTTGCAGACACTCTCCTCTTGTTCTTGACATCCATTACATTTTTGCTCCGCCAATATTATGTAGGCAAAATGACGAATATGTTTGAGGCGTTTTTCTTTCTTACTAAAACCTATGTTGACTAACAAATAGGCCATTTATGGTCTACCTGCCAGTGCTTCACTTTGACTTGTTTTCTGTCATTCTGGTGTGCTAGGTTTGGTGTTGCGTACCCTGGAACTCGTGTTACCTGGTCTGACACCCACTTACCTGATTGGTTGCACATAAAAACAATGAAATGGGTAGTGTGCATTTTAGGTTGATACATGGGAGTTCAACTGTTGCCGATTTTTAATTGTGAATTTCCACAGCCCATGTAGTAGTTTATCCCATCGGGCAAACTTATTATAAATCCATTTAAAATCACGAGGGATAATATGTGACCCGCCATATCAAATCCAGTAGTCAGTCTGGATTTTTTTTACCCTCTGCCATTTTCTTATATATGCGAGTCGACCGTAGGTCTTCTCGCATATATAAGAGAATGCATTGGCCTAACAATTTTACAATTTTAATAATTTGTTCTTGTATTCTTTAGCAATTTTATAATTTCACACATAGAGCCCCAGACAAACATGAGCAGACGACACACTTCTATATGCTTCTATATATGTGTGTGTGGGGCTCCCTGTAGGATAATGGATGTTTTTTTATTTTATGTCCTAAAAATTGTAAGAAACATTTATTTAAAAAAAAATGAAAAAATATTGCAAGGCCAATGCATTCTCTTATATATGCGAGGCGACCTACGGTCGACTCGCATATATAAGAATGCATTGGCACAGGGTAAAAAAATCCCGACTTGCGACTGGATTTGATATGGCGGGTCACATATATCAGCAACAATTGCATGTTGAACTACATGAATTATTAACTTCTAAGTGTCTTTAGCTTAGGTAAGGATTCTGTTTATGCTAAATATCTCTTTATGCAAGTTTCCATATGCTGGCACATGTGGGTTTTCTACAAAACAATGGTTGCAAAAGATTAGTCCAGAGTGTGCAAACGTATATTCAACCTTGTAACCGCTTTTGAATCTTACTCATTCCAACACTTTTGCGTAGCAATGAAATGTTTTATTTGCAAATTTGGAAGCTGCCTCTTCAATTGAAGCAAACCTTTTAAACAATGACCCTTTCATTTCCACTTTTCGCCACACTTCTGCTGGTTAATTTCCAAATGGTGCGGGTTACTTTAAAAATCCCCATTATGGTAGCATTCCACCCGTTTCGAACTTCTGTGGAAAGAGTTTACTCAAATTATAGAACACATAGTACTGTCTTGACCAAAGCTATATACACTAGAATTATATAATTTATGTATTTAAACTGTTGAAATTGCATAACATGCAACACTTAATTGGAAATGCTTTACCACATGGAGTGACATGGGTTTAAATTATTTTCATTCTTTGAATTTTCAACCTCTAATTTGTGAGAATGAATGTTTGCAAACGGCCATTCTGTTCTCCAATTATTAGAACTGTCTGAAATGGCACATCACTTGGAAATTGTCCAACCAATCTTACGGCCTGAATATGAAAATTCACATGTGAATGTGGGAAGTTTCAACCGGGGAGGATGTGATGTATTAGTGGGTATACACATAACATATTTGCGATCATGGGGGTGGTCGGGGGGGGGGGGTAGATATACACTACCAAGATGTGACCACTCCACCGCCCACACAATGTACCTAATGCAGCCGCGTCCTAGATGAACCCACTGTGTACATTTAGGTAACTTTACACATTACTGTAATGACTAACCCACTGTGTATATTTAGGTAACTTTACACATTACTGTAATTAACTAGATTCTCCTACTTTAGAGAATAATACATTTTACCATAGAAAGTGTCGGAAAAATCGACCTCTTCACTCTTGGTAATTTGAAACGGAAATTTGTCTTTTAAATGTCAAATTTAACAATAAATGTAATACATTAGATCAAATGGGCAACGCAGAACATTCTTCCGATCAATCTCTCCACATGTATTCACACTAGTGGGAACTTGCAGTTCCTCGAGACGAGCAGCCTGCTGAAATAGTTTAATAATTTAACGTCTTATATAATACAACGGAGATAACGCATTGTCAATCATTTAATTATGAAAATGATGACCCTTGTCTCGCGAAATGAAAACGTTTATTACACTCCTATGTGCGATCTCCAGTGAAAATGCCGTTAATTAAAAATGGTAATATCACTACTGAATTGTCATTTCTCATGACGTCATTACGTCGTTACGTCGCTTACTGATATAAACTGAATTTCCTATGGTTGATCCTTCAATGCATTAATTCTGGCTGTTTTAATCATATCTGGCGAACCAAATTGATGCAGAAGTGTAATAGAGTAATCAATTATTTCCGATAATTATGTTAATAATTCACCCGAGGCGAGAGACGTTTAGGTAAGAAACCAATGCGTTAACGCGCCCTCGTTTCTTACCGAAGCCTCTCGTGAATTATTTAACGTAATTCTCGGATCCAATTGATTACTCTCTATATAATCCTGGCGCGACTAGGAATTTAAGTACATTTTGACACTAAACGAACTTTAAATATTACCATTTAACACTTTGAAGTGTGCCTAGTTATCAAATTCATGGTTAAGGGTGGATACACACATGCATGTAATGTCTGTATATAAAATGCATGTATTTTACATGGCCACACCAATAATTGACAAAATTAATCACCTGCGCACGAGAGGTCAATTTCACCAGTGAGTAGTTATAAGCCATTATCAAACAAACTGCCATCAAGAAATTTCAGGCCAGTCATAAACATGTCTTTCATGGATGCCGAAATGAGTAATTCTCGTCCGATATATGTGCTGTTTTTCACGAGTTATAATTCATTTCGATTGCAAATATTCATTATAGCGCAAAAATATAATGCAGGTACAACGTTGACATTAAAAAGAGTGACCCCCCCCATTTATATATATGTTTATCAAGCCAAAGGTTGAACAAGCTCCTAACTGTCACAAGCTTTAATTATAACATTTTCGATCATAATCCATGATTGGGGGAGGGGCTGGTTCTCGAAAGCTTCCAATAACTATGGGAGTTAATTGAATGTATCAGCCGGGATTATCTGGGCAAGAATTACAATATAATGTTTTACTTAAATATTCTATAGTTGTAAATTTTGCGTATACATATATAACAGTATAACACAAGAGAGGAAAGGTGACGTAGTTGGGGGAACTCGTAGCTAGGCAACCCTTTCGCCGAATAAAGACCAACAGCAACACCATGCATTCAAATTTAAAGCTGTATAATATGTTCATAATTATATGAATAGCATAAATTGCTGCATATTAGATTAATCACTCGTAGAAAACAGACACGACAGACATGACTACGATATTTATAAAGCAGGGTGTCCGGACTCGGGGGGGGGGGGGTGCTGGATGCACACCCCCGTCGAGGAAATATGCAATGGTGAATTCGGTAGCTTCTGGGATAATATAGCTCCCCGTGCATGTTGGGGGGGGGGTCATACCCCCCCTGCGTTGGGGGGAAAGGCCATCACTGGTATTAACATCAATAGAAGACTGACAATGATTTAAACAGAACGTCGACCATTTGAGTTATCGCGCTAATAATTATTTTAAGCGGCCTGACGACTTTGTCCCAGTCAACGGCTCTTCGGCGGTTCAGAGTTTAACTCACTGTGGTCAAACACAGTCGCAATGATTGGGTTGTCAGGGAACACATATTACACGGTGTGTATGATCCATGTAAAACGCCAAATACACGATATTTACAGAGATTACATGCATGTGTGTATCCACCCTAACAAGTTTGTCTGCAAGCGACCACTTCAGTCGCTGATTGGTAGAAAACCTAGACTAATAATTAGTTTGACATTGACATCTGCTGTGGAAAGCTCCATTGTAAAGAATCTCAACTTGCGCATAACCAACGAAATTAATATTTCGCGTTTATGTTCGTCCCAGATGTTTATGAATGTTGTGACGTTAGTCTTAATAACTAAACTTTATGCTGAAGCTGGTATTTAAGCTGGAGCTGTTCTCTTGTTTATTTAATTTAAATGTTTATACTACCGATCTTAATCAGTTGGTTAGAAACAGAGCTGCATAGCAACTAATTTTTATTATACTCGGATTTCAATTGAACACTGTTAATTAAAAATTGTAATGTCACTGGTGAATTATTATCTCTCGTGACATAATGACATCGTCGCTTAGTGATCGAGACTGAATTGTCGAGGGTTTATCGTTAGGGTGTATTTACATTGCTGTAGATCTCTATATAGTTCTACACGCATTTTAGTGTAAACGGTTGATATATAAATGGACACAAAGAAAACTATTAGTTCGTGTGAGCAAACATCGTATCCGTTATACGTCATCGTCAACACCGAGGCATTGCGACAGGCAAATCTGATATGATTGTCACTCGGGCTTGGCGAATATGCTTAATATGTCTGTAAATTCAACCCATGAATTTCACACTGTAAGCGAAAACATGTGTGTTGGTGCATGTGATGACAAAGTACTTAAAGTAAAGTTTGTTCTATATACGGTATATCTTATTAGTTGTTTTTCCTGGAGTTTGGTAATACCTAATAGTACATTCAGTTAACAACAGGGCGACTGCAAAAGCATAACCTATAACCATTATCAACTTGTGTAAGAATAAACTGCTTTGGTCAGCTGATAGTTGATTAATTTTTTTTTGTCTGGCCGAAACTGACACGACTCTTAGTTAATTGTCAATTACCAGAGTTCTCATGAACCCGCATTCACTATCAGTAATCATGTTGTGATCTCAGCAATCTGCGCCACGTGACTTCACACATATCTGTATACAGATATACAACAATGTAAACGCCCCTTTTCAACATCTGTACTTCCATGCATTAATTTTGGGTATTTAACCATATTTGCCGAACCAATTTGATGCAGACCATAAATGGAGTAATCTGTTAGTCCTAGAATTACGAGGCGTTTAGGTACGAAAAGCACTCACTCGTGTCTTAGAAGTGTCTGTGAACCAATTGATTACTCAATCGGTTTCATGAATGCAAATGATAATGCATGCATTCCACTCAATAAAACAAAACAATTATCTGACCCAAAAAGCCACTTTATTTCAGAGTTATCCATCTGCAACCGCAATTTGGTCAGAGGCCGTCTTCTCGTTGACTTTTACTGGCTCACTTAAAATTATTGGGGGTGAAAAATAATAGATTTTAAAAATCAATATCTGATCACTCTTGAGCTTTGGTGGGAGGATTCCTCGACTGAAATCAAATAGTTTTTACCCCGAAGCCAACGAAATAGTAATTTGCGAAAGTTAATTCGGATTGTGCCATCAATTGGATATATCAAACCTTGGATTGCTTTCATGTTGGTAATTTCCAACAGTTGGTTAGCAGTGTCCGGGTCCCTCCCGAGGTCATATCATGAATCTCTACTCTGGCTACGTAGAGAAACGGTGTCTGGATATATCTGGGATGTACGGACAGGGCGTGGTGACTGATGGCGTAAGCAGGGATGTGGCGAATGAGGAGGGTTGTGGTATCTCTCCACCAACGTGGTCAACATTTTCAATAGTTGGAAATGTCATACCGACATTAACACAACATTAGTTGCAATTTTCACACAACAAATATATCCAACAATTTATTAATAGGGAATTTAGTATTTTTACTTTCGCACATTTCCCTTCTTTTGATTCAAAATTGAGATTGGAAATGTCCAATAATTGGAAATATTGTGTGCTGCTAATAAACAAGACGCCACTTGTTCTTAACAACATCAGTTTGCCCCAACAATATCCGAGTTAAATCACCAAAATTCAACAACATCATATCGACACCAGTTTGCCCAATCACTATCAGAGTTAAATCACCAAAACACAACATCATATCAACATCAGTTTACCCCATCACTATCCGAGTTAAATCACCAAAACTCAACATCATAACAACAGCAGTTTACCCCATCACTATCCGAGTTAAATCACCAAAACTCACCAACATCATATCAACATCAGTTTGCCCCATCACTAACCAAGTATAGACGATACGGACCCTACTTTCTTTTGTTCTTTTGATGGCTCTTAATGGCCAAGACGCTTCGCTTTGGTTTTCTTACCAAGAAACCAACGAACCCGCATTCGACGCTCCAATTATCAGGTTGTCCCGCTTGTCCGTTTATTGCTTACGTACATAACACAAGCGCGACTCTCTTAACCACAACACGAAACTGTTGCAATTGACATTCTTCTGTATGGGGAAAAAATGTCGAACAAAATAAAAACTAATTTCGGTGAAAAAGCTGTATATTGAACTAATTTCGTCAATGTCACTTCGATGTCTCACGCATAAATTAATACAATTTATATTTTTGCAGAATGTTCTGCTATTAGGCTGAACAATGTAGTAAGTGGGCACACCCCTCCATGCAAATTACATGTATCCTGCAGCTGGAGAAACATTGACACATTGACGAAATGAGTCTACATGTATATGCGCACAGATGCGGTGACGCATCCCCCCCGAACTTTGGTAAAAATATTCAACATTTGGTTGGAAGTTTCAAGTCTAACACACCATCATGCAGCTTGAGATTTCGCATCGAAAATAGGTTGCACATGATTTCATAGTTTAATATTTCCACCACTATTTATAGTGGTGTGAAATTGGTCGTGACTAAATTGGTATCGGTTGTCATAACCATACAGTTGTGCCCGGTTAGCGCTTAGAACTTAAGACATTTTTGAAAGGAGGTGTAGTTATAAATTCCAAGTATTACACCTCAACGGAGACATTACAGACACGTCCCTGTGAATATGTTTTAAATATAAATTTGCTAACCGCAATTCTGATATAGATGGGTCAGCTCTCTTATCTTCATATATTTGTTCCAGCCACTATCGCAGAATTGGACGTTTTACTGTTGACCGCCGTCCATGAGGTTACTTTCGACAGAATGACTTTTACACTGACGAGTTCATATTAATCGCATGTTACACATTTAATTAGTCGTCCCGTTATCACTGGGATTATATTTTTATCGTCTAAATTGGATAGATCATCTCAATTGTGTCTTTATAATTAAGGCGTGCGTCTTGTTTGGGAGTGATAAACCCTACTCACTCGCGCTCCCATCACCGTCCGAGTTAAATAACAAAAACTCACCAACATCATATCAACATCAGTTTGTCCCATCACTATCCAATACTAAATCACCGAAAACTCACCAATATCATATTATAATAGAAGACAACACTTGATGAAAGGGGAATTTCAATATCGGACATTCAAGAAGAATGTTCTAGCTTCTACTGAATCAATAAACACAAAGATTGGGGGGTTAATATTATAGAGCAATGGAAAAAGCGCATGCGAAAACCTGTCCATTGTTTTTATTTCGTTTCAAACTGATCTTCATTGTGATACGCTCACAAATTACAATTTTGCAAATTTGAACGAACATGCTTTTAAACTGCACACCCCCTACAGTTTACTGCACAAATCTATTATATAATACGAATTGAGACCTTTATAATACGCATTGAGATATATATTATTTATCTTGGAGCTTATGTCTGTCTGTATATATGCATGTATGTATGTATGTTGTAGACTCGAAAACAGCTCACCCGATCCGACTCGAATTGTGAATGTAGGCCTACTTGATACCGGGAACAATATGGGCGGGTCCAATTTCACATGGCACCGTGTCCCTGACCTTGACCTCGCTCATATAGGCATGTTTCTGGACCGATGGAACAATAATTGTTTTCCCTAAATAGCCCGGACGATGTCGGGTACATCATTACAACGGCCAGACTGAAAAACTTCATTGTGCACTTCGATTATTTTGTGAGTCACTCCATTATGTGTTTCTGCCCCCTTGCATTAATGTCCAATTTATCAATGTGATAATTTGGCCCATCATTATTGTCAATATTGCTACCAGATGGATTCTCACATTCCACGTCGTTGTCAGAAATTAAGTATGTTTCATTTTTTAAGTTTGAAACCTTGTTTCTTATTGTCATTGCTTGTGAGGGCACTCTGTGTGATTTTGTTGTGCCCTGTCCCTCTGGTAGCAAATTGAACAAATATGTGCCATATTCCTCATTTCACCACTGATAAACTTGTAATGAGCATTTGGGATTGAACAGAGCCCTTTCTGGTAATCAGGACAATACCAATCTTCACCTTTTGATTCATTGGTGCTGTTACTAAAATTACCAAAATGGTCTAAATCGTTTATTTCCAAAATTTTCTCTTTGACCATTCTGGAAATTGTCTGATCTTTTCGGAAGAATATTTTATTTCCTCCTGAAATTCCTTGTCAAACTTGGGGTTTGTTGGATCGTTATCCCATGTGCTCTGTCCATATTATATGCGACGAATCCAAGCCGCATAGAAATATAGTAATGAGGACCAATCATATATGTCATAATAATATGCTGTCTTCATTAACATGTTCATCCTGCCCTTTTGCTCCTCCTCATCATCACAAGCTACAATGATTTCCATCTCCCCAGCAAAAAATTGGTTCAAGCTCACACTTCTGAAACCCATCTTGCGGTTTACATATTCCATTTGTAAATATGCCTGTGGACATGCTTGGGGAAATTTAACTTTCATAGAAGGATTTGTCTCCAAACCTGAATTTTGTTTCTTACGAGAAGACCTTTACAAATAGGCGTAGTTCAGACAATGTTTGCTATGGAGTGGTACGGTCTATTTCTATGAAATTTTCGACGATGTTAGTAGAATGCTGCATTCCCCAGGTTGGTAGGACAAACTAATGCTGTTAAGAAAACGTACCGTTATTTTTTTTTCATTTTCGCGGTGTTTGGCTCATCTGGACATATCGCATAATGGTGTAGTTTATTTTGTTAATATATAGTTAGTTTATATCTCAATGCGTAGTATATAGAGCCAACCACGTATTATATAGAGCCCACTGCTTATTATATACTAGCTGATGTACCCGACTTTATCCGGACTATTTAGGGAAAACAAGTATCGTCCATCGGTCCAGAAACATGCCTATATGAGCGCGGTCAAGGTCAGGGACACGGTAGCACGTGAAATTGGACCCGCCCATATTGTTTCCGGTATCAAAGTGGTCCTACATGCACAATTCGAGTCGGATCGGGTGAGCAGTTTTCGAGTCTACAACATACATACATACATGCACATATACAGACAGACACATACAGACATAAGCTCCAAGATAAATAATATATATCTCAATGCGAATTATAAAGGTCTCAATGCGTATTCTATAATAGAGTTAAGCAGTGTAAACTGTTGGGAATGTGCAGTTTATAATCAGTTTTCGTTCAAATTTGCACAATTGTATTTTGTGACCGTATCACAATGAAGAACAGTTAGAAACGAAATAAAAACAATGCACAGGTTTTCGCATGCGCATTTTCCATAGCTCTATAATATTAACCCCCAATCTTTGTGTTTATTGATTCAGTAAAAGCTAGAACATTCTTCTTGGATGTCCGATATTGAAATTCCCATTTCATCAAGTGTTGTCTTCTATTATAATATGATGTTATTGAGTTTTGGTGATTTAACTCGGATAGTGATGGGTCAAACTGATGTTGGTATGATGTTTGTGACTTTTGGTGATTTAACTCGGATAGTGATGGGGCAAACTGATGTTGATATTATGTTGTTGTGATTTAACTCGGATATTGTTGGGGCAAACTGATGTTGTTAAGAACAAGTGGCGTCTTGTTTATTAGCAGCACACAATATTTCCAATTATTGGAAACTTCCAATCTCACCCCTTCCCACTGTTGGCCATTTCAGTGAATTTTTTATCAAAAGTAGGAAAATGTGCGAAAGTAAAAATAATAAATGCCTTATTAATAAATTGTTGGATATATTGTTTGTGTGAAATTTCAACTAATGTTGTGTTAATGTAGGTATGACATTTAAAACTATTGAAAATGTTGACCACGTTGGTGGAGAGACACCACAACACTCCCCAGACGCCAGATCCCCGCCTACGCCAGCAATGTGTTCAATTATTCAATTATTTATTCACTCAAATCGTCAAATATGACACAATAGAGCGTGGTGGAATACAGTGCATATTATATCTGTGCAAATTACAAAAGTGGCGCGCGGTGAAAATTATACATATTATAATAACACAGTTGATTGAGAACAGCCCATGGTTTTGTAAATGTCGGCTTTTAATGTATTATGTATATAGTATGCCTCAGGAGTTTTTGAATTAAATCAGGACCCGTCTAATGGAAAGAGATAGGTTTTTGTCGTTTACAGTTAAAAAGTTCGCTTAATTTGATGGTAATTGGTCGACGATAATAATATTTCTGGATGTATTTGACTCGCAGGTCTTTTAAACGCGAGCATTGCAATATTACTTGGAATTCGTCCCCTATATTTATATCGCATAGAGTACATAGTCTATCGCAATAATCTGAGTTAATCTATGCACCAGATTCGATTGGTAAATGGTGGTTGCGGGTACGAGTGTTTGAACGGCGTCGTTTTTCACGAAAGAGAGGAATCTTTCTTTGGTGAAATCGTGTTTAATAATTCTGTAAAATGAATACTTATTTGAATTACATAATGTCCCTCTCCATTCTTGAGTGAATATGTCTTCCAGCCTACACTTGACACACTTCTTAAATCTGTCGAGTCAAGATAATGTGTGATTGATCCGTATACCACCATTCCCAGTTCATTTAACAGTTTGTGCACATTTGCAATCCATGGGTTGTTAACGTTAGATGAGTTGTAATAAGTGAATAATATATAATACAGTATAAATGGTAGCATATTGCAGTTCATTTATATCAGTTTTCCCCAGTACATTACATTTCTTAATTTGATTTTCATAGTGATGGGGAATATTCCTATTTCCGCATAAACGAATGCTGAAGGTGTAGATTTTTTCAGATTAAGCACAAATTTTAGAAAACATAATTCTATTTTCTGGAAGCAGGATTGATTTTCAAATGACCAAATCTCTGCTCCGTATGTTAGAATCGGGATAATGATTTTTCATAAACTTCGAGTGTTCTCTCTACGGTTAAGCTATTGTATCTCTTCTTATAATGTAATGCGTACATCGCTCTTTTAGCTCTTTCGCAGCGCATGTTTCTGTCAAGAGAGAAGGAGCCATTTATATGGAAAGTAGTTCCTAAGTATGTATAATTTTTCACTGTTTCAATGTTACTTTTGCCGATTTAAAAAAACATTAGTACGATTTTTCTTGCATTTTCTTCGAAATATTAGTACTTTAGTTTTTGTTACGTTGATATCTAGTTTCCACTGCTTAGATCATTTGTGAAGGGCATATTGGAGATCGTCGGCTGAATGTGCCAGTAGGACAGTATCGTCCGCATATATCAGGATAAGGAGCTTTATGTAAAACTCGCTATCGAAATCTGATATATCTCATTGTTGGTACTTTTTTGTCGACTTCGTAGATTGTTTTCATGCCTATATATACTCATTTGTAGTAAGACACTCATAATTTTGTGGAGCTTTTTATCAGTGATCTGTCCACAAATACTATCCAGGCCAAAATCAGGGCACGCATGGTCACTAGGTCGATTTCCATTTATTGAATGTTCCGAGTTAATCTCATTATTGTGTGAGTGATTGTCGTGGGAATGTGTGGGTCCTGAGAAGTTAAACACCGCACTTGAAATCCGGTTTTGAAATTGGTCGAATTCATGCATTTCCTCAGGTATATCAGTTAGTTTATTTTCTGGTAGACATATGTGTTCGTCAAAGTCACAATTAATTGTTTCAATACCCTCATAAACTAATGCTGATGTTTCATGTTGATTCATGTTTTCATCGTTGTGGGTGTCCGCCATATTTGACAATATTTTTGTTGTTGTGGACGGGGCTACGAATTTGAATGTTCAGATTAGGAATTCAACTGGTGGTAAAACTAACGAATTTTATAGTTATGTAAGTCCATATATGTTTCCATGAGCACATGATAAATAAAATGTCCGGGCATATGTATACGATTATCACATGAAATTGAAATGTTATAGCGGTATTGTATGCTTCATTTTAACGGCCGTGTTATCGCTTGGGCATACGCCCTCAGTCGCCACGCCCATAAACCCGTCGTCGTGTCCATACAACCCTGATATCTCCCGACACCATTTCTCTACAGCCCTGTGATCATATCCCTACACACATGTCGTCATGTCCATACACCCTGGCATCTCCCTAAACCATGTCCATACACCCTTCTTTCATCCCATGTCACCATGTCCCTATAATCTGACTACACTTATGTCGCCAGATCCCATTGCCCAACAACTCTCTGATCACCTCTTGACAACCCTGTCGCATGGCACTATAACCACTGTCATAATTTCATTATACCACTGTCGTCAGTTCCCTACACCCTTGTCATAATTGCAATACACCCATGCCGTCATTCCCATACACCCCGGTTATCAAGTCCCTACACATCCCTGGTTGCCGCGTTCCTTGTTACGTAATAATGCAAAGTGCGTGACCCAATTTAGTTCAAGAGTACAAACAGAACATGCCATGAATCGGCTGTCGGATTAACGAACAATTCACACGCGTTGTTATTGATGCAAACCCCATGAGGCCGTTCACTCAGTCGTGTCGCTCACCTCGTGTTGAATCAGCCAATCGTATCGCTCGTTCAAACCAATAAGTTTAGGCTTCAAATGTGAACCAGACTACAGCACTTTTGGTTTCTCATCCGACTGCACCGGTCCTGGTCACTGTCGTCCGTCCGCTAACACCATTATGATCGGTAAGTACTAATTTCATGTTAGTCCATCGTGTAATCATTTGAATGCGGTTATATTTGTTTGTCTGATTTTTTTTGTAAACCGAAAGAAAAAAAGCCATTTAAGGACTTTGCTAACCCAATTTTCCCCAAATTTGATGGAGTCAAAATAAAGGTTTATGTTCACTTTTGTTAGTAATCACAGTAACCAAACTCATCAATGGAACATTTTTTGAGCGTTATTAATGGTGGAATGTGTTAGAAATACTAAATGTGAAATTTATAGAGGTTTTTAAAATCTATTTTTTCGAACCCAAAATCAATAAACACAAATTCCATATCAAAGAAAAAAATATGGCAATGTCTACTGAACGCTGTGAAGAATGATGAACATTAAAATAATATTCATATATATCAAGCATTCTTTGATAAAATTACTAAGAACCAATTGTTTACAAATAATTGAGTAATTTACCCGACATCATATGTAGTGAGCTGGCAGTTAAATGTTAAAATATGTGGACAGTGGTGTGTTGTGAATCTCTTGACAAAAGAACTGTGTAATCCCAATCTGGGGCCTGTACTATAGATTTACAATTGCCAGTATTTCTTGACCACACAAGGCGGTCGCGAGCAGATCCGAAATAATTAATTTGCACGAAAGATGGAAAGCCTGTGAATGGGTGCAGTCATCTTGAATTATCTCCCCTATCGCGTGAAATCGACAACAAAATTGCGATTATTTGCAACAGAAATAAAATATGAAATAATCAATGACATGTATTGAAAACATATAGTTTGCAGACATGATCATCTTTTTTCGAAATATGACTGACGTACGTGTTCGATCATATCGTCATACCATCGATATTCAACTGCAACTTTTGTGATTTTCTCGTAATAGTTTTGTCTACAAACAAACATTGAATATCGTTGCGCGTGGATGGATGGAAAACGTTCAGGCTGATATGCCAAATTTATCGTCCTACAAATGGTCTCAACTATTCGACATTGTAGATTTAAAAACAAGTATATGTTTAATTGTGTGGAAGAAAGCAACGATATATCGATTATTCAACGTTTATCAATTTCCCGGGCTGAGGATGGCAAATTATCAGCTTCACCATTTCACAAAGGTGTGGCAGGGCACTTCCGTCGCTTCTCTGAAAACAAATGAAAAAATACAGGTGAAAAGCACAGAAAAGGTAATAATATATACCGATCGTGAAGTAAATGACAAAATAAATGTTGTATGAAACTGTTATTAAACGTTTTCGACATCCGATTTCTTTATTAGAATCCAGGGACGTGCAAATTTTGAGTTGTTTGCTGTATAATCGGAGTGGCATGCACGATTTGTTGTTGTCAACATGCCTCTATCTAGTGAATATAGGGCGAAGTATGGTAACATACATAGTCTTTCATTGCAACACGTGTGCTTCTAATATGTGCTAAATGAAATCAACAAATTGAATTTGTCCTCCATACCTCTTGTAAATAGTTCTTGCAAATGGAGGATAGTATATTTATGATGTTTACATTTTCTGAAGTTGCGTTTTGTGCTTTCTGTGCTAATATTTGTGGAAATTAGTAAGCGCTTCCGCCAGGTGAATTATTTACCAATATTATGAGGCGGTCAGTTTGATTTTTACACACCTACTAGGTATATAACTTTTTCCCCGGAGATTAACTTGAGAATCGCCCATTCAAAATGTTTCACTTTACCTCCCCCTTAAAGGATACCGATTACCACTAATACAATTGAACACGGATTACCCATGCACTAGCGATAACATATCAATGAGACTCCGAGGAATATTTTTGTTCGTTGGTCAATCAAGTCACATGTGGTACTAAACTTATTATTTTATTGGTCACCATGTATGTAAACGAGGTGTTGTAAGAAGTTGCCTTTTCACTGTAAGAATAACAGTGGAGGTCTATGGCAATCGACAACTTATGTGTGCCCCACATAACCTTGTACACGTGGTCAAACACGGCAATTGTAAATCTATATTACAGGCCCCTGGTGTACCCCATACCCCATAATCTAGGTCATCAATCATCCCGGGTCATGATAAAGTACAGCACTGGCTGGTCATACTCCCTGCAGGTTTGAGTGAGCATTATCTTAACCCATCAAATTCAGTTCCCAAATAGCTTTTCTGAGCAATGAAAGCTACCATTTGTAAACAACTGCTTCCAAGCCAAAAATCTTAATAAAACTGAAGAAATGTGAGTATATCTTTATTGTTAATCATTCTTCAGTGTTCAGTACACATACCCATATTTTTTTCTTAGATATGATCTTTGTGTTTGTTGATTTTGGGTTCGAAAAAATAAATTGGAAAAACTTCTATAAATTTCACATTTTGAATTTCTAACATAATCTACCATGAATTATACTCTTAAAATGTTGCATCCATGGGATTGGTTGCTGTGATTAGTAATAAAAGTGAACATAAACCTTTATTTTGGACTCCATTAAATTTGGGGAAAATTGGGTTAGAAAGTCCAAATAAAGGATTCTGTTCTTGTGTATTAGTAATTACCGAAACCATGCCCATTGATGCCACATTTTAAGTGTATACTTCATGGTGGATTATGTTAGAATTACAAACTGAACTTTATTGAGATTTACAAACATAAAATATACAGGCAATGGTTCAAGAAAAACAAAGTCCATATCTAAGAATCAAATATGGGAATATGTACTGAACACTGTGATGAATGATGTACTACACAAAATATTATATTGAGTGTTCTGTGAAAAGAATTGCTTTGAACCAGTTGACAAATGATATACTAACTTCACTATATGGTTGACTGAGAACCAGCAGTTTATGGGTCACCTTTTCGCGGTTTATGTCCAGTCTGGTATGAAAGCATTTTAGCTGGTGAACATTGCCACCCCATTGATTATCCTAAGAGTGGTGTCCTACTTACTAGAAGTAATGTGATGGCCTGGTAGGGTTTGATTGAAGATTATTATTCTATTGTCAACAGAGTTCACAGAACGCCACCTGGCTATATAGCTAACCCACCCATACCTAGTTTGCTAATCCACCCATACCTATTTTGCTAATCCACCCATACCTATATAGCTAACCCACCCATACCTATTTTTCTAACCCATCCATACATATATAGCTAACCCACCCATACCTGCTAGCATTCACCAGAATTCTTTGATCAAGTAAATAGATCATTTGTCAACAACTGGTTGTATTTTTCTCAAAGAACACTCAAGAAATATAATAATTTTGTATAGTACATCATTCACCCGTGTTCAGTACATATTCATCAGTGTTCAGTACATATTCATCAGTGTTCAGTACATATTCCCATATTTGATTCTTAGACATTGACTTTGTATTTCGTGGACCATTGCCTGTAAATATTATTGTTTTCACATTTTGTATTTCAAAGATAATTCACCATGAAGTATATTCTTAAAATGTTGCATCAATGGGCATGGTTTATGTGATTACTAATATATACATTAACATAATCCTTCATTTGGATTCTAAAACAATTTTGAAAAATTGGGTCCACACAGACTTAAGGACTTTGCTAACCCACTTTTCCCCAGATTTAATGGAGTATACAATAAAGGTTATGTTCACTTTTATTAGTAATCACCACAAGCAAACCCATGGATGCAACATATCATGAGTATAATTCATGGTAGATTATGTTAGAAATTCAAAATGTGTAATTTGTAGAAGTTTTTAAAATCTATTTTTTCGAACCCAAATTCAACAAACACAAAGCTCATATCTAAGAAAAAAATATGGGTATGTGTACTGAAAACTGAAGAATAATGAACAATAAAGATATACTCGCATTTCTTCAGTTTTATTAAGAGTGTTCGCTTTGAAGCAGTTATTTACAAACGGTAGATTCGTTTGCTCAGAAAAGCTATTTGGGAACTGAATTTGATGGGTCAAGTTAATGATTCACTCAATACAGCTGGGGTTATGACCCACAGGTGCTGACCCATGATAATATTATATCCTGATTCAGGCTGATTGGTGACCTAGATTATGGGTTGTAGGGTACCCCCAGATTGGGAATTAGTTCTTTTGTAAACATATTCACAACACACCACTGTCCACATATTAACACTTAACTGTAACCTCACTACAAGCGATGTCAGACAAGTTACTCAATTATTTGTAAACAATTGGTTCTTAATAATTTTATAAAATAATGCTTGATAAATATTATTATTATTTTATTGTACATCATTCTTCAGTGTTCAGTACACATTGCCATTTTTGTTTCTTTGATATGGACTTTGTGTTTATTGATTTTGTATTCGAAAAAATAGATTATAAAAACCTCTATAAATTTAACATTTAGTATTTCTAACATATTCCACCATGAATTATACTCTTATAATGTTGCATTCATGGGTTTGGTTACTGTGATTGCTAACAAAAGTGAACATAAATGTTTATTTTGAAGTCCTTAGGAGGGAGGTAAAGTGAACAATTTTGAATGGTGATTTCCATGCAAATCTGCGGGGCAAAATTTAGAGTTGCACATGCTTCTGACTGTGACTCAATGTGGTATTGGAAACAACAGGTATTTATCAGGAGAGTCCGCTTGGTAAATTATAAAATTTTGCAATAGATATATATTTGAGAATTTTGTTCTGGAATTTCATCACCTGACCTATTGAAAAATCAATATAACATTCAAAAATAAATACACCAACATTATAATGGAACAAGTTAAAAGCGTACCCGCCAGACAAGTACCTGTTTGCAATACCACATCAACTCACACTGTATTAGTGACCAAATCCATTGATGCAAAACTTTAATAAGAGTATAAATCGGAGTGGATTATGTTATAAATGCTATATGTGAAATTTATAGAGGTTTTTTGAATCTGTTTTCGAACCCAAATTCAACAAACACAAAGTCCATATTCAAGAAATGAATATGGCAATGTGTATTGAAGAATGGTGAACAATGAAATAATATTCATTTATCAACCGTGCTTTATTAAATTACTAAGAACCAATTGTTTACAAACGATTGAGTAGGTTACCTGATATTGCTTGTTTTGGATATGGACAGTGGTGTCTTGTGAATATCTTAACCAAATAATTGAGTAATCCTCAATCGGGCGGTGCCCAGAATCTAGGTCGCCAATCCAGAGATAGATAATATTCTGATGGGTCAGCACCTGCTGATAATATTCCCAGCTGGCTTGAGTGAACACTAATTTGACCCATCAAATTCAGTTCCCAAATACCATTACTAAGCAATGAAATCTACCATTTGTAGACAACTGCTTCCAAGCCAAAAATCCAAAGAACACTAAAGACCTGCGTATATCTTTATTGTTCGTCAGTGTTCAGTACACATACCCATATTTTTCTTAAATATGGACTTCGTGTTTGTTGAATTTGGGTTCGAAAAAATAGATTTAAAAAACTTTATGAATTTCACATTTTTGTATTTCTAACATAATCTACCATGAATTATACTCTTAAAATGTTGCATCCGTGGGTTTGGTTGCTGTGATTACTAATAAAGTGAACATAAACCTTTATTTTGGACTCCCCATCAAATTTGGGGAAAATTGGAATAGCAAAGTCTTTGAGGGGGAGGTCAATTGTAACATTTTGAATGGGAATTTACATGTAAATCTCCCCAGCAAAAGTTGAGAATATGCACTAACCATGTTGACCAATAGACCCAACACTCCATGAAATCAAAGTATTTATCTGGCTGGTCGGCTCAGTTGTTTCTATTGGGAACATATTGGGTGCAGCTGGACACGAAATCAATGTTACCACGAAAGCAGACAAGCTTGTGACAGTAAGTAGCCATTTTGAAATTATCTACCCTGCTATGACAAAATCAACCTCAAACCTACGATTATTTGCAGTGGAAAAAAACAAGGTGAAATATCATCTGATCAATAAAGTTACCACCTAGAATGAGATTTCTTCTCTTAATTTCTAAATCTGAGCGACATGTGTGTGTTTGATCATTTATCAGGTCAGGGCAGCTATTTATATGCAGCTATTATGGCTACATTTGATTATCGTAAAACACTATTTTACCAAGATTCAAGATTCTGTATTGTTGTTCTAATTACATGTGTAATACACGAACAAATCAAATATAATAAATAGCACAGTGGTGTAAACAAATCAAATAGTAAGTATAACAATTGAAATTTAATAAAGTCATCGTAAACGATTTGCCGTCGTCGCATGTATGTCTAGAGATGGTAAGGTGGTGCTGCGGTGATCCGAATAATATATAGTATACCAATGGTTGCAAAGTCCATTCATGTGGGGTATAGCCTCGACGAGGAGTGAACTATACAACATGTTGGGCGTATCTTAAAAACCCACACACACTTGTTCATGTGCACAGTATCGGTTGTGTTTAGAATTGAGCAGAAGTTATAAACGTTTATTTGCCCAGTAAGGTGGCGGGGTAGAAATATCTTAAAGAGCTAACATGGGTGCATTCCATGATCAAATGGTATTCGTCCCCTATTGAACAGAGTGCAGTATGTGCAGACTCGATCTTCAACATGTTTATTAGACTTATATCAAGACCCATTGCATGCATTACCGCGAGCTTTTGTAACTAAGGGTGAGGTGTATTATGGTGTTTATAACTAAGGGCGAGGTGTATTATGGTGTTACTAAGGGTGAGGTGTATTATGGTGTTACAACTTATGCAATCACTACCGATGACTTTTCGGTTGCACCAGCTTGCGGAATATCAGAAGCATAGCTAAGCGCATGCATCTGTTTAGATATTGGTTATCCTATGTGATATGGAACTCGGATCCATCCATATATGATCTATTCTTCTATACAGGTAAAGTTGTCAGGAACAAGTAACAATATTGGAATATATTGTTAATTATACATGAACCTGGCAAACAATATGTTGCTGCAATAGCTGTGCATGGCTATTTCATCTATATTTGGGAATTGTCAGACCTGTTTATTGGTATCGCAATATTGAACTGCAATAGAGATATTGCGTTTGTTTATTGTTCAACCAACACGAGCCACAAATATCACTGCACGTAGATGGAGGAAAATAGTTCCAACCTTTATACTGAATTGATATCGGAGCAGTAGAACAACATGTAATTATGATTTGGTGACCGTATATACTCTCGGTCATATTTGTCGACACCTAATTCAAGAAGAGGTATCAAAATAAGTAGCACACTGATCGATTTCCCGGGTTGTGGGTGGCGAATTGCCGGTAACATTAATGTGTGCCAGTACACTTCCGCCGCTAGTATGAAAACAATAAAAAAAATACGTTAAACGCTCATAACGAAATATATGAAATCCGATCGATGAGTAACAAAGTACACACATATTCCGGAAAACTGGATCAAAGGACCAGCACCATTATATTGTCCAATTGAACGACGAACAATCCACTAGAGTGTTTTACTTGAAATTTAATATGCATGCATGGTTTGTTCTTGACAAGCCTCCATCTAGTAGACATAGAGTATATGTTTAAAAATGGACACTTACCGTCACCAGCTTGCCTGCTTTAGTGGTAACATTGATTTCGCGTCTAGTTGTACCCACTATGTTCCCAATAGAAACAACTGAACCGACCAATTAAGTACTTTGAGTTAATGAGTGTTGGGTCTATTAATCAACACAGGTAGTGCATATTCTCAACAGTTGCTGGAGAGATTTGCATTAAATACCACATTTAAGACACTCGGCGCTATTTCCGACTCTTATAACATGTGCTACACATGTTCATGGAAATAATAAATTAAATTGACCTCCCACTTAAATCACGAAAATAAAATTTGATTTATTCTGAATTTCAAATTTTCTACCAATAGAATTTACACAGCATTACTAGAGTACAATTATATGTTCTTTTATCAACAGGTAGGACTCTCTTAGCTGTCGTCTTGGCCGCCACTTTGGTAAGTACTACATGAATAGCCTGAGCCTATTGTAGTTACACGTCTGACTGTCCCAATGGGAATGGGGATACCCCCTCCCCCAGTGTTTTTTTTTTAAGTAAGATGTTTCACATGTCGGTAAACATTAAGTTAAAATAACAAAATAAGATTCCCACTGCTGGTGAACAATTATCAAAAACAATATTCACCGCAAATTCGTACCACAATATCACTGAGAAAAATGATAATATTCATAAGTCAAGAAGTCCAGAACTCTGCGAAAACAAGTCTGACCGACATTAAAATCGCAGGTGCACAGGTTCCCATGGTGGCTGATGACCGTTTCGCAGAAAATTATTAAACTATTGAAAAACTGCGTACAAACTCGTATCAACGGTCGACTGACGGACTGACTAAGGGTCTATTCATATTGCACACGCGTTCGCGATTAATCGCCGCGTTTTTTTAAGGGTCGTGTTCACACAACGAAGATCTATTTGTGACAAATTACCTAATTCCTCAAACAACCACGTCATATTCGTGACCAATCATCTTCTGCAATCAACCTCGTCATCGAGATAGCCGTTACAGAGAATGACATGGTTCACTTGTGCCTCATATACTATCCGGGTACAGTAGTTCTCATAACTGATTGACGACAAACTAATAAAATGATCTCTGATGATAAGCCGCCAATGACGATTAAATTGAAATCAATCGCTCTTGCGAACGGCGTCCTGACGACATAATTCGACCTGAAACGACGCGCGTGGGAATTCAGAGTCCCATCATTTATTCTATTTGAATGGTGGTTAGTCAATTCTAGTGATGCATTGTCATGTCACTGTTGCCACCGGTTATATAAATGAACACTCGATGATGGGCGCGGGGTAGGGGTTTGGTCTGAGAGAAAAAATAGTTCATACACGGGGTTGAAAATAAAAATCCCTCCCAACCATGGGTCCACAATCCTCCCTATTTTTATGCTGGTCCTATAGTAAATATTTATCCAGCTAATTATAAATTGTTACCTCAAACGTGTGGTACTCAACATATACCTGCGTATACTTGATACCTTAGTTCAATCTAACTGAGGAAAATTAAAGTGAATGTGTCAACATCTATTATATATTTTGAAAGATCTGTGTGTGTGTGTGTTTGTGTGTGTGTGTGTTTGAAATCGATGGACTCGAAAACGACTAAGCCAATTTCGATGAAATTTGGTATTTGGATGTGTTTTCGGCCGGAGACGAACATAGGCATATTTATTTGTCCGTGCGAGGTCAACTTTTCACGTGCGGAGGTCAAATCTATTTTTATGCCGTTTTTGCGCTAATATATTTCAGTTCGGTGCTCACAAATCGATTCGATATAGCGCGAATAATAAATTGCCAGTCATATAATTTGCACGGTTAGAATCTGTGTGGCTTCATCTTTCCAACGATATATAATATGTATGTATCCGTTTTAGTTATCTGCCTCAATTATTAGGTACAAGTGGTACGATACTTTTATCGGGATAAAATCAATGCGTAAATTCTATGACGTCGTCAGAGGTCATAAAGTTAGATTACGTTAACTCTCCCCCTGCCGATGCATTTGACTGTGTCGCGTTAACTCATCACCGGCCGAGGTATCCGCAAATGACATTGGGCTATATATCTCGGAAACGGGTGTAGCTATCGACTTGAAATTTGGTATGTGAATGTATCTTGCCCCGGATACCAATTTTATCGGGTCGCCGAGCACGTGCGACACCAGCTTCGCGCATGCGCAGACCAGATCTAGGAAACGGGTGGAGCAATCGACTTGAAATTTGGTTTTTGAATAGCCCGGACGAAGTCGGGTCACCTTCTAGTATATATATATATATATATGTGTGTGGTCACCCCAACCAAAATTACTTTATCGTCCACCCACACACCCTAGCCCTGTGCATAAATAGTTTTTTTTAAATCAGATCCCCACCCCTTTGTTGGGGAACTGTTAGCAATGCGAGGAAGGAATGCAATCGAAAGTACGTATAGCCGCTCGGCCTTAAAAAACGCGGCGATTAACCCTTTACCCAACAGGAGGGCCCTGTGCCAATGCATTCTCTTATATATGCGAGTCGACCATAGGTCGCCTCGCATACATAAGAGAATGCATTGGCTTAACACATTACAAATTATAAAATTGTTAAAGAATGTAAGAACAAATGGTAAAAAGTGTTAAAAAAAAGTTTTTTTTAGGCCAATGCATTCTCTTATATATGCGAGGCGACCTATGGTCGACTCGCATATATAAGAGAATGCATTGGCACAGGGCATAACTGTAACTATCACAATGTGGTCAAGGAGCCGGTTCCAATGATATCCATATTTGTATGGTTCTATTGAGACATGCCGAAGATATTTTAGGCTGTTGAAGCTTTATTTGGCCGGTTTGTTGGGTAAAGGGTTAATCGCCAGCGCGTGTGCAATATGAAGAGACCCTAAGCCGGTCCCAGTACACACCACCCACGCCTTTGTTGCGTTGCGGTGGTTATAATGTATTGGGGTGGTTTAGTTCAACAAATTGTCCTTTTTGTAATCTCCTGAGCATGTGTCTCCCATGCAACGTCCAGCTTTTCAATATTTCGAACAATCAAGTGTCCGGAACATAAATAGCTTCCGCGATCGCATCAGTCCCTGTACAACTTCTCCCGGTTACACTTGTTTAAATAGGGTACGGAGTGACATCTAGCGGATGCGGGAGGAATATATAGGAGACAATATAATAGGCACTGGGTCCTGATTGGTAAATAGCCTTGTGTGCTTTTTGCATTAAACAAAATCACCACGCCTCTTCCCTATGATTTCCCATAGGTAAACTAGCACTGGTATTAACCCTTTGTAGTGAAGTTTGAATTTGTTTGGTGTGGTCTAAAATATGACTGTATTTGTTAATTCGGTTCTGATCCTAGTTACGAAAACACAAGATTTAAAGGCGAATCCCCTGCTAGACAGACATGATTATTGTGCGTAAAACATTTCCCCAAATGTACATTTTTCAGATTTATAGAATTTGACACAAAATTTATATTGCCAACAGAACACGCTAAAACGTTACCACTGAGGTCTATGGAAAACATTTACAACAGTGTAACCTCCCAGTCGAATGATTGTATTCATAACTGATCGTCTTTCTAGACATATCAATCTTGACCTGTCTAGTGTTCGTGGCGAAATCGAATTCGGCGTAGTAGCTTAGTGCACCCTGTGGGTTTATATTGCCAGGGGCCTAAACTATATTATTCATTTGTTTTGTAATAGCAGGCTTCTCGGAGTCGCACAGAACGTGTAGAGTTCCATAGACTGCTGTAATATAATAGCATGGACGATATATTGTTGATGACAGAAGGCAAACAAAAATAGTATAGGCAGGTGCATACCAAATGGAATTTGAACTTTTTTTGGGTCAAACTTTTATCATTTTTTGATATACTAACATATTCTGAAGAAAATACAATGGGGATGCCACCTCAGGTAGGTCACGTGATTCATATATCCAAGATGGCCGCCTTTGTGTTCATAAATCCGCTATATCCAGCTATTTATTCATCAAACAACCTCAAACTGCAATGCAATTTGGCCGAATGTGCGCATATTGAGTATTTACGTGGGTTGGAATACATATTTGACGTTTAGCTCTGTTATTTGATTCAAAATGGCCACGAAGATCCAAGATGGCCACTTTTTTGTTTCAAAAATCCATTTTATCCAGCTATGTATTCGTCACTAGCTCAAATTTAGCCACATATACACGATATGAGTATTTACATCGGTTTTGGAATACATATTTCATAATTAGCTATGTTATTTGATTTAAAATGGCTTCCAATGTCGCCGCCTACTTGTTCCAACTTACACTATATCCAGCTATTTATTCGTCATAAAACTTGTGACAAAAGCTCAAACTGCTATGAAATTTCGCCAAATGTGCGCATGAGTATAATAATATATGAAAAATATCATAGCTAGCTTGGGCTGATTTTTGCTACATTTCGATGTATTATAATTCTAAAGATCCGTAGTCTGATTTAACACCAGAATTGACAATTTCCAAACCAAATTTTCAGCTTGCCATGTAACGAACAATACTTGATATCAATATCATGATCATATGTTTATCATGCTCCATCTGTTCCCCACTATACGTTATCATGTGTAGAAGTAATTTAGCATCCTTGATATGGGTATATGACGTCAGTTAAGCCGTACGTATTACATGGTCATTCAATACTTTTACTAGTTCAGATCATGTACTTTTTAATTCCATGAGATGGGTTTAGAAAAACATCTTGAAGACCATATATTACCTTTAACGGTTTATTGCGGATGACTTGATCATATACGAAGTGACAAACAATCATACATCAACAAACATACAATACATGCAAGACAAAGATGACAAACATATACATATACATACGGAACACATGCAATACCACTGACACACATGCAACTAATTTATCACATCAAACAAGCATATGAATGCACATGCACTGAGATCAAATCAAATAAGGAAACAGATTCAAGTCAAGTGTTTGTTTCCTACTTGCCCTAAATATAGAGCGTTCAATAAAACTACTTCATAGGATTTAATTTAACTGTTCTCATTTTGTTAAACAATTAAGATTACTTCTTGAAAACCATTTACTAAATGTTGTCAGAACATAGCTTAAATATTTAAAAGCAGTCAATTTTTAGTTTAGATTTATACCTTTTTTGAACCGCTGTAAATTTTCTTGAATCATTGTAAAATTCTCAAACGATGGAGACATATTCTACAGCAATAAACATGCTACTGAAATAACTGTTATTTCCTACTATTCTAATTCTTAAGAGGGTGGGTGGGTGGGTAAATTTTATAACATTTATTGCTGCCACTTCGTAAGGCAGATCATGACAAAGTAATTTTATTATAGCAATTTAGCGAGCGCGCCAAAATTCTAACTCACATTGTTAGCCAATGAAAATAGATAACACATATAATGACGTCATGCAACCATGCCTATTATTAGAAAGCATAACCGATGTAATAGACTTATTTATAGATCACAAATAATGACGTCACGCCAACAAGCATATTCATGAGAAGGCGCCACCAATGTAATAGTCTTTTTCATAGAGTTATCTCGCTTAGATTAATATGAACCCTAGTCACGGAATTACTCGATTTGTAGACAAATAGAATCAATGGCATTTACTCATTTCCAATCAATTTGCATACTTGCTGAGAATGCTCCTCTTTTCTCGAAAATATGACTAAAGCTTGCGAGTAGTCTCCACATAGCAGAGATTCCTTCAGGTGGCGTACCAGCTTAACAATTAAGTATTTTTCTGTGTTCCATCTAAACTGTCCATCTCCTGAGATTGCTCGGGCATATATAAACCTCTTATGAAAATTGATCACTGATATCAGTATTGCATGGTTGTGCCAATAAAGACGGCATGTCCGAGTTGACACCATATGTGCGTTTTATACCAGATCCTATCCTATTAATAAGAGGTTTTGAATTTGTGTCAGTCTAGCAAGAGCTCAAATGATTGACCATGATTTCACCCAATATAAGTAGATATTAAATAGCTCTCTCCATTACAAGTTTTTGTAACGGGGTGATATTGTTGGTGTCAAAGGATTTTCGTTTACAAGTGTGAGCTGAGAACTTGTTTGGAAATTTTGCAACTCTGATGTTAAATAGGACCACGTATATATTTAATTGTAATGCATCGAAATGTAGCAAAAATCAACTCGGGCTAGCTATACAATTTGTCATATATTCCAATTGCCAAGTTTATCAACAAAATCATGATTTTTTACATAAATGAACATAAAAGATATATAGTTTCCATATGACTTGCCCATACTATGACTAAACCTAACATAAAAATTTCAAAATTTTACGTATGAAAATGAGAACCGTAACACGAATCAAATTACAGAGCTAAAATATGCGACAAAGTATTCCAAAACCCTCGAAAATACTCAATGTGCACCTTTGGTCAAATTTCATTGCAGTTTGAGCCGATCTTGGTGAATTAATATCTGGAAATAGTGTATTTTGGGATTTTTGCTGGCATTTTGAAGCAATTAACGGAGCTAAATATGAAATAAGTATTCCAAACCTACGTAAATGCTCAATGTGTGCACATTCGGCGAAATCTCATTGCAATTTTAGTCTTGTGTGATGCATAAGTAGCTGGATATATAGTGTAATTTAGAGCAAAAAAGACGCCATCTTGTATTTTGGTGGCCATTTTTAATCAATTATCATAGCTAAATATGAAATCTGTAAATATGTATTCCAAAACCCAATAATAAGTACTCAATTCGTGCACATTTGGCCAACATTTCATAGCAGTTTGCGGTTTTTTGACGAAAAAATAACTGGCTATATTCAGCGGATTTTGGAACACAAAGGCAGCCATATTGGATTTTTGGACGCAATTTTGAATAAATTAACAGCTATTTATGAAATATGTATTCCAAAACCGACGTAAGTACTCAGTATGTGCACATGTGACCAAATTTTATAGCAGTTTGAGTTTTTGTAACAAATAGCTGGAAAAATGGATTTTGGAACACAGATGCGGTCATCTTGGATTTTGGAGGCCATATTGTATCAAAAACAGGGCGAAATATGTATTGCAAACCGACGTAAATGCTCAATATCTGAACAATCAGCCACATTTCATTGCAGTTTGAGGTTTTATGACAAATAAATAGCTGGTAATAGTGCATCTATGAACAAAGTCGGCCATCTTGGATTTTGGCGGCCATATTGAATCGCTTCACATTTCTGAGGTGGGGCCCCCCCCCCACTTTTATTTTCTTCAGAAAATGTTATATAAAAAACAACTGAGAAAATCTGACCCCCAAAACAAATTAATTTAATTTGGTATCCACCCGTCTACTAGAGTACCGTTCATTATACACGGACATTCGTAAAACATTCGTAATTTTGTCAAGGGAAATTACTTTAATGATATATGCGAATGATATGGCAATGCTTACTTTAATGATATATGCAAATGATATGGCCATGCCTAGTGTGAGTTGGTGAGTGATATAGTTCAACGTGGCAGACAGCCTCTCGTCCAGAGTCCCGGGGACATCCATGGCACCTCGATTTTAACCACCTAATTATACGTACATGTAATTACCATTTATACCCAACGAAGTGGCTGAATCTAGTTTAACATATATATGCCATTTAGTTTTAAACTAACACTCACTGCCACATTGGTGTGTTAATGATCACATACGACCCAGATATAGCGTTAAAGTACCATGGTAACACGAACCGTTAAAGTACCATGGTAACACGAACCGTTAAAGTACCATGGTAACATGAACCGTTAAAGTACCATGGTAACATGAACCGTTAAAGTACCATGGTAACATGAACGATACATGTTCAGGCCACATTGTCTCCACCTTTCTCCACCAAATGAAATTTTTTTTTGTTCAAGTGAATCTTGGTATATAAATGGTTAGCCCAAACTATCGTAGAAGTCATTGCATTTCACCGATATTGAGTTTCAATCTACAATAAAAGTAATATAATGACTGAAATTCAGTCGAATACTGCAGAATATGTATTACACAATTAGTAAATCGCAAATTAACGCTGATTTTATAATTGTTTCGTGTAGGGTTCCGGCGATATCTCGCACAACGCATTTCGGGTTTCACGCGAAGCGAGATTTAAATAAAGACTTTTTAGAGGATGTATGTATTCGCGGATGTCTCATGGTTGAACTATGTAACTGTTATGACCACATTAATGGCTTTCGCTATTCCGGTGTACACAATGGCTGGGCCACACTGCAATATTTAACTCCCGGAACACAATGCATAATATAAGAGCTAACACTGCTCGTAAGTTTTGCTCAGTTGAATATAGACTAAAGGTCGTACTGTGCGAATTATCAGGTGTGTATGTAGTCTGATTAGTAGATTATCTGGTGTGTATGTAGTCTGATTAGTAGATCTGGTGTGTATGTAGTCTGATTAGTAGATCTGGTGTGTATGTAGTCTGATTAGTAGATCTGGTGTGTATGTAGTCTTGATTAGTAGATCTGGGGTGTATGTAGTCTTGATTAGTAGATATATGGTGTGTATGTAGTCTGATTAGTAGATATCTGGTGTGTATGTAGTCTGATTAGTAGATCTGGTTTGTATGTAGTCTGATTAGTAGATCTGGTGTGTATGTAGTCTTGATTAGTAGATATCTGGTTTGTATGTAGTCTGATTAGTAGATCTGGTTTGTATGTAGTCTGATTAGTAGATCTGATGTGTATGTAGTCTTGATTAGTAGATATATGGTGTTTATGTAGTCTGATTAGTAGATATCTGGTGTGTATGTAGTCTGATTAGTAGATCTGGTTTGTATGTAGTCTGATTAGTAGATCTGATGTGTATGTAGTCTGATTAGTAGATCTGGTTTGTATGTGGTCTGATTAGTAGATATCTGGTGTGTATGTGGTCTGATTAGTAGATATCTGGTGTGTATGTAGTCTGATTAGTAGATATCTGGTGTGTATGTAGTCCGATTAGTATATATATGGTGTTTATGTAGTCCGATTAGTAGATATCTGGTGTGTAAGTAGTCTGATTAGTAGATTATATGGTGTGTATGTAGTCCGATTAGTATATATATGGTGTGTATGTAGTCTGATTAGTAGATATCTGGTGTGTATGTAGTCCGATTAGTATATATATGGTGTGTATGTAGTCTGATTAGTAGATATCTGGTGTGTATGTAGTCCGATTAGTATATATATGGTGTTTATGTAGTCCGATTAGTAGATATCTGGTGTGTATGTAGTCTGATTAGTAGATATCTGGTGTGTATATAGTCTGATTAGTAGATATCTGGTGTGTATGTACAGGGATGTGGCTAGAGGGTGGGGTGTGGGGGGGAATTTATTGTTTTTCGACCAATATTTGCATATGTTCCAATTTTTGGTAAAAAATTTGGACAGAAATGGACATCAGGTTGGAAATTTTCCAACCTTAGGGGGGGTGACAGGTTGGAAATTTCCAACACTTGGAAAGCTTGTGTCCTGGTCCCTCCCCCGTTGCCAGTCAAAAACTTCTAGTTAATTTAAGAAAACAATATTGTCATACAATTGGTCAACATTGTCATTGGAATTGTCATCAGTTGGAAATTTTCCAACCTAAGCGGGGGTGTAGGGTTTGAAATGTCCAACAGTAGGAAGGCTTGAGGCTAGTCTAGATGTTAGGATTTTGCGATTTTCTTGTTCAGATTTCAAAATTTTCGCACACCGGGCCGAACCATGGTCGGCCCGGTGTGTCATTGCCCCATCCACATGGCCAATACAAAACTGCTAATTAGTTTAGCAAAAGAATATTTTACTACATTTGGTCAAACTTGTAGACATAAATGGTCATCAGTTGAAGAATTTTCCAACCTGAGGGGGGGGCATGAGGTTTGAAATTTCCAACACTAGGAAAGCTTCAGTTGAGGCCAGTCTAGATGCTAGGATTTGATTTTCTTGTATAGTTTTCAAAATTTTATCACACCGGACCGAACAACCATGGTCGGCCCGGTGTTTCCTGGTTTGTTGTCGGTAGCTGTGGGCATTTGTCTGGAATTAGATCACTAGTTGTTTTTTTTGGGGGGCAATTTTCAGGTTAAAATATCTTAATGTTCTCATACTGGGAAAATAGAAGCATGGCTTATGAATATATAGGAAATTAGGCCTGAGCATGAAGTACAAGAGGGGTGCAAATGGAATTATGCAAAAAGTTGTGTTGGTGCGATTCCGACTCAAGGGGGGGGGGGTGCAGTTGGAAATTCCCAAGGTGGACACCCCCCCCGCGGAGACCCTCTAGCCACATCCCTGTGTATGTAGTCTGATTAGTAGATTATCCGGTGTGTATGTAGTCTGATGTGTATGTAGTCTAATTAGTAGATGTTTGGTCCACATTTAGAGGCTTGCTGGTGTGCTGAATGAGAAACATGCCGCGATAATAATTTTTTGCCCTAGCTGTTGTAATAATTTGAATGATTTGCTGTTTTAACGGAATTCTGAGGTGGTGTATTCATGAAACCAATATGTTTATATAATAATTTATATATATGCGTAATATGATCTTGAGGGCTTTACCATTTCTGACTATGCATGGTTTTCTTGTCACTCGGCGGTTTTCACTGACCAGACGGGGCACCCTCGCTTGATCACATATCGTGAACAATTTTACTATAGTTTACTCACGGCCTTGAAGGTTGGATAATTATATAAAGTAAGATTCTCAAAGGATGCACAGAATTTCCACATGTACACGCGGCATTTAAGTTTCTAACTCCCACATGGTGCCATCACTTATAATGTCATTGTGGGGGTCATTGGGGGGGGGGTATGTATGTGAACCCGCATCGCAAATGCCGTTAAATTGTTTCTGCGAACTGTCCTTGTTTTTTGTATATTCTGAATGTCCCCCCCCCCCATCTCCGAAGCCACCTAACATCTCGGCACGGAGTTGCAAGTCTTGGGGAGGGGGGGGGGGGGGGGGTAGAATGAAGTAACATTGGCTAGACTGACTCATAAAATTAAATGGATTTCAAAGAATAACAAATTATGGCATAAATCGCCGGGACGTGGACATTATTTTTCTTCTAAACGCGATTTCTCATATTCACCCATAGTAAAACAATAATTTCCAGCAACCTCCTGCATCATGACCTAAGCAGCTTTTGTATACAAATTATGTTTTTTTTAAACTAGATTCCATAACAACCTCAAATTATTAAATAAAACACATAGGTCCATGTACAGTTAATGCTTTTAAAATAAGTCGGGGGGGGGGGACGCGACCAGATTATAGGTCAGTGTAGTTTGTGACGGACTGTTCGTCCGTCCCAGATTATGACGATTACATTGTGTGTTCTTACTCTTCAAGGTCATACAGATCATATACGCTCACTCAATATAACGATGCATATTAAATCCACATGGCGGTTTGCGCCCCAATATCGTAATATCCGCTTTTGATCGTTATTGTTGCCGGAAAACCGCACTGAAGTCATAAAAATTAAACCTCGGACACTGTTTGGTTCCCATCAATATGGTGAGGACAGAGCGATCAGTGATAGTCTATTTCTGATATGTTAGAATAAATAGCGTATATTTTGAACAGTACGAAAAATTGAAAACTGCTAGAAAATGGCGGTCAACATGGAAAGTATTTCAGAGCATTGATTATGAATACGATATGTCAATTTTTCATCTATTTAAATAGCTTATACCTCAAAATTGCTTATGAGAAATTTGGAAGCTCATTGTGTTAAACGAAGCTATTTATTGGTCGGTATTATGACCGGATCATAAAACAATACAATACGTACGTTAATCAGCCAAATGTGTAAGACTCCGAATTAATATGTATTTATGTGTAAGCAAACTAAATTCCTCTGGTGATCCTACTTTATATATATAGTCAAATTATATTTAACTTGCAATGCTCTCGGCAGTTATTACTTAAGTATTCCACCCTTACAGTACTGCCCTAAATAATCGACTCCTTGACCACAGCAGAATCATGGTTAATTTTTCAGGATTTAGTCGCAAATATGGCTCGTTGGCTTTCAAAGGAAAGCTCTCGCAGAGCTTTCTGATGAATGACAACAAGCCATATTTCAAACTAGATCCTGAACAAACCCGTGATTCTGATGTGGTTAAGGGGTCGATTATTTAGGGCCTTGCTGTAGTTCCCAAACATTAAACAACTAGTTGGTTTAATACGGTTCTTTTCCGGAAAATAATTTGGTTGCACTAATGACCCCACTGTTGGGGTCTTCCTGGTCACATGTACACTTTCTGGAAAGAGATTTAACCAAACTTTTAAACTAAATTTGCACAGCCTAGAAAAAAAATAACAATGATCGGCTCCCATAGATGGTCCTCTGTGTTTCGCCCACACGCAGTAGATAATAGTAACTATTTTGTTATAATATCTTAAGATAAGTATCGCGATGATTGAGCAATCATAGTAATTTCAAAACAATCCTGTCTACATTCCCTTGTAGGCTAAACATTTACTTAATTGTTACTAGTTTGTCTCTGTAGATAATCTTTTACATTATATCAATTTCTGAAGTTCCACTAAATAAATAGCTGTCCTTGTATTTTGCAGGTCCAAGGGTTCAGACAGAACTACATCATGAATGGTACGTATATATCGTGGATGGTACATATGTATAGCACTGTATCCTGAATGGCACGCATTTATAGCTTATATCATTAGTGGCACGCATTTATAGCCTAGATCATGAATGGCACGCATTTATAGCCTAGATCATGAATGGTACGTATATATATCATGAATTATACGTATTTATAGCCGATACCATGGCTGGCGCTGTGTATGGCGGATGTATAGCCTATATCTGGATGACTGGTATTTATAGTCAATATCATGAATGGTACGCATGTATATGTATAGCCGATATCATGGCTGGTGTGTAGCCGATATCGTGGCTGGCGCTGGTATATAGCGGATGTATAGCCTATATCTGGATGACTGGTATTTATAGTCTATATCATGAATGGTACGCATGTATATGTATAGCCGATATCATGGCTGGTGTGTAGCCGATATCGTGGCTGGCGCTGGTGTATAGCGGATGTATAGCCTATATCATGGCTGGTGTGTAGCCGATATCGTGGCTGGTGTATAGCGGATGTATAGCCTATATCATGGCTGGTGTGTAGCCGATATCGTGGCTGGTGTATAGCGGATGTATAGCCTATATCATGGCGGGTGTGTAGCCGATATCGTGGCTGGTGTATAGCGGATGTATAGCCTATATCATGGCTGGTGTGTAGCCGATATCGTGTCTGGTGTATAGCGGATGTATAGCCGATATCATGGCTGGTGTGTAGCCGATATCGTGGCTGGTGTATAGCGGATGTATAGCCGATATCATGGCTGGTGTGTAGCCGATATCGTGGCTGGTGTATAGCGGATGTATAACCTATATCATGGCTGGTGTGTAGCCGATATCGTGGCTGGCGCTGGTGTATAGCGGATGTATAGCCTATATCATGGCTGGTGTGTAGCCGATATCGTGGCTGGTGTATAGCGGATGTATAGCCTATATCATCGATGACTATATTATTTATAGCCTTCATAACCACATAACAGTTATTGCGCATTTGCAATATCTCAAATTAAAAAAATTATTTTGCACACCAATCAATTATGATTGTCCATGATTGTATTCTTACACATTATTTAGCTTCTTTCATAATTCAACCATCGGAGGTTGTTGTTTTTTTTTCAATCTAATTTAATTAGGTTACGGAGACAAACATGGACATGAAAATACCAGTTTAATCGAACCTGATAACAAATACAATGTTTTATGAATATATCCAATGACGGCCTGCATGTGGGTGCTCAGTGAGAAATGTATTGTAAATTACTGTTGCATCGTTGGCGGTCATTATGGTACAAATCAATGCGAAAAGACAAACCGCTAATTAAGGTAAATGTTCTGGCATTATTCCAAGACAAAATGGCACAAGTATGCAAGCACGGGCTCTGCGCTTATTGCTTAATATGTGCATGCCCCCTGCAGTGAGAGTGAACACAAATATATAACAAGGGATTCTTCCAAGCTCGCGTTCTTTATCGCACAAGAATATCAGTAATTATTCAAATATTTGAATCCAATATTCAATCTAATCGACAAGCAGCCACATTCGCGATTAGTCACATCTGGAATGCTTCATTTGGACCTCACAATTTTCTATAAACATGAAAATCAGCCCACTCTTGATGAATTGGTTTCAGTTTGTCAGTGCAGCAACATCGGCTATCGCATCACGCCGCCATAAATCATACAAGTAAATATTGCTACGAACATGACATCATAATGTTACTTTCTCCATATTAACACATCTACTCCACATTTCAGTCGCTCCTTCATGTGGAAGTACAACGAGTGATCCTACGACGATCACCATTAGGACGGATATGGACATCAGTGCGTCGGCTCTATGTAAAAGTGGCACCAACGAAGCCTTCACCGCAACTGAGAATGACGTCGTGCACACCGCAACGGTCTCCACCACGGCAAGTGGATGTCAGTTCTATGTAAGTGTTGAATTTATTTATACAAATCACACATGGCGTCCAGACTCCAGAACAGAAGTATAACTGCACGCGGTTAAAATTTTCCATTTTATGAAATAAGTTTTTTTGTTGTCAAAAAAGTTGCTGCTAAAAACAGATTAAAATACAGCAGAGTAGTCTTGTCAGAATACGATTACTCTGTAATTTAAAAATCAATCTTTGAAAGGCAATTATATTTACTATTCCCTAATTTCACGCTGATGTCGTTTCAGCGAGACGTTCAGACATTTCTTTTACCCAATATTGCTAAAACGTGCTTTGGACTTTGACAATAAGCTTTATTTCTGACAATAAGTTAGAAAAAGCAAGCACTGATAATGTCCCAAATAGTACGGCAGTTAGACAGCTAGGCCGCGAAAAAACATTGGCAACGAAGCATGTTTTTCTCTCAAATCATAGTTCTAAAAACAAATATGCAAACATCGGCTTCAATTCACTTCGAGGAAAATTCACAATTCCATAATTATTGTCGAGGGCGATGGCAGTCAGGATCGGAAGAAGGTTATAATGGTTAACAATAATTGAGTCTGGAAATAGCGAATAGTTAAGATGGGTTTCTGGTCCCATCATCTGGGGCGCTTTTGATGCATTCAATGAGACCCCCCAGCCACTTTCATGTAATCTTCTAGCCACGTCCTTTTGTCCGTCTACTATTATATCACTTGAAACATATCGGACCACAAGGACTGAGCTTTCCAGAAAGTAAGTCAAATCAATGGGCACCAAACAATTATATCGATATATATTAATTTCCCACGTTCAAATTGCTGTTCAATTGAGCGTACTCGCAGTCCAATTCCACCCCTGGTCAAATAATACAACCAGCATTAATGGCTTTTCCTTGATGTTAAGATTATCGGAACACCCCGAAAAGGGTAAATACATACAACTTTACTTTTTGTTAACAGCAAGCATTTCAGCAGGACCCAACCGCATCATAGCACACTAGCACCGCCACTTCTGACGACTTCTTCAAATTTAATGTCATGATTATGATACTGCACCTGAACTGCACCTGAAATCACACGTGATGCACATTATCTACCAACGCGCAGATTTTGTTAACTTTAAAACCCAACATAATTAATTATTCAGTTAGCATTTGTACAGTCCTTCAAAATTTGTTTCCTCAATATCTTATATTCCGTCCGACTGACAATTCATAAAACATCCACAAGATTCGAAAACATATTGGCACTTTCATGACCTAGCTTCCAGATTTTTCTGCGAAAACCCTGTGCCAGTGCATTTTATTAAAAAAATGCCGAGTCGACCACAGGTCGCCTCGCATATATAAGCACGCAATGTCCTAACAAGTGTTGTATTATATTTAGTGTTTTTTTTTAAATGTAAGAACATATGGAAACAAATATTGTTGAATATAAGAAATAATGATAAAAAAAACTGTAAACTGTTAGACCAATGCATTATCCTATATATGCGACGACCTATGGTGGTAGAATCGCATATTTAATAAAATGTATTGGTGCACGGTCTCTAATGTTGCAACAGCGCAGCTCCCATCACGGAAAGGATTGGCACCGATTCATTTAGTTCTTCTAAAAGTTTCTGGTCTCCGTCGTAACTGACCCTGCTCATTGAAATATCAACTAGATGATGTTCTTATAAATGACATTCATCTGCTCCCATCTGATTGTAGCAGTCGTGTACCCAAAATCGTCTTGGAACGTAATAATACATGCACAAATATGTTTTGTTTGTTAGCAATCTCGAAATGTTTATCGCTATAAATACATTTAATATTGAGTGAGTTGATCTTTAAATTTCATCAAAGCGTTGAGAATATCCGAAACTATCCTGATTTGAAAACAATTTGGTCTCAACTTATTATATTCAACTTGTGAATAGTAAGGCATTGTGTTTCAACCTTTGGTGTTTCTCTTTATCCAAACAGAAAAAGACAAACGCGGAGGTGTACACAATCAACATCGAAATATCATACGGCGAGCCCGGTGCGTATGTACATACACAACAAGAGAGCTACTTAATCACGTGTACATACGACGAGAATGGCCAAAACATCGCTGAATCTGCATCAAAAACCATTGGAGAATCGTAAGTAATCATCCCTTATCTGCATCAAAGACCATTGGAGAATCGTAAGTAATCGTCCCTTATCTGCATCAAAGACCATTGGAGAATCGTAAGTAATCGTCCCTTATCTGCATCAAAGACCATTGGAGAATCGTAAGTAATCATCCCTTATCTGCATCAAAGACCATTGGAGAATCGTAAGTAATCGTCCCTTATCTGCATCAAAGACCATTGGAGAATCGTACGTAATCGTCGCTGAATCTATCAACATGAGTCGTATGTATCATTCGACTGTTATCGCGTGTTTATTATTTCCCGACCAAGCACCATTCGCATAAAGATTGTTTAGGCACCTCAGACTTTTGACTGAAGTTGCATTCATTGTTGAATTGTGAGCTGGTACCGGAAGATAAAATTGATCCATGTCGATATTTGATATTTCATAATTTAGGTTTTTTTCATCTGCGTTGAAAATATGAATATTTTCCATTGTACGTTTATAGATTATTGACTTCGTGCTAACTGACATAAATGAATTGTTCATATGTTTATGACCAAGTTGTTGACAGCGCTATATAATATATGAGCAAGCCTGAGTTTAGTGTGCCTATTTTCAGAATAAGGACCACAGGGTAAATGTGGTGATGCAAACCCGCCATGAGGGATAGCGTCACTAAATTCACCCTTTGGGGACCTCATTCTGCACTCGGTATTGAATGACTAGTATCAATGGGGCGTAGTTGGATAACTGACACAGATCACAGCTGTGCCGGCGACGAGCACCGTAATATCACTCCACTTCGGTTTCATCCCACATCCCATTCTGGGCAAAAAATATTCAATTGAAAATGCTCGGTTGACCCGACGGTTTGGGCAATTTATTTTAATTAACTAAACCTTTTGTCGACTACCGGTGAATAACCTCATCAAAGACCATTGTAGAATCCGAACTCTCGCTCTGTTATATATCGCGCATGCAGACCAAATATTTATTTCTTTCCCAAGTTACGCATAAAATGCTTACAAGTACGATCAGTCGCGAATATCAATGAAATGCTTTCAACTTCTCTGGACGTCTGCATGAGACAAGATCTTTTCGGAACGTGCATGGAATCTCATCAAAGATGCAACAAATTATGTTATCAACGTTCTGTCATCCGATAGGTCAAACCATGATACACTGTCATCCCGATAGGTCAAACCATGATACACTGGACCTGTGCCCTGTCATCCCGATAGGTCAAACCATGATACACTGGATCTGTGCCCAACGTTCTGTCATCCCGATAGGTCAAACCATGATACACTGGACCTGTGCCCATGTGTTGACGATTCAGCATGAATCACGCTAGAGACATATGCGTCTAATAAAATAATGGTTCCACGTTCTCCATATATAAATATTATCGCGCATTTGCTGTAGAAACAATGCATCAAAGATTCAATTTCTAACTGAAATAAGGTGCGATGATTGTTACTAAAATTACAATATGAATGATGTGTGTTGTACTCACGGCGACCAGATGTTAGTGTTGATAATTTCGAATGGTTGAGGAATTTATTCACTGAATAAAATCGTCGCTATTAAATTATGAAAGAAATGCTGCATGTCAACAGATAGTTGACGATTAAAGGTACACAACTGTTATCATGCCAATATGATAGTTAGGTTTGTGCATCTGAGATGACAAGCTACAGCTTATCAATCTGTGTTCATGTATGGCCTGTTACTCTTCTTCAAACTGAGATAAATTAGTTATCTGTATGATTTTAAGTTGGCTCATGTGCTATATCGTTAACATGAGGCATGCGTGAGTCTAATAAAGATCATATCAAATAATATGAAAAGGTCTTATCAATGATGGGTAAATTATAAGTGATATTATGGAATGCAACGTTACATTAAAACTGAATACGCTACTGGGTTCGGGTGCATCGGGTGAATCTGAGCTTGGTACAGTTTTTGATATGGATTGAATGTAGCGGAGGTTTTCAACGAACAGAAATAGCGAAACGTAAATTGTCTTTTTAGCTACGTGCAAGCGATGGAGATACAGCACAACATGGGATCCGCGTCTGGAGCCACCTTCACTCTACAAACCATCGACGTCTTGGGTAACCCGATAACCGCCTCAACTATCGCTATTGGAAGGAAGGTCCAACTAGAAGGAATCCTATCCGGTTTGTACACAGTCCACTAATCAGCGTAGCTCATAAAGCCTCAATGTTCCAAACATTTCATCAACTTAAAGGCATGTTATGTACTTGTTCGGGTGCGTGAAACTGATAACTTAGTATTAAGGCGCTGTGACATCTGGAGGAATGTAACATTATACTAACGTCGCCGAAAATTTGAATCAAATCGGCCGTACCACTCAAAAAAAAAAGTCAGAACTATGCTCACTTGTAAATATTTACTACTCTATTCGGGACGCATATATTGGCGTTAAACTAGCCAAAACGATTTCTCCATGGAGAGTCACTGCATCTAATTAATATATAAAAATGACTGTGTTGTCAATTTGGATATACTGTTTGTAAACTGCTACTTTGAACAAGGTTATTCTAAATTTGCATTTGATCACCATGAATGAGTGTTTCACATCACTTTAAATTTAAACTCTGAGCTATTGATTTTTTGTGCACCGGACCGTCAATTATGTTCGTTAACAAGGTCGCCAGAACCCCAGTAAAGTACGGGATATACAGTGATCAATTAAGGACTATATATATGCAACAAAATATTTAATGACATGTCAAGAGTGTTATTTGCTTTTAAATAAACAATAGTATGGAATGTAGATCTCCCAATATTTGCGCGGCTAAAAGTTAAAATTGGTTCTAAAATAAATCATAGATGTATTAGTCGGATCAACGTGTTTGTGCAATTAAGAACTTATTTTGTATTAGTTTCTTTAATATTTTTCATTAGTTTTAAACTCTATCTACTGCACTTGTTTCGGATGAACTTTTTCGATCATCACGATCAATAATCCTTATGAATTTGAGCCACCCGTGGTATGTCACGCGACTAGAGCCGCCAGTGGTATGCCAGTTCATGTGACTAGATTATCAAAGATGAATGTTGCGCCGTAGTCATTGTAACATGAATAACATTTTTATGGGGACAATTCAACTTCCTTCAAATGTTTTCCCCGTGTTATTGTCGTTTAAAGCGAACACGGTTTATCAAATGACAGGAAAACGTTTCCAATTGACGAAACTGCATGGTTCTTGCTATGTTTGCTTCTTTTTAATCTCGTGGAATTGTACATGATTATAACTAGTGCACTCTGAATAATATTTCAAACACTCTTCATATTTGTCAATTTAATCTGCTTTGTTGAAAATACGAATTTCAAGCAACTTGAATTGTAATTCGATACATGACTATTCTTTACAGGAGGAACTGGGAGCGAGCCCGGTGTAAGAGCTGTTAGTTGCCTGGCGACCAGCGCAACTTCCTCATACGCTGTTCTCAGAGGAGGGTACGTACACGCCTCTCAATACATTCATAGCTCGCTGCATTAAAATTTGCGCTCGGCGAGGGTTCGTTCATGTAAAATGTTCTTTTCCCAAATAAGTCAAGAATATAAGTTATTTTTTATAATAAGAGATTGAAGAAACATTGATTCAGATGGAATTATCAATGCATAACCCCACGTCAATGTATTAAAATGCACCAGGTATGCATCTCCTTTGCCATAGTGAAAAAATAATTTAAAAAACAAATTGGAACCGCTTCGGGTTGGAGAATATATTGGTGACGTCAGTTCCCATCCCTGTAGCAGTTCGTAAGAGTTTCAAATTTTACAGAAAACTGCAAAAACTCTCTACGGTTATTCTATGCAGTTTTTGCACTTAACAGTAAAATGTGATTTGAAAACGAGTTTTGATTTCGTTGTTGGAAGGGATGCAGAGAAGAGCGCACCATTAATTAAACAAATAAGTTTTACTTCCACAGATGTGGCGATGGTGTCGTATTTGCAAAGACTGAGGGATTCACGACCATCGGCAAAAAAGTATACAGTCCATATTTCGGTACCTTCAAACTCAGTGACGGAAACCTGCTGCAATTCACCTGCAACTTCACAGTATGCACCAGCAATTGCGATGGGGTAAGCATCTATACGGATTACCACCGGGATAAACTTGTATACTACTTAACACTGGGAAAAGATGGTTAATGTTCACGATTTGTTAAGAATTTAGACTGAATACACCGGGGTTAGATGGTTGATGGTCGAGATCGGTTAAGCATATGGACTGAGTACACCGGGGTAAGATGGTTGGTCGCGATCGGTCAAGTATATGGACTAAATACACCGGGTTAAGTTTGTAAACTGATCGCTGGATAGTATTGGTTACATTACACTGTGATAAGGTTGTTTTTTATTGTGATGGGGTAACCATATGTACTGCATAACACTAGTATAAGATTGGTTTTAATTGCGATGTGATAAGCATGTGTACTGCATAATACTGGGATAATGTGTATTAAATAACAATGGCATGAAATGATTTATAATGAAATCCAGTGGGAATCTATTCTCGCAATGAAGTACGAATGCTGTATATTTAATTACCATATGAACGAGTTCTTAAAGATGGGTTAGACATAGATGTGTATAGTGAATCCCGTTCGGTTACAAAGTTTATAATATAGCCTGACGAGTCGTTGAATAACCATTTTCCTGCAGCATTCCGCCGCTGTATAAGATGGTCTATATTCGGGATAATGGAGTAATTTGAAACTTCTTCAGCCGAAATAAATAACTTTGCACCAATTGTGGAGCAAGTATATTAATTTCATTGGAATATATAATAAAGGCTTGATGCTCTTTGAAAATTAAAGTAGAGTGAACTTCTGATATAAATGATGAACCGAAATGTTTCGTTCATAAATGAAAATACCAATGACGCAATTAACCTTTTCATTATAGAGTTCCTGCACAAATGTCAGACGAAAGAGAAGTGGCAAGAACAAGCAATATGACGGTGAGTTGCAAAACCATAATCTTGAAACATCGCTTAGAAAGTGCTCCTTCTCATGTCTGTGGCTCCTTCTCGTCTGTCTGTGTGTGTCCTTCTCATCTGTCTGTGGGTCCTTCTCATCTATCTGTGGGTCCTTCTCATCTGTCTGTAGATCCTGCTGAATGTTTGATACCGGTGGGCCATGCTATATTAAATGATGCTATACTCCTGAACTGCTTTGGTGGCGGCTGGTATGGTAAACCGATCAATTTGCGAACAAGTAGTAATTTTTTTTCTAAATGCTGTCCTATACAGTGTTGACATAAGCACGAGTTGAGACGCCATTGTGTATATTTTGCAAAGTTGAATATTGGCTGCGTTGTTGTCAAAACGACGTGAACAACAACCTATTAGCCTATTTGTAACAAAACTGCAATACCAAATATTTCTCTTTTTGAGTACGATACATGCTGGATTTTCTATGATATGTCCATTATCCGAACACCGCGAAAATTACAATTGTAGAAACCACTGTCTACATATTTCTAACTGTTTGCCCCCCTGTATACCCGCATAGAAATTCATCAGGACCCCCCCCCCCATCATAGCATTGTAGAAACCATTGTCTACATATTTCTAACTGTTTGCCCCCTGTATACCCGCATAGAAATGCATCAGGACCCCCATCATATCACAGTAGCAACACCATTTGACCAGGGTACGAACTCCCGGCACCACACTAACAAGATATGTGAATACTATAAATTTGGTCAGTGATAGTTTTCTTAAATTGTATGACAAAGGTCCTAGCTTTGTTATAAATAACTGACTACAAGCGTGTAAATGAATATGTTTTTAAATTTTGTTTTGAGTATCTGACTATTTCAGAAACGAAATTTGTTAAAGAAACCGTTTATTTGCTTACACAACCAATCCTCTTATGAATAGTGTGCTCTTCTGTCGTGTATAATACTTAACTAGCGATAGTCGCCCAAAACGTTATTTATACTTAAATGTATGTATACATTAATTTTGCTGTGGTTGGCAGTATGTGACGGTACCCGACAGGGAGTTATACTGTCTCGCCGTTCCTTTATAATATATTCGTTGAAGATTAACTTCAGCAACTTTTAGACTCGAAATGTGGCCTGCGTCTTTACAACAGTGTGTCATGCTTGGCACATGCCGACGATATGATGCTAATCTCGCTCACTAGGTCTGAGCGTCAATCATTAATTGATATGTTGTCGTTATAGTAAAACATTGGAGATATAGATTCAATACTAAGAAAACATGTGTTCAATGAGACATTGCACGCAGCTCGCAACGCGACCAGAACTTGGTGGAAACTGGGTAACGATTCGATTTCCGAAAGATAGTTGCCCATCTTGGTATACCATTGAGTTCCCAAAATTTCAGTAATCACATTGTTGACATAGAAAATATCCGATCCAATGATACTCAATAATACTAGCCTCTACGCTGCAGGATATCACATTAGTTCAGTCAAAATTTATGAACGCATTGTCATTCTCCGTGGTTTGCACCGTGCGGAATTACTGTTCAATGTTATCTCATGCAATGTTTTTCACCTTGAGTGTGTTCATAGAATGTGCATCATAAATATGCAATGACTTCCAACCAGGACCAAAACTAATATGGCACTTTCTGTAGTTGGAATCCGACCTCTTATGGCGTGCATAGAAAAGAGAAAATGTTCAATGTTTCGGTCGTTATGTTGTCTCAACCTTGCGAAAAACAGTCCGGTAAATTTTCGTGATGGGTTTGTTAGATGCTACTTTCGGTGGCTCGAAAGCAACTTCATTTTCTTCAGAATTCAAATTCTTACCGATAGACGGCTCTCATTACACCGAAACCTTTATTCACACTTCTCATTTTCAAGTGAAACTAGCATAGAAGCAAGCCTGCCAACAAGCCACCATCTTTCATTACAACAATGAGTGGACTTCTCGTGTTACTTCAAATTCTGAGCTAAGCAGATCCATGCGGGTCCACGATATATATTCCATGTCCGACCTCTGGAAAACTTGTGCGAAATTTCCTGCTGAGAAAAGATAATTTATCTTAGTAGCTTAGTAGAGTATGTTCTCTGCCCAGTTTGTCTAAAGGTGTGTTCACTCTAGAACAAGATGCCACGAGTTGATAGTCCACATTATTATCGAGTGCCTAGAGCTGGCCACGGTACGGTACGGAATATGATATGGTACACATGTATTGATTGTTTCGGTATCGATTGATGTGTGCACATTGATAATCTTAAACCTGACCAACAGCTGCTTTCGTTTCTAGGGAAAAAGCCAGATTTCCTTCCACTCGACATGCATGCTCATCAATGGATTAGATTCTTTGCAAAATCAACAAATTCCTCGTGGAATATTATTTTTCACGGTCGTCCCAAGATATTATCACCTATACCTAATAAATTTCAACTGTACAGTATCTTTGAAAATGCCCAATATGAATTCTCAATAAATTAAAACCAGACAGCCCTGTTGTATATATGGTTCAAACTTGCGCTGTGGATCCACTGAGGGACTCTCGGCCTGTGCTGGCGTCTGTCCCAGAGGACAGCTATTCGCTTTGTCGCCTGGGTAACTGCTCGCACAGCCAGATAGAATGAGCGAGTCCACAGCTTGGACCCACAGACTCTGATATGTAGTGTATGGTATACGTGTAAACCAACACATGACAATATATAAGTGGCCTTTTAAGTAAGGTACTTGTTGTGTATGTCTAGGGTGGGAAACTAGGACATCTCGGTGGTCGTATGACCATAGTGTAAATGCTATTTTCTTTTCTACTGAACTGTTATTTTTTTCTACATGTGTGTTGTTACTTGTAACTCTTCATATGACGGAGGATAGAAATAAATATATTGTTCATTCAATTTATTGTAATGCGGACATTCTAATAGTTTAGGAAACTGAGCTGGATAATTAACTGATTTCTATTTCAGAACTATTTCTGACAATCTTCCAGTTGATTATTATGCATTGATACTACGCATGGTAAAGACGACTTGTACATATAATAAAGTTTCTACATTCCGATCTTAATTTTCAGGCGGCGAGTCAATTCAAATCGTATCGCAACCTCTAGAAATTGAGGAGAAATCGTGTTTCGATGTCAACGAGAAAAAACTGCCCAACGGACTCATAGTGATCGCGCCACCGAAGACCGAGAAGATTGAAAAAAGCAGCCTATTCATGATGGTGCTAATAGGACTCATGATATTCCTGTTGGTCGTTGGAGGTTTGAGTTTCATGTACGCTTGTATCAAGCGGCAAAACAACATGCCTTCGGAAGAGAAACCAAATGCTGACAAATACAACCTTAAAGCTTAAGTTGTATATTTTTTGCGCAAATTAAAATCATTTGTCGTAAATTTGCTTTCAATTACTATTTTGTGGGTCCTTTCTTCTGATCGTGGAACCTACGTCAACAATCTCTACCAGAGCTAGACGATAGAAGTATGATCAATTATGTAGTTATACATGCCACTAATACTGATATTTGCCTGCAATTGCATGTCTGATTATTACGAGATCAATTTCATGATTGTTAAAAAGAAAATTTCGGGCAAATTTCGGTGACATTGCTACAGGTCCATTACGAAGAGTTTGCACATTATGGCTTTCTTTTCCATGTTCTGTACCTGTATTTGAATTGCGGCAACGGAATGCGTACACAAAATAGTGTTCGCTTCCGACTGAATGACTAAAATTTCCAACTAAACTAACTTTTATTTAGAAAATAGAAACATTCCCATCATTGCAAGTTAAAGGCTGACTACACTAAATCCGGCCATTTACGGAACCATGTTGTACTCAACATAATATAGACAACGAATAATGCTTTTGAGCTATGCACTGGTGCAAAAATACATGGTGTGTGCTATACGAACGATGCAAATAACATGGTAATTATAACGAAAATGAGTTTATGACTTGGTCACAAACACATTTTCATTATTACAATGTCATTTTCATGTTCATTGCAAACTTAAGCGTGTAGTTTGCACTAATCCATAATAAATGACCGGATTTTCATGTACCGTACCCCTTTAATTTCAACATCTTTGTAGTTAAAACATCAGCACACAATAACTAATTACGCTCAGATTTGTTCAGTCTTCTTGATCAAATAAGATCATTCCTCTGCCGAGGGGTTAATTCCATGGCTAGATATGCGCTGGTGCATTTCCACAACATGACCAAACGGCAGATCAAAGAATCTATGGGAATACCACTAATCCGAAAACTCGATGAAATGGGTAGTGTGCATTTTAGGTTCATAAATGAGAGTTCAACTGTAAAGGCCGAAAAGTTTGTGTGCATATGCTTAATATGGCACAGGTTAGCAAGTCATAGCGACTTGCAACTGAGGAAGATCCTATTGTTTGTATCTATCTTTTGACTTTTCAAAACTTTACCTCTTTGGTCCTCTAAAATTTTAAAGTTTTACCCAAGAATTTGTAATTTAAGGAAAAAGGTATCTTTTATTTGAATTACCCTCTTTCGATCTGTACGTTCTTAATTACTTTTCAAAAGAATTTCAGCCGCTCCGTGACTTTGCTCTCAGACTCAAAGTTTTTGCCAAGAACACGAGGAACACAGTATCTGCATGTGATTGGGACCCTGACCCTAATATATCCCCCCTTCTTTCATATACTTTGCAGACACTCTCCTCTTGTTCTTGACATCCATTACATTTTTGATCTGCCAATATTATGTTGGTAAAATGACGAATATGTTTGAGGCGTTTTTCGTTCTTACTAAAACCTATGTTGACTAACAAATAGGCCATTTATGGTCTACCTGCCAGTGCTTCACTTTGACTTGTTTTCTGTCATTCTGGTGTGCTAGGTTTGGTGTTGCTTACTCTAGAACTCGTGTTATGTGGTCTGGCACCCACTTACCTGATTGGTTACACATAAAAACAATTAAATGGGTAGTGTGCATTTTAGGTTGATAAATGAGAGTTCAACTGTTGCCGATTTTTAATTGTGAATTTCCACAGCCCATGTAGTACATTATCCCATCGGGCAAACTTATTATAGATCCATTTAAAATCACGAGGGATAATATATGACCCGCCATTTCAAATCCAGTCGTAAGTCGGGATTTTTTTACCCTGTGCCCATGCATTCTCTTATATATGCGAGTCGATCATAGGTCGCCTCGCATATATAAGAGAATGCATTGGCCTAACAATATTTTACAATTCTAATAATTTTTTCTTGTATTCTTTAACAATTTTATAATTTCACCCATACAGAGCCCCAGACAAACATGAGCAGACGACACTTACATATGCTTCTATATATGGGTGGGGCTCCCTGCAGGATAATGGATGTGTTTTTATTTTATGTCCTAAAAAGAAACATTTATTTAGAAAAAATGATAAAAAAAAGTTAGGCCAATGCATTCTCTTATATATGCGAGGCGACCTATGGTGGGCTCGCATATATAAGAGAATGCATTGGCACAGGGTAAATCCCGACTTACGACTGGATTTGATATTGCGGGTCACATATACATGTATCGGCAACAATTACATGTCGAACTACATAAATTATTAACTCCTAAGTGTATTTAGCTTTGGTAAGGATTCTGTTTATGCTAAAGATCTCTTTTATATACAAGTTTCCATATGCTGGTACATGTGGGTTTTCTACAAAACAATGGTTGCAAAAGATTAGTTAAAACTTCAGAGTGTGCGAACGTATATTCAACCTTGTAACCGCTTTTGAATCGTACTCATTCCAACACTTTTGCGTAGCAAAAAAATGTTTTATTTGCAAATTTGGAAGCTGCCTCTTCAATTGAAGCAAACCTTTTAAACAATGACCCTTTCATTTCCACTTTTCGCCACACTTCTGGTGGTTAATTTCCAAATGGTGCCTGATACTTTAAAACTCCCCATTATGGTAGCATTCCACCTTCGAACTTCTGTGAAAAGAGTTCACTCAAATTATAGAACACATAGTACTGTCTTAACCAAAGCTATATACACTAGAATTATATAATTTATGTATTTAAACTGTTGAAATTGCATAAGATGCAACACTTAATTGGAAATGCTTCACCACATGGGGTGACATGGGTTTAAATTATTTTCATTCTTTGAATTTTCAACCTCTAATTTGTGAGAATGAACGTTTGCAAACGGCCATTTTGTTCTACAATTATTAGAACTGTCTTAAATGGCACATCACTTGGAAATTGTCCAACCAATCTTACGGCCTGAATATGGAAATTCACATGTGAATGCGGGAAGTTCCAACCGGGGAGGATGTGATGGATTAGTGGGTATACACATAACATATTTCCGATCATGGGGTGGTCGCGTCCTAGATGAACCCACTGTGTACATTTAGGTAACTTTACACATTACTGTAATTAACTAGATTCTCCTACTTTAGAGAATAATACATTTTACCATAGAAGGTGTCGAAATATCGGCCTCTTCACTCTTGGTAATTTGAAACGGAAATTTGTCTTTTAAATGTCAAATTAAACAATGAATGTAATACATTAGATCAAATGGGCAACACAGAACATTCTTCCGATCAATCTCTCCACATGTATTCACACTAGTGGGAACTTGCAGTTCCTCGAGATGAGCAGTTTAATAATTTAACGTCTTATATAATACAACGGAGATAACGCATTGTCAATCATTTAATTATGAAAATGATGACCCTTGTCTCGCAAAATGAAAACGTTTATTACACTCCTATGTGCGATCTCCAGTGAAAATGCCGTTAATTAAAAATGGTAATATCACTACTGAATTTCATTTCTCATGACGTCATTGACGTTACGTCGCTTACTGATCTAAACTGAATTGCCTATGGTTGATCCTTCAATGCATTAATTATGGCTGTTTTAATCATATCTGTCGAACCAAATTGATGCAGAAGTGTAATGGAGTAATCAATTATTTCCGATAATTATGTTAATAATTCACCCGAGGCGATAGTCCAAGTCTTCTCGTACTAAAACCGGCTAAGATATTGGGATGGAGGTGCCGGTCTTTAGTCAGAGTTCCAGGCCCATGCATTCTTATGACACGACTTAAGCGTTAGTTACCCGCTCAAATAACACCACAATTATATGAAATAAAATATCACAATTGCGACAATAAACGGATATTTTCCGCAGAAGACATGCTATTTTATCTGAAACCCACATCGGTTGTGAATTTAAAACGGTAATTTAATGCGAAAAGAGACATTTACCTCAATGTTTACAATTTTTTAAACGTATGCGAACTCTGTTGACCTCGCGAACTGTGTTCGGCATTTTCCGTTGAAAATATTCCGTAGATTTTGGACAACGCAAATTACGATGAATTCTCCATTGTAATCGTAATTATGTGTGTCAATAAATAAAATAATAAATAGATTAATTAAACATTGGAGATATAAATGTAATACACTAAATAAATGAACCTTAACTCTTTCGCTGCCACCCGCCACCACAGACGTAGCCCCAAGTGCCACGCATCCTGTACATATATCCATGTATTTCAGGTATATATGGGTAATACATTATATCTCAAGCAGTTTCTAATATAATTAGTTGAAACTTCACATGTATATAGACATAGGTATACCCTGTCGAATGCCGCCGTGGACACGCCCACCAAGGTCACGTGACATTGGCGGCCATCTTGGATTAGTGGCTATTTGCCGGTATATGTACAGTTTGTGTGGCTATGAATGGGTGTGTTGTTTGTTTTCTAATTTTCAACCCAATTATACGATGTCCAACAGTAGGGTACATGGGAGTAACCTATATGAACCCACTTTGGACATAAAATAGGTCACGTGACCTTGGCGTCCATCTTGGATGTATGCAAGTTGCCACCTATTTGTAGCAAAATGGGATACAATGGCGCACTTTGTTGAGTTCGTGCTTTTGTTGCTTGAATATTCCCCGATAGGTACAATTCCAAATATAGATATATATATAACCATACCCATATGTATATATATATACCTGCAGGGGGACATATGACCCTGCTCCGCCCCTTATAAGTCACGTGATCTTGACGGCCATCTTGAATTTCAGGAAAATTGGGTTTTACGATGATTTATGTGAATTATATGGGTCACGCGGGCGTACGCATGGTCAACTCACCAGCATAATTAATTTAGTTGCCTGTTATCATCACTGGAAAATGATACAATAGACAAGGGTTGTTCAAAACCAGTAAAGGTGTATTATAAATAATAGGTATAAATATCTTATGCGCCGCAGGCACCCCTCGATCATTAGAGTATATAGGTTAGTTACCCACCCGCCACCCTATCCCGTCACCCATAGTATCTTATGCGCCCCTATAGAGGCTACTGCCCACATAAATAATAGGTATAAGTATCTTATGGGCCCTAGGCGCCCCTCGATCATTAGAGTATAGAGGTTAGTTACCCACCCATCACCCCATCCCGCCACCCATACTAGTAGTATCTTATGCGCCGCAGGCGCCCCTCGATCATTAGAGTATAGAGGTAATAACAATAATTTCTTCAGTCCTGAGTCTTTTGCGAGCAGCCATTTTCGACTGATAACCACGTGCTAATAACAATGACGCAATATTCCGGCTCTGACTGTACTTCCATAACATCAGAAATAGCATGACCTTGAGGACATTGTCACTTTAAATTGTTCGCGCGCAACAGTACTACATATAAATACATTGTACACTGTCAAACATGCCAGAAAAAATAGAGTTATATCCCATACATTTTAGACTACATACCAAATTCGCAAAAATGCGCGATTGGCAGCGTCTTCGAAGTTCGCATTTATGCGCGTTTGGCAGCGAAAGAGTTAAGTTTGAAAAGTCCCACTAAAACGGAAGAACTATATTTCGAAACTGTGATTCGGTTCTCCGATTATTTTATCAACACAGATGTCAAAATGCACATCACACGCATGGCAACTTGGCAAGTCAGACACAAGAGTTCTAATTTGCTCCAATTTTGACAAGTTGCTTGCGAAAATTGTCAACAAAACTACCGTTCTGATCCTCCATTATGTCATTAAGTTTTTAGTGCGGGAATTGTTCTGAAAGCACATAGAAAACTGGACTTTCGGGCGATCGGTTTTCGCCATTTTTGTTCGGAAAACCCGCGCTATATATAGAAACGGAAAGTAGAATTCCCAGAACAAACGGCGGATTATGCCGAACTTATTCGGACCACTTCGGCTTTCGGTTAAAACGTAAACAAACAGATAAACAAATCGATGTTTGTGTCAATCAACCGGAATATTCTATGTGTAATTTAACATTAAAGTTAGATTATTATACACCATTATGACCATAAGATGTAAGCCTTTTCCGATGTATATAGCATCATGTATTGATTTGCTAGGTAAATCGAGTAAAATACACCACAAATTCCCGCCACAGATCGTGGGCGTAAGTCGTGCCATAGGATTGGTATACAAGCGGTCTTGGACTAAAGACTGGCACCTCCATCCCAATATCTTGGCCGGTTTTAGTGCGAGAAGACTTGGACTACCGAGGCGAGAGACGTTTAGGTAAGAAACCCATGCGTTAACGCGCCCTCGTTTCTTACCGAAGCCTCTCGTGAATTATTTAACGTAATTCTCGGTTCAATTGATTACTCTCTATATAATCCTGGCGCGACTGGGAATTTAAGTACATTTTGACACTGTCTAAGAAACGAACTTTAAATATTACCATTTAACACTTTGAAGTGTGCCTGGATATCAAATTCATGGTGAACAAATTTGTCAGCAAGCGACCACTTCAGTCGCTGATTGGTAGAAAACATCGACTAATAATTAGTTTGACATTGACATTTTCTGTGGAAGGCTCCATTGTAATAAATCTCAACTTACGCATAACCAACGAAATTCATATTTCGCGTTTATGTTCGTCCCAGATGTATATGAATGTTGTGAAGTTGGTCTTAATAACTAAACTTTATGCTGAAGCTGGTATTTAAGCTGGAGCTGTTCTCTTGTTCGTTTAATTTAAATGTTTATACTACCGATCTTAATCAGTTGGTTAGAAACAGAGCTGCATACCAACTAATTTTTATTATTATACTCAGATTTAAAAAAAATGGTAACGTCACTGGTGAATTATTATCTCTCGTGACATAATGACGTATCGTCGCTTAGTGATAGACTGAATTGTCGATGGTTTATCTTTAGGGTGTGTTTACATTGCTTTAGATCTCTATATAGTTCTACACGCATTTGAGTGTAAACGGTTGATATAGAAATGGACACAAAGAAATCTATTAGTTCGTGTGAGCAAAAATCGTATCCGTTATACGTCATCGTCAACACCGAGGCATTGCGACAGGCAAATACGATATGATTAATTGTCTCTCGGGCTTGGCGAATATGCTTAATATGTCTCAATTCAACCCATGAATTTCACACTGTAAGCGAGAACATGTGTGTTGGTGCATGTGATGACAACGTACTTGAAGTGAAGTTTTTTCTATATACATTATATCTTATTAGTAGTTTTTCCTGGAGTTTGGTAATACCTTAGTACATTCAGTTAACAGGGCGACTGCAAAAGCATAACCTATAACCATTATCAACTTGTGTAAGAATAAACTGCTTTGGTCAGCTGATAGTTGATTAATTTGTTTTTGTCTGGCCGAAACTGACACGACTCTTAGTTAATTGTCAATTACCAGAGTTCTCATGAACCCGCATTCACTATCAGTAATCATGTTGTGATCTCAGCAATCTGCGACACGTGACTTCACACATATCTGTATACAGATATACAACAATGTAAACGACCCTTATAAACATCTGTACTTCCATGCATTAATTATGGGTATTTAACCATATTTGCCGAACCAATTTGATGCAGACCATTAATAGAGTAATCTGTTAGTCCTAGAATTACGTGAAATAATTCACGAGGCCTTTAGGTACGAAACGCACTCACTCGTGTCTTAGAAGTGTATATGAACCAATTGATTACCCAATCGGTTTCATGAATGCAAATGATAATACATGCATTCCACTTAATAAAACAAAACAATTATCTGACCCAAAAAGCCACTTTATTTCAGAGTTATCCATCTGCAACCGCAATTTGGTCGGAGGCCGTCTTCTCGTTGACTTTTACTGGCTCACTTAAAATTATTGGGGGTGAAAATAATAGATTTAAAACATCAATATCTGATCACTCTGAGCTATGCTAGGAGGATTCCTCGACTGAAATCAAATAGTTTTTACCCCGAAGCCAACGAAATAGTAATTTGCGAAAGTTAATTCGGATTGTGCCATCAATTGGATATATCAAACCTTGGATTGCTTTCATGTTGGTAATTTCCAACAGTTGGTTAGCAGTGTCCGGGTCCCTCACGAGGTCATATCATGAATCTCTACTCTGGCTACGTAGAGAAATGGTGTCTGGATATATCTGGGATGTACGGACAGGGTGTATGGTCGTGGTGACTGATGGCGTAGGCAGGGATGTGGCGAATGAGGAGGGTTGTGGTGTCTCTCCACCAACGTGGTCAACATTTTCAATAGTTGGAAATGTCATACCGAAATTAACACAACATTAGTTGCAATTTTCACACAAACAATATATCCAACAATTTATTAATAGGGAATTTAGTATTTTTACTTTCGCACATTTCCCTTCTTTTTATAAAAAATTGAGATTGGAAATGTCCAATAATTGGAAATATTGTGTGCTGCTAATAAACAAGACGCCACTTGTTCTTAACAACATCAGTTTGCCCTAACAATATCCGAGTTAAATCACCAAAATTCAACAACATCATATCAACATCAGTTTGCCCAATCACTATCGGAGTTAAACCACCAAAACACAACATCATATCAACATCAGTTTGTCTCATAGCTATCCCGAATTAAATCACCAAAAACACAACAACATCATATCAACATCAGTTTACCCCATCACTATCCGAGTTAAATCACCAAAAGTCACAAACATCAGTTTGCCCCATCACCGTCCGAGTTAAATCACCATAACTCTACAACAGCATATCAACATCAGTTTGCCCCATCACCGTCCGATTTAAGTCGCCAAAACTCAACAACATCATATCAACATCAGTTTCCCCCCATCACTGTCCCAGTTAAATCACCAAAACTCACCAACATCATATCAACATCAGTTTGCCCCTTCACTATCCGAGTTAAATCACCAAAACTCAACATCATATCAACGTCAGTTTGCCCCTTCACTATCCGAGTTAAATCACCAAAGCTCACCAACATCATATCAACATCAGTTTGCCCCATCACTATCTGAGTTAAATCACCAAAACTCAACAATATCATATCAACATCAGATTGACCCATCACTATCCGAGTTAAATCACCAAAACTCACCAACATCATATCAACATCAGTTTGCCCCATCACTAACCAAGTATAGACGATACGGACCCTACTTTATTTTGTTCTTTTGATGGCTCTTAATGGCCAAGACGCTGCGCTTTGGTTTTCTTACCAAGAAACCAACGAACCCGCATTCGACGCTCCAATTATCAGGTTGTCCCGCTTGTCCGTTTATTGCTTACGTACATAACACAAACGCGACTCTCTTAACCACAACACGAAACTGTTGCAATTGACATTCTTCTGTATGGGGAAAAAATGTCGAACAAAATAAAAACTAATTTCGATGAAAAAGCTGTATATTGAACTAATTTCGTCAATGTCACTTCGATTTCTCACGCATTAATTAATACAATTTATATGTTTGCAGAATGTTCTGCTATTAGGCTGAACACTATAGTAAGTGGGCACACCCCTCCATGCAAATTACATGTATCCTGCAGCTGGAGAAACATTGAAACATTGACGAAATGAGTTCTACGTGTATATGCGCACAGATGCGGTGACACATCCCCCCCCGAACTTTGGTTAAAATATTCAACATTTGGTTGGAAGTTTCAAGCCTAACACACCATCATGCAGCTTGAGATTTCGCATCGAAAATAGGTTGCACATGATTTCATAGTTTAATATTTCCACCACTATTTATAGTGGTGTGAAATTGGTCGTGACTAAATTGGTATCGGTTGTCATAACCATACAGTTGTGCCCGGTTAGCGCTTAGAAATTAAGACATTTTTGAAAGGAGGTGTAGTTATAAATTCCAAGTATTGCACCTCAACGGAGACATTACAGACACGTCCTGTGAATATGTTTTAAATATAAATTTGCTAACCGCAATTCTGATATAGATGGGTCAGCTCTCTTATCTTCATATATTTGTTCCAGCCACTATCGCAGAATTGGGCGTTTTACTGTTGACCGTCCATGAGGTTACTTTCGACAGAATGACTTTTACACTGACGAGTTCATATTAATCGCATGTAACACATTTAATTAGTCGTCCCGTTATCACTGGGATTATATTTGTATCGTCTAAATTGGATAGATCATCTCAATTGTGTCTTCATAATTAAGGCGTGCGTCTTGTTTGGGAGTGATAAACCCTACTCACTCGCGCTCCCCATCACCGTCCGAGTTAAATAACCAAAACTCACCAACATCATATCAACATCAGTTTGTCCCATCACTATCCAATACTAAATCACCGAAAACTCACCAATATCATATTATAATAGAAGACAACACTTGATAAAAGGGGAATTTCAATATCGGACATTCAAGAAGAATGTTCTAGCTTCTACTGAATCAATAAACACAAAGATTGGGGGGTTAATATTATAGAGCTATGGAAAAAGCGCATGCGAAAACCTGTCCATTGTTTTTATTTCGTTTCAAACTGATCTTCATTGTGATACGCTCACAAATTACAATTTTGCAAATTTGAACGAACATGCTTTTAAACTGCACACTCCCAACAGTTTACTGCACAAATCTATTATATAATACGAATTGAGACCTTTATAATACGCATTGAGATATATATTATTTATCTTGGAGCTTATGTCTGTCTGTATATATGCATGTATGTATGTATGTTGTAGACTCGAAAACTGCTCACCCGATCCGACTCGAATTGTGTATGTAGGCCTACTTTATACCGGGAACAATATGGGCGGGTCCAATTTCACATGGCACCGTGTCCCTGACCTTGACCTCGCTCATATAGGCATGTTTCTGGACCGATGGAACAATAATTGTTTTCCCTAAATAGCCCGGACGATGTCGGGTACATCATTACAACGGCCAGACTGAAAAACTTCATTGTGCACTTCGATTATTTTGTGAGTCACTCCATTATGTGTTTCTGCCCCCTTGCATTAATGTCCAATTTATCAATGTGATAATTTGGCCCATCATTATTGTCAATATTGCTACCAGATGGATTCTCTCATTCCACGTCGTTGTCAGAAATTAAGTATGTTTCATTTTTTAAGTTTGAAACCTTTTTTTCTAATTGTCATTGCTTGTGAGGGCACTCTGTGTGATTTTGTTGTGCCCTGTCCCTCTGGTAGCAAATTGAACAATATGTGCCATATTCCTCATTTCACCACTGATAAACTTGTAATGAGCATTTGGGATTGAACAGAGCCCTTTCTGGTAATCAGGACAATACCAATCTTCACCTTTTGATTCATTGGTGCTGTTACTAACATTACCAAAATGGTCCAAATCGTTTATTTCCAAAATTTTCTCTTTGACCATTCTGGAAATTGCCTGATCTTTTCGGAAGAATATTGTATTTCCTCCTGAAATTCCTTGTCAAACTTTGGGTTTGTTGGATCGTTATCCCATGTGCTCTGTCCATATTCTATGCGACGAATCCAAGCCGCACAGAAATATAGTAATGAGGACCAATCATATATGTCATAATAATATGCTATCTTCATCCTGCCCTTTTGCTCCTCCTCATCATCACAAGCTACAATGATTTCCATCTCCCCAGCAAAAAATTGGTTCAAGCTCACACTTCTGAAACCCATCTTGCGGTTTACATATTCCATTTGTAAATATGCCTGTGGACATGCTTGGGGGGGGATTTAACTTTCATAGAAGGATTTGTCTCCAAACCTGAATTTTGTTTCTTACGAGAAGACCTTTACAAATAGGCGTAGTTCAGACAATGTTTTCTACGGAGTGGTACGGTCTATTTCTTTGAAATTTTCGACGATGTTAGTAGAATGCTGCATTCCCCAGGTTGGTAGGACAAACTAATGCTGTTAAGAAAACGTACCGTTATTTTTTTTTTCATTTTCGCGGTGTTTGGCTCATCTGGACATATCGCATAATGGTGTAGTTTATTTTGTTAATATATAGTTAGTTTATATCTCAATCCGTAGTATATAGAGCCAACCACGTATTATATAGAGCCCACTGCTTATTATATACTAGCTGATGTACCCGACTTTATCCGGACTATTTAGGGAAAACAAGTATTGTTCCATCGGTCCAGAAACATGCCTATATGAGCGCGGTCAAGGTCAGGGACACGGTAGCACGTGAAATTGGACCCGCCCATATTGTTCCCGGTATCAAAGTAGTCCTACATGCACAATTCGAGTCGGATCGGGTGAGCAGTTTTCGAGTCTACAACATACATACATACATACATGCACATATACAGACAGACATACAGACATAAGCTCCAAGATAAATAATATATATCTCAATGCGAATTATAAAGGTCTCAATGCGTATTATATAATAGAGTTAAGCAGTGTAAACTGTTGGGAATGTGCAGTTTATAATCAGTTTTCGTTCAAATTTGCACAATTGTATTTTGTGACCGTATCACAATGAAGAACAGTTAGAATCGAAATAAAAACAATGCACAGGTTTTCGCATGCGCATTTTCCATAGCTCTATAATATTAACCCCCAATCTTTGTGTTTATTGATTCAGTAAAAGCTAGAACATTCTTCTTGAATGTCCGATATTGAAATTCCCATTTCATCAAGTGTTGTCTTCTATTATAATATGATGTTATTGAGTTTTGGTGATTTAACTCGGATAGTGATGGGTCAAACTGATGTTGGTATGATGTTTGTGACTTTTGGTGATTTAACTCGGATAGTGATGGGGCAAACTGATGTTGATATGATGTTGTTGAGTTGTTGTGATTTAACTCGGATATTGTTGGGGCAAACTGATGTTGTTAAGAACAAGTGGCGTCTTGTTTATTAGCAGCACACAATATTTCCAATTATTGGAAACTTCCAATCTCACCCCTTCCCACTGTTGGCCATTTCAGTGAATTTATTATCAAAAGTAGGAAAATGTGCGAAAGTAAAAATAATAAATGCCCTATTAATAAATTGTTGGATATATTGTTTGTGTGAAATTTCAACTAATGTTGTGTTAATGTAGGTATGACATTTCAAACTATTGAAAATGTTGACCACGTTGGTGGAGAGACACCACAACACTCCCCAGACGCGAGATCCCTGCCTACGCCAGCAATGTGTTCAATTATTCAATTATTTTTTCACTCAAATCGTCAAATATGACACAATAGAGCGTGGTGGAATGCAGTGCATATAATATCTGTGCAAATTACAAAAGTGGCGCGCGGTGAAAATTATACATATTATAATAACACAGTTGATTGAGAACAGCCCATGGTTTTGTAAATGTCGGCTTTTAATGTATTATGTATATAGTATGCCTCAGGAGTTTTTGAATTAAATCAGGACCCGTCTAATGAAAAGAGATAGGTTTTTGTCGTTTACAGTTAAAAAGTTCGCTTAATTTGATGGTAATTGGTCGACGATAATAATATTTCTGGATGTATTTGACTCGCAGGTCTTTTAAACGCGAGCATTGCAATATTACTTGGAATTCATCCCCTATATTTGTATCGCATAGAGTACATAGTCTATCGCAATAATCTGAGTTAATCTATGCACCAGATTCGATTGGTAAGTGGTGGTTGCGGGTACGAGTATTTGAACGGTGTCGTTTTTCACGAAAGAGAGGAATCTTTCTTTGGTGAAGTCGTGTTTTATAATTCTGTAAAATGAATACTTATTTGAATTACATAATGTCCCTCTCCATTCATGAGTGAATATGTCTTCCAGCCTACACTTGACACACTTCTTAAATCTGTCGAGTCAAGATAATGTGTGATTGATCCGTATACCACCATTCCCAGTTCATTTAACAGTTTGTGCACATTTGCAATCCATGGGTTGTTAACGTTAGATGAGTTGTAATAAGTGAATAATATATAATACAGTATAAATGGTAGCATATTGCAGTTCATTTATATCACTTTCCCCCAGTACATTACATTTCTTAATTTGATTTTCATAGTGATGGGGAATATTCCTATTTCCGCATAAACGAATGCTGAAGGTGTAGATTTTTTCAGATTAAGCACAAATTTTAGAAAACATAATTCTGGAAGCAGGATTGATTTTCAAATGACCAAATCTCTGCTCCGTATGTTAGAATCGGGATAATGATTTTTCATAAACTTCGAGTGTTCTCTCTACGGTTAAGCTATTGTATCTCTTCTTATAATGTAATGCGTACATCGCTCTTTTAGCTCTTTCGCAGCGCATGTTTCTGTCAAGAGAGAAGGAGCCATTTATATGGAAAGTAGTTCCTAAGTATGTATAATTTTTCACTGTTTCAATGTTACTGTTGCCGATTTAAAAACACATTAGTACGATTTTTCTTGCAGTTTCTTCGAAATATTAGTACTTTAGTTTTTGTTACGTTGATATCTTGTTTCCACTGCTTAGATCATTTGTGAAGAGCATATTGGAGATCGTCGGCTGAATGTGCCAGTAGGACAGTATCGTCCGCATATATCAGGATAAGGAGCTTTATGTAAAACTCGCTATCGAAATCTGATATATCTCATTGTTGATACTTTTTTGTCGACTTCGTAGATTGTTTTCATGCCTATATATACTCATTTGTAGTAAGACACTCATAATTTTGTGGAGCTTTTGATCAGTGATCTGTCCACAAATACTATCCAGGCCAAAATCAGGGCACGCATGGTCACTAGGTCGATTTCCATTTATTGAATGTTCCGAGTTAATCTCATTATTGTGTGAGTGATTGTCGTGGGAATGTGTGGGTCCTGAGAAGTTAAACACCGCACTTGAAATCCGGTTTTGAAATTGGTCGAATTCATGCATTTCCTCAGGTATATCAGTTAGTTTATTTTCTGGTAGACATATGTGTTCGTCAAAGTCACAATTAATTGTTTCAATACCCTCATAAACTAATGCTGATGTTTCATGTTGATTCATGTTTTCATCGTTGTGGGTGTCCGCCATATTTGACAATATTTTTGTTGTTGTGGACGGGGCTACGAATTTGAATGTTCAGATTAGGAATTCAACTGGTGATAAAACTAACGAATTTTATAGTTATGTAAGTCCATATATGTTTCCATGAGCACATGATAAATAAAATGTCCGGGAATATGTATACGATTATCACATGAAATTGAAATGTTATAGCGGTATTTTATGCTTCATTTTAACGGCCGTGTTATCGCTTGGGCATACGCCCTTAGTCGCCACGCCCATACACCCGTCGTCGTGTCCATACAACCCTGATATCTCCCGACACCATTTCTCTACAGCCCTGTGATCATATCCCTACACACATGTCGTCATGTCCATACACCCTGGCATCTCCCTAAACCATGTCCATACCCCCTTCTTACATCCCATGTCACCATGTCCCTATAATCTGCCTACACTTATGTCGCCAGATCCCATTGCCCAACAACTCTCTGATCACCTCTTGACAACCCTGTCGGCATGGCACTATAACCACTGTCATAATTTCATTATACCACTGTCGTCAGTTCCCTACACCCTTGTCATAATTGCAATACACCCATGCCGTCATTCCCATACACCCCGGTTATCAAGTCCCTACACATCCCTGGTTGCCGCGTTCCTTGTTACGTAATAATGCAAAGTGCGTGACCCAATTTAGTTCAAGAGTACAAACAGAACATGCCATGAATCGGCTGTCAGATTAACGAACAATTCACACGCGTTGTTATTGATGCAAACCCCATGAGGCCGTTCACTCAGTCGTGTCGTTCACCTCGTGTTGAATCAGCCAATCGTTTCGCTCGTTCAAGCCAATAAGTTTAGGCTTCAAATGTGAACCAGACTACAGCACTTTTGGTTTCTCATCCGACTGCACCGGTCCTGATCACTGTCGTCCGTCCGCTAACACCATTATGATCGGTAAGTATTAATTTCATGTTAGTCCATCGTGTAATCATTTGAATGCGGTTATATTTGTTTGTCTGATTTTTTTTGTAAACCGAAAGAAAAAAAGCCATTTAAGGACTTTGCTAACCCAATTTTCCCCAAATTTGATGGAGTCAAAATAATGGTTTATGTTCACTTTTGTTAGTAATCACAGTAACCAAACTCATGAATGCAACATTTTTAGAGCGTTATTAATGGTGGAATGTGTTAGAAATACTAAATGTGAAATTTATAGAGGTTTTTAAAATCTATTTTTTCGAACCCAAAATCAATAAACACAAATTCCATATCAAAGAAAAAAATATGGCAATGTCTACTGAACACTGTGAAGAATGATGAACATCAAAATAATATTCATATATATCAAGCATTCTTTGATAAAATTACTAAGAACCAATTGTTTACAAATAATTGAGTAAGTTACCTGACATCATATGTAGTGAGCTGGCAGTTAAATGTTAAAATATGTGGACAGTGGTGTGTTGTGAATCTCTTGACAAAAGAACTGTGTAATCCCCAATCTGGGGCCTGTACTATAGATTTACAATTGCCAGTATTTCTTGATCACACAAGGCGGTCGCGAGCAGATCCGAAATAATTAATTTGCACGAAAGATGGAAAGCCTGTGAATGGGTGCAGTCATCTTGAATTATCTCCCCTATCGCGTGAAATCGACAACAAAATTGCGATTATTTGCAACAGAAATAAAATATGAAATAATCAATGACATGTATTGAAAACATATAGTTTGCAGACCTGATCATCTTTTTTCGAAATATGACTGACGTACGTGTTCGATCATATCGTCATACCATCGATATTCAACTGCAACTTTGGTGATTTTCTCGTAATAGTTTTGTCTACAAACAAACATTGAATATCGTTGCGCGTGGATGGATGGAAAACGTTCAGAGTGATATGACAAATTTATCGTCCTACAAATGGTCTCAACTATTCGACATTTGTAGATTTAAAAACAAGTATATGTTTAATTGTGTGGAAGAAAGCAACGATATATCGATTATTCAACGTTTATCAATTTCCCGGGCTGAGGATGGCAAATTATCAGCTTCACCATTTCACAAAGGTGTGGCAGGGCACTTCCGTCGCTTCTCTGAAAACAAATGAAAAAATACAGGTGAAAAGCACAGAAAAGGTAATAATATATACCGATCGTGAAGTAAATGACAAAAGAAATGTTGTATGAAACTGTTATTAAACGTTTTCGACATCCGATTTCTTGATTGGAATCCAGGGACGTGCAAATTTTGAGTTGTTTGCTGTATAATCAGAGTGGCATGCACGATTTGTTGTCAACATGCCTCTATCTAGTGAATATAGGGCGAAGTATGGTAACATACATAGTCTTTCATTGCAACACGTGTGCTTCTGATATGTGCTAAATGAAATCAACAAATTGAATTTGTCCTCCATACCTCTTGTAAATAGTTCTTGCAAATGGAGGATAGTATATTTATGATGTTTACATTTTCTGAAGTTGCGTTTTGTGCTTTCTGTGCTAATATTTGTGGAAATTAGTAAGCGCTTCCGCCAGGTGAATTATTTACCAATATTATGAGGCAGTCAGTTTGATTTTTACACACCTACTAGGTATATAACTTTTGCCCCGGAGATTAACTTGAGAATCGCCCATTCAAAATGTTTCACTTTACCTCCCCCTTAAAGGATACCGATTACCACTAATACAATTGAACACGGATTACCCATGCACTAGCGATAACATATCAATGAGACTCCGAGGAATATTTTTGTTCGTTGGTCAATCAAGTCACATGTGGTACTAAACTTATTATTTTATTGGTCACCATGTATGTAAACGAGGTGTTGTAAGAAGTTGCCTTTTCACTGTAAGAATAACAGTGGAGGTCTATGGCAATCGACAACTTATGTGTGCCCCACATAACCTTGTACACGTGGTCAAACACGGCAATTGTAAATCTATATTACAGGCCCCTGGTGTACCCCATACCCCATAATCTAGGTCATCAATCATCCCGGGTCATGATAAAGTACAGCACTGGCTGGTCATACTCCCTGCAGGTTTGAGTGAGCATTATCTTAACCCATCAAATTCAGTTCCCAAATAGCTTTTCTGAGCAATGAAAGCTACCATTTGTAAACAACTGCTTCCAAGCCAAAAATCTTAATAAAACTGAAGAAATGTGAGTATATCTTTATTGTTAATCATTCTTCAGTGTTCAGTACACATACCCATATTTTTTTCTTAGATATGATCTTTGTGTTTGTTGATTTTGGGTTCGAAAAAATAAATTGGAAAAACTTCTATAAATTTCACATTTTGAATTTCTAACATAATCTACCATGAATTATACTCTTAAAATGTTGCATCCATGGGATTGGTTGCTGTGATTAGTAATAAAGGTGAACATAAACCTTTATTTTGGACTCCATTAAATTTGGGGAAAATTGGGTTAGAAAGTCCAAATAAAGGATTCTGTTCTTGTGTATTAGTAATTACCGAAACCATGCCCATTGATGCCACATTTTAAGTGTATACTTCATGGTGGATTATGTTAGAATTACAAACTGAACATTATTGAGATTTACAAACATAAAATATACAGGCAATGGTTCAAGAAAAACAAAGTCCATATCTAAGAATCAAATATGGGAATATGTACTGAACACTGTGATGAATGATGTACTACAAAAAATATTATATTGAGTGTTCTGTGAAAAGAATATACTAACTTCACTATATGGTTGACTGAGAACCAGCAGTTTATGGGTCACCTTTTCGCGGTTTATGTCCAGTCTGGTATGAAAGCATTTTAGCTGGTGAACATTGCCACCCCATTGATTATCCTAAGAGTGGTGTCCTACTTACTAGAAGTAATGTGATGGCCTGGTAGGGTTTGATTGAAGATTATTATTCTATTGTCAACAGAGTTCACAGAACACCACCTGGCTATATAGCTAACCCACCCATACCTATTTTGCTAATCCACCCATACCTATTTTGCTAACCCACCATACCTATATAGCTAACCCACCATACCTATATAGCTAACCCACCCATACCTATTTTGCTAACCCATCCATACATATATAGCTGACCCACCCATATCAGCTAGCATTCACCAGAATTGTTTTATCAAGTAAATAGATCATTTGTCAACAACTGGTTGTATTTTTCTCGAAGAACACTCAAGAAATATAATAATTTTGTATAGTACATCATTCATCCGTGTTCAGTACATATTCATCAGTGTTCAGTACATATTCCCATATTTGATTCTTAGACATTGACTTTGTATTTCGTGGACCATTGGCTGTAAATATTATTTTTTTTACATTTTGTATTTCAAAGATAATTCACCATGAATTATATTCTTAAAATGTTGCATCAATGGGCATGGTTTATGTGATTACTAATATATACATGAACATAATCCTTCATTTGGATTCTAAAACAATTTTGAAAAATTGGGTCCACACAGACTTAAGGACTTTGCTAACCCACTTTTCCCCTGATTTAATGGAGTATAAAATAAAGGTTATGTTCACTTTTATTAGTAATCACAACAAGCAAACCCATGGATGCAACATATCATGAGGGTAATTCATGGTAGATTATGTTAGAAATTCAAAATGTGTAATTTGTAGAAGTTTCTAAAATCAATTTTTTCGAACCCAAATTCAACAAACATAAAGCTCATATCTAAGAAAAAAATATGGGTATGTGTACTGAAAACTGAAGAATAATGAACAATAAAGATATACTCACATTTCTTCAGTTTTATTAAGAGTGTTCGCTTTGAAGCAGTTATTTACAAACGGTAGATTCGATTGCTCAGAAAAGCTATTTGGGAACTGAATTTGATGGGTCAAGTTAATGATTCACTCAATACAGCTGGGGTTATGACCCACAGGTGCTGACCCATGATAATATTATATCCTGATTCAGGCTGATTGGTGACCTAGATTATGGGTTGTAGGGTACCCCCAGATTGGGAATTAGTTCTTTTGTAAACATATTCACAACACACCACTGTCCACATATTAACACTTAACTGTAACCTCACTACAAGCGATGTCAGACAAGTTACTCAATTATTTGTAAACAATTGGTTCTTACTAATTTTATAAAATAATGCTTGATAAATATTATTATTATTTTATTGTTCATCATTCTTCAGCGTTCAGTACACATTGCCATTTTTGTTTCTTTGATATGGACTTTGTGTTTATTGATTTTTTATTCGAAAAAATAGATTATAAAAACCTCTATAAATTTAACATTTAGTATTTGTAACATATTCCACCATGAATTATACTCTTATAATGTTGCATTCATGGGTTTGGTTACTGTGATTGCTAACAAAAGTGAACATAAATGGTTATTTTGAAGTCCTTAGGAGGGAGGTAAAGTGAACAATTTTGAATGGGGATTTCCATGCAAATATGCGGGGCAAAATTTAGAGTTGCACATGCTTCTGACTGTGACTCAATGTGGTATTGGAAACAACAGGTATTTATCTGGAGAGTCCGCTTGGTAAATTATAAAATTTTGCAATAGATAAATATTTGAGAATTTTGGTCTGGAATTACATTACCTGACCTATTAAAAAATCAATATAACATTCAAAAATAAATACACCAACATTATAATGGAACAAGTTAAAAGCGTACCCGCCAGACAAGTACCTGTTTGCAATACCACATCAACTCACACTGTATTAGTGACCAAATCCATTGATGCAAAACTTTAATAAGAGTATAAATCGGAGTGGATTATGTTAGAAATGCTAAATGTGAAATTTATAGAGGTTTTTTAAATCTGTTTTCGAACCCAAATTCAACAAACACAAAGTCCATATTCAAGAAATGAATATGGCAATGTGTATTGAAGAATGGTGAACAATGAAATAATATTCATTTATCAACCGTGCTTTATTAAATTACTTAGAACCAATTGTTTACAAACGATTGAGTAGGTTACCTGATATTGCTTGTTTTGGATGTGGACATTGGTGTCGTGTGAATATCTTAACCAAATAATTGAGTAATCCTCAATCGGGCGGTGCCCAGAATCTAGGTCACCAATCCAGAGATAGATAATATTCTGATGGGTCAGCACCTGCTGATAATATTCCCAGCTGGCTTGAGTGAACACTAATTTGACCCATCAAATTCAGTTCCCAAATACCATTACTAAGCAATGAAATCTACCATTTGTAGACAACTGCTTCCAAGCCAAAAATCCAAAGAACACTAAAGACATGCGTATATCTTTATTGTTCGTCAGTGTTCAGTACACATACCCATGAATTTCACATTTTTGTATTTCTAACATAATCTACCATGAATTATACTCTTAAAATGTTGCATCCGTGGGTTTGGTTGCTGTGATTACTAATAAAGTGAACATAAACCTTTATTTTGGACTCCCCATCAAATTTGGGGAAAATTGGAATAGCAAAGTCTTTGAGCGGGAGGTCAATTGTAACATTTTGAATGGGAATTTACATGTAAATCTCCCCAGCAAAAGTTGAGAATATGCACTAACCATGTTGACCAATAGACCCAACACTCCATGAAATCAAAGTATTTATCTGGCTGGTCGGCTCAGTTGTTTCTATTGGGAACATATTGGGTGCAGCTGGACACGAAATCAATGTTACCACGAAAGCAGACAAGCATGTGACAGTAAGTAGCCATTTTGAAATTATCTACCCTGCTATGACAAAATCAACCTCAAACCTACGATTATTTGCAGTGGAAAAAAACAAGGTGAAATATCATCTGATCAATAAAGTTACCACCTAGAATGAGATTTCTTCTCTTAATTTCTAAATCTGAGCGACATGTGTGTGTTCGATCATTTATCAGGTCAGGGCAGCAATTTATATGCAGCTATTATGGCTACATTTGATTATCGTAAAACACTATTTTACCAAGATTCAAGATTCTGTATTGTTGTTCTAATTACATGTGTAATACACGAACAAATCAAATATAATAAATAGCACTGTGGTGTAAACAAATCAAATAGTAAGTATAACAATTGAAATTTAATAAAGTCATCGTAAACGATTTGCCGTCGTCGCATGTATGTCTAGAGATGGTAAGGTAAGGTGGTGCTGCGGTGATCCGAATAATATATAGTATACCAATGGTTGCAAAGTCCATTCATGTGGGGTATAGCCTCGACAAGGAGTGAACTATACAACATGTTGGGCGTATCTTAAAAACCCACACACACTTGTTCATGTGCACAGTATCGGTTGTGTTTATAATTGAGCAGAAGTTATAAACGTTTATTTGCTCAGTAAGGTGGCGGGGTAGAAATTTCTTAAAGAGCTAACACAGGTGCATTCCATGATCAAATGGTATTCGTCCCCTATTGAACAGAGTGCAGTATGTGCAGACTCGATCTTCAACATGTTTATTAGACTTATACCAAGACCCATTGCATGCATTACCGCGAGCTTTTGTAACTAAGGGTGAGGTGTATTATGGTGTTTATAACTAAGGGCGATGTGTATTATGGTGTTACTAAGGGTGAGGTGTATTATGGTGTTACAACTTATGCAATCACTACCGATGACCTTTCGGTTGCACCAGCTTGCGGAATATCAGAAGCATAGCTAAGCGCATGCATCTGTTTAGATATTGGTTATCCTATGCGATATGGAACTCGGATCCATCCATATATGATCTATTCTTCTATACAGGTAAAGTTGTCAGGAACAAGTAACAATATTGGAATATATTGTTAATTATACATGAACCTGGCAAACAATATGTTGCTGCAATAGCTGTACATGGCTATTTCATCTATATTTGGGAATTGTCAGACCTGTTTATTGGTATCGCAATATTGAACTGCAATAGAGATGTTGCGTTTGTTTATTGTTCAACCAACACGAGCCACAAATATCACTGCACGTAGATGGACGAAAATAGTTCCAACCTTTATACTGAATTGATATCGGAGCAGTAGAACAACGTGTAATTATGATTTGGTGACAGTATATACTTTCGGGCATATTTGTTGACGCCTAATTCAAGAAGAGGTATCAAAATAAGTAACACACTGATCGATTTCCCGGGTTGTGGGTGGCGAATTGCCGGTAACATTAATGTGTGCCAGTACACTTCCGCCGCTAGTATGAAAAAAAAAAAAAAATACGTTAAACGCTCATAACGAAATATATGAAATCCGATCGATGAGTAACAAAGTACACACATATTCCGGAAAACTGGATCAAAGGACCAGCACCATTATATTGTCCAATTGAACGACGAACAATCTCCACTATGAGTTTTTTAGTTGAAATTTAATATGCATGCATGGTTTGTTCTTGACAAGCCTCCATCTAGTAGACATAGGGCAAATGTTTAAAAATGGACACTTACCGTCACCAGCTTGCCTGCTTTAGTGGTAACATTGATTTCGCGTCTAGTTGTACCCACTATGTTCCCAATAGAAACAACTGAACCGACCAATTAAGTACTTTGAGTTATAGAGTGTTGGGTCTATTAATCAACACAGGTAGTGCATATTCTCAACAGTTGCATTAATTACCACATTTAAGACACTCGGCGCTATTTCCGACTCTTATAACATGTGCTACACATGTTCATGGAAATAATAAATTAAATTGACCTCCCACTTAAATCACGAAAATAAAATTTGATTTATTCTGAATTTCAAATTTTCTACCAATAGAATTTACACAGCATTACTAGAGTACAATTATATGTTCTTTTATCAACAGGTAGGACTCTCTTCTTAGCTGTCGTCTTGGCCGCCACTTTGGTAAGTACTACATGAATAGCCTGAGCCTATTATAGTTACACGTCTGACTGTCCCAATGGGAATGGGGATACCCTCTTCCCCAGTGTTTTTTGTTTTAAGTAAGATGTTTCACATGTCAGTAAACATTAAGTTAAAATAATAAAATAAGATTCCCACTGCTGGTGAACAATTATCAAAAACAATATTCACCGCAAATTCGTAACACAATATCACTGAGAAAAATGATAATATTCATAAGTCAAGAAGGCCAGAACTCTGCGAAAACAAGTCTGACCGACATTAAAATCGCAGGTGCACAGGTTCCCATGGTGGCTGATGACCGTTTCGCAGAAAATTATTAAACGATTGAAAAACTGCGTACAAACTCGTATCAACGGTCGACAGACGGACTGACTAAGGGTCTATTCATATTGCACACGCGTTCGCGATTAATCGCCGCGTTTTTTTAAGGGTCGTGTTCACACAACGAAGATCTATTTGTGACAAATTACCTAATTCCTCAAACAACCACGTCATATTCGTGACCAATCATCTTCTGCAATCAACCTCGTCATCGAGATAGCCGTTACAGAGAATGACATGGTTCACTTGGGCCTCATATACTATCCGGGTACAGTAGTTCTCATAACTGATTGGCGACAAACTAATAAAATGATCTCTGATGATAAGCCGCCAATGACGATTAAATTGAAATCAATCGCTCGTGCGAACGGCGTCCTGACGACATAATTCGACCTGAAACGACGCGTGTGGTACTCTTAAGGTCGAATTCAGAGTCCTATCACCTATTCTATTTGAATGGTGGTTAGTCAATTCTAGTGATGCATTGTCATTTAACTGTTGCAACCGGTTATATAAATGAACACTCGATGATGGGCGCGGGGTAGGGGTTTGGTCTGAGAGAAAAAATAGTTCATACACGGGGTTGAAAATAAAAATCCCTCCCAACCATGGGTCCACAATCCTCCCTATTTTTATGCTGGTTCTATAGTAAATATTTATCCAGCTAATTATAAATTGTTACCTCAAACGTGTGGTACTAAACATATACTTGCGTATACTTGATACCTTAGTTCAATCTAACGGAGGAAAATTAAAGTGAATGTGTCAACATATATATATATGTGTGTGGTCACCCCAACCAAAATTACTTTATCGTCCACCCACACACCCTAGCCCTGTGCATAAATAGTTTTTTTTAAATCAGATCCCCACCCCTTTGTTGGGGAACTGTTAGCAATGCGAGGAAGGAATGCAATCGAAAGTACGTATAGCGTCCAGCTTTTCAATATTTCGAACAATCAAGTGTCCGGAAATGTCTGAACATAAATAGCTTCCGCGATCGCATCAGTCCCTGTACAACTTCTCCCGGTTACACTTGTTTAAATAGGGTACGGAGTGACATCTAGCGGATGCGGGAGGAATATATATGAGACAATATAATAGGCACTGGGTCCTGATTGGTCAATAGCCTTGTGTGCTTTTTGCATTAAACAAAATCACCACGCCTCTTCCCTATGATTTCCCATAGGTAAACTAGCACTGGAATTAACACTTTGTAGTGAAGTTTAAATTTGTTTGGTGTGGTCTAAAATATGACTGTATTTGTTAATTCTGTTCTGATCCTAGTTACGAAAACACAAGATTTAAAGGCGAATCCCCTGCTAGACAGACATGATTATTGTGCGTAAAACATTTCCCCAAATGTAAATTTTTCAGATTTATAGAATTTCACACAAAATTTATATTGCCAACAGAACACGCTAAAACGTTAGCACTGAGGTCTATGGAAAACAATTACAACAGTGTAACCTCCCAGTCGAATGATTGTATTCATAACTGATCGTCTTTCTAGACTTATCAATCTTGACCTGTCTAGTGTTCGTGGCGAAATCGAATTTCGGCGTAGTAGCTTAGTGCACCCTGTGGGTTTATATTGCCAGGGGCCTAAACTATATAATTCATTTGTTTTGTAATAGCAGGCTTCTCGGAGTCGCACAGAACGTGTAGAGTTCCATAGGCTGCTGTAATATAATAGCATGGACGATATCTTGTTGATGACAGAAGGCAAACAAAAATACTATAGGCAGGTGCATACCAAATGGAATTTGAACTTTTTTTGGGGTCAAACTTTTATCATGTTTTGATATACTAACATATTCTGACGAAAATACAATGGGGATGCCACCTCAGGTAGGTCACGTGATTCATATATCCAAGATGGCCGCCTTTGTGTTCATAAATCCGCTATATCCAGCTATTTATTCATCAAACAACCTCAAACTGCAATGCAATTTGGCCGAATGTGCGCATATTGAGTATTTACGTGGGTTGGAATACATATTTGACGTTTAGCTCTGTTATTTGATTCAAAATGGCCACAAAGATCCAAGATGGCCACATTTTTGTTTCAAAAATCCATTTTATCCAGCTATGTATTCGTCACTAGCTCAAATTTAGCCACATGTACACGATATGAGTATTTACATCGGTTTTGGAATACATATTTCATAATTAGCTATGTTATTTGATTTAAAATGGCTTCCAATGTCGCCGCCTACTTGTTCCAACTTACACTATATCCAGCTATTTATTCATCATAAAATTTGTGACAAAAGCTCAAACTGCTGATATTTCGCCACATGTGCGCACGAGTATAATAATATATGAAAAATATCATAGCTAGCTTGGGCTGATTTTTGTTACATTTCGATGTATTATAATTCTAAAGATCCGTAGTCTGATTTAACACCAGAATTGACAATTTCCAAACCAAATTTTCAGCTTGCCATGTAACGAACAATACTTGATATCAATATCATGATCATATGTTTATCATGCTCCATCTGTTCCCCACTATACGTTATCATGTGTAGAAGTAATTTAGCATCCTTGTTATGGGTATATGACGTCAGATAAGCCGTACGTATTACATGGTCATTCAATACTTTTACTAGTTCAGATCATGTACTTTTTAATGGCATTTACTCATTTCCAATCAATTTGTATACTTGCTGAGAATGCTCCTCTTTTCTCGAAAATATGACTAAATCTTGTGAGTAGTCTCCACATACCAGAGATTCCTTCAGGTGGCGTACCAGCTTAACAATTAAGTATTTTTCTGTGTTCCATCTAAACTGTCCATCTCCTGAGATTGCTCAGGCATATAAACCTCTCATGAAAATTGATCACTGATGTTATCAGTATTGCATGGTTGTGCCAATAAAGACGGCATGTCCGACTTGACACCATATGTGCGTTTTATACCAGATCCTATCCTATTAATAAGAGGTTTTGAATTTGTGTCAGTCTAGCAAGAGCTCAAATGATTGACCATGATTTCACCCAATATAAGTATATATTAAATAGCTCTCTCCATTACAAGTTTTTGTAACGGGGTGATATTGTTGGTGTCAAAGGATTTTCGTTTACAAGTGTGAGCTGAGAACTTGTTTGGAAATTTTGCAACTCTGATGTTAAATAGGACCACATATATATTTAATTGTAATGCATCGAAATGTAGCAAAAATCAACTCGGGCTAGCTATATTGCCAAGTTTATCAACAAAATCATGATTTTTTACATAAATGAACATAAAAGATATATAGTTTCCATATGACTTGCCCATACTATGACTAAACCTGACATAAAAATTTCAAAATTTTACGTATGAAAATGAGAACCGTAACACGAATCAAATTACAGAGCTAAAATATGCGACAAGTATTCCAAAACCCTCGTAAATACTCAATGTGCACCTTTGGTCAAATTTCATTGCAGTTTGAGCCGATCTTGGTAAATTAATAGCTGGAAATAGTGTATTTTGGAATTTTTGCTGGCATTTTGAAGCAATTAACGGAGCTAAATATGAAATAAGTATTCCAAACCCACGTAAATGCTCAATGTGTGCACATTCGGCGAAATCTCATTGCAATTTTAGTCTTGTGTGATGCATAAGTAGCTGGATATATAGTGTAATTTGGAACAAAAAAGACGCCATCTTGTATTTTGGTGGCCATTTTTAATCAATTATCATAGCTAAATATGAAATCTGTAAATATGTATTCCAAAACCCAATAATAAGTACTCAATTCGTGCACATTTGGCCAACATTTCATAGCAGTTTGCGGTTTTTTGACGAAAAAATAGCTGGCTATATTCAGCGGATTTTGGAACACAAAGGCAGCCATATTGGATTTTTGGACGCAATTTTGAATAAATTAACAGCTATTTATGAAATATGTATTCCAAAACCGACGTAAGTACTCAGTATGTGCACATGTGACCAAATTTTATAGCAGTTTGAGCTTTTGTAACAAATAGCTGGAAAAATGGATTTTGGAACAGATGCGGCCATCTTGGATTTGAGGCCATTTTGTATCAAAAACAGGGCGAAATATGTATTACAAACCGACGTAAATGCTCAATATCTGCACATTTCATTGCAGTTTGAGGTTTTATGACAAATAGCTGGTAATAGTGCATCTATGAACAAAGTCGGCCATCTTGGATTTTGGCGGCCATTTTGAATCGCTTCACCTTTTATTTTCTTCAGAACTGCGTAAAGTCTGACCCCAAAAAAAGTTTAATTTAATTTGGTCTCGTCTGTCTACTAAGAGTACCGTTCATTATACACGCATGTCTACTAAGAGTACCGTGCATTATACACGCACATCTAAAACATTCGTAAATTTGTCGAGGGAAATTACTTTATTGATATATGCGAATGATGCCTATTTGTGTGAGTTGGTGAGTGATATAGTTCAACGTGGCAGACAGCCTCTCGTCCAGAGTCCCGGGGACATCCATGGCACCTCGATTTTAACTGCACCTAATTATACGTACATGTAATTACCATTTATACCCAACGAAGTGGCTGAATTTAGTTTAACATATATATGCCATTTAGTTTTAAACTAACACTCACTGCCACATTGGTATGTTAATGATCACATAATACCCAGATATAGCGTTAAAGTACCATGGTAACATGAAACGATACATGTTCAGGCCACATTTTCTCCACCTTTCTCCACCAAATGCAAAGATTTTCTGGTCAAGTGAATCTTGGTATATAGATGGTTAGCCCAACCTATCGTAGAAGTCATTGCATTTCACCGATATTGAGTTTCAATCTACAATAAAAGTAATATAATGACTGAAAAAATGCGAGTATATCTTTATTGTTCATTATTCTTCAGTTTTCAGTACACATACCCATATTGCGGATGTATTCGCAATGTCTCATGGTTGCACTATGTAACTTTATGATCACATTAATAGCTTTCGCTATTCCGGTGTACACAATGGCTTGGCCACTCTACAAGATTTAACTCCCGGAACACAATGCATAATGTAACAGCTAACATTGCTCGTAAGTTTTGCTCAGTTGAATATAGACTAAATGTCGTACAGTGCGAATTATCTGATGTGTATGTAGTCTGGTGTGTATGTAGTCTGATCTGGTGTGTATGTAGTCTCATTAGTAGATGGTCTGGTGTGTATGTAGTCTGATTAGTATATTTTTGGTCCGCATTTAGAGGCTTGCTGGTGTGCTGAATCACAGGTCCCCAGAACAAAAATTGACCCCACCCCAATAATACTTATAGGATTAAGTATTATTGGGGGTCGGTGGGGTCAATTTTTGTTCTGGGGACCTGTGTGCTGAATGAGAAACATGCCGCGATAATATTTTTTTGCCCTAGCTGTTGTAATAATTTGAATGATTTGTTGTTTTAACGGAATTTTGATGTGGTGTATTCATGAAACCAATATGTTTATATAATAATTTATATATATGCGTAATATGATCTTGAGGGCTTTACCATTTCTGACTGTGCATGGTTTTCTTGTCACTCGGCGGTTTTCACTGACCAGACAGGGCATCCTCGCTTGATCGCACATCGTGAACAATTTTACTATATACTTTACTCACGGCCTGAAGGTTGGATAATTATATAAAATACGATTCTCAAAGGATACACATAATTTACACATGTGCACACGGCATTTAAGTGTCTAACTCCCACACGGTGCCATCACTTATAATGTCATTGGGGGGGATGTATGTGAACCCGCATCGCAAATGCCGTTAAATTGTTTCTGCGAACTGTCCTTGTTTTTGTATATTCCGAATGTCCCCCCCCCCCCCCATCTCCGAAGCCACCTAACATCTCATCACGGAGTTGCAAGTCTTGGGGGTGGATATAATGAAGTAGCATTTGGCTAGACTGACTCATAAAATTAAATGGATTTCAAAGAATAACAAATTATGGAATAAATCACCGGGACGTGGACATTATTTTTTTTCTAAACGCGATTTCTCATATTCACCCAAAGTAAAACAATAATTTCCAGCAACCTCCTGCATCATGACCTAAGCAGCTTTTGTATACAAATTATGTTTTTTTTAAACTAGATTCCATAACAACCTCCAAAATTATTAAATAAAACACATAGGTCCATGTACAGTAAATACTGTTAAAATATGTCGGGGGGGGGGGGGACACGGCCAGATTATAGGTCAGTGTAGTTTGCGACGGACTGTTCGTCCCTCCAGATTATGACGATTACATTGTGTGTTCTTACTCTTCAAGGTCATACAGATCATATACGCTCACTCAATATAACGATGCATATTAAATCCACATGGCGGTTTGCCCCCCCCCCCCCCAATATCGTAATATCCGGTATCGGTATTGTTCCCGGAAAGACGCACTGAAGTCATAAAAATAAATCCTCGGACACTGTTTGGTTCCCATCAATATGGTGAGGAAAGAGCGATCAGTGATAGTCTATTTCTGATATGTTAGAATAAATAGCGTATATTTTGAACAGTACGAAAAATTGAAAACTGCTAGAAAATGGCGGTCACCATGGAAAGTATTTCAGAGCATTGATTATGAATACGATATGTCAATTTTTCATGTATTTAAATAGCTTATACCTCAAAATTGCTTATGAGAAATTTGGAAGCTCATTGTGTTAAACGAAGCTATTTATTGGTCGGTATTATGACCGGATCATAAAACAATACAATACGTACGTTAATCAGCCGAATTAATATGTATTTATGTGTAAGCAAACTAAATTCCTCTGGTGATCCTACTTTATATATATAGTCAAATTATATTTAACTTGCAATGCTCTCGGCAGTTATTACTTAAGTATTCCACCCTTACAGTAATGCCCTAAATAATCGACGCCTTAACCACAGCAGAATCATGGTTAATTTTTCAGGATTTGGTCGCAAATATGGCTCGTTGGCTTTCAACGGAAAGCTCTCACTGAGAGCTTTCCGATGAATGACAAGCCATATTTCAAACTAGATCCTGAACAAACCCGTGATTCTGATGTGGTTAAGGGGTCGATTATTTAGGGCCTTGCTGTAGTTCCCAAACATTAAACAACTAGTTGGTTTAATACGGTTCTTTTCCGGAAAATAATTTGGTTGCACTAATGACCCCACTGTTGGGGTCTTCCTGGTCACATGTACACTTTCTGGAAAGAGATTTAACCAAACTTTTAAACTAAATTTGCACAGCCTAGAAAAAAATAACAATGATCGGCTCCCATAGATGGTCCTATGTGTTTCGCCCACACGCAGTAGATAATAGCAACTATTTTGTTATAATATCTTAAGATAAGTATCGCGATGATTGAGCAATCATAGTAATTTCAAAACAATCCTGTCTACATTCCCTTGTAGGCTAAACATTTACTTAATTGTTACTAGTTTGTCTCTGTAGATAATCTTTTACATTATATCAATTTCTGAAGTTCCACTAAATAAATAGCTGTCCTTGTATTTTGCAGGTCCAAGGATTCAGACAGAACTATATCATGAATGGTACGTATATATCGTGGATGGTACATATGTATAGCACTGTATCCTGAATGGTACGCATTTATAGCTTATATCATTAATGGCACGCATTTATAGCTTATATCATTAGTGGCACGCATTTATAGCCTAGATCATGAATGGCACGCATTTATAGCCTAGATCATGAATGGTACGTATATATATCATGAATTATACGTATTTATAGCCGATACCATGGCTGGCGCTGTGTATAGCGGATGTATAGCCTATAGCATGGATGACTGGTATTTATAGTCAATATCATGAATGGTACGCATGTATATGTATAGCCGATATCATGGCTGGTGTGTAGCCGATATCGTGGCTGGTGTATAGCTGATGTATAGCCTATATCATGGATGACTGGTATTTATTGTCTATATCATGAATGGTACGCATGTATATGTATAACCGATATCATGGCTGGTGTGTAGCCGATATCGTGGCTGGCGCTGGTGTATAGCGGATGTATAGCCGATATCATGGCTGGTGTGTAGCCGATATCGTGGCTGGTGTATAGCGGATGTATAGCCTATATCATGGCTGGTGTATAGCGGATGTATAGCCTATATCATCGATGACTATGGTATTTATAGCCTTCATAACCACATAACAGTTATTGCGCATTTGCAATATCTCAAATTAAAAAAATTATTTTGCACACCAATCAATTATGATTGTCCATGATTGTATTCTTACACATTAATTAGCTTCTTTCATAATTCAACCATCGGAGGTTGTTGTTATTTTTCAATCTAATTTAATTAGGTTACGGAGACAAACATGGACATGAAAATACCAGTTTAATCGAACCTGATAACAAATACAATGTTTTATGAATATATCCAATGACGGCCTGCATGTGGGTGCTCAGTGAGAAATGTATTGTAAATTACTGTTGGATCGTTGGCGGTCATTATGGTACAAATCAATGCGAAAAGACAAACGGCTAATTAAGGTAAATGTTCTGGCATTATTCCAAGACAAAATGGCACATGTATGCAAGCACGGGCTCTGCGCTTATTGTTTAATATGTGCATGCCCCCTTCAGTGAGAGTGAACACAAATATATAACAAGGGATTCTTCCAAGCTCGCGTTCTTTATCGCACAAGAATATCAGTAATTATTCAAATATTTGAATCCAATATTCAATCTAATCGACAAGCAGCCACATTCGCGATTAGTCACATCTGGAATGCTTCATTTGGACCTCACAATTTTCTATAAACATGAAAATCAGCCCACTCTTGATGAATTGGTTTCAGTTTGTCAGTGCAGCAACATCGGCTATCGCATCACGCCGCCATTACTCATACAAGTAAATATTGCTACGAACATGACATCATAATGTTACTTTCTCCATATTAACACATGTACTCCACATTTCAGTCGCTCCTTCATGTGGTAGTACAACGAGTGATCCTACGACGATCACCATTAGGACGGATATGGACATCAGTGCGTCGGCTCTATGTAAAAGTGGCACCAACGAAGCCTTCACCGCAACTGAGAATGACGTCGTGCACACCGCAACGGTCTCCACCACGGCAAGTGGATGTCAGTTCTATGTAAGTGTTGAATTTATTTATACAAATCACACATGGCGTCCAGACTCCAGAACAGAAGTATAACTGCACGCGGTTAAAATTTTCAGTTTTATGAAATAATATTTTGTTGTTGAAAAAATTGCTGCTAAAAACAGATTAAAATACAGCAGACTAGTCTGTCAGAATACGGTTACTCTGTAATTTAAAAATCAATCTTTGAAAGCAATTATATTTATTATTCCCTAATTTCACGCTGATGTCGTTTCAGCGAGACGTTCAGACATTTCTTGTACCCAATATTTCTAAAACGTGCTTTGGACTTTGACAATAAGCTTTATTTCTGACAATAAGTTCGAAAAAGCAGGCACTGATAATTTTCCAAATAGTACGGTAGTTAGACAGCTAGGCCGCGAAAAAACATTGGCAACGAAGCATGTTTTTCTCTCATCATAGTTCTAAAAACAAATATGAAAACATCGGCTTCAATCCACTTTGGGGGAAAATTCACAATTCCATAATTATTGAGTGGACGATGGCCGTCAGGATCGGAACAATGTTATAATGGTTAACAGTAATTGAGTCTGGAAATAGCGAATAGTTAAGATGGGTTTCTGGTCCCATCATCTGGGGCACTTTTGATGCATTCAATGAGACACCCCAACCGCTTTCATGTAAACTTCTAGCCACGTCCTTGTCCGTGTACTATTATATCACTTGAAACATATCGGACCACAAGGTCTGAGCTTTCCAGATAGTAAGTCAAATCAATGGGCACCAAACAATTATATCGATATGTATTAATTTCCCACGTTCAAATTGCTGTTCAATTGAGGTACTCGCAGTCCAATTCCCCCCACCCTGGTCAAATAATACAACCAGCATTACAAATGTTTCACAATATATGTTTATATATGTTTGATATATAATGGCTTTTCCTTTATGTTCAGATTATCGGAACACCTCGAAAAGGGTAAATACATACAACTTTACTTTTTGTTAACAGCAAGCATTTCAGCAGGACCCAACCGCATCATAGCACAATAGCACCGCCACTTCTGACGACTTCTTCAAATTTAATGTCATGATTCTGATACACGCACAATGAACTGCACCTGAACTCACACGTGATGCACATTGTCTACCAACGCGCAGATTGTGTTAACTTTAAAACCCAACATAATTAATTATTCAGTTAGCAATTGTACAGTCCTTCAAAATTTGTTTCCTCAATATCTTATATTCCGTCCGACTGACAATTCATAAAACATCCACAAGATTCGAAAACATATTGGCACTTTCATGACCTAACTTCCAGATTTTTCGGCGAAAACCCTTTGCCAGTGCATTTTATTAAAAAAATGCCTAGTCGACCACACGTCGCCTCGCATATATAAGCACGCAATGTCCTAACAAGTGTTGTATTATATTTAGTATTTTTTTTTAAATGCAAGAATATATGGAAACAAATATTGTTGAATATAAGAAATAATGATAAAAAAACTGTAAACTGTTAGACCAATGCATTATCCTATATATGCGACGACCTATGGTGGTAGAATCGCATATTTAATAAAATGTATTTGTGCACGGTCTCTAATGTTGCGACAACGCAAAATCGTCTTGGAACATAATAATACATGCACAAATATGTTTTGTTTGTTGGCAATCTCGAAATGTTTATCGCTATAAATACATTATAATATTAAATTTAATCAACGCGTTAAGAATATCCGAAATATCCTGATTTGATAACTATTTGGTCAACTGATTATCACTCGGCTTGTGAATAGTAAGGCATTGTGTTTCAACCTTTGCTGTTTCTCTTTATCCAAACAGAAAAAGCAAGACGCGGAGTTGTACACAATCAACATCGAAATATCATACGGCGAGCCCGGTGCGTATGTACATACACAACAAGAGAGCTACTTAATCACGTGTACATACGACGAGAATGGCGTAAACATCGCTGAATCTGCATCAAAGACCATTTGAGAATCGTAAGTAATCATCGCTGAATCTGCATCAAAGACCATTGGAGAATCGTAAGTAATCGTCGCTGAATCTATCAACAAGAGTAGTATGTATCATTCGACTGTTATCGCGTGTTTATTATTTCCCGACCAAGCACCATTCGCATACAGATTGTTTAGGCACCTCATACTTTTGACTGAAGTTACATTCATTGTTGAATTGTGATCTGGTACCGGAAGATAAAATTGATCCATGTCGATATTTGATATTTCATAGTTTAGGTTTTTTCATCTGCGTTGAAAATATGAGTATATTCCATTGTACGTGTATAGATTATTGACTTCGTGCTAACTGACATAAATGAATAGTTCATATGTTTATGACTAAGTTGTTGACAGCGCTATATAATATATGAGCAAGCCTGAGTTTAGTGTGCCTATTTTCAGAATAAGGACCACAGGGTAAATGTGGCGATGCAAGACCGCTATGAGGGATAGCGTCACTAAATTCACACTTTGGGGACCTCATTCTGCACTCGGTATTGAATGAGTAGTATCAATGGGGCGTAGTTAGATAACTGACCCAGATCACAGCTGTGCCGGCGACGAGCTCCGTAATATCACTCCAATTCGGTTTCATCCCACATCCCATCCTGTGCAAAAAATATTCAATTGAAAATGCTCGGGTTAACCCGACGGTTTGGGCAATTTATTTTAATTAACTAAACCTTTTGTTGACTACCGGTGAATAACCTCATCAAAGACCATTGTAGAATCCGAACTCTCGCTCTGTTATATATCGCGCATGCAGAAAACATATTTATTTCTTTCCCAAGTTACGCATAAAATGCTTACAAGTACGATCAGTCGCGAATATCAATGCAATGCTTTCAACTTCTATGGACGTCTGCATGAGACAAGATCTTTTCGGAACGTGCATGGAATCTCATCAAAGATGCAACAAATTATGTTATCAACGTTCTGTCATCCGATAGGTCAAACCATGATACACTGGACCTGTGCCCATGTTTTGTCATCCCGATAGGTCAAGCCATGATACACTGGACCTCTGCCCATGTGTTGACGATTCAGCATGAATCACGCTAGAGACATATGCGTCTAATACAATAATGGTTCCACGTTCCCCATATCTAAAGATTATCGCGCACTTGCTGTAGAAACAATACATCAAAGATTCAATTTCTAACTGACATAAGGTGCTATGATTGGTACTAAAATTACAATATTAATGAAGTGTGTTGTACTCACGGCGACCAGATGTTAGTGTTGATAATGGTTGAATGGTTGAGGAATTTATTCACTGAACAAAATCGTCGCTATTAAATTATCAAAGAAATGCTGCATGTCAACAGATAGTTGACGATTAAAAGGTACAAAACTGTTATCATGCCAATATGATGGTTAGGTTTGTGCATCTGAGATGACAAGCTACAGCTTCTCAATCTATGTACATGTATGGCCTTTTACTCTTCTTCAAACTGAGATAAATTAGTTATCTGTATGATAAGTTGGCTCATGTGCTATTTCGTTAAAATGAGGCATGCGTGAGTCTAATAAAGATGATATCAAACAATATGAAATGGTCTTATCGATGATGGGTAAATTATAAGTGATATTATGGCATGCAACGTTACATTAAAACTGAATACGCTACTGGGTTTGGGTGCATCGGGTGGATATTAGCTTGGTACAGTTTTTTTATATAGATTGAATGTAGCGGAGATTTTCAACTAACAGAAATAGCAAAACGTAAATTGTACATTTTAGCTACGTGCAAGCGATGGAGATACAACACAACATGGGATCCGCGTCTGGAGCCACATTCACTCTACAAACCATCGACGTCTTGGGTAACCCGATAACCGCCTCAACTATCGCTATTGGAAGGAAGGTCCAACTAGAAGGAATACTATCAGGTATGTACATAGTCCACTAATCAGCGTAGCTCATAAAGCCTCAATGTTCCAAACAGTTCATCAACTTAAAGGCATGTTATGTACTTGTTTGGGTGCGTGAAACTGATAAGTTAGTATTAAGGCGCTGTGACACCTGGAGGAATGTAACATTATACTAACGTCGTCGAAAATTTGAAGCAAATCGATCGTACCACTCCAAAAAAACAGTCGGAACTATGCTCACTTGTAAATATTTACTACTCTATTCGGGACGCATATATTGGCGTTAAACTAGCCAAAACGATTTCGCCATGGAGAGTCACTGCATTTAATTAATATATAAAAATGACGTGTCAATTTGGATATACTGTTTGTAAAAACTGCTACTTTGAACAAGGTTATTCTCAATTTGCATTTGATCACCATAACTGAGTGTTTCACATCACTTTAAATTTAAACTCTGAGCTATTGATTTGTTGTGCAACGACCGTCAATTATGTTCGTTAACAAGGTCGCCAGAACCCCAGTAAAGTACGCGATATACAGTGATCAATTAAGGACTATATATATGCAACTAAATATGTAATGACATACTTGTCAAGAGTGTTATTTGCTTTTAAATAAACAATAGTATGGAATGTAGATCTCCCAAAATTTGCGCGGCTAAAAGTTAAAATTGGTTCTAAAATAAATCATAGATGTATTAGTCGGATCAACGTGTTTGTGCAAGTAAAAACTTATTTGTTATTAGTTTCTTTAATATTTTTCATTAGTTTAAACTCTATCTACTGCACTTGTTTCGGATGGACTTTTTCAATCATCAAGATCAATAATCCTTATGAATTTGAGCCACACGTGGTATGTCACGCGACTAGAGCCGCCAGTGGTATGCCAGTTCATGCGACTAGATTATCAAAGATGAATGTTGCGCCGTAGTCATTGTAACATGAATAACATTTTTATGGGGACAATTCAACTTCCTTCAAATGTATCTCCCATGTTATTGTCGTTTAAAGCGAACACGGTTTATCAAATGACAGGAAAACGTTTCCAATTGACGAAACTGAATGGTTCTTGCTATGATTGCTTTTTTTTAATCTCGTGGAATTGTACATGATTATAACTTGTGCACTCTGAATAATTTTTCAAACACTCTTCATATTTGTCAATTTAATCTGCTTTGTTGAAAATACGAATTTCAAGCAACTTGAATTGTAATTCGATACATGACTATTCGTTACAGGAGGAACTGGGAGCGAGCCCGGTGTAAGAGCTGTTAGTTGCCTGGCGACCAGCGCAACTTCCTCATACGCTGTTCTCCGAGGAGGGTACGTGCACGCCTCGTTATACATTCATAGCTCACTGCATTAAATTTTGCGCTCGGCGAGTGTTCGTTCATGTAAAATGTTCTTTTCACAAATAAGTCAAGAATATAAGTTATTTTTTATAATAAGAGATTGAACAAACGTTGATTCAGATGGAATTATCAATGCATAACGTCACGCCATGTCTTAAAATGTACCAGGTAGGCATTTCCTTTGCCATAATGAAAAAATAATTTGAAAAACAAATTAGAACCGCTTCGGGTTGGATAATATATTGGTGATGTCAGTTCCCAACCCTGTACCAGTTCCTAAGAGTTTCAAATTTTACAGAAAACTGCAAAAACTCTCCACTGTTATTCTATGCAGTTTTTGTACTTAACAGTAAAATGTGATTTGAAAACGAGTTTTGATTTCGTTGTTGGAAGGGATGCAGATAAGAGCGCACCATTAATGAAACAAATATTTTTTACTTCCACAGATGTGGCGATGGTGTCGTATTTGCAAAGACTGAGGGATTCACGACCATCGGCAAAAAAGTATACAGTCCATATTTCGGTACCTTCAAACTCAGTGACGGAAACCTGCTGCAATTCACCTGCAACTTCACAGTATGCACCAGCAATTGCGATGGGGTAAGCATCTATACGGATTACCACCGGGATAAACTTGTATACTAATTAACACTGGGAAAAGATGGTTAATGTTAACGATTTGTTAAGCATTTAGACTCAATACACCGGGGTAAGGTGGTTAATGTTCGCGATCGGTTAAGCATATGGAGTGAATAAACCGGGGTAAGATGATCGATGGTTGCGATCGGTTAAGTATATGGACTGAATACACCGGGGTAAGGTGGATAATGTTTCCGAACGGTTAAGCATATATACTGAATACACCGGGGTAAGATGGTTGGTCGCGATCGGTCAAGTATATGTACTGAATACACCGGGGTAAGTTTGTAAACTGATCGCTGGATAGCATAGGTTACATTACACTGTGATAAGGTTGGTTTTTTAGGTTGGTTTTTTATTGCGATGGGGTAAGCATATGTACTGCATAACACTGGGATAAGATTGGTTTCAATTGCGGTGTGATAACCACGTGTACTGCATAATACTGGGATAATGTGTATTAAATAACAATGGCATGAGATGATTTATAATGAAATCCAGTGGGAATCTATTCTCGCAATGAATTACGAATGTTGTTTATTTAATTACCATATGAACGAATTCTTAACGATGGGGTAGGAATGGATGTGTATAGTGAATTCCCGTTCGGTTAGAAAGTTTATAATATAGCCAGACGAGTCGTTGAGTAACCTTTATCCTGCAGCTTTCCACCACTGTATAAGATGGTCTATAATCGGGATAATGGAGTAATTTGAAACTGCTTCAGCCGAAATAAATAACTCTAAACCAATTGTGGAGCAAGTATATTAATTTCTCAAATCATCTTTCGCAACACCGGTCATTGGAATATATAATTAAGGCATGATGCTCTTTGAAAATTAAAGTAGAATGAACTTCTGATATAAATGATGAACCGAAATGTTTCGTTCATAAATGAAAAACCAATGACTCAATTAACCTTTTCATTATAGAGTTCCTGCACAAATGTCAGACGAAAGAGAAGTGGCAAGAACAAGCAATATGACGGTGGGTTGCAAAACAATAATCTTGACACATCTCTTAGAAAGTGCTCCTTCTCATATGTCTGTGGCTCCTTCTCGTCTGGCTGTGTGTCCTTCTCATCTGTATGTGGGTCCTTCTCATCTGTCTGTGGGTCCTTCTCATCTGTCTGTGGGTCCTTATCATGTCTGTGGGTCCTTATCATGTCTGTGGGTCCTTATCATGTCTGTGGGTCCTTCTCATCTGTATGTGGGTCCTTCTCATCTGTCTGTGGGTCCTTCTCATCTGTCTGTAGATCCTGCTGAATGTTTGATACCGGTGGGCCATGCTATATTAAATGATGCTATACTCCTGAACTGCTTTGGTGGAGGCTGGTATGGTAAACCGATCAAATTGCGAACAAGTAGTCATTTCTTTTCTAAATGCTGTCCTTTTCACTGTTGACATACGCACGATTTGAGACACCATTGTGTATATTTTGCAAAATTGAATATTGGCCGAGCTGGTGGTACCAAAACGACGTAAACAACCTCTAGTATTAGCCTATTTGTAACAAAACTGTAATACAAAATATTTCTCTTTTTGAATAAGATACATGCTGGCTTTTCTATATGTTCATTATCCGAACACCGCGAAAATTACAATTGTAGAAACCATTGTCTACATATTTCTAACTGTTTGCCCCCCTGTATACCCGCATAGAAATTCATCAGAACCCCCATCATAGCACAGTAGCAACGCCATTTGACCAGGGTACGAGCTCCCGGCACCACACAATGACAAGATATGTGAATACTATAAATTTGGTCAGTGATAGTTTTCTTAAATGGTATGACAAAGGGACTGGCTTTGGTATAGATATAAATGACGAGCGTGTAAATGGACATGTTTTTAATTTATTTTTGAGTGTGACTATTACCGAAACGAATTCTTTTAAAGAAACAGTGTATTTGCTTACAAAACTAATCCTCTTATTACTAGTGTGCTCTTCTGTCGTGTATAATAATTAACTAGCGATAGTCTCCCAACACGTTATTTATACTTAAATTTATGTATACATTCATTATGCTGTGTGGTTCGCATTATGTCACGGTACCCGACAGGGAGGTACTGTCTCGCCGTTCCTTTATAATATATTCGTTCACTATTAACTTCAGCAACATAGTGTGCCTGCTTGACACATGCCGACGATATGATGCTAATCTCGCTCACTTCAATCATTAATTGATATGTTGTCGTTATAGTACAACATTGGAGATATAGATTCAATCCCAGGAAAACATGTGTTCAATGAGAAGTTGCACGCAGCTCGCAACGCGACCAGAACTTGGTGGAAACTTGGTAACGATTCGATTTCCGAAAGATAGTTACCTATCTTGGTATACCATTGAGTTCCCAAAATTTCAGTAATCCTTGTTGACATCATAATAGAAAATCTCCGATCCAAAGATACTCTGTAATACTGGCCTCTACGCTGCAGGATATCGCCTATTAGTTCAGTCAAAATTTATGAACCCATTGTCCTTCTCCGTGGTTTGCACCGTGCGGAATTACTGTTCAATGTTATCTCATACAATGTTTTTCACCTTGAGTGTGTTCATAGAATGTGCATCATAAATATGCAATGACTTCCAACCAGGACCAAAACTAATATGGCACTTTCTCTAGTTGGAATCCCACCTATTATGGCGTGCATAGAACATTGTCAATGTTTCGGTCGTTATGCTGTCTCAACCTTTCAAAAAGCAGTCCGGTAAATTTTCGTGATGGGTTTGTTAGATGCTACTTTCGGTGGCTCGAAAGCAACTTCATTTTCTTCAGAATTCAAATTCTTACTGATCGACAGCTCTCAGTACACCGAAACCTTTATTTACACTTCTCATTATCAAGAGAAACTAGCATAAAAGCAAGCCTGCCAACAAACCTCCATCTTTCATTACAACAATGAGTGGACTTCTCGTGTTATTTCAAATTCTGAGCTAAGCAGATTCATGCGGGTCCACGATATATATTCCATGTCAGACCTCTGGAAAACTTGTGCGAAATTTCCTGCTGAGAAAAGATCATTTATCTTAGTAGCTCAGATTATCTGTTCTCTGTCCAATTTGTCTAAAGGTGTGTTCACTCTAGAACAAGATGCCACGAGTTGATAGTCCACATTATTATCGAGTGCCTAGAGCTGGCCACGGTACGGAATATTATATGGTACACATGTATTTATTATTTCGGTATCGATTGATGTGTGCACATTGATAATCTTCAACCTGACAAACGGCTGCTTTCGTTTCGAGGGAAAAAGCCAGATTTCCTTCCACTCGACATGCATGCTCATCAATGGATTAGATTATTTTGCAAAATCAACAAATTCCTGGTGGAATATTATTTTTCACGGTCGTCCCTGGATATTATCACCTATACCTAATAAATTTCAACTGTACAGTATCTTTGAAAATGCCCAATATGAATTCTCAATAAATTAAAACCAGACAGCCCTGTTGTATATATGGTTCAAACTTGCGCCACAGTCTGTGGTCTCGCGCTGTGGATCCACTGATGGACTCTCGGCCTGTGTTGGCGTCTGTCCCAGAGGACAGTTATTCGCTTTGTCGCCGGGGTAACTGTTCGCACAGCCAGATACAATGAGCGAGTCCACAGCTTGGACCCACAGACTCTGATATGTAGTGTATGGTATACGTGTAAACCAACACATGACAATATATAAGTGGCCTTTTAAGTAAGGTACTTGTTGTGTACGTCTAGGCTGGGGACACGAGGCCATCTCGGTGGTCGTATGACCATAGTGTAAATGTTACTTTCTTCTTTTCTACTGAACTGTTATTGTTTCTACATGTTTGTTACTTGTAACTCTTCATATGACTGAGGATAGAAATAAATATATTGTTCATTCAATGTATTGTAATACGGACATTATAATAGTTTAGGAAACTGAGCTGCATAATTAACTAATGTTCTATTTCATAACTATTTCTGACGATCTTCCAGTTGATTATTCTGCATTGATCCTACGCATGGTAAAGACAACTTGTATATATAATAAAGTTTCTCCATTCCGATCTTAATTTTCAGGCGGCGAGTCAATTCAGATCGTATCGCAACCTCTAGAAATTGAGGAGAAATCGTGTTTCGATGTCAACGAGAAAAAACTGCCCAACGGACTCATAGTGATCGCGCCACCGAAGACCGAGAAGATTGAAAAAAGCAGCCTATTCATGATGGTGCTAATAGGAATCATGATATTCCTGTTGGTCGTTGGAGGTTTGAGTTTCATGTACGCTTGTATCAAGCGGCAAAACAACATACCTTCGGAAGAGAAACCAAATGCTGGCAAATACAACCTTAAAGCTTAAGTTGTATATATTTTGCGGCAAATTAAAATCATTTGTCGTAAATTTGCTTTCAATTACTATATAGTGGGTCCTTGCTTCTGATCGTGGAACCTACGTCAACAATCTCTCTACCAGAGCTAGACTATAGAAGTATGATCATTTATGTAGTTCTACATGCCACTGCTACTGACATTTGCCTGCAATTGCATGTGTGATTATTACGTGATCAATTTCATGATTATTAAAAAGCAAATTTCGGGCAAATTTCGGTAACATTGTTACAGGTGCATTACGAAGAGTTTGCACATTATGGCTTTCTTTTCCATGTTCTGTACCTGTATTTGAATTGCGGCAACGGAATGCGTGCACAAGTGTTCGCTTCCGACTGAATGACTAAAAATTCCAACGAAACTCATTTTTATTTAGAAAATAAAAACATTTCCATGATTGCAAGTTAAAGTCGGACTACACTAAATCCGGCCATTTTTTTGGAACCATGTTGTACTCAACATAATATAGGCAACGAACAATGCATTTGAGCCATGCACTGGTGCAAAAATCCATGGTGTGTGCTATATGAACTATGCAAATAACATGGTAATTATAACGAAAATGAGTGACTTAGTCACAAACACATTATCATTATTACAATGTCATTTCCATTGCAAACTTAAGCGTGTAGTTTACACTAATCCATAGCATAACTCATTGGCATAAAATAAGTAATTATGCTCACATTTGTTCAGTCTTTAACATAAAATAAGATCATTTCTCTGCCGAGGGGGTTAATTCCATGGCTAGATATGCGCTGGTGCATTTCCACAACATGACCAAACGGCAGATCAAAGAATCTATGGGAATACCACGAATACACAAACTCACTGAAATGGGTAGTGTGCATTTTAGGTTGATAAATGAGAGTTCAACTGTAAAGGCCGAAAAGTTTGTGTTCATATGCTTAATATAGCACAGGTTGGCGACTTGCAACTGATGAAGATCCTTTTGTTTGTATCTATCTTTTGACTTTTCAAAACTTTACCTCTTTGGCCCTCTAAAATTTTAAAGTTTTACCTTTTTCCTTAAATTACAAATTCTTAGGTATCTTTTATTTTAATTACCCTCTTTCGACCTGTACGTTCTTAATTACTTTTCAAAAGAATTTCAGCCGCTCCGTGACTTTGCTCTCCGTCTCAAAAGTGTTGCCAAGAACAAGAGGAACACAGTATCTGCATGTGATTGGGACCCCGACCCTAATATATCCCCTTTCTTTCATATACTTTGCAGACACTCTCCTCTTGTTCTTGACATCCATTACATTTTTGCTCCGCCAATATTATGTAGGTAAAATGACGAATATGTTTGAGGCGTTTTTCTTTCTTACTAAAACCTATGTTGACTAACAAATAGGCCATTTATGGTCTACCTGCCAGTGCTTCACTTTGACTTGTTTTCTGTCATTCTGGTGTGCTAGGTTTGGTGTTGCGTACCCTGGAACTCGTGTTACCTGGTCTGACACCCACTTAACTGATTGGTTGCAAATAAAAACAATGAAATGGGTAGTGTGCATTTTAGGTTGATAAATGGGAGTTCAACTGCCGATTTTTAATTGTGAATTTACACAGCCCATGTAGTAGTTTATCCCATCGGGCATACTTATTATAAATCCATTTAAAATCACGAGGGATAATATGTGACCCGCCATATCAAATCCAGTAGTCTGTCGGGATTTTGTTTACCGTCTGCCATTTTCTTATATATGAGAGTCGACCGTAGGTCTTCTCGCATATATAAGAGAATGCATTGGCCTAACAATTTTACAATTTTAATAATTTGTTCTTGTATTCTTTAACAATTTTATAATTTCACACATAGAGCCCCAGACAAACATGAGCAGACGACACACTTCTATATGCTTCTATTCATGTGTGTGTGGGGCTCCCTGTAGGATAATGGATGTTTTTTTAATTTTATGTCCTAAAAATTGTAAGAAACATTTATTTAAAAAAAATGTAAAAATATGGTAAGGCCAATGCATTCTCTTATATATGCGAGGCGACCTACGGTCGACTCGCATATATAAGAATGCATTGGTACAGGGTAAAAAAATCCCGACTTGCGACTGGATTTGATATGGCGGGTCACATATATCGGCAACAATTACATGTTGAACTACATAAATTATTAACTTCTAAGTGTCTTTAGCTTAGGTAAGGATTCTGTTTATGCTAAATATCTCTTTTATATGCAAGTTTCCATATGCTGGCACATGTGGGTTTTCTACAAAACAATGGTTGCAAAAGATTAGTACAAACTTCAGAGTGTGCAAACGTATATTCAACCTTGTAACCGCTTTTGAATCTTACTCATTCAAACACTTTTGCGTAGCAATGAAATGTTGTATTTGCAAATTTGGAAGCTGCCTCTTCAATTGAAGCAAATCTTTTAAACAATGACCTTTTCATTTCCACTTTTCGCCACACTTCTGCTGGTTAATTTCCAAATGGTGCCGGTTAGTTTAAAACTCCCCATTATGGTAGCATTCCACCGGTTTCGAACTTATGTGGAAAGAGTTCACTCAAATTATAGAACACATAGTACTGTCTTAACCAAAGCTATATACACTAGAATTATATAATTTATGTATATAAACTGTTGAAATTGCATAACATGCAACACTTAATTGGAAATGCTTTACCACATGGAGTGACATGGGTTTAAATTATTTTCATTCTTTGAATTTTCAACCTCTAATTTGTGAGAATGAATGTTTGCAAACGGCCATTCTGTTCTCCAATTATTAGAACTGTCTGATGGCACATCACTTGGAAATTGTCCAACCAATCTTACGGCCTGAATATGAAAATTCACATGTCAATGTGGGAAGTTCCAACCGGGGAGGATGTGATGGATTAGTGGGTATACACATAACATATTTGCGATCATGGGGGTGGTCGGGGGGGGGGGGTAGATATACACTACCAAGATGTGACCACTCCACCGCCCACACAATGTACCTAATGCAGCCGCGTCCTAGATGAACCCACTGTGTACATTTAGGTAACAATGAACTAGATTATCCTACTTTAGAGAATAATACATTTTACCATAGAAGGTGTCGAAAAATCGGCCTCTTCACTCTTGGTAATTTGAAACGGAAATTTGTCTTTTAAATGTCAAATTAAACAATAAATGTAATACATTAGATCAAATGGGCAACACAGAACATTCTTCCGATCAATCTATCCACATGTATTCACACTAGTGGGAACTTGCAGTTCCTCGAGACGAGCAGCCTGCTGAAATAATTTAATAATTTAACGTCTTATATAATACAACGGAGATAACGCATTGTCAATCATTTAATTATGAAAATGATGACCCTTGTCTCGCAAAATGAAAACGTTTATTACACTCCTATGTGCGATCTCCAGTGAAAATGCCGTTAATTAAAAATGGTAATATCACTACTGAATTGTCATTTCTCATGACTGTCATTGACGTTACGTCGCTTACTGATATAAACTGAATTTCCTATGGTTGATCCTTCAATGCATTAATTCTGGCTGTTTTAATCATATCTGGCGAACCAAATTGACGCAGAAGTGTAATAGAGTAATCAATTATTTCCGATAATTATGTTAATAATTCACCCGAGGCGAGAGACGTTTAGGTAAGAAACCCATGCGTTAACGCGCCCTCGTTTCTTACCGAAGCCTCTCGTGAATTATTTAAACGTAATTCTCGGATCAATTGATTACTCTCTATATAATCCTGGCGCGACTGGGAATTTAAGTACATTTTGACACTGTCTTAGAAACGAACTTTAAATATTACCATTTAACACTTTGAAGTGTGCCTGGATATCAAATTCATGGTGAACACATTTGTCAGCAAGCGACCACTTCAGTCGCTGATTGGTAGAAAACATCGACTAATAATTAGTTTGACATTGACATTTTCTGTGGAAGGCTCCATTGTAATAAATCTCAACTTACGCATAACCAACGAAATTCATATTTCGCGTTTATGTTCGTCCCAGATGTATATGAATGTTGTGAAGTTAGTCTTAATAACTAAACTTTATGCTGAAGCTGTTCTCTTGTTCATTTAATTTAAATGTTTATACTACCGATCTTAATCAGTTGGTTAGAAACAGAGCTGCATACCAACTAATTTTTATTATACTCGGATTAAAAAAAATGGTAACGTCACTGGTGAATTATTATCTCTCTTGACATAATGACGTATCGTCGCTTAGTGATCGAGACTGAATTGTCGATGGTTTATCTTTAGGGTGTGTTTACATTGCTGTAGATCTCTATATAGTTCTACACGCATTTTAGTGTAAACGGTTGATATAGAAATGGACACAAAGAAATCTATTAGTTCGTGTGAGCAAAAATCGTATCCGTTATACGTCATCGTCAACACCGAGGCATTGCGGCAGGCAAATCTGATATGATTAATTGTCTCTCGGGCTTGGCGAATATGCTTAATATGTCTCAATTCAACCCATGAATTTCACACTGTAAGCGAGAACATGTGTGTTGGTGCATGTGATGACAACGTACTTGAAGTGAAGTTTTTTCTATATACATTATATCTTATTAGTTGTTTTTCCCTGGAGTTTGGTAATACCTTAGTACATTCAGTTAACAGGGCGACCGCAAAAGCATAACCTATAACCATTATCAACTTGTGTAAGAATAAACTGCTTTGGTCAGCTGATAGTTGATTAATTGTTTTTTTGTCTGGCCGAAACTGACACGACTCTTAGTTAATTGTCAATTACCAGAGTTCTGATGAACCCGCATTCACTATCAGTAATCATGTTGTGATCTCAGCAATCTGCGACACGTGACTTCACACAGATCTGTATTGCAGATATACAACAATGTAAACGACCCTTGTAAACATCTGTACTTCCATGCATTAATTATGGGTATTTAACCATATTTGCCGAACCAATTTGATGCAGACCATTAATAGAGTAATCTGTTAGTCCTAGAATTACGTGAAATAATTCACGAGGCCTTTAGGTTCGAAACGCACTCACTCGTGTCTTATAAGTGTCTATGAACCAATTGATTACTCAATCGGTTTCATGAATGCAAATGATAATGCATGCATTCCATTCAATAAAACAAAACAATTATCTGACCCAAAAAGCCACTTTATTTCGGAGTTATCCATCTGCAACCGCAATTTGGACAGAGGCCGTCTTCTCGTTGACTTTTACTGGCTCACTTAAAATTATTGGGGGTGAAAAATAATAGATTTTAAAAATCAATATCTGATCACTCTGAGCTTTGCTAGGAGGATTCCTCGACTGAAATCAAATAGTTTTTACCCCGAAGCCAACGAAATAGTAATTTGCGAAAGTTAATTCGGATTGTGCCATCAATTGGATATATGAAACCTTGGATTGCTTTCATGTTGGTAATTTCCAACAGTTGGTTAGCAGTGTCCGGGTCCCTCCCGAGGTCATATCATGAATCTCTACTCTGGCTACGTAGAGAAATGGTGTCTGGATATATCTGGGATGTACGGACAGGGTGTATGGGCGTGGTGACTGATGGCGTAGGCAGGGATGTGGCGAATGAGGAGGGTTGTGGTGTCTCTCCACCAACGTGGTCAACATTTTCAATAGTTGGAAATGTCATACCGACATTAACACAACATTAGTTGCAATTTTCACACAAACAATATATCCCAACAATTTATTAATAGGGAATTTAGTATTTTTACTTTCGCACATTTCCCTTCTTTTGATAAAAAATTGAGATTGTAAATGTCCAATAATTGGAAATATTGTGTGCTGCTAATAAACAAGACGCCACTTGTTCTTAACAACATCAGTTTGCCCCAACAATATCCGAGTTAAATCACCAAAATTCAACAACATCATATCGACACCAGTTTACCCCATCACCGTCAGAGTTAAATCACCAAAAGTCACAAACATCAGTTTGCCCCATCACCGTCAGAGTTAAATCACCATAACTCTACAACATCATATCAACATCAGTTTCCCCCATCACTGTCCCAGTTAAATCACCAAAACTCAACAACATCATATCAACATCAGTTTGCCTCTTCACTATCCGAGTTAAGTCACCAAAACTCACCAACATCATATCAACATCAGTTTGTCTCATAGCTATCCCGAGTTAAATCACCAAAAACACAACAACATCATATCAACATCAGTTTACCCCATCACTATCTGAGTTAAATCACCAAAACTCAACAATATAATATCAACATCAGATTGCCCCATCACTATCCGAGTTAAATCACAAAAACTCAACAACATATCAACATCAGTTTACCCCATCACTATCAGAGTTAAGTCGCCAAAACTCACCAACATCATATCAACATCAGTTTGCCCCATCACTAACCAAGTATAGACGATACGGACCCTACTTTCTTTTGTTCTTTTGATGGCTCTTAATGGCCAAGACGCTTCGCTTTGGTTTTCTTACCAAGAAACCAACGAACCCGCATTCGACGCTCCAATTATCAGGTTGTCCCGCTTGTCCGTTTATTGCTTACGTACATAACACAAGCGCGACTCTTAACCACAACACGAAACCGTTGCAATTGACACTCTTCTGTATGGGGAAAAAATGTCGAACAAAATAAAAACTAATTTCGATGAAAAAGCTGTATATTGAACTAATTTCGTCAATGTCACTTCGATTTCTCACGCATTAATTAATACAATTTATATGTTTGCAGAATGTTCTGCTATTATGCTGAACAATGTAGTAAGTGGGCACACCCCTCCATGCAAATTACATGTATCCTGCAGCTGGAGAAACATTGACACACTGACGAAATGAGTTATACATGTATATGCGCACAGATGCGGTGACACATCCCCCCCGAACTTTGGTAAAAATATTCAACATTTGGTTGGAAGTTTCAAGCCTAACACACCATCATGCAGCTAGAGATTTCGCATCGAAAATAGGGTGCACATGATTTCATAGTTTAATATTTCCACCACTATTTATAGTGGTGTGAAATTGGTCGTGACTAAATCGGTTGTCATAACCTTACAGTTGTGCCCGGTTAGCGCTTAGAAATTTCCAACAGGTGGATAGAGGGTGCAAATAGAATTTCCCAAGTTAAGACATTTTTGAAAGGAGGTGTAGTTATAAATTCCAAGTATTACACCTCAACGGAGACATTACAGACACGTCCCTGTGAATATGTTTTAAATATAAATTTGCTCACCGCAATTCTGATATAGATGGGTCAGCTCTCTTATCTCCATATATTTGTTCCAGCCACTATCGCAGAATTGGGCGTTTTACTGTTGACCGTCCATGAGGTTACTTTCGACAGAATGACTTTTACACTGACGAGTTCATATTAATCGCATGCAACACATTTAATTAGTCGTCCCGTTATCACTGGGATTATATTTGTATCGTCGAAATTGGATAGATCATCTCAATTGTGTCTTCATAATCAAGGCGTGCGTCTTGTTTGGGAGTGATAAACCCTACTCACTCGCGCTCCCCATCACCGTCCGAGTTGAATAACAAAAACTCACCAACTTCATATCAACATCAGTTTGTCCCATCACTATCCAATACTGAATCACCGAAAACTCACCAATATCATATTATAATAGAAGACAACACTTGATGAAAGGGGAATTTCAATATCGGACATTCAAGAAGAATTTTCTAGCTTCTACTGAATCAATAAACACAAAGATTGGGGGGGGGGGTAATATTATAGAGCTATGGAAAAAGCGCATGCGAAAACCTGTCCATTGTTTTTATTTCGTTTCAAACTGATCTTCATTGTGATACGCTCACAAATTACAATTTTGCAAATTTGAACGAACATGCTTTTAAACTGCACACTCCCAACAGTTTACTGCACAAATCTATTATATAATATGAATTGAGACCTTTATAATACGCATTGAGATATATATTATTTATCTTGGAACTTATGTCTGTCTGTATATATGCATGTATGTATGTATGTATGTTGTAGACTCGAAAACTGCTCACCCGATCCGACTCGAATTGTGTATGTAGGCCTACTTGATACCGGGAACAATATGGGCGGGTCCAATTTCACATGGCACCGTGTCCCTGACCTTGACCTCGCTCATATAGGCATGTTTCTGGACCGATGGAACAATAATTGTTTTCCCTAAATAGCCCGGACGATGTCGGGTACATCATTACAACGGCCAGACTGAAATACTTCATTGTGCACTTCGATTATTTTGTGAGTCACTCCATTATGTGTTTCTGCCCCCTTGCATTAATGTCCAATTTATCAATGTGATAATTTGGCCCATCATTATTGTCAATATTGCTACCAGATGGATTCTCACATTCCACGTCGTCAGAAATTAAGTATGTTTCATTTTTTAAGTTTGAAACCTTTTTTTCTAATTGTCATTGCTTGTGAGGGCACTCTGTGTGATTTTGTTGTGCCCTGTCCATCTGGTAGCAAATTGAACAAATATGTGCCATATTCCTCATTTCACCACTGATAAACTTGTAATGAGCATTTGGGATTGAACAGATCCCTTTCTGGTAATCAGGACAATACCAATCTTCACCTTTTGATTCATTGGTGCTGTTACTAACATTACCAAATGGTCCAAATCGTTTATTTCCAAAATTTTCTCTTTGACCATTCTGGAAATTTCCTGATATTTTCGGAAGAATATTTTATTTCCTCCTGAAATTCCTTGTCAAACTTGGGGTTTGTTGGATCGTTATCCCATGTGCTCTGTCCATATTCTATGCGACGAATCCAAGCCGCATAGAAATATAGTAATGAGGTCCAATCATATATGTCATAATAATATGCTATCTTCATTAACATGTTCATCCTGCCCTTTTGCTCCTCCTCATCACCACAAGCTACAATGATTTCCATCTCCCCAGCAAAAAATTGGTTCAAGCTCACACTTCTGAAACCCATCTTGCGGTTTACATATTCCATTTGTAAATATGCCTGTGGACATGCTTGGGGAAATTTAACTTTCATAGAAGGATTTGTCTTCAAACATGAATTTTGTTTCTTACGAGAAGACCTTTACAAATAGGCGTAGTTCAGACAATGTTTGCTATGGAGTGGTACGGTCTATTTCTTTGAAATTTTCGACGATGTTAGTAGAATGCTGCATTCCCCAGGTTGGTAGGACAAACTAATGCTGTTAAGAAAACGTACCGTTATTTTTTTTTCATTTTCGCGGTGTTTGGCTCATCTGGACATATCGCATAATGGTGTAGTTTATTTTGTTAATATATAGTTAGTTTATATCTCAATGCGTAGTATATAGATCCAACCACGTATTATATAGAGCCCACTGCTTATTATATACTAGCTGATGTACCCGACTTTATCCGGACTATTTAGGGAAAACAAGTATTGTTCCATCGGTCCAGAAACATGCCTATATGAGCGCGGTCAAGGTCAGGGACACGGTAGTACGTGAAATTGGACCCGCCCATATTGTTCCCGGTATGAAAGTAGTCCTACATGCACAATTAGAGTCGGATCGGGTGAGCAGTTTTCGAGTCTACAACATACATACATACATGCACATATACAGACAGACATACAGACATAAGCTCCAAGATAAATAATATATATCTCAATGCGAATTATAAAGGTCTCAATGCGTATTATATAATAGAGTTAAGCAGTGTAAACTGTTGGGAATGTGCAGTTTATAATCAGTTTACGTTCAAATTTGCACAATTGTATTTTGTGACCGTATCACAATGAAGAACAGTTAGAAACGAAATAAAAACAATGCACAGGTTTTCGCATGCGCATTTTCCATAGCTCTATAATATTAACCCCCAATCTTTGTGTTTATTGATTCAGTAAAAGCTAGAACATTCTTCTTGGATGTCCGATATTGAAATTCCCATTTCATCAAGTGTTGTCTTCTATTATAATATGATGTTATTGAGTTTTGGTGATTTAACTCGGATAGTGATGGGTCAAACTGATGTTGGTATGATGTTTGTGACTTTTGGTGATTTAACTCGGATAGTGATGGGGCAAACTTATGTTGATATGATGTTGTTGAGTTGTTGTGATTTAACTCGGATATTGTTGGGGCAAACTGATGTTGTTAAGAACAAGTGGCGTCTTGTTTATTAGCAGCACACAATATTTCCAATTATTGGAAACTTCCAATCTCACCCCTTCCCACTGTTGGCCATTTCAGTTAATTTTTTATCAAAAGTAGGAAAATGTGCGAAAGTAAAAATAATAAATGCCCTATTAATAAATTGTTGGATATATTGTTTGTGTGAAATTTCAACTAATGTTGTGTTAATGTAGGTATGACATTTCAAACTATTGAAAATGTTGACCACGTTGGTGGAGAGACACCACAACACTCCCCAGACGCGAGATCCCTGCCTACGCCAGCAATGTGTTCAATTATTCAATTATTTATTCACTCAAATCGTCAAATATGACACAATAGAGCGTGGTGGAATACAGTGCATATAATATCTGTGCAAATTACAAAAGTGGCGCGCGGTGAAAATTATACATATTATAATAACACAGTCGATTGAGAACAGCCCATGGTTTTGTAAATGTCGGCTTTTAATGTATTATGTATATAGTATGCCTCAGGAGTTTTTGAATTAAATCAGGACCCGTCTAATGAAAAGAGATAGGTTTTTGTCGTTTACAGTTAAAAAGTTCGCTTAATTTGATGGTAATTGGTCGACGATAATAATATTTATGGATGTATTCGACTCGCAGGTCTTTTAATAATTGCAATATCACTTGGAATTCGTCCCCTATATTTGTATCGCATAGAGTACATAGTCTATCGCAATAATCTGAGTTAATCTATGCACCAGATTCGATTGGTAAGTGGTGGTTGCGGGTACGAGTATTTGAACGGTGTCGTTTTTCACGAAAGAGAGGAATCTTGCTTTGGTGAAGTCGTGTTTTATAATTCTGTAAAATGAATACTTATTTGAATTACATAATGTCCCTCTCCATTCTTGAGTGAATATGTCTTCCAGCCTACACTTGACACACTTCTTAAATCTGTCGAGTCAAGATAATGTGTGATTGATCCGTATACCACCATTCCCAGTTCATTTAACAGTTTGTGCACATTTGCAATCCATGGGTTGTTAACGTTAGATGAGTTGTAATAAGTGAATAATATATAATACAGTATAAATGGTAGCATATTGCAGTTCATTTATATCAGTTTTCCCCAGTACATTACATTTCTTAATTTGATTTTCATAGTGATGGGGAATATTCCTATTTCCGCATAAACGAATGCTGAAGGTGTAGATTTTTTCAGATTAACCACAAATTTTAGAAAACATAATTCTATTTTCTGGAAGCAGGATTGATTTTCAAATGACCAAATCTCTGCTCCGTATGTTAGAATCAGGATAATGATTTTTCATAAACTTCGAGTGTTCTCTCTACGGTTAAGCTATTGTATCTTTTCTTATAATGTAATGCGTACATCGCTCTTTTAGCTCTTTCGCAGCGCATGTTTCTGTCAAGAGAGAAGGAGCCATTTATATGGAAAGTAGTTCCCAAGTATGTATAATTTTTCACTGTTTCAATGTTACTGTTGCCGATTTAAAAAAACAATAGTACGATTTTTCTTGCAGTTTCTTCGAAATATTAGTACTTTAGTTTTCGTTACGTTGATATCTAGTTTCCACTGCTTAGATCATTTGTGAAGGGCATATTGGAGATCGTCGGCTGAATGTGCCAGTAGGACAGTATCGTCCGCATATATCAGGATAAGGAGCTTTATGTAAAACTCGCTATCGAAGTCTGATATATCTCATTGTTGGTACTTTTTTGTCGACTTCGTAGATTGTTTTCATGCCTATATATACTCATTTGTAGTAAGACACTCATAATTTTGTGGAGCTTTTGATCAGTGATCTGTCCACAAATACTATCCAGGTCAAAATCAGGGCACGCATGGTCACTAGGTCGATTTCCATTTATTGAATGTTCCGAGTTAATCTCATTATTGTGTGAGTGATTGTCGTGGGAATGTGTGGGTCCTGAGAAGTTAAACACAGCACTTGAAATCCGGTTTTGAAATTGGTCGAATTCATGCATTTCCTCAGGTATATCAGTTAGTTTATTTTCTGGTAGACATATGTGTTCGTCAAAGTCACAATTAATTGTTTCAATACCCTCATAAACTAATGCTGATGTTTCATGTTGATTCATGTTTTCATCGTTGTGGGTGTCCGCCATATTTGACAATATTTTTGTTGTTGTGGACGGGGCTACGAATTTGAATGTTCAGATTAGGAATTCAACTGGTGATAAAACTAACGAATTTTATAGTTATGTAAGTCCATATATGTTTCCATGAGCACATGATAAATAAAATGTCCGGGAATATGTATACGATTATCACATGAAATTGAAATGTTATAGCGGTATTGTATGCTTCATTTTAACGGCCGTGTTATCGCTTGGGCATACGCCCTCAGTCGCCACGCCCATACACCCGTCGTCGTGTCCATACAACCCTGATATCTCCCGACACCATTTCTCTACAGCCCTGTGATCATATCCCTACACACATGTCGTCATGTCCATACACCCTGGCATCTCCCTAAACCATGTCCATACCCCCTTCTTACATCCCATGTCACCATGTCCCTATAATCTGCCTACACTTATGTCGCCAGATCCCATTGCCCAACAACTCTCTGATCACCTCTTGACAACCCTGTCGGCATGGCACTATAAGCACTGTCATAATTTCATTATACCACTGTCGTCAGTTCCCTACACCCTTGTCATAATTGCAATACACCCATGCCGTCATTTCCATACACCCCGGTTATCAAGTCCCTACACATCCCTGGTTGCCGCGTTCCTTGTTACGTAATAATGCAAAGTGCGTGACCCAATTTAGTTCAAGAGTACAAACAGAACATGCCATGAATCGGCTGTCGGATTAACGAACAATTCACACGCGTTGTTATTGATGCAAACCCCATGAGGCCGTTCACTCAGTCGTGTCGCTCACCTCGTGTTGAATCAGCCAATCGTATCGCTCGTTCAAGCCAATAAGTTTAGGCTTCAAATGTGAACCAGACTACAGCAATTTTGGTTTCTCATCCGACTGCACCGGTCCTGATCACTGTCGTCCGTCCGCTAATACCATTATGATCGGTAAGTACTAATTTCATGTTAGTCCATCGTGTAATCATTTGAATGCGGTTATATTTGTTTGTCTGATTTTTTTTGTAAACCGAAAGAAAACAAGCCATTTAAGGACTTTGCTAACCCAATTTTCCCCAAATTTGATGGAGTCAAAATAAAGGTTTATGTTCACTTTTGTTAGTAATCACAGTAACCAAACTCATGAATGCAACATTTTTAGAGCGTTATTAATGGTGGAATGTTAAAGGTTTTTAAAATCTATTTTTTCGAACCCAAAATCAATAAACACAAATTCCATATCAAAGAAAAAAATATGGCAATGTCTACTGAACACTGTGAAGAATGATGAACATTAAAATAATATTCATATATATCAAGCATTCTTTGATAAAATTACTAAGAACCAATTGTTTACAAATAATTGAGTAAGTTACCTGACATCATATGTAGTGAGCTGGCAGTTAAATGTTAAAATATGTGGACAGTGGTGTGTTGTGAATCTCTTGACAAAAGAACTGTGTAATCCCCAATCTGGGGCCTGTACTATAGATTTACAATTGCCAGTATTTCTTGACCACACAAAGGCGGTCGCGAGCAGATCCGAAATAATTAATTTGCACGAAAGATGGAAAGCCTGTGAATGGGTGCAGTCATCTTGAATTATCTCCCCTATCGCGTGAAATCGACAACAAAATTGCGATTATTTGCAACAGAAATAAAATATGAAATAATCAATGACATGTATTGAAAACATATAGTTTGCAGACCTGATCATCTTTTTTCGAAATATGACTGACGTACGTGTTCGATCATATCGTCATACCATCGATATTCAACTGCAACTTTGGTGATTTTCTCGTAATAGTTTTGTCTACAAACAAACATTGAATATCGTTGCGCGTGGATGGATGGAAAACGTTCAGACTGATATGCCAAATTTATCGTCCTACAAATGGTCTCAACTATTCGACATTTGTAGATTTAAAAACAAGTATATGTTTAATTGTGTGGAAGAAAGCAACGATATATCGATTATTCAACGTTTATCAATTTCCCGGGATGAGGATGGCAAATTATCAGCTTCACCATTTCACAAAGGTGTGGCAGGGCACTTCCGTCGCTTCTCTGAAAACAAATGAAAAAATACAGGTGAATAGCACAGAACAGGTAATAATATATACCGATCGTGAAGTAAATGACAAAATAAATGTTGTATGAAACTGTTATTAAACGTTTTCGACATCCGATTTCTTGATTGGAATCCAGGGACGTGCACATTTTGAGTTGTTTGCTGTATAATCGGAGTGGCATGCACGATTTGTTGTTGTCAACATGCCTCTATCTAGTGAATATAGGGCGAAGTATGGTAACATACATAGTCTTTCATTGCAACACGTGTGCTTCGGATATGTGCTAAATGAAATCAACAAATTGAATTTGTCCTCCATACCTCTTGTAAATAGTTCTTGCAAATGGAGGATAGTATATTTATGATGTTTACATTTTCTGAAGTTGCGTTTTGTGCTTTCTGTGCTAATATTTGTGGAAATTAGTAAGCGCTTCCGCCAGGTGAATTATTTACCAATATTATGAGGCAGTCAGTTTGATTTTTACACACCTACTAGGTATATAACTTTTGCCCCGGAGATTAACTTGAGAATCGCCCATTCAAAATGTTTCACTTTACCTCCCCCTCAAAGGATACCGATTACCAATAATACAATTGAACACGGATTACCCATGCACTAGCGATAACATATCAATGAGACTCCGAGGAATATTTTTGTTCGTTGGTCAATCAAGTCACATGTGGTACTAAACTTATTATTTTATTGGTCACCATGTATGTAATCGAGGTGTTGTAAGAAGTTGCCTTTTCACTGTAAGAATAACAGTGGAGGTCTATGGCAATCGACAACTTATGTGTGCCCCACATAACCTTGTACACGTGGTCAAACACGGCAAGTGTAAATCTATATTACCGGCCCCTGGTGTACCCCATACCCCATAATCTAGGTCATCAATCATCCCGGGTCATGATAAAGTACAGCACTGGCTGGTCATACTCCCTGCAGGTTTGAGTGAGCATTATCTTAACCCATCAAATTCAGTTCCCAAATAGCTTTTCTGAGCAATGAAAGCTACCATTTGTAAACAACTGCTTCCAAGCCAAAAATCTTAATAAAACTGAAGAAATGTGAGTATATCTTTATTGTTAATCATTCTTCAGTGTTCAGTACACATACCCATATTTTTTTCTTAGATATGATCTTTGTGTTTGTTGATTTTGGGTTCGAAAAAATAAATTGGATTTCTAACATAATCTACCATGAATTATACTCTTAAAATGTTGCATCCATGGGATTGGTTGCTGTGATTAGTAATAAAAGTGAACATAAACCTTTATTTTGGACTCCATTAAATTTGGGGAAAATTGGGTTAGAAAGTGCAAATAAAGGATTCTGTTCTTGTGTATTAGTAATTACCGAAACCATGCCCATTGATGCCACATTTTAAGTGTATACTTCATGGTGGATTATGTTAGAATTACAAACTGAACTTTATTGAGATTTACAAAAATAAAATATACAGGCAATGGTTCAAGAAAAACAAAGTCCATATCTAAGAATCAAATATGGGAATATGTACTGAACACTGTGATGAATGATGTACTACAAAAAATATTATATTGAGTGTTCTGTGAAAAGAATTGCTTTGAACCAGTTGACAAATGATATACTAACTTCACTATATGGTTGACTGAGAACCAGCAGTTTATGGGTCACCTTTTCGCGGTTTATGTCCAGTCTGGTATGAAAGCATTTTAGCTGGTGAACATTGCCACCCCATTGATTATCCTGAGAGTGGTGTCCTACTTACTAGAAGTAATGTGATGGCCTGGTAGGGTTTGATTGAAGATTATTATTCTATTGTCAACAGAGTTCACAGAACACCACCTGGCTATATAGCTAACCCGCCCATACCTATTTTGTTAATCCACCCATACCTATTTTGCTAATCCACCCATACCTATATAGCTAACCCACCATACCTATATAGCTAACCCACCCATACCTATATAGCTAACCCACCCATACCTATATAGCTAACCCACCCATAACTATTTTGCTAACCCATCCATACATATATAGCTAACCCACCCATACCTGCTAGCATTCACCAGAATTGTTTGATCAAGTAAATAGATCATTTGTCAACAACTGGTTGTATTTTTCTCAAAGAACACTCAAGAAATATAATAATTATGTATAGTACATATTCATCAGTGTTCAGTACATATTCCCATATTTGATTCTTAGACATTGGCTTTGTATTTCGTGGACCATTGCCTGTAAATATTATTTTTTTCACATTTTGTATTTCAAAGATAATTCACCATGAATTATATTCTTAAAATGTTGCATCAATGGGCATGGTTTATGTGATTACTAATATATACATGAGCTTAATCCTTCATTTGGATTCTAAAACAATTTTGAAAAATTGGGTCCACACAGACTTAAGGACTTTGCTAACCCACTTTTCCCCAGATTTAATGGAGTATAAAATAAAGGTTATGTTCACTTTTATTAGTAATCACAACAAGCAAACCCATGGATGCAACATATCATGAGTATAATTCATGGTAGATTATGTTAGAAATTCAAAATGTGTAATTTGTAGAAGTTTTTAAAATCTATTTTTTCGAACCCAAATTCAACAAACACAAAGCTCATATCTAAGAAAAAAATATGGGTATGTGTACTGAAAACTGAAGAATAATGAACAATAAAGATATACTCGCATTTCTTCAGTTTTATTAAGAGTGTTCGCTTTGAAGCAGTTATTTACAAACGGTAGATTCGATTGCTCAGAAAAGCTATTTGGGAACTGAATTTGATGGGTCAAGTTAATGATTCACTCAATACAGCTGAGGTTATGACCCACAGGTGCTGACCCATGATAATATTATATCCTGATTCAGGCTGATTGGTGACCTAGATTATGGGTTGTAGGGTACCCCCAGATTGGGAATTAGTTCTTTTGTAAACATATTCACAACACACCACTGTCCACATATTAACACTTAACTGTAACCTCACTACAAGCGATGTCAGACAAGTTACTCAATTATTTGTAAACAATTGGTTCTTACTAATTTTATAAAATAATGCTTGATAAATATTATTATTATTTTATTGTTCATCATTCTTCAGTGTTCAGTACACATTGCCATTTTTGTTTCTTTGATATGGACTTTGTGTTTATTGATTTTGTATTCGAAAAAATAGATTATAAAAACCTCTATAAATTTAACATTTAATATTTCTAACATATTCCACCATGAATTATACTCTTATAATGTTGCATTCATGGGTTTGGTTACTGTGATTGCTAACAAAGGTGAACATAAATGTTTATTTTGAAGTCCTTAGGAGGGAGGTAAAGTGAACAATTTAGAGTTGCACATGCTTCTGACTGTGACTCAATGTGGTATTGGAAACAACAGGTATTTATCTGGAGAGTCCGCTTGGTAAATTATAAAATTTTGCAATAGATATATATTTGAGAATTTTGTTCTGGAATTACATCACCTGACCTATTGAAAAATCAATATAACATTCAAAAATAAATACACCAACATTATAATGGAACAAGTTAAAAGCGTACCCGCCAGACAAGTACCTGTTTGCAATACCACATCAAGTCACACTGTATTAGTGACCAAATCCATTGATGCAAAACTTTAATAAGAGTATAAATCGGAGTGGATTATGTTAGAAATGTGAAATTTATAGAGGTTTTTTAAATCTGTTTTCGAACCCAAATTCAACAAACACAAAGTCCATATTCAAGAAATGAATATGGCAATGTGTATTGAAGAATGGTGAACAATGAAATAATATTCATTTATCAACCGTGCTTTATTAAATTACTAAGAACCAATTGTTTACAAACGATTCAGTAGGTTACCTGATATTGCTTGTTTTGGATGTGGACAGTGGTGTCTTGTGAATATCTTAACCAAATAATTGAGTAATCCTCAATCGGGCGGTGCCCAGAATCTAGGTCACCAATCCATAGATAGATAATATTCTGATGGGTCAGGACCTGCTGATAATATTCCCAGCTGGCTTGAGTGAACACTAATTTGACCCATCAAATTCAGTTCCCAAATACCATTACTAAGCAATGAAATCTACCATTTGTAGACAACTGCTTCCAAGCCAAAAATCCAAAGAACACTAAAGACATGCGTATATCTTTATTGTTCGTCAGTGTTCAGTACACATACCCATATTTTTCTTAAATATTGACTTCGTGTTTGTTGAATTTGGGTTCGAAAACATAGATTTAAAAAACTTTATGAATTTCACATTTTTGTATTTCTAACATAATCTACCATGAATTATACTCTTAAAATGTTGCATCCGTGGGTTTGGTTGCTGTGATTACTAATACAGTGAACATAAACCTTTATTTTGGACTCCCCATCAAATTTGGGGAAAATTGGAATAGAAAAGTCTTTGAGGGGGAGGTCAATTGTAACATTTTGAATGGGAATTTACATGTAAATCTCCCCTGCAAAAGTTGAGAATATGCACTAACCATGTTGACCAATAGACCCAACACTCCATGAAATCAAAGTATTTATCTGGCTGGTCGGCTCAGTTGTTTCTATTGGGAACATAGTGGGTGCAGCTGGACACGAAATCAATGTTACCACCAAAGCAGACAAGCTTGTGACAGTAAGTAGGCATTTTGAAATTATCTACCCTGCTATGACAAAATCAACCTCAAACCTACGATTATTTGCAGTGGAAAAAAACAAGGTGAAATATCATCTGATCAATAAATTTACCACCTAGAATGAGATTTCTTCTCTTAATTTCTAAATCTGAGCGACATGTGTGTGTTCGATCATTTATCAGGTCAGGGCAGCTATTTATATGCAGCTATTATGGCTACATTTGATTATCGTAAAACACTATTTTACCAAGATTCAAGATTCTGTATTGTTCTAATTACATGTGTAATACACGAACAAATCAAATATAATAAATAGCACTGTGGTGTAAACAAATCAAATAGTAAGTATAACAATTGAAATTTAATTTGTCGTCGTCGCATGTATGTCTAGAGATGGTAAGGTAAGGTGGTGCTGCGGTGATCCGAATAATATATAGTATACCAATGGTTGCAAAGTCCATTCATGTGGGGTATAGCCTCGACAAGGAGTGAACTATACAACATGTTGGGCGTATCTTAAAAACCCACACACACTTGTTCATGTGCACAGTATCGGTTGTGTTTAGAATTGAGCAGAAGTTATAAACGTTTATTTGCTCAGTAAGGTGGCGGGGTAGAAATATCTTAAAGAGCTAACACAGGTGCATTCCATGATCAAATGGTATTCGTCCCCTATTGAACAGAGTGCAGTATGTGCAGACTCGATCTTCAACATGTTTATTAGACTTATACCAAGACCCATTGCATGCATTACCGCGAGGGTGAGGTGTATTATGGTGTTTATAACTAAGGGCGAGGTGTATTATGGTGTTACTAAGGGTGAGGTGTATTATGGTGTTACAACTTATGCAATCACTACCGATGACTTTTCGGTTGCACCAGCTTGCGGAATATTAGAAGCATAGCTAAGCGCATGCATCTGCTTAGATATTGGTTATCCTATGTGATATGGAACTCGGATCCATCCATATATGATCTATTCTTCTATACAGGTAAAGTTGTCAGGAACAAGTAACAATATTGGAATATATTGTTAATTATACATGAACCTGGCAAACAATATGTTGCTGCAATAGCTGTACATGGCTATTTCATCTATATTTGGGAATTGTCAGACCTGTTTATTGGTATCGCAATATTGAACTGCAATAGAGATGTTGCGTTTGTTTATTGTTCAACCAACACGAGCCACAAATATCACTGCACGTAGATGGACGAAAATAGTTCCAACCTTTATACTGAATTGATATCGGAGCAGTAGAACAACGTGTAATTATGATTTGGTGACAGTATATACTTTCGGGCATATTTGTCGACGCCTAATTCAAGAAGAGGTATCAAAATAAGTAACACAATGATCGATTTCCCGGGTTGTGGGTTGCGAATTGCCGGTAACATTAATGTGTGCCAGTACACTTCCGCCGCTAGTATGAAAAAAAAAAAAAAAATACGTTAAACGCTCATAACGAAATATATGAAATCCGATCGATGAGTAACAAAGTACACATATTCCGGAAAACTGGATCAAAGGACCAGCACCATTATATTGTCCAATTGAACGACGAACAATCCACTAGAGTTTTTTACTTGAAATTTAATATGCATGCATGGTTTGTTCTTGACAAACCTTCATCTAGTAGACATAGGGCAAATGTTTAAAAATGGACACTTACCGTCACCAGCTTGCCTGCTTTAGTGGTAACATTGATTTCGCGTCTAGTTGTACCCACTATGTTCCAAATAGAAACAACTGAACCGACCAATTAAGTACTTAGAGTTAATGAGTGTTGGGTCTATTAATCAACACAGGTAGTGCATATTCTCAACAGTTGCTGGAGAGATTTGCATTAAATACCACATTTAAGACACTCGGCGCTATTTCCGACTCTTATAACATGTGCTACACATGTTCATGGAAATAATAAATTAATTTGACCTCCCACTTAAATCACGAAAATAAAATTTGATTTATTCTGAATTTCAAATTTTCTACCAATAGAATTTACACAGCATTACTAGAGTACAATTATATGTTCTTTTATCAACAGGTAGGACTCTCTTCTTAGCTGTCGTCTTGGCCGCCACTTTGGTAAGTACTACATTAATAGCCTGAGCCTATTCTAGTTACACGTCTGACTGTCCCAATGGGAATGGGGATACCCTCTTCCCCAGTGTTTTTTGTTTTAAGTAAGATGTTTCACATGTCAGTAAACATTAAGTTAAAATAATAAAATAAGATTCCCACTGCTGGTGAACAATTATCAAAAACAATATTCACCGCAAATTCGTAACACAATATCACTGAGAAAAATGATAATATTCATAAGTCAAGAAGGCCAGAACTCTGCGAAAACAAGTCTGACCGACATTAAAATTGCAGGTGCACAGGTTCCCATGGTGGCTGATGACCGTTTCGCAGAAAATTATTAAACGATTGAAAAACTGCGTACAAACTCGTATCAACGGTCGACTGACGGACTGACTAAGGGTCTATTCATATTGCACACGCGTTCGCGATTAATCGCCGCGTTTTTTTAAGGGTCGTGTTCACACAACGAAGATCTATTTGTGACAAATTACCTAATTCCTCAAACAACCACGTCATATTCGTGACCAATCATCTTCTGCAATCAACCTCGTCATCGAGATAGCCGTTACAGAGAATGACATGGTTCACTTGGGCCTCATATACTATCCGGGTACAGTAGTTCTCATAACTGATTGGCGACAAACTAATCAAATGATCTCTGATGATAAGCCGCCAATGACGATTAAATTGAAATCAATCGCGAACGGCGTCCTGACGACATAATTAGACCTGAAACGACGCGTGTGGGACTCTTAAGGTCGAATTCAGAGTCCCATCACTTATTCTATTTGAATGGTGGTTAGTCAATTCTAGTGATGCATTGTCATGTCACTGTTGCCACCGGTTATATAAATGAACACTCGATGATATATGAAATCAGATCCCCACCCCTTTGTTGGGGAACTGTTAGCAATGCGAGGAAGGAATGCAATCGAAAGTACGTATAGCCGCTCGGCCTTAAAAAAACGCGGCGATTAATCTCCAGCGCGTGTGCAATATGAAGAGACCCATAGCCAGTCCCAGACACACCACCCACGCCTTTCTTGCGTTGCAGTGGTTATAATTGTATTGGGGTGGTTTAGTTCAACAAATTGTCCTTTTTGTAATCTCCTGAGCATGTGTCTCCCATGCAACGTCCAGCTTTTCAATATTTCGAACAATCAAGTGTCCGGAACATAAATAGCTTCCGCGATCGCATCGGTCCCTGTACAACTTCTCCCGGTTACACTTGTTTAAATAGGGTACGGAGTGACATCTAGCGGATGCGGGAGGAATATATAGGAGACAATATAATAGGCACTGGGTCCTGATTGGTCAATAGCCTTGTGTGCTTTTTGCATTAAACAAAATCACCACGCCTCTTCCCTATGATTTCCCATAGGTAAAATAGCACTGAAATTAACCCTTTGTAGTGAAGTTTGAATTTGTTTGGTGTGGTCTAAAATATGACTGTATTTGTTAATTCGGTTCTGATCCTAGTTACGAAAACACAAGATTTAAAGGCGAATTCCCTGCTAGACAGACATGATTATTGTGCGTAAAACATTTCCCCAAATGTAAATTTTTCAGATTTATAGAATTTGACACAAAATTTATATTGCCAACATAACACGCTAAAACGTTAGCACTGAGGTCTATGGAAAACATTTACAACAGTGTAACCTCCCAGTCGAATGATTGTATTCATACCTGATAGTCTTTCTAGACTTATCAATCTTGAAAAAGAATTTCGGCGTAGTAGCTCAGTGCACCCTGTGGTTTTATATTGCCAGGGGCCTAAACTATACAATTCATTTGTTTTGTAATGGGCTTCTCGGAGTCGGACAGAACGTGTAGAGTTCCATAGACTGCTGTAATATAATAGCATGGACGATATCTTGACCACAGAAGGCAAACAAGAGTACTATAGGCATGTGCATACCAAATGGAATTTTAACTTTTTTTGGGTCAAACTTTTATCATTTTTTGATATACTAACATATTCTGACGAAAATAAAATGGGGATGCCACCTCAGATAGGTCACGTGATTCATACATCCAAGATGGCCGTCTTTATGTTCATAAATCCGCTATATCCAGCTATTTATTCGTCAAACAACCTCAAACTGCAATGCAATTTGGCCGAATGTGCTCATATTGAGTATTTACGCGGGTTGGAATACATATTTGACGTTTAGCTCTAGTTATTTCATTCAAAATGGCCACGAAGATCCAAGATGGCCACTTTTTTGTTTCAAAATCCATTTTTATCCAGCTATGTATTCGTCACTAAGGCTCAAATTTAGCCACATGTACACGATATGAGTATTTACATGGGTTTTGGAATACATATTTCATAATTAGCTATGTTATTTGATTTAAAATGGCTTCCAATGTCGCCGCCTACTTGTTCCAACTTCCACTATATCCAGCTATTTATTCGTCATAAAACTTGTGACAAAAGCTCAAACTGCTATGAAATTTCGCTCAAATGTGCGCATGAGTATAATAATATATGAAAAATATCATAGCTAGCTTGGGCTGATTTATGCTACATTTCGATGTATTATAATTATAAAGATCCGTAGTCTGATTTAACACCAGAATTGACAAACTTTCCAAACCAATTTTCAGCTTGCCATGTATCAAACAATACTTGATATCAATATCATGATCATATGTTTATCATGCTCCATCTGTTCCCCACTATACATTGTCATGTGTACAAATAATTTAGCATCCTTGATATGGGTATATTACGTCAGATAAGCCGTACGTATTACACGGTCATTCAAGACTTTTACTAGTTCAGATCATGTACTTTTTAATGGCATTTACTCATTTACAATCAATTTGTATACTTGCTGAGAATGCTCCTCTTTTCTCGAACATCTGACTAAAGCTTGGAGTAGTCTTCACATAGCAGAGATTCCTTCAGGTGGTGTACCAGCTTAACAATTAAGTATTTTTCTGTGTTCCATCTAAACTGTCAATCTCCTGAGATTGCTCAGGCATATAAACCTGATGTTATCAGTATTGCATGGTTGTGCCAATAAACACGGCATGTCCGACTTGACACCAGATCCTATTAATAAGAGGTTTTGAATTTGTGTCAGTCTAGCAAGAGCTCCAATGATTGACCATGATTTCACCCAATATAAGTAGATATTAAATAGCTCTCTCCATTACAAGTTTTTGTAACGGGGTGATATTGTTGGTGTAAAAGGATTTTCGTTTACAAGTGTGAGCTGAGAGCTTGCTTTGGAAATTTTGCAACTCTGATGTTAAATAGGACCACGCATATATTTAATTGTAATGTATCGAAATGTAGCAAAAATACAACTCAAGCTAGCTATACAATTTGTCATATATTCCAATTGCCAAGTTTATCAACAAAATCATGATTTTTTACATAAATGAACATAAAAGATATATAGTTTCCATATGACTTGCCCATACAATGACTAAACCTAACATAAACATTTCCAAATTTTACGTATGAAAATGAGAACCTTAACACAATTCAAATTACAGAGCTAAAATATGCGACAAGTATTCCAAAACCTCGTAAATACTCGATGTGCACCTTTGGTCAAATTTCCTTGCAGTTTGAGCCGATCTTGGTGAATTAATAGCTGGAAATAGTGTATTTTTGGATTTTTGCTGGCATTTTGAATCAATTAACGGAGCTAAATATGAAATAAGTATTCCAAACCCACGTAAATGCTCAATGTGTGCACATTCGGCGAAATCTCATTGAAATTTGAGTCTTGTGTGATGCATAAATAGCTGGATATAGTGTAATTTGGAACAAAAAAGACTCCATCTTGTATTTTGGTGGCCATTTTTAATCAATTATCATAGCTAAATATGAAATCTGTAAATATGTATTCCAAAACCCAATAATAAGTACTCAATTCGTGCACATTTGGCCAACATTTCATAGCAGTTTGAGATTTTTTGACGAATAAATAGCTGGCTATATTCAGCGGATTTTGAAACACAAAGGCAGCCATATTGGATTTTTGGCCGCAATTTCAATAAATTAACAGCTATTTATATGAAATATGTATTCCAAAACCGACGTAAGTACTCAGTATGTGCACATGTGACCAGATTTTATAGCAGTTTGAGCTTTTGTAACAAATAGCTGGAAAAATGAATTTTGGAACAGAGATGCGGCCATCTTGGATTTTGGAGGCCATTTTGTATCAAAAACGGGGCGAAATATGTATTACAAACCTACGTAAATGCTCAATATATGCACAATCAGCCACATTTCATTGCAGTTTGAGGTTTTTATGACAAATAGCTGGATATAGTGCATCTATGAACAAAGTCCGCCATCTTGAATTTTGGCGGGCATTTTGAATCACTTCACCTTTCTGAGGTGGGCCCCCCCCCCCCCCACTTTTATTTTCTACAGAATATGTTATATAAAAAAAATAACTGAGAAAAGTCTGACGGCAAAAAAAGTTTAATTTAATTTTGTATCCACCTGTCTACTAGAGTACCGTTCATTATACACGCACATCTAAAACATTCGTAATTTTGTCAAGGGAAATTACTTTAATGATATATGCGAATGATATGGTAATGCCTATTTGTGTCAGTTCGTGAGTGATATAGTTCAACGTGGCAGACAGCCTCTCGTCCAGAGTCCCGGGGACATCCATGGCACCTCGATTTTAACTGCACCTAATTATACGTACATGTAATTACCATTTATACCCAACGAAGTGGCTGAATTTAGTTTAACATATATATGCCATTTAGTTTTAAACTAACACTCACTGCCACATTGGTGTGTTAATGATCACATACGACCCAGATATAGCGTTAAAGTACCATGGTAACACGAACCGTTAAAGTACCATGGTAACATGAACCGTTAAAGTACCATGGTAACATGAACCGTTAAAGTACCATGGTAACATGAACCGTTAAAGTACCATGGTAACACGAACCGTTAAAGTACCATGGTAACACGAACCGTTAAAGTACCATGGTAACATGAACCGTTAAAGTACCATGGTAACATGAACCGTTAAAGTACCATGGTAACATGAACCGTTAAAGTACCATGGTAACATGAACCGTTAAAGTACCATGGTAACATGAACCGTTAAAGTACCATGGTAACATGAACCGTTAAAGTACCATGGTAACATGAACCGTTAAAGTACCATGGTAACATGAAACGATACATGTTCAGGCCACATTTTCTCCACCTTTCTCCACCAAATGCAAAGATTTTCTGGTCAAGTGAATCTTGGTATATAGATGGTTAGCCCAACCTATCGTAGAAGTCATTGCATTTCACCGATATTGAGTTTCAATCTACAATAAAAGTAATATAATGACAGAAATTCAGTCGAATACTGCAGAATATGTATTACACAATTAGTAAATCGCAAATTAACGCCGATTTTACAATTGTTTCGGGTAGGGTTCCGGCGACATCTCGCACAACGCATTTCGGGTTTCACGCGAATCGAGATTTTAAAAAAAAGAGACTTTTTAGAGGATGTATGTATTCGCGGATGTATTACGCAATATCTCATGGTTGAACTATGTAACTGTTATGACCACATTAATTTTGCTCAGTTGAATATAGACTAAATGTCGTACTGTGCGAATTATCTGGTGTGTATGTAGTCTGATTAGTAGATCTGGTGTGTATGTAGTCCATATTAGTAGATCTGGTGTGTATGTAGTCTGATTAGTAGATTATCTGGTGTGTATGTAGTCTGGTGTGTATGTAGTCTGGTGTGTATGTAGTCTGATTAATATATCTGGTTTGTATGTAGTCTGATTAGTAGATATCTGGTGTGTATGTAGTCTGATTAGTAGATATCTGGTGTGTATGTAGTCTGATTAGTAGATATCTGGTGTGTATGTAGTCTGATTAGTAGATTTATCTGGTGTGTATGTAGTCTGATTAGTAGATTTATCTGGTGTGTATGTAGTCCGATTAGTAGATATCTGGTGTGTATGTAGTCTGGTGTGTATGTAGTCTGATCTGGTGTGTATGTAGTCTGATTAGTAGATGTTTGGTCCGCATTTAGAGGCTTGCTGGTGTCTGAATGAGAAACATGCCGCGATAATAATTTTTTGCCCTAGCTGTTGTAATATTTAAATAATTTGATGTTTTAACGGAATTCTGAGGTGGTGTATTCATGAAACCAATATGTTTATATAATAATTTATATATATGCGTAATATGATCTTGAGGGCTTTACAATTTCTGACTGTGCATGGTGTTTTCTTGTCACTCGGCGGTTTTCACTGACCAGACAGGGCACCCTCGCTTGGTCGCATATCGTGAACAATTGTACTATATACTTTAATCACGGCCTGAAGGTTGGATAATTATATAAAGTAAGATTCTCAAAGGATGCACATAATTTCCACATGTGCACACGGCATTTAAGTTTCTAACTCCCACATGGTGCCATCACTTATAATGTCATTGTGGGGGTCATTGGGGGGGATGTATGTGAACCCGCATCGCAAATGCCGTTAAATTGTTTCTGCGAACTGTCCTTGTTTTTGTATATTCCGAATGCCCCCCCCCCCATCTCCGAATCCACCTAACATCTCATCACGGAGTTGCAAGTCTTGGGGGGGGATATAATGAAGTAGCATTTGGCTAGACTGACTCATAAAATTAAATGGATTTCAAAGAATAACAAATTATGGCATAAATCGCCGGGACGTGGACATTATTTGTCTTCTAAACGCGATTTCTCATATTCACCCATAGTAAAACAATAATTTCCAGCAACCTCCTGCATGATGACCTAAGCAGCTTTTGCATACAAATTATGTTTTTTTTAAACTAGATTCCATAACAACCTCCAAAATGAATAAGTAAAACACATAGGTCCATGTACAGTTAATGCTGTTAAAATATGTCGGGGGGGGGGGACACGACCAGATTATAGGTCAGTGTAGTTTGTGACGGACTGTTCGTCCCGCCAGATTATGACGATTACATTGCGTGTTCTTACTCTTCCGGTCATACAGATCATATATGCTCACTCAATATAACGATGCATATTAAATCCACATGGCGGTTTGCGCCCCAATATCGTAATATCCGCTTTTGATCGTTATTGTTGCCGGAAAGACGCACTGAAGTCATAAAAATAAAACCTCGGACACTGTTTGGTTCCCATCAATATGGTGAGGAAAGAGCGATCAGTGATAGTCTATTTCTGATATGTTAGAATAAATAGCGTATATTTCGAACAGTACGAAAAATTGAAAACTGCTAGAAAATGGCGGTCAACATGGAAAGTATTTCAGAGCATTGATTATGAATACGATATGTCAATTTTTCATGTATTTAAATAGCTTATACCTCAAAATTGCTTATGAGAAATTTGGAAGCTCGTGTTAAACGAAGCTATTTATTGGTCGGTATTATGACCGGATCATAAAACAATACAATACGTACGTTAATCAGCCAAATGTGTAAGACTCTGAATTAATATGTATTTATGTGTAAGCAAACTGACTTCCTCTGGTGATCCTACTTTATATATATAGTCAAATTATATTTAACTTGCAATGCTCTCGGCAGTTATTACTTAAGGATTCCACCCTTACAGTAATGCCCTAAATAATCGACGCCTTAACCACAGCAGAATCATGGTTAATTTTTCAGGATTTAGTCGCAAATATGGCTCGTTGGCTTTCAAAGGAAAGCTCTCACAGAGCTTTCCGGTGAATGACAACAAGCCATATTTCAAACTAGATCCTGAACAAACCCGTGATTCTGATGTGGTTAAGGGGTCGATTATTTAGGGCCTTGCTGTAGTTCCCAAACATTAAACAACTAGTTGGTTTAATACGGTTCTTTTCCGGAAAATAATTTGGTTGCACTAATGACCCCACTGTTGGGGTATTCCTGGTCACATGTACACTTTCTGGAAAGAGATTTAACCAAACTTTTAAACTAAATTAGCACAGCCTAGAAAAAAATAACAATGATCGGCTCCCATAGATGGTCCTCTGTGTTTCGCCCACACGCAGCAGATAATAGTAACTATTTTGTTATAATATCTTAAGATAAGTATCGCGATGATTGAGCAATCGTAGTAATTTCAAAACAATCCTGTCTACATTCCCCTGTAGGCTAAACATTTACTTAATTGTTACTAGTTTGTCTCTGTAGATAATCTTTTACATTATATCAATTTCTGAAGTTCCACTAAATAAATAGCTGTCCTTGTATTTTGCAGGTCCAAGGGTTCAGACAGAACTATATCATGAATGGTACGTATATATCGTGGATGGTACATATTTATAGCACTGTATCCTGAATGGTACGCATTTATAGCTTATATCATTAATGGCACGTATTTATAGCTTATATCATTAGTGGCACGCATTTATAGCTTATATCATTAATGGCACGTATTTATAGCTTATATCATTAGTGGCACGCATTTATAGCCTATATCATTAGTGGCACGTATTTATAGCTTATATCATTAATGGCACGTATTTATAGCTTATATCATTAGTGGCACGCATTTATAGCCTATATCATTAGTGGCAAGCATTTATAGCCTAGATCATGAATGGCACGCATTTATAGCCTAGATCATGAATGGTACGTATATATATCATGAATTATACGTATTTATAGCCGATACCATGGTTGGCGCTGTGTATAATGGATGTATATCCTATTATCATGAATGACTGGTATTTATAGTCTATATCATGAATGGTACGCATGTATATGTATAACCGATATCATGGCTGGTGTGTAGCCGATATCGTGGCTGGTGTATAGCGGATGTATAGCCTATATCATCGATCACTATAGTATTTATAGCCTTCATAACCACATAACAGTTATTGCGCATTTGCAATATCTCAAATTTAAAAATAATTATTTTGCACACCAAGCAATTATGATTGTCCATGATTGTATTCTTACACATTAATTAGCTTCTTTCATAATTCAACCATCGGAGGTTGTTGTTTTTTTTCAATCTAATTTAATTATGTTACGGAGACAAACATGGACATGAAAATACCAGTTTAATCGAACCTGATAACAAATACAATGTTTTATGAATATATCCAATGACGGCCTGCATGTGGGTGCTCAGTGAGAAATGTATTGTAAATTACTGTTGCATCGTTGGCGGTCATTATGGTACAAATCAATGCGAAAAGACAAACGGCTAATTAAGGTAAATGTTCTGGCATTATTCCAAGACAAAATGGCATAAATATGCAAGCACGGTCTCAGCGCTTATTGCTTAATATGTGCATGCCCCCCTTCAGTGAGAGTGAACACAAATATATAACAAGGGATTCTTCCAAGCTCACGTTCTTTATCGCACAAGAATATCAGTAATTATTCAAATATTTGAATCCAATATTCAATCTAATCGACAAGCACCCACATTCGCGATTAGTCACATCTGGAATGCTTCATTTGGACCTCACAATTTTCTATAAACATGAAAATCACCCCACTCTTGATGAATTGGTTTCAGTTTGTCAGTGCAGCAACATCGGCTATCGCATCACGCGCCATAAATCATACAAGTAAATATTGCTACGAACATGACATCATAATGTTACTTTCTCCATATTAACACATGTACTCCACATTTCAGTCGCTCCTTCATGTGGAACTACAACGAGTGACCCTACGACGATCACCATTAGGACGGATATGGACATCGGTGCGTCGGCTCTATGTAAAAGTGGCACCAACGAAGCCTTCACCGCAACTGAGAATGACGTCGTTCACACCGCAACGGTCTCCACCACGGCAAGTGGATGTCAGTTCTATGTAAGTGTTGAATTTATTTATACAAATCACACATGGCGTCCAGACTCCAGAACAGAAGTATAACTGCACGCGGTTAAAATTTTCCATTTTATGAAATGTTTTTTTTGTTGTTGAAAAAATTGCTGCTAAAAAGATTAAAATACAGCAGACTAGTCTGTCGGAATACGGTTACTCTGTAATTTTAAAATCAATCTTTGAAAGGCAATTATATTTATTATTCCCTAATTTCACGCTGATGTCGTTTCGGCGAGACGTTCAGACATTTCTTTTACCCAATATTGCTAAAACGTGCTTTGGACATTGACAATAAGCTTTATTTCTGACAATAAGTTCGAAAAAGCAGGCACTGATAATGTCCCAAATAGTAAGGTAGTTGGACAGCTAGGCCGCGAAAAAAAATTGGCAACGAAGCATGTTTTTCTCTCAAATCATAGTTCTAAAAACAAATATGCAAACATCGGCTTCAATTCACTTCGGGGAAAATTCACAATTCCATAATTATTGAGAGAACGATGTCAGTCAGAATCGGAACAAGGTTATAATGGTTAACAATAATTGAGACTGGAAATAGCGAATAGTTAAGATGGGTTTGTCGTCCCATCATCTGGGGCGCTTTTGATGCATTCAATGAGACACCCCAACCACTTTCATGTAATCTTCTAGCCACGTCCTTTTGTCCGTCTACTATTGTATCACTTGAAACATTTCGGACCACAAGGACTGAGCTTTCCAGATAGTAAGTCAAATCAATGGGCACCAAACAATTATATCGATATATATTAATTTCCCACGTTCAAATTGCTGTTCAATTGAGCGTACTCGCAGTCCAATTCCACCCCTGGTCAAATAATACAAACAGCATTAATGGCGTTTCCTTGATGTTCAGATTATCGGAACACCCCGAAAAGGGTCAATACATACAACTTTACTTTTTGTTAACAGCAAGCATTTCAGCAGGACCCAACCGCATCATAGCACACTAGCACCGCCACTTCTGACGACTTATTCAAATTTAATGTCATGATTCTGATACACGCACAATGAACTGCACCTGAAATCACACGTGATGCACATTATCTACCAACGCGCAGATTTTGTTAACTTTAAAACCCAACATAATTAATTATTCAGTTAGCAATTGTACAGTCCTTCAAAATTTGTTTCAATATCTTATATTCCGTCCGACTGACAATTCATAAAACATCCACAAGATTCGAAAACATATTGGCACTTTCATGACCTAACTTCCAGATTTTTCTGCGAAAACCCTTTGCCAGTGCATTTTATTAAAAAAATGCCTAGTCGACCACACGTCGCCTCGCATATATAAGCACGCAATGTCCTAACAAGTGTTGTATTATATTTATTATTATTTTTTAAATGCAAGAACATATGGAAACAAATATTGTTGAATATAAGAAATAATGATAAAAAAAAACTGTAAACTGTTAGACCAATGCATTATCCTATATATATGCGACGACCTATGGTGGTAGAATCGCATATTTAATAAAATGTATTTGTGCACGGTCTCTAATGTTGCGACAACGCAAAATCGTCTTGGAACGTAATAATACATGCACAAATATGCTTTGTTTGTTAGCAATCTCGAAATGTTTATCGCTATAAATGCATTATAATATTAAATTTAATCAACGCGTTGAGAATATCGGAAATATCCTGATTTGAAAACTATTTGGTCAACTGATTATCACTCGGCTTGTGAATAGTAAGGCATTGGGTTTCAACCTTTGTTTCTCTTTATCCAAACAGAAAAAGACAAACGCGGAGGTGTACACAATCAACATCGAGATATCATACGGCGAGCCCGGTGCGTATGTACATACACAACAAGAGAGCTACTTAATCACGTGTACATACGACGAGAATGGCGTAAACATCGCTGAATCTGCATCAAAGACCATTGGAGAATCGTAAGTGATCATCGCTTATCTGCATCAAAGACCATTGGAGAATCGTAAGTAATCGTCCCTTATCTGCATCAAAGACCATTGGAGAATCGTAAGTAATCATCCCTTATCTGCATCAAAGACCATTCGAGAATCGTAAGTAATCATCCCTTATCTGCATCAAAGACCATTCGAGAATCGTAAGTAATCATCCCTTATCTGCATCAAAGACCATTTGAGAATCATAAGTAATCGTCCCTTATCTGCATCAAAGACAATTGGAGAATCGTAAGTAATCGTCCCTTATCTGCATCAAAGACAATTGGAGAATCGTAAGTAATCATCGCTGAATCTATCAACAACACTCGTATGTATCGTTCGGCTGTTATCGCGTGTTTATTATTTCCCGACCAAGCACCATTCGCATATAGATTGTTTAGGCACCTCAGACTTTTGACTGAAGTTACATTCATTGTTGAATTGTGATCTGGTACCGGAAGATAAAATTGATCCATGTCGATATTTGATATTTCATAATTTAGGTTTTTTCATCTGCGTTGAAAATATGAATATTTTCCATTGTACGTGTATAGATTATTGACTTCGTACTAACTGACATAAATGAATAGTTCATATGTTTATGACTAAGTTGTTGACAGCGCTATATAATATATGAGCAAGCCTGAGTTTAGTGTGCCTATTTTCAGAATAAGGACCACAGGGTAAATGCGGTGATGCAAGCCCGCTATGAGGGATAGCGTCACTAAATTCACCCTTTGGGGACCTCATTCTGCACTCGGTATTGAATGAGTAGTATCAATGGGGCGTAGTTGGATAACTGACCCAGATCACAGCTGTGCCGGCGACGAGCTCCGTAATATCACTCCAATTCGGTTTCATCCCACATCCCATCCTGGGCAAAAAATATTCAATTGAAAATGCTCGGTTGACCCGACGGTTTGGGCAATTTATTTTAATTAACTAAACCTTTTGTTGACTACCGGTGAATAACCTCATCAAAGACCATTGTAGAATCCGAACTCTCGCTCTGTTATATATCGCGCATGCAGACCACATATTTATTTCTTTCCCAAGTTACGCATAAAATGCTTAAAAGTACGATCAGTCGCGAATATCAATGCAATGCTTTCAACTTCTCTGGACGTCTGCATGAGACAAGATCTTTTCGGAACGTGCATGGAATCTCATCAAAGATGCAACAAATATATGTTATCAACGTTCTGTCATCCCGATAGGTCAAACCATGATACACTGGACCTGTGTCCATGTGTTGACGATTCAGCATGAATCACGCTAGAGACATATGCGTCTAATACAATAATGGTTTCACGTTCCCCATATATAAAGATTATCGCGCACTTGCTGTAGAAACAATGCATCAAAGATTCAATTTCTAACTGAAATAAGGTGCGATGATTGTTACTAAAATTACAATATTAATGAAGTGTGTTGTACTCACGGCGACCAGATATTAGTGTTGATAATTTCGAATGGTTGAGGAATTTATTCACTGAATAAAATCGTCGCTATTAAATTATGAAAGAAATGCTGCATGTCGACAGATAGTTGACGATTAAAGGCACACAACTGTTATCATGCCAATATGATGGTTAGGTTTGTGCATCTGAGATGACAAGCTACAGCTTCTCAATCTATGTACATGTATGGCCTGTTACTCTTCTTCAAACTGAGATAAATTAGTTATCTGTATGATTTTAAGTTGGCTCATGTGCTATATCGTTAACATGAGGCATGCGTGAGTCTAATAAAGATCATATCAAATAATATGAAATGGTCTTATCAATGATGGGTAAATTATAAGTGATATTATGGCACGCAACGTTACATTAAAACTGAATACGCTACTGGGTTCGGGTACATCGGGGTGAATCTGAGCTTGGTACAGTTTTTGATATGGATTGAATGTAGCGGAGGTTTTCAACGAACAGAAATAGCGAAACGTAAATTGTTCTTTTTAGCTACGTGCAAGCGATGGAGATACAACACAACATGGGATCAGCGTCTGGAGCCACCTTCACTCTACAAACCATCGACGTATTGGGTAATCCTATAACCGCCTCAACCATCGCTATTGGAAGGAAGGTCCAACTAGAAGGAATCCTATCAGGTATGTACACAGTCCACTAATCAGCGTAGCTCATAAAGCCTCAATGTTCCAAACATTTCATCAATTTAAAGGCATGCTATGTACTTGTTCGGGTGCGTGAAACTGATAACTTAGTATTAAGGCGCTGGGACACCTGGAGGAATGTAACATTATACTAACGTCGCCGAAAATTTGAATCAAATCGGCCGTACCACTCCAAAATAACAGTCAGAACTATGCTCACTTGTAAATATTTACTACTCTATTCGGGACGCATATATTGGCGTTAAACTAGCCAAAACGATTTCTCCATGGAGAGTCACTGCATTTAATTAATATATAAAAATGACGGTGGGTGTTAATTTGGATATACTGTTTGTAAAAAATGCTACTTTGAACAAGGTTATTATAAATTAGCATTTGATCACCATAACGGAGTGTTTCACATCACTTTAAATTTAAACTCTGAGCTATTGATTTGTTGTGCACCGGACCGTCAATTATGTTCGTTTACTGGGGTTCTGGCGACCGTGTTAAGTACGCGATATACAGTGATCAATTAAGGACTATATATATGCAACTAAATATTTAATGACATACTTGTCAAGAGTGTTATTTGCTTTTAAATAAACAATAGTATGGAATGTAGATCTCGCAAAATTTGCGCGGCTAAAAGTTAAAATTGGTTCTAAAATAAATCATAGATGTATTAGTCGGATCAACGTGTTTGTGAAAGTAAAAACTTATTTTGTATTAGTTTTAATGTTTTTCATTAGTTTTAAACTCTATCTACTGCACTTGTTTCGGATGGACTTTTTCGATCATCAAGATCAATAATCCTTATGAATTTGAGCCACCCGTGGTATGTCACGCGACTGGAGCCGCCAGTGGTATGCAAGGTCATGTGACTAGATTATCAAAGATGAATGTTGCGCCGTAGTCATTGTAACATGAATAACATTTTCATGGGGGACAATTCAACTTCCTTCAAATGTATCGTCCATGTTCTTGTCGTTTAAAGCGAACACGGTTTATCAAGTGACGTTTTCTTGCTATGTGTGCTTCTTTTTAATCTCGTGGAATTGTACATGATTATAACTAGTGCACTCTGAATAATTTTTCAAACACTCTTAATATTTGTCAAATTAATCTGCTTTGTTGAAAATACGAATTCCAAGCAAATTGAATTGTTATTCGATACATGACTATTATTTACAGGAGGAACTGGGAGCGAGCCCGGTGTAAGAGCTGTTAGTTGCCTGGCGACCAGCGCAACTTCCTCATACGCTGTTCTCAGAGGAGGGTACGTACACGCCTCTCAATACATCCATAGCTCACTGGGAGGGTTCGTTCATGTAAACATGTTCTTTTCCACAAATAAGTCAAGAAAATAAGTTCTATTTTTATAATAAGAGATTGAAGAAACATTGATTCAGCTGGAATTATCAATGCATAACACCACGCCATGTCTTAAAATGTACCAGGCAGGCATCTCCTGTGTACCAGCTATGCATCTCCTTTGCCATAATGAAAAAATAATTTGAAAAACAAATTAGAACCGCTTCGGGTTGGAGAATATATTGGTGAAGTCAGTTCCCAGCCCTGTAGCAGTTCGTAAGAGTTTAAAATTTTACAGAAAACTGCAAAAACTCTCCACGGTTATTCTATGCAGTTTTTGCACTTAACAGTAAAATGTGATTTGAAAACGAGTTTTGATTTCGTTGTTAGAAGGTATGCAGAGAAGAGTGTACCATTAATTAAACAAATAATTTTTACATCCACAGATGTGGCGATGGTGTCGTATTTGCAAAGACTGAGGGATTCACGACCATCGGCAAAAAAGTATACAGTCCATATTTCGGTACCTTCAAACTCAGTGACGGAAACCTGCTGCAATTCACCTGCAACTTCACAGTATGCACCAGCAATTGCGATGGGGTAAGCATCTATACGGATTACCACCGGGATAACCTTGTATACTTATTAACACTGGGAAAAGATGGTTAATGTTCGCGATCGGTTAAGCATATGGACTGCATACCCCGGGATAAGATGGTTGATGGTCGCGATCGGTTAAGTATATGGACTGAATACACCGGGGTAAGTTTGTAAACTGATCGATGGATAAGATTGGTTTTAATTGCGATAGGGTAAGCATATGTACTGCATTACACTGTGCATGATAAGGTTGGTTTGTTATTGCGATGGGGTAAGTATATGTACTGCATAACACTGGGATAAGCTTGGTGTTAATTGCGATGGGGTAAGCATATGTACTGCATAATACTGGGATAATGTGTATTAAATAACAATGGCATGAGATGATTTATAATGAAATCCAGTGGGAATCTATTCTCGCAATGAAGTACGAATGCTGTATATTTAATTACCATATGGACGAGTTCTTAACGATGGGGTCGGAATGGATGTGTATTGTGAATTCCCGTTCGATTAGACAGTTTATAATATAGCCAGACGAGTCGTTGAATAATCTTTATCCTGCAGCATTCCACCGCTGTATAGGATGGTCTATATTCGGGATAATGGAATAATTTGAAACTTCTTCAGCCGAAATAAATAACTCTAAACCAATTGTGGAGCAAGTATATTAATTTCTCAAATCATCTTTCGCAACACCGGTCATTGGAATATATAATTAAGGCTTGATGCTCTTTGAAAATTAAAGTAGAGTGAACTTCTGATATAAATGATGAACCGAAATGTTTCGTTCATAAATGAAAATACCAATGACGCAATTAACCTTTTCATTATAGAGTTCCTGCACAAATGTCAGACGAAAGAGAAGTGGAAAGAACAAACAATATGACGGTGAGTTGCAAACCAATAATCTTGACACATCGCTTAGAAAGGGCCCCTTCCCATCTGTATGTGGGTCCTTCCCATCTGTATATGGGTCCTTCTCATATGCTATGGTTCCTTCTCATCTGTCTGTAGATCCTGCTGAATGTTTGGTACCGGTGGGCCATGCTATATTAAATGATGCTATACTCCTGAACTGCTTTGGTGGAGGCTGGTATGGTAAACCGATCAATTTGCGAACAAGTAGTCATTTCTTTTCTAAATGCTGTCCTTTTCACTGTTGACATACGCACGATTTGAGACGCCATTGTGTATATTTTGCAAAGTTGAATATTGGCTGCGCTGGTGGTACCAAAACGACGTGAACAACCTCTAGTATTAGCCTACTTGTAACAAAACTGCAATACAAAATATTTCTCTTTTTGAATAAGATACATGCTGGCTTTTCTATATGTTCATTATCCGAACACCGCGAAAATTACAATTCTAGAAACCATTGTCTACATATTTCTATCTGTTTGCCCCCCTGTATACCCGCATATAAATTCATCAGGACTCCCATCATAGCACAGTAGCAACACCATTTGACCAGGGTACGAACTCCCGGCACAACACAATAACAAGATATGTGAATACTATAAATTTGGTCAGTGATAGTTTTCTGAAATGGTATGACAAAGGGCCTAGATTTGTTATAAATATAACTGCCTACAAGCGTGTAAATGGACATAGTCGCGATAGTCGCCCAACACGTTATTTATACTTAAATTTACGTACACATTCATTTTGCTGTGGTTGGCAGTATGTGACGGTACCCGACAGGGAGGTACTGTCTCGCCGTTCCGTATGTGACGGTACCCGACAGGGAGTTATACTGTCTCGCCGTTCCTTTACAATATATTCGTTGACTATTAACTTAAGCAACGTGTAGGCTCGAAATGTGGCCTGAGTCTTTACAACAGTGTGCATGCTTGGCACATACCGAATATGAAGTTAATCTCGCTCACTAGGTCTGAGCGTCAATCATTAATTGATATGTTGTCGTTATAGTAAAACATTGGAGATATAGATTCAATACTAAGAAAACATGTGTTCAATGAGACATTGCACGCAGCGCGCAACGCGACCAGAACTTGGTGGAAACTGGGTAACGATTAGATTTTCGAAAGATAGTTACCCATCTTGGTATAACATTGAGTTCCCAAAATTTCAGTAATCACATTGTTGACATCATAATAGAAAATATCCGATCGAATGATACTCAGTAATACTGACCTCTACGCTGCAGGATATCACATTAGTTCAGTCAAAATTTATGAACACATTGTCCTTCTCTGTGGTTTGCACCGTGCGGAATTACTCTTAAATGTTATCTCATACAATGTTTTTCACCTTGAGTGTTCATAGAATGTGCATCATAAATATGCAATGACTTCCAACCCGGACCAAAACTAATATGGAACTTTCTCCAGTTGGAAGCCCACCTCTTATGGCGTGCATAGAAAATGTTCAATGTTTCGGTCGTTATGCTGTCTCAACCTTTCAAAAAGCAGTCAGGTAAATTTTCGTGATCGGTTTGTTAGATGCTAACTTCATTTTCTTCAGAATTCAAATTCTTACCGATCGACAGCTCTCATTACACCGAAACCTTTATTCACACTTCTCATTTTCAAGAGAAACTAGCATAGAAGCAAGCCTGCCAACAAACCTCCATCTTTCATTACAACAATGAGTGGACTTCTCGTGTTATTTCAAATTCTGAGCTAAGCAGATTCATGCGGGTCCACGATATATATTCCATGTCAGACCTCTGGAAAACTTGTGCGAAATGTCCTGCTGAGAAAAGATAATTTATCTTAGTAGCTCAGATTATCTGTTCTCTGCCCAGTTTGTCTAAAGGTGTGTTCACTCTAGATCAAGATGCCACGAGTTGATAGTCCACATTATTATCGAGAGCCTAGAGCTGGCCACGGTACGGAATATTATATGGTACACATGTATTGATTGTTTCGGTATCGATTGATGTGTGCACATTGGTAATTTTCAACCTGACCAACAGCTGCTTTCGTTTCTAGGGAAAAAGCCAGATTTCCTTCCACTCGACAAACATGCTCATCAATGGATTAGATTCTTTTGCAAAATCAACAAATTCCTCGTGGAATATTATTTTTTCACGGTCGTCCCAGGATATTTTAACCTTTACCTAATAAATTTCAACTGTACAGTATCTTTGAAAATGCCCAATATGAATTATCAATAAATTAAAACCAGACGGCCCTGTTGTATATATGGTTCAAACTTGCGCCACAGTCTGTGGTCTCGCGCTGTGGATCCACTGAGGGACTCTCGGCCTGTGTTGGCGTCTGTCCCAGAGGACAGCTATTCGCTTTGTCGCCTGGGTAACTGCTCGCACAGCCAGATAGAATGAGCGAGTCCACAGCTTGGACCCACAGACTCTGATATGTAGTGTATGGTATACGTGTAAACCAACACATGACAATATATAAGTGGCCTTTTAAGTGAGGTACTTGTTGTGTATGTCTAGGCTGGGAAACGAGGACATCTCGGTGGTCGTATGACCATAATGTAAATGCTATTTTCTTTTCTACTGAACTGTTATTTTTTCTACATGTGTGTTATTACTTGTAACTCTTCATATGACGGAGGATAGAAATAAATATATTGTTCATTCAATTTATTGTAATGCGGACATTCTAATAGTTTAGGAAACTGAGCTGGATAATTAACTGATTTCTATTTCATAACTATTTCTGACAATCTTCCAGTTGATTATTATGCATTGATCCTACGCATGGTAAAGACGACTTGTACATATAATAAAGTTTCTCCATTCCGATCTCAATTTTCAGGCGGCGAGTCAATTCAGATCGTATCGCAACCTCTAGAAATTGAGGAGAAATCGTGTTTCGATGTCGACGAGAAAAAACTGCCCAACGGACTCATAGTGATCGCGCCACCGAAGACCGAGAAGATTGAAAAAAGCAGCCTATTCATGATGGTGCTAATAGGAATCATGATTATCCTGTTGGTCTTTGGAGGTTTGAGTTTCATTTACGCTTGTATCAAGCGACAAAACAACATACCTTCGGAAGAGAAACCAAATGCTGGCAAATACAACCTTAAAGCTTAAGTTGTATATTTTTTGCGGCAAATTAAAATCAATTGTCGTAAATTTGCTTTCAATTACTATTTTGTGGGTCCTTGCTTCTGATCGTGGAACCTACGTCAACAATCTCTACCAGAGCTAGACGATAGAAGTATAATCATTTATGTAGTTCTACATGCCACTGCTACTGAAATTTGCCTGCAATTGCATGTATGATTATTACGAGATCAATTTCATGATTGTTAAAAAGTATAATTTCGGGCAAATTTCGGTAACATTGTTACAGGTGCATTACGAAGAGTTTGCACATTATGGCTTTCTTTTCCATGTGCTGTACCTGTATTTGAATTGCGGCAACGGAATGCGTGCACAAAATAGTGTTCGCTTCCGACTGAATGACTAAACATTCCAACGAAACTCATTTTTATTTAGAAAATAAAACAATTCCCATGATTGCAAGTTAAAGTCTGACTACACTAAATCCGGCCATTTTTGGAACCATGTTGTACTCAACATAATATAGGCAACGAATATTGCATTTCAACCATGCACTTGTGCCAAAATCCATGGTGTGTGCTATATGAACGATGCAAATAACATGGTAATTATAACTAAAATGAGTGACTTGGTCACAAACACATTTTCATTATTACAATGTCATTTCCATTGCAAACTTAAGCGTGTAGTTTACACTAATCCATAGCATAGCTCAAATTCATTCATTGCATACTATTGTACTTCGAGACGGTCAAATGAATGCCCGGATTTTCATTTAATTTCAACATCCTTGTAGTTAAAACATCAGCACACAATAACAAATTACGCTCACATTTGTTCAGTCTTCTTGATCAAATAAGATCATTCCTCTGCCGAGGGGTTAATTCCATGGCTAGATATGCGCTGGTGCATTTCCACAACATGACCAAACGGCAGATCAAAGAATCTATGGGAATACCACGAATACACACTCACTGAAATGAGTAGTGTGCATTTTAGGTTGATAAATGAGAGTTCAACTGTAAAGGCCGAAAAGTTTGTGTTCATATGCTTAATATGGCACAGGTTAGCGACTTGCAACTGATGAAGATCCTATTGTTTGTATCTATGTTTTGACTTTTCAAAACTTTACCTCTTTGGTCTTCCTAAATGTTTTAAGTTTTACCTTTTTCCTTAAATACAAATTCTTAGGTATCTTTGATTTTAATTGCCCTCTTTCGACCTGTACGTTCTTAATTACTTTTCAAAAGAATTTCAGCCGCTCCGTGACTTTGCTCTCCGACTCAAAAGTTTTGCCAAGAACACGAGGAACACAGTATCTGCATGTGATTGGGACCCCGACCCTAATATATCCCCTTTCTTTCATATACTTTGCAGACACTCTCCTCTTGTTCTTGACATCCATTACATTTTTGCTCCGCCAATATTATGTAGGTAAAATGACGAATATGTTTGAGGCGTTTTTCTTTCTTACTAAAACCTATGTTGACTAACAAATAGGTCATTTATGGTCTACCTGCCAGTGCTTCACTTTGACTTGTTTTCCGTCATTCTGGTGTGCCATTTTGGTGTTGCTTACCTTGGAACTCGTGTTACCTGGTCTGACACCCACTTACCCGATTGGTTACATATACAAACAATGAAATGGGTAGTGTGCATTTTAGGTTGATAAATTGGAGTTCAACTGTTGCCGATTTTTAATTGTGAATTTCCACAGCCCATGTAGTAGTTTATCCCATCGGGCAAACTTATTATGGATCCATTTAAAATCGCGAGTGATAATATATGACCCGCCATTTCAAATCCAGTCTTAAGTCGGGATTTTTTTTTACCCTGTGCCAATGCATTCTCTTATATAAGAGAATGCATTGGCCTCATAATTTTTTACAATTTTAATAATTTGTTCTTGTATTTAACAATTTTATAATTTTACCCATACACAGCCCCAGACAAACATGAGCAGACGACACACTTCTATATGCTTCTATATATGTGTGCGTCACGGTGTGGCTCCCTGCAGGATAATGGATGCTTTTTATTTTATGTCTTAAAAATAAAAAAACATTTATTTAAAAAAAATGATAAAAAATTGTTAGGCCAATGCATTCTCTTATATATGAGAGGCGACCTATGGTACACTCGCATATATAAGAGAATGCATTGGCACGGGTTAAAACAAAAAAATCCCGACTTACGACTGGATTTGATATGGCGGGTCACATATATCGGCAACAATTACATGTCGAACTACATAAATTATTAACTTCTAAGTGTCTTTAGCTTTGGTAAGGATTCTGTTTATGCTAAAGATGTCTTTTATATGCTGGTGTCCATATTCTGGCACATGTGGGTTTTCTACAAAACAATGGTTGCAAAAGATTAGTACAAACTTCAGAGTGTGCGAACGTATATTCAACCTTGTAACCGCTTTTGAATCTTACTCATTCCAACACATTTGCGTAGCAATGAAATGTTTTATTTGCAAATTTGGAAGCTGCCTCTTCAATTGAAGCAAACCTTTTAAACAATGACTTTTCACCACACTTCTGGTGGTTAATTTCCAAATGGTGCCGGATACTTTAAAACTCCCAATTATGGTAGCATTCCACACGTTTCGAACTTCTGTGAAAAGAGTTCACTCAAATTCTAGAACACATATTACTCTCTTTAACTAAAGCTATATACACTAGAATTATATAATTTATGTATTTAAACTGTTGAAATTGCATAAGATGCAACACTTGATTGGAAATGCTTTACCACATGGGGTGACATGGGTTTAAATTATTTTCATTCTTTGAATTTTCAACCTCTAATTTGTGAGAATGAATGTTTGCAAACGACCATTTTGTTCTCCAATTATTAGAACTGTCTGAAATGGCACATCACTTGGAAATTGTCCAACCAATCTTACGGCCTGAATATGAAAATTCACATGTGAATGTGGGAAGTTCCAACCGGGGAGGATGTGATGGATTAGTGGGTATACACCTAACATATTTGCGATCATGGGGGGGGGGAGATATACACTACCAAGATGTGACCACTCCACCGCCCACACAATGTACATAATGCAGCCGCGTCCTAGATGAACCCACTGTGTATATTTAGATAACTTTACACATTACTGTAATGAACTAGATTATCCTACTTTAGAGAATAATACATTTTACCATTAGAAGGTGTCGAAAAAAAGGCCTCTTCACTCTTGGTAATTTGAAACGGAAATGTGTCTTTTAAATGTCAAATTAAACAATAAATGAAATACATTATATCAAATGGACGACACAGAACATTTCTTCCAATAAATCTCTCCACATGTATTCACACTAATGGGAACTTAGTTCCTACGAGACGAGCAGCCTGCTGAAATAGTTTAATATTTTAACAACGTTTGCCCTTGTTTTATAATACAACGGAGATAACGCATTGTCAGTCATTTAATTATGAAAATGATGACCCTTGTCTCGCAAAATGAAAATGTTTATTAAACTCCTATGTGCGATCTCAATTAAACGTTTATTACACTCCTATGTGCGATCTCCAGTGAAAATGCCGTTAATTAAAAATTGTAATATCACTACTGAATTGTCATTTCTCATGACGTCATTGACGTTACGTCACTTACTGATATAAACTGAATTTCCTATGGTTGATCCTTCAATGCATTAATTCTGGCTGTTTTAATCATATTTGGCGAACCAAATTGATGCAGAAGTGTAATAGAGTAATCGATTATTTCCGATAATTATGTTAATAATTCACCCGAGGCGAGAGACGTTTAGGTAAGAAACCCATGCGTTGACGCGCCCTCGTTTCTTACTGAAGCCTCTCGTGAATTATTTAAACGTAATTCTCTGATCCAATTGATTACTCTCTATATAATCCTGGCGCGACTGGGAATTTAAGTACATTTTGACACTGTCTAAGAAACGAACTTTAAATATTACCATTTAACCCTTTGAAGTGTGCCTGGATATCAAATTCATGGTGAACAAGTTTGTCTACAAGCGACCACTTCAGTCGCTGATTGGTAGAAGACATCGGCTAATAATTAGTTTGACATTGTTTTTATGTATAACCAATGTAGGTAAGTGGGTGTCTGATCAGGTAGCAAACTGTCGGGGTTAGCAATCCCACACCTAGCACACTAGAATAACGGCTTAAAATATATTCGTCATAAATTTACCCACACAATAATTGTTGGTACAAAAATGAATGGATGGCAAGAGGAGAGGGTCTGCAAAGCATATCAAAGAATGGGTATATAATGGGGTCAGGGTCCCAAACGCATGCAGACACCAGCATCCTCGTGTTCCTGGCATAAATTTTGAGTAGGAGAGCAAGATCCCGGAGCAGCTTAAAAGATTTTGAAAATAATTTGGAATGTACTGGTCTAAAGAGGGTAATTAAAACCAAAACTTCTAAAATTTGTAATTTAAGGAAAAATGTAAAACTTTACAATTTCTAAGACCAAAGAAATAAAAGTTTGGAAAGATAGATAGGATCATCCTCTGTTGCAAGTCGCTAACCTGTGCCATATTAAGCATCGACTAATAATTAGTTTGACATTGACATCTTCTGTGGAAGGCTCCATTGTATTAAATCTCAACTTACGCATAACTAACGAAATTCATATTTCGCGTTTATGTTCGTCCCAGATGTATATGAATGTTGTGAAGTTAGTCTTAATAACTAAACTTTATGCTGAAGCTGGTATTTAAGCTGGAGCTGTTCTCTTGTTCATTTAATTTAAATGTTTATACTACCGATCTTAATCAGTTGGTTAGAAACGGAGCTGCATAGCAACTAATGTTTTATTATACTATGATTTCAGATTTCAATTGAACACTGTTAATTAAAAATGGTAACGTCCCTGGTGAATTATTTCTCGTGACGTAATGACGTAGCGTCGCTTACTGATCGAAACTGAATTGTTCTACACGCATATTAGTGTAAACGGTTGATATAGAAGTACACGCAGAAAGAAAACGGTATTTGTTCGTGTGAGCAAAAATCGTATCCGTTATACGTCATCGTCAACACCGAGGCATTGCGACAGGCAAATCTAATATGATTAATTGTCTCTCGGGCTTGGCGAATATGCTTAATATGTGTCAATTCAACCCATGAATTTCACACTGTAAGCGAGAACATGTGTGTTGGTGCATGTGATGACAACGTACTTGAAGTGAAGTTTTTTCTATATACATTATATCTTATTAGTTGTTTTTCCTGGGGTTTGGTAATACCTTAGTACATTCAGTTAACAGGGCGACCGCAAAAGCATAACCTATATCCATTATCAACTTGTGTAAGAATAAACTGCTTTGGTCAGCTGATAGTTAATTAATTTTTTTTTGTCTGGCCGAAACTGACCCGACTCTTAGTTAATTGTCAATTACCAGAGTTCTCATGAACCCGCATTCACTATCAGTAATCATGTTGTGATCTCAGCAATCTGCGACACGTGACTTCACACAGATCTGTATTACAGATATACAACAATGTAAACGACCCTTATAAACATCTGTACTTCCATGCATTAATTATGGGTATTTAACCATATTTGCCGAACCAATTTGATGCAGACCATTAATAGAGTAATCTGTTAGTCCTAGAATTACGTGAAATAATTCACGAGGCCTTTAGGTACGAAACTCACTCGTGTCTTAGAAGTGTCTATGAACCAATTGATTACTCAATCGGTTTCATGAATGCAAATGATAATGCATGCATTCCACTTAATAAAACAAAACAATTATCTGACCCAAAAAGCCACTTTATTTCAGAGTTATCCATCTGCAACCCCAATTTGGTCAGAGGCCGTCTTCTCGTTGACTTTTACTGGCTCACTTAAAATTATTGGGGGTGAAAAATAATATATTTTAAAAATCAATATCTGATCACTCTGAGCTTTGCTAGGAGGATTCCTCGACTGAAATCAAATAGTTTTTACCCCGAAGCCAACGAAATAGTAATTTGCGAAAGTTAATTCGGATTGTGCCATCAATTGGATATATCAAACCTTGGATTGCTTTCATGTTGGTAATTTCCAACAGTTGGTTAGCAGTGTCCGGGTCCCTCCCGAGGTCATATCATGAATCTCTACTCTGGCTACGTAGAGAAATGGTGTCTGGATATATCTGGGATGTACGGACAGGGTGTATGGGCGTGGTGACTGATGGCGTAGGCAGGGATGTGGCGAATGAGGAGGGTTGTGGTGTCTCTCCACCAACGTGGTCAACATTTTCAATAGTTGGAAATGTCATACCGACATTAACACAACATTAGTTGCAATTTTCACACAAACAATATATCCAACAATTTATTAATAGGGAATTTAGTATTTTTACTTTCGCACATTTCCCTTCTTTTTATAAAAAATTGAGATTGGAAATGTCCAATAATTGGAAATATTGTGTGCTGCTAATAAACAAGACGCCACTTGTTCTTAACAACATCAGTTTGCCCCAACATTATCCGAGTTAAATCACCAAAATTCAACAACATCATATCGACACCAGTTTACCCCATCACCGTCAGAGTTAAATCACCAAAAGTCAACAACCTCATATCAACATCGGTTTGCCCAATTACTATCGGAGTTAAATCACCAAAACACAACATCATATCAACATCAGTTTGTCTCATAGCTATCCCGAGTTAAATCACCAAAAACACAACAACATCATATCAACATCAGTTTACCCCATCACTATCAGAGTTAAATCACCAAAAGTCACAAACATCAGTTTGCCCCATCACCGTCCGAGTTAAATCACCATAACTCTACAACATCATATCAACATCAGTTTGCCCCATCATCGTCCGATTTAAGTCGCCAAAACTCAACAACGTCATATCAACATCAGTTTCCCCCATCAATGTCGCAGTAAAATCACCAAAACTCAACAATATAATATCAACATCAGTTTGCCCCATCACTATCCGAGTTAAATCACCAAAACTCAACAACATCATATCAACATCAGTTTGCCCCTTCACTATCCGAGTTAAATCACCAAAGCTCACCAACATCATATCAACATCAGTTTGCCCCATCACTATCTGAGTTAAGTTGCCAAAACCCAACAACATCATATCAACATCAGTTTGCCCCATCACTATCCGAGTTAAATCACCAAAAGTCACACACATCTTATCAACATCAGTTTGCCCCATCACTATCCGAGTTAAATCACCAAAACTCACCAACATCATATCAACATCAGTTTACCCCATCACTATCCGAGTTAAATCACCAAAACTCAACAATATCATATCAACATCAGATTGCCCCATCACTATCCGAGTTAAATCACCAAAACTCACCAACATCATATCAACATCAGTTTGCCCCATCCCTAACCGTGTATAGACGATACGGACCCTACTTTCTTTTGATCTTTTGATGGCTCTTAATGGCCAAGACGCTGCGCTTTGGTTTTCTTACCAAGAAACCAACGAACCCGCATTCGACGCTCCAATTATCAGGTTGTCCCGCTTGTCCGTTTATTGCTTACGTACATAACACAAGCGCGACTCTCTTAACCACAACCCGAAACTGTTGCAATTGACATTCTTCTGTATGGGGAAAAAATGTCGAACAAAATAAAAACTAATTTCGATGAAAAAGCTGTATATTGAACTAATTTCGTCAATGTCACTTCGATTTCTCACGCATTAATTAATACAATTTATATGTTTGCAGAATGTTCTGCTATTATGCTGAACAATGTAGTAAGTGGGCACACCCCTCCATGCAAATTACATGTATCCTGCAGCTGGAGAAACATTGACACATTGACGAAATGAGTTCTACATGTATATGCGCACAGATGCGGTGACACATCCCCCCCCCCCGAACTTTGGTAAAAATATTCAACATTTGGTTGGAAGTTTCAAGCCTAACACACCATCATGCAGCTTGAGATTTCGCATCGAAAATAGGTTGCACATGATTTCATAGTTTAATATTTCCACCACTATTTATAGTGGTGTGAAATTGGTCGTGACTAAATTGGTATCGGTTGTCATAACCATACAGTTGTGCCCGGTTAGCGCTTAGAAATTAAGACATTTTTGAAAGGAGGTGTAGTTTTAAATTCCAAGTATTACACCTCAACGGAGACATTACAGACACGTCCCTGTGAATATGTTTTAAATATAAATTTGCTCACCGCAATTCTGATATAGATGGGTCAGCTCTCTTATCTTCATATATTTGTTCCAGCCACTATCGCAGAATTGGGCGTTTTACTGTTGACCGTCCATGAGGTTACTTTCGACAGAATGACTGTTACACTGACAAGTTCATATTAATCGCATGTAACACATTTAATTAGTCGTCCCGTTATCACTGGTATTATATTTTTATCGTCTAAATTGGATAGATCATCTCAATTGTGTCTTCATAATTAAGGCGTGCGTCTTGTTTGGGAGTGATAAACCCTACTCACTCGCGCTCCCCATCACCGTCCGAGTTAAATAACCAAAACTCACCAACATCATATCAACATCAGTTTGTCCCATCACTATCCAATACTAAATCACCGAAAACTCACCAATATCATATTATAATAGAAGACAACACTTGATGAAAGGGGAATTTCAATATCGGACATTCAAGAAGAATGTTCTAGCTTCTACTGAATCAATAAACGCAAAGATTGGGGGGGGGGTAATATTATAGAGCTATGGAAAAATCGCATGCGAAAACCTGTCCATTGTTTTTATTTCGTTTCAAACTGATCTTCATTGTGATACGCTCACAAATTACAATTTGCAAATTTGAACGAACATGCTTTTAAACTGCACACTCCCAACAGTTTACTGCACAAATCTATTATATAATATGAATTAAGACCTTTATAATACGCATTGAGATATATATTATTTATCTTGGAACTTATGTCTGTCTGTATATATGCATGTATGTATGTATGTTGTAGACTCGAAAACTGCTCACCCGATCCGACTCGAATTGTGTATGTAGGCCTACTTTATACCGGGAACAATATGGGCGGGTTCAATTTCACATGGCACCGTGTCCCTGACCTTGACCTTGACCTCGCTCATATAGGCATGTTTCTGGACCGATGGAACAATAATTGTTTTCCCTAAATAGCCCGGACGATGTCGGGTACATCATTACAACGGCCAGACTGAAAAACTTCATTGTGCACTTCGATTATTTTGTGAGTCACTCCATTATGTGTTTCTGCCCCCTTGCATTAATGTCCAATTTATCAATGTGATAATTTGGCCCATCATTATTGTCAATATTGCTACCAGATGGATTCTCACATTCCACGTCGTTGTCAGAAATTAAGTATGTTTCATTTTTTAAGTTTGAAACCTTTTTTTCTAATTGTCATTGCTTGTGAGGGCACTCTGTGTGATTTTGTTGTGCCCTGTCCCTCTGGTAGCAAATTGAACAAATATGTGCCATATTCCTCATTTCACCACTGATAAACTTGTAATGAGCATTTGAAATTGAACAGAGCCCTTTCTGGTAATCAGGACAATACCAATCTTCACCTTTTGATTCATTGGTGCTGTTACTAACATTACCAAAATGGTCCAAATCGTTTATTTCCAAAATTTTCTCTTTGACCATTCTGGAAATTGCCTGATCTTTTCGGAAGAATATTGTATTTCCTCCTGAAATTCCTTGTCAAACTTGGGGTTTGTTGGATCGTTATCCCATGTGCTCTGTCCATATTCTATGCGACGAATCCAAGCCGCATAGAAATATAGTAATGAGGACCAATCATATATGTCATAATAATATGCTATCTTCATTAACATGTTCATTCCTGCCCTTTTGCTCCTCCTCATCACCACAAGCTACAATGATTTCCATCTCCCCAGCAAAAAAATGGTTCAAGCTCACACTTCTGAAACCCATCTTGCGGTTTACATATTCCATTTGTAAATATGCCTGTGGACATGCTTGGGGAAATTTAACTTTCATAGAAAGATTTGTCTCCAAACCTGAATTTTGTTTCTTACGAGAAGACCTTTACAAATAGGCGTAGTTCAGACAATATTTGCTATGGAGTGGTACGGTCTATTTCTTTGAAATTTTCGACGATGTTAGTAGAATTCTGCATTCCCCAGGTTGGTAGGACAAACTAATGCTGTTAAGAAAACGTACCGTTATTTTTTTTTTCATTTTCGCGGTGTTTGGCTCATCTGGACAAATCGCATAATGGTGTAGTTTATTTTGTTAATATATTGTTAGTTTATATCTCAATGCGTAGTATATAGAGCCAACCACGTATTATATAGAGCCCACTGCTTATTATATACTAGCTGATGTACCCGACTTTATCCGGACTATTTAGGGAAAACAAGTATTGTTCCATCGGTCCAGAAACATGCCTATATGAGCGCGGTCAAGGTCAGGGACACGGTAGCACGTGAAATTGGACCCGCCCATATTGTTCCCGGTATCAAAGTAGTCCTACATGCACAATTCGAGTCGGATCGGGTGAGCAGTTTTCGAGTCTACAACATACATACATGCACATATACAGACAGACATACAGACATAAGCTCCAAGATAAATAATATATAACTCAATGCGAATTATAAAGGTCTCAATGCGTATTATATAATAGAGTTAAGCAGTGTAAACTGTTGGGAATGTGCAGTTTATAATCAGTTTTCGTTCAAATTTGCACAATTGTATTTTGTGACCGTATCACAATGAAGAACAGTTAGAAACGAAATAAAAACAATGCACAGGTTTTCGCATGCGCATTTTCCATAGCTCTATAATATTAACCCCCAATCTTTGTGTTTATTGATTCAGTAAAAGCTAGAACATTCTTCTTGGATGTCCGATATTGAAATTCCCATTTCATCAAGTGTTGTCTTCTATTATAATATGATGTTATTGAATTTTGGTGATTTAACTCGGATAGTGATGGGTCAAACTGATGTTGGTATGATGTTTGTGACTTTTGGTGATTTAACTCGGATAGTGATGGGGCAAACTGATGTTGATATGATGTTGTTGAGTTGTTGTGATTTAACTCGGATATTGTTGGGGCAAACTGATGTTGTTAAGAACAAGTGGCGTCTTGTTTATTAGCAGCACACAATATTTCCAATTATTGGAAACTTCCAATCTCACCCCTTCCCACTGTTGGCCATTTCAGTGAATTTTTTATCAAAAGTAGGAAAATGTGCGAAAGTAAAAATAATAAATGCCCTATTAATAAATTGTTGGATATATTGTTTGTGTGAAATTTCAACTAATGTTGTGTTAATGTAGGTATGACATTTCAAACTATTGAAAATGTTGACCACGTTGGTGGAGAGACACCACAACACTCCCCAGACGCGAGATCCCTGCCTACGCCAGCAATGTGTTCAATTATTCAATTATTTATTCACTCAAATCGTCAAATATGACACAATAGAGCGTGGTGGAATACAGTGCATATAATATCTGTGCAAATTATAAAAGTGGCGCGCGGTGAAAATTATACATATTATAATAACACAGTTGATTGAGAACAGCCCATGGTTTTGTAAATGTCGGCTTTTAATGTATTATGTATATAGTATGCCTCAGGAGTTTTTGAATTAAATCAGGACCCGTCTAATGAAAAGAGATAGGTTTTTGTCGTTTACAGTTAAAAAGTTCGCTTAATTTGATGGTAATTGGTCGACGATAATAATATTTCTGGATGTATTTGACTCGCAGGTCTTTTAAACGCGAGCATTGCAATATTACTTGGAATTCGTCCCCTATATTTGTATCGCATAGAGTACATAGTCTATCGCAATAATCTGAGTTAATCTATGCACCAGATTCGATTGGTAAGTGGTGGTTGCGGGTACGAGTATTTGAACGGTGTCGTTTTTCACGAAAGAGAGGAATCTTTCTTTGGTGAAGTCGTGTTTTATAATTCTGTAAAATGAATACTTATTTGAATTACATAATGTCCCTCTCCATTCTTGAGTGAATATGTCTTCCAGCCTACACTTGACACACTTCTTAAATCTGTCGACTCAAGATAATGTGTGATTGATCCGTATACCACCATTCCCAGTTCATTTAACAGTTTGTGCACATTTGCAATCCATGGGTTGTTAACGTTAGATGAGTTGTAATAAGTGAATAATATATAATACAGTATAAATGGTAGCATATTGCAGTTCATTTATATCAGTTTTCCCCAGTACATTACATTTCTTAATTTGATTTTCATAGTGATGGGGGGATATTCCTATTTCCGCATAAACGAATGCTGAAGGTGTAGATTTTTTCAGATTAAGCACAAATTTTAGAAAACATAATTCTATTTTCTGGAAGCAGGATTGATTTTCAAATGACCAAATCTCTGCTCCGTATGTTAGAATCGGGATAATGATTTTTCATAAACTTCGAGTGTTCTCTCTACGGTTAAGCTATTGTATCTCTTCATATTAAGTAATGCGTACATCGCTCTTTTAGCTCTTTCGCAGCGCATGTTTCTGTCAAGAGAGAAGGAGCCATTTATATGGAAAGTAGTTCCTAAGTATGTATAATTTTTCACTGTTTCAATGTTACTGTTGCCGATTTAAAAAAACATTAGTACGATTTTTCTTGCAGTTTCTTCGAAATATTAGTACTTTAGTTTTTGTTACGTTGATATCTAGTTTCCACTGCTTAGATCATTTGTGAAGGGCATATTGGAGATCGTCGGCTGAATGTGCCAGTAGGACAGTATCGTCCGCATATATCAGGATAAGGAGCTTTATGTAAAACTCGCTATCGAAATCTGATATATCTCATTGTTGATACTTTTTTGTCGACTTCGTAGATTGTTTTCATGCCTATATATACTCATTTGTAGTAAGACACTCATAATTTTGTGGAGCTTTTGATCAGTGATCTGTCCACAAATACTATCCAGGCCAAAATCAGGGCACGCATGGTCACTAGGTCGATTTCCATTTATTGAATGTTCCGAGTTAATCTCATTATTGTGTGAGTGATTGTCGTGGGAATGTGTGGGTCCTGAGAAGTTAAACACCGCACTTGAAATCCGGTTTTGAAATTGGTCGAATTCATGCATTTAATCAGGTATATCAGTTAGTTTATTTTCTGGTAGACATATGTGTTCGTCAAAGTCACAATTAATTGTTTCAATACCCTCATAAACTAATGCTGATGTTTCATGTTGATTCATGTTTTCATCGTTGTGGGTGTCCGCCATATTTGACAATATTTTTGTTGTTGTGGACGGGGCTACGAATTTGAATGTTCAGATTAGGAATTCAACTGGTGATAAAACTAACGAATTTTATAGTTATGTAAGTCCATATATGTTCCCATGAGCACATGATAAATAAAATGTCCGGGAATATGTATACGATTATCACATGAAATTGAAATGTTATAGCGGTATTGTATGCTTCATTTTAACGGCCGTGTTATCGCTTGGGCATACGCCCTCAGTCGCCACGCCCATACACCCGTCGTCGTGTCCATACAACCCTGATATCTCCCGACACCATTTATCTACAGCCCTGTGATCATATCCCTACACACATGTCGTCATGTCCATACACCCTGGCATCTCCCTAAACCATGTCCATACCCCCTTCTTACATCCCATGTCACCATGTCCCTATAATCTGCCTACACTTATGTCGCCAGATCCCATTGCCCAACAACTCTCTGATCACCTCTTGACAACCCTGTCGGCATGGCACTATAACCACTGTCATAATTTCATTATACCACTGTCGTCAGTTCCCTACACCCTTGTCATAATTGCAATACACCCATGCCGTCATTCCCATACACCCCGGTTATCAAGTCCCTACACATCCCTGGTTGCCGCGTTCCTTGTTACGTAATAATGCAAAGTGCGTGACCCAATTTAGTTCAAGAGTACAAACAGAACATGCCATGAAGCGGCTGTCGGATTAACGAACAATTCACACGCGTTGTTATTGATGCAAACCCCATGAGGCCGTTCACTCAGTCGTGTCGCTCACCTCGTGTTGAATCAGCCAATCGTATCGCTCGTTCAAGCCAATAAGTTTAGGCTTCAAATGTGAACCAGACTACAGCACTTTTGGTTTCTCATCCGACTGCACCGGTCCTGATCACTGTCGTCCGTCCGCTAACACCATTATGATCGGTAAGTACCAATTTCATGTTAGTCCATCGTGTAATCATTTGAATGCGGTTATATTTGTTTGTCTGATTTTTTTTGTAAACCGAAAGAAAAAAAGCCATTTAAGGACTTGGCTAACCCAATTTTCCCCAAATTTGATGGAGTCAAAATAAAGGTTTATGTTCACTTTTGTTAGTAATCACAGTAACCAAACTCATGAATGCAACATTTTTAGAGCGTTATTAATGGTGGAATGTGTTAGAAATACTAAATGTGAAATGTATAGAGGTTTTTAAAATCTATTTTTTCGAACCCAAAATCAATAAACACAAATTCCATATCAAAGACAAAAATATGGCAATGTCTACTGAACACTGTGAAGAATGATTAACATTAAAATAATATTCATATATATCAAGCATTCTTTGATAAAATTACTTAGAACCAATTGTTTACAAATAATTGAGTAAGTTACCTGACATCATTTGTAGTGAGCTGGCAGTTAAATGTTAAAATATGTGGACAGTGGTGTGTTGTGAATCTGTTGACAAAAGAACTGTGTAATCCCCAATCTGGGGCCTGTACTATAGATTTACAATTGCCAGTATTTCTTGACCACACAAGGCGGTCGCGAGCAGATCCGAAATAATTAATTTGCACGAAAGATGGAAAGCCTGTGAATGGGTGCAGTCATCTTGAATTATCTCCCCTATCGCGTGAAATCGACAACAAAATTGCGATTATTTGCAACAGAAATAAAATATGAAATAATCAATGACATGTATTGAAAACATATAGTTTGCAGACCTGATCATCTTTTTTCGAAATATGACTGACGTACGTGTTCGATCATATCGTCATACCATCGATATTCAACTGCAACTTTGGTGATTTTCTCGTAATAGTTTTGTCTACAAACAAACATTGAATATATGCCAAATTTATCGTCCTACAAATGGTCTCAAATATTCGACATTTGTAGATTTAAAAACAAGTATATGTTTATTTGTGTGGAAGAAAGCAACGATATATCGATTATTCAACGTTTTTCAATTTTCCGGGCTGAGGATGGCAAATTATCAGCTTCACCATTTCACAAAGGTGTGGCAGGGCACTTCCGTCGCTTCTCTGAAAACAAATGAAAAAATACAGGTGAAAAGCACAGAAAAGGTAATAATATATACCGATCGTGAAGTAAATGACAAAATAAATGTTGTATGAAACTGTTATTAAACGTTTTCGACATCCGATTTCTTGATTGGAATCCAGGGACGTGCAAATTTTGAGTTGTTTGCTGTATAATCGGAGTGGCATGCACGATTTGTTGTCAACATGCCTCTATCTAGTGAATATAGGGCGAAGTATGGTAACATACATAGCCTTTCATTGCAACACGTGTGCTTCTGATATGTGCTAAATGAAATCAACAAATTGAATTTGTCCTCCATACCTCTTGTAAATAGTTCTTGCAAATGGAGGATAGTATATTTATGATGTTTACATTTTCTGAAGTTGCGTTTTGTGCTTTCTGTGCTAATATTTGTGGAAATTAGTAAGCGCTTCCGCCAGGTGAATTATTTACCAATATTATGAGGCAGTCAGTTTGATTTTTACACACCTACTAGGTATATAACTTTTGCCCCGGAGATTAACTTGAGAATCGCCCATTCAAAATGTTACACTTTACCTCCCCCTTAAAGGATACCGATTACCACTAATACAATTGAACACGGATCACCCATGCACTAGCGATAACATATCAATGAGACTCCGAGGAATATTTTTGTTCGTTGGTCAATCAAGTCACATGTGGTACTAAACTTATTATTTTATTGGTCACCATGTATGTAAACGAGGTGTTGTAAGAAGTTGCCTTTTCACAGTAAGAATAACAGTGGAGGTCTATGGCAATCGACAACTTATGTGTGCCCCACATAACCTTGTACACGTGGTCAAACACGGCAATTGTAAATCTATATTACAGGCCCCTGGTGTACCCCATACCCCAGAATCTAGGTCATCAATCATCCCGGGTCATGATAAAGTACAGCACTGGCTGGTCATACTCCCTGCAGGTTTGAGTGAGCATTATCTTAACCCATCAAATTCAGTTCCCAAATAGCTTTTCTGAGCAATGAAAGCTACCATTTGTAAACAACTGCTTCCAAGCCAAAAATCTTAATAAAACTGAAGAAATGTGAGTATATCTTTATTGTTAATCATTCTTCAGTGTTCAGTACACATACCCATATTTTTTTCTTAGATATGATCTTTGTGTTTGTTGATTTTGGGTTCGAAAACATACATTGAAAAAACTTCTATAAATTTCACATTTTGAATTTCTAACATAATCTACCATGAATTATACTCTTAAAATGTTGCATCCATGGGATTGGTTGCTGTGATTAGTAATAAAAGTGAACATAAACCTTTATTTTGGACTCCATTAAATTTGGGGAAAATTGGGTTAGAAAGTCCAAATAAAGGATTCTGTTCTTGTGTATTAGTAATTACCGAAACCATGCCCATTGATGCCACATTTTAAGTATATACTTCATGGTGGATTATGTTAGAATTACAAACTGAACTTTATTGAGATTTACAAACATAAAATATACAGGCAATGGTTCAAGAAAAACAAAGTCCATATCTAAGAATCAAATATGGGAATATGTACTGAACACTGTGATGAATGATGTACTACAACAAATATTATATTGAGTGTTCTGTGAAAAGAATTGCTTTGAACCAGTTGACAAATGATATACTAACTTCACTATATGGTTGACTGAGAACCAGCAGTTTATGGGTCACCTTTTCGCGGTTTATGTCCAGTCTGGTATGAAAGCATTTTAGCTGGTGAACATTGCCACCCCATTGATTATCCTAAGAGTGGTGTCCTACTTACTAGAAGTAATGTGATGGCCTGGTAGGGTTTGATTGAAGATTATTATTCTATTGTCAACAGAGTTCATAGAACACCACCTGTCTATATAGCTAACCCACCCATACCTATTTTGCTAATCCACCCATACCTATTTTGCTAATCCACCCATACCTATATAGCTAACCCACCCATACCTATTTTGCTAACCCATCCATACATATATAGCTAACCCACCCATACCTGCTAGCATTCACCAGAATTGTTTGATCAAGTAAATAGATCATTTGTCAACAACTGGTTGTATTTTTCTCAAAGAACACTCAAGAAATATAATAATTTTGTATAGTACATATTCCATCAGTGTTCAGTACATATTCATCAGTGTTCAGTACATATTCATCAGTGTTCAGTACATATGCATCAGTGTTCAGTGCATATTCCCATATTTGATTCTTAGACATTGACTTTGTATTTCGTGGACCATTGCCTGTAAATATTATTTTTTTCACATTTTGTATTTCAAAGATAATTCACCATGAATTATATTCTTAAAATGTTGCATCAATGGGCATGGTTTCTGTGATTACTAATATATACATGAACATAATCCTTCATTTGGATTCTAAAACAATTTGGAAAAATTGGGTCCACAAAGACCTTAAGGACTTTGCTAACCCACTTTTCCCCAGATTTAATTGAGTATAAAATAAAGGTTTATGTTCACTTTTATTAGTAATCACAACAAGCAAACCCATGGATGCAACATATCATGAGTATAATTCATGGTAGATTATGTTAGAAATTCAAAATGTGTAATTTGTAGAAGTTTTTAAAATCTATTTTTTCGAACCCAAATTCAACAAACAAAGATCATATCTAAGAAATAAATATGGGTATGTGTACTGAAAACTGAAGAATAATGAACAATAAAGATATACTCGCATTTCTTCAGTTTTATTAAGAGTGTTCGCTTTGAAGCAGTTATTTACAAACGGTAGATTCGATTGCTCAGAAAAGCTATTTGGGAACTGAATTTGATGGGTCAAGTTAATGATTCATTCAATCCAGCTGGGGTTATGACCCACATATGCTGACCCATGATAATATTATATCCTGATTCAGGCTGATTGGTGACCTAGATTATGGGTTGTAGGGTACCCCCAGATTGGGAATTAGTTCTTTCGTAAACATATTCACAACACACCACTGTCCATATATTAACTGTAACCTCACTACAAACGATGTCAGGCAAGTTACTCAATTATTTGTAAACAATTGGTTCTTACTAATTTTATAAAATAATGCTTGATAAATATGAATATTATTTTATTGTTCATCATTTTTCAGTGTTCAGTACACATTGCCATATTTTTTTCTTTGATATGGACTTTGTGTTTATTGATTTTGTATTCGAAAAAATAGATTTTAAAAACCTCTATAAATTTAACATTTAGTATTTCTAACATATTCCACCATGAATTATAATGTTGCATTCATGGGTTTGGTTACTGTGATTGCTAACAAAAGTGAACATAAATGTTTATTTTGAAGTCCTTAAGAGGGAGGTAAAGTGAACAATTATGAATGGGGATTTCCATGCAAATCTGCGGGGCAAAAGTTAGAGTTGCACATGCTTCTGACTGTGACTCAATGTGGGTAAATGTGGGTAAATTATAAAATTTTGCAATAGATATATTTTTGAGAATTTTGTTCTGGAATTACATCACCTGACCTATTGAAAAATCAATATAACATTCAAAAATAAATACACCAACATTATAATGGAACAAGTTAAAAGCGTACCCGCCAGACAAATACCTGTTTTCAATACCACATCAAGTCACACTGTATTAGTGACCAAATCCATTGATGCAAAACTTTAATAAGAGTATAAATCGGAGTGGATTATGTTAGAAATGCTAAATGTGAAATTTATAGAGGTTTTTTAAATCTGTTTTCGTACCCAAATTCAACAAAGTCCATATTCAAGAAATGAATATGGCAATGTGTATTGAAGAATGGTGAACAATGAAATAATATTCATTTACCAACCGTGCTTTATTAAATTACTAAGAACCAATTGTTTACAAACGATTGAGTAGCTTACCTGATATTGCTTGTTTTGGATGTGGACAGTGGTGTCTTGTGAATATCTTAACCAAATAATTGAGTAATCCTCAATCGGGCGGTGCCCAGAATCTAGGTCACCAATCCAGAGATAGATAATATTCTGATGGGTCAGCACCTGCTGATAATATTCCCAGCTGGCTTGAGTGAACACTAATTTGACCCATCAAATTCAGTTCCCAAATACCATTACTAAGCAATGAAATCTACCATTTGTAGACAACTGCTTCCAAGCCAAAAATCCAAAGAACACTAAAGACATACGTATATCTTTATTGTTCGTCAGTGTTCAGTACACATAACCATATTTTTTCTTAAATATGGACTTCGTGTTTGTTGAATTTGGGTTCGAAAAAATAGATTTAAAAAACTTTATGAATTTCACATTTTTGTATTTCTAACATAATCTACCATGAATTATACTCTTAAAATGTTGCATCCGTGGGTTTGGTTGCTGTGATTACTAATAAAAGTGAACATAAACCTTTATTTTGGACTCCCATCAAATTGGGGAAAATTGGAATAGCAAAGTCTTTGAGGGGGAGGTCAATTGTAACATTTTGAATGGGAATTTACATGTAAATCTCTCCAGCAAAAGTTGAGAATATGCACTAACCATGTTGACCAATAGACCCAACACTCCATGAAATCAAAGTACTTATCTGGCTGGTCGGCTCAGTTGTTTCTATTGGGAACATATTGGGTGCAGCTGGACACGAAATCAATGTTACCACGAAAGCAGACAAGCTTGTGACAGTAAGTAGCCATTTTGAAATGATCTACCCTGCTACGACAAAATCAACCTCAAACCTACGATTATTTGCAGTGGAAAAAAACAAGGTGAAATATCATCTGATCAATAAAGTTACCACCTAGAATGAGATTTCTTCTCTTAATTTCTAAATCTGAGCGACATGTGTGTTCGATCATTTATCAGGTCAGGGCAGCTATTTATATGCAGCTATTATGGCTACATTTGATTATCGTAAAACACTATTTTACCAAGATTCAAGATTCTGTATTGTTGTTCTAATTACATGTGTAATACACGAACAAATCAAATATAATAAATAGCACTGTGGTGTAAACAAATCAAATAGTAAGTATAACAATTGAAATTTAATAAAGTCATCGTAAACATTTGCCGTCGTCGCATGTATGTCAAGAGATGGTAAGGTAAGGTAAGGTGGTGCTGCGGTGATCCGAATAATATATAGTATACCAATGGTTGCAAAGTCCATCCCTGTGGGGTATAGCCTCGACAAGGAGTGAACTATACAACATGTTGGGCGTATCTTAAAAACCCACACACACTTTTTCATGTGCACAGTATCGGTTGTGTTTAGAATTGAGCAGAAGTTATAAACGTTTATTTGCTCAGTAAGGTGGCGGGGTAGAAATATCTTAAAGAGCTAACACAGGTGCATTCCATGATCAAATGGTATTAGTCCCCTATTGAACAGAGTGCAGTATGTGCAGACTCGCTCTTCAACAGGTTTATTAGACTTATACCAAGACCCATTGCATGCATTACCGCGAGCTGTTGTAACTAAGGGTGATGTGTATTATGGTGTTACTAAGGGTGAGATGTATTATGGTGTTACAACTTATGCAATCACTACCGATGACTTTTCGGTTGCACCAGCTTGCGGAATATCGGAAGCATAGCTAAGCGCATGCATCTGTTTAGATATTGGTTATCCTATGTGATATGGAACTCGGATCCATCCATATATGATCTATTCTTCTATACAGGTAAAGTTGTCGGGAACAAGCAACAATATTGGAATATATTGTTAATTATACATGAACCTGGCAAACAATATGTTGCTGCAATAGCTGTACATGGCTATTTCATCTATATTTGGGAATTGTCAGACCTGTTTATTGGTATCGCAATATTGAACTGCAATAGAGATGTTGCGTTTGTTTATTGTTCAACCAACACGAGCCACAAATATCACTGCACGTAGATGGACGAAAATAGTTCCAACCTTTATACTGAATTGATATCGGAGCAGTAGAACAACATGTAATTATGATTTGGTGACAGTATATACTTTCGGGCATATTTGTCGACGCCTAATTCAAGAAGAGGTATCAAAATAAGTAACACAATGATCGATTTCCCGGGTTGTGGGTGGCGAATTGCCGGCAACATTAATGTGTGCCAGTACACTTCCGCCGCTAGTCTGAAAACAATAACAAAAATACGTTAAACGCTCATAACGAAATATATGAAATCCGATCGATGAGTAACAAAGTACACACATATTCCGGAAAACTGGATCAAAGGACCAGCACCATTATATTGTCCAATTGAACGACGAACAATCCACTAAGAGTTTTTTAGTTGAAATTTAATATGCATGCATGGTTTGTTCTTGACAAGCCTCCATCTAGTAGACATAGGGCAAATGTTTAAAAATGGACACTTACTGTCACCAGCTTGCCTGCTTTAGTGGTAACATTGATTTCGCGTCTAGTTGTACCCACTATGTTCCCAATAGAAACAACTGAACCGACAAATTAAGTACTTTGAGTTAATGAGTGTTGGAGTCTATTACTCAACACAAGTAGTGCATATTCTCAACAGTTGCTGGAGAGATTTGCATTAAATACAACATTTAAGACACTCGGCGCTATTTCCGACTCTTGTAACATGTGCTTCACATGTTCATGGAAATAATAAATTAAATTGACCTCCCACTTAAATCGCGAAAATAAAATTTGATTTATTCTGAATTTCAAATTTTCTACAAATAGAATTTACACAGCATTACTTGAGTACAATTATATGTTCTTTTATCAGCAGGTAGGACTCTCTTCTTAGCTGTCGTCTTGGCCGCCACTTTGGTAAGTACTACATGAATAGCCTGAGCCTATTATAGTTACACGTCTGACTGTCCCAATGGGGATACCCCCTCCCCCAGTGTTTTTTTTTAAGTAAGATGTTTCACATGTCAGTAAACATTAAGTTAAAATAATAAAATAAGATTCCCACTGCTGGTGAACAATTATCAAAAACAATATTCACCGCAAATTCGTAACACAATATCACTGAGAAAAATGATAATATTCATAAGTCAAGAAGGCCAGAACTCTGCGAAAACAAGTCTGACCGACATTAAAATCGCAGGTGCACAGGTTCCCATGGTGGCTGATGACCGTTTCGCAGAAAATTATTAAAGGATTGAAAAACTGCGTACAAACTCGTAGCAACGGTCGACAGACGGACTGACTAAGGGTCTATTCATATTGCACACGCGTTCGCGATTAATCGCCGCGTTTTTGTAAGGGTCGTGTTCACACAACGAAGATCTATTTGTGACAAATTACCTAATTCCTCAAACAACCACGTCATATTCGTGACCAATCATCTTCTGCAATCAACCTCGTCATCGAGATAGCCGTTACAGAGAATGACATGGTTCACTTGGGCCTCATATACTATCCGGGTACAGCAGTTCTCATAACTGATTGGCGACGAACTAATAAAATGATCTCTGATGATAAGCCGCCAATGACGATTAAATTGAAATCAATCGCTCGTGCGAACGGCGTCCTGACGACATAATTCGACCTGAAACGACGCGTGTGGGACTCTTAAGGTCGAATTCAGAGTCCCATCACTTATTCTATTCGAATGGTGGTTAGTCAATTCTAGTGATGCATTGTCATGTCACTGTTGCCACCGGTTATATAAATGAACACTCGATGATGGGCGCGGGGTAGGGGTTTGGTCTGAGAGAAAAAATAGTTCATACACGGGGTTGAAAATAAAAATCCCTCCCAACCATGGGTCCACAATCCTCCCTATTTTTATGCTGGTCTTATAGTAAATATTTATCCAGCTAATTATAAATTGTTACCTCAAACGTGTGGTACTCAACATATACCTGCGTATACTTGATACCTTAGTTCAATCTAACTGAGGAAAATTAAAGTGAATGTGTCAACATATATATATATATATATATGTGTGGTCACCCCAACCAAAATTACTTTATCGTCCACCCACACACCCTAGCCCTGTGCATAAATAGTTTTTTTTAAATCAGATCCCCACCCCTTTGTTGGGGAACTGTTAGCAACGCGAGGAAGGAATGCAATCGAAATTACGTATAGCCGCTCGGCCTTAAAAACGCGGCGATTAATCGCCAGCGCGTGTGCAATATGAAGAGACCCTAAGCCGGTCCCAGTACACACCACCCGCGCCTTTGTTGCGTTGCGGTGGTTATAATTGTATTGGGGTGGTTTAGTTCAACAAATCCAAGATGGCCACTTTTTTGTTTCAAAAATCCATTTTATCCAGCTATGTATTCGTCACTAGCTCAAATTTAGCTACATGTACACGATATGAGTATTTACATCGGTTTTGGAATACATATTTCATAATTAGCTATGTTATTTGATTTAAAATGGCTTCCAATGTCGCCGCCTACTTGTTCCAACTTCCACTATATCCAGCTATTTATTCGTCATAAAACTTGTGACAAAAGCTCAAACTGCTATGATATTTCGCCAAATGTGCGCACGAGTATAATAATATATGAAAAATATCATAGCTAGCTTGGGCTGATTTTTGCTACATTTCGATGTATTATAATTCTAAAGATCCGTAGTCTGATTTAACACCAGAATTGACAATTTCCAAACCAAATTTTCAGCTTGCCATGTAACGAACAATACTTGATATCAATATCATGATCATATGTTTATCATGCTCCATCTCTTCCTCACTATACGTTATCATGTGTAGAAGTAATTTAGCATCCTTGATATGGGTATATGACGTCAGATAATCCGTACGTATTACATGGTCATTCAATACTTTTACTAGTTCAGATCATGTACTTTTTAAATGGCAGTTACTCATTTCCAATCAATTTGTATACTTGCTGAGAATGCTCCTCTTTTCTCGAAAATATGAATAAAGCTTGTGAGTAGTCTCCACATAGCAGAGATTCCTTCAGGTGGCGTACCAGCTTAACAATTAAGTATTTTTCTGAGTTCCATCTAAACTGTCCATCTCCTGAGATTGCTCAGGCATATAAACCTCTTATGAAAATTGATCACTGATGTTATCAGTATTGCATGGTTGTGCCAATAAAGACGGCATGTCCGACTTGACACCATATGTGCGTGTTATACCAGATCCTATCCTATTAATAAGAGATTTTGAATTTGTCGGTCTAGCAAGAGCTCAAATGATTGACCATGATTTCACCCAATATAAGTAGATATTAAATAGCTCTCTCCATTACAAGTTTTTGTAACGGGGTGATATTGTTGGTGTCAAAGGATTTTCGTTTACAAGTGTGAGCTGAGAACTTGTTTGGACATTTTGCAACTCTGATGTTAAATAGGACCACGTATATATTTAATTGTAATGCATCGAAATGTAGCAAAAATCAACTCAGGCTAGCTATACAATTTGTCATATATTCCAATTGCCAAGTTTATCAAAAAATCATGATTTTTTACATAAATGAACATAAAAGATATATAGTTTCCATATGACTTGCCCATACTATGACTAAACCTAACATAACATTTTTCAAATTTTACGTATGAAAATGAGAACCTTAACACGAATCAAATTACAGAGCTAAAATATGCGACAAGTATTCCAAAACCCTCGTAAATACTCAATGTGACCTTTGGTCAAATTTCATTGCAGTTTGAGCCGATCTTGGTGAATTAATAGCTGGAAATAATGTATTTTGGGATTTTTGCTGGCATTTTGAAGCAATTAACGGAGCTAAATATGAAATAAGTATTCCAAATCCACGTAAATGCTCAATGTGTGCACATTCAGCGAAATCTCATTGAAATTTGAGTCTTGTGTGATGCATAAATAGCTGGATATATAGTGTAATTTGGAACAAAAAAGACGCCATCTTGTATTTTGGTGGCCATTTTTAATCAATTATCATAGCTAAATATGAAATCTGTAAATATGTATTCCAAAACCCAATAATAAGTACTCAATTCGTGCACATTTGGCCAACATTTCATAGAAGTTTGCGGTTTTTTGACGAAAAAATAGCTGGCTATATTCAGCGGATTTTGGAACACAAAGGCAGCCATATTGGATTTTTGGACGCAATTTTGAATAAATTAACAGCTATTTATGAAATATGTATTCCAAAACCGACGTAAGTACTCAGTATGTGCACATGTGACCAAATTTTATAGCAGTTTGAGCTTTTGTAACAAATAGCTGGAAAAATGGATTTTGGAACACAGATGCGGTCATCTTGGATTTTGGAGGCCATATTATATCAAAAACAGGGCGAAATATGTATTACAAACCGACGTAAATGCTCAATATCTGCACAATCAGCCACATTTCATTGCAGTTTGAGGTTTTATGACAAATAAATAGCTGGTAATAGTGCATCTATGAACAAAGTCGGCCATCTTGGATTTTGGCGGCCATTTTGAATCGCTTCACCTTTTATTTTTTTCAGAACTGCGAAAAGTCTGACCCCAAAAAAAGTTTAATTTAATTTGGTCTCGTCTGTCCACTAAGAGTACCGTTCATTATACACGCATGTCTACTAGGAGTACCGTTCATTATACACGCACATCTAAAACATTCGTAAATTTGTCAAGGGAAATTACTTTTAATGATATATGCGAATGATATGCCTATTTGTGTGAGTTGGTGAGTGATATAGTTCAACGTGGCAGACAGCCTCTCGTCCAGAGTCCCGGGGACATCCATGGCACCTCGATTTTAACCACCTAATTATACGTACATGTAAATACCATTTATACCAAACTAGAGCCCGAAGCCGCCATCGCACGCCGCCGCCGCCAGCCATATTGGCCACAAGCCGCCGCCAGCCATATTATATCTAACGCCAGCCACATTTAAAAATCTCCGCCGCCGGAATTGTAAAATGGCTGAGCCGTGTGGTCTGCATGCATGGGCTTATATGTCAAGCACAAGTGTACTGTGAATCGCAAAGAACTAAACCGCATTGCCTAATATTGGCATAATCGCATGGGCACGGCATGGTTATGTTATCAGAACACCGGGCCCCTTAATGTGGAATAGACTATCCCAATGCATGCTTTCATATAACTGAATGGACGCATCCATTCGGTATTGAAAGGGTTAAAATATAAATTGTTTATATCAACACGACCCAGTCTCAGACATCGCTTGCATTTGTCAATATATACACATAAGAATAGACAATAGTTTGAAATATTATATATCATTACTATCGGGTTCATCATTCAATGATGCATGCATATATCGCAAGATGCCAGTGATGATATCAGTCTGAAGTCGACAAAAGTCCCAATGTAACTTATACCGATTAGATGGGAAACTACATAGTATATCCATGCCAGTCCTTCGTGTATTTTCGCCAAATAGTTTTCGCGGCTGGCTCAACCGGATTTCGTGGCTGGTTAGCTAGCTGAGCCGGCTCAGTCGCTACGTTCGTGGCTGACGAAATATGGCGGCTCAGCCGGCTGAGATTTTATCAGTCAGCGTATTTTCGTTTCCGAAATGTTCCTAATCCCCGGTTATAGACCCCGTTTGTTTTAGCGTTTGTGGTGAACCCGTATAATTCAATATCACACGTAATCTTTTGATGTTGGGCTTTTCCATTATGGCGAAAATACACGAAGGACTGGCATGGATATACTATGTAGTTTCCCATCTAATCGGTATAAGTTACATTGGGACTTTTGTCGACTTCAGACTGATATCATCACTGGCATCTTGCGATATATGCATGCATCATTGAATGATGAACCCGATAGTAATGATATATAATATTTCAAACTATTGTCTATTCTTATGTGTATATATTGACAAATGCCAGCGATGTCTGAGACTGGGTCGTGTTGATATAAACAATTTATATTTTAACCCTTTCAATACCGAATGGATGCGTCCATTCAGTTATATGAAAGCATGCATTGGGATAGTCTATTCCACATTAAGGGGCCCGGTGTTCTGATAACATAACAACCATGCCGTGCCCATGCGATTATGCCAATATTAGGCAATGCGGTTTAGTTCTTTGCGATTCACCGTACACTTGTGCTTGACATATAAGCCCATGCATGCAGACCACACGGCTCAGCCATTTTACAATTCCGGCGGCGGAGATTTTTAAATGTGGCTGGCGTTAGATATAATATGGCTGGCGGCGGCTTGTGGCCAATATGGCTGGCGGCGGCGGCGTGCGATGGCGGCTTCGGGCTCTATTGGGGGGGGATGTATGTGAACCCGCATCGCAAATGCCGTTAAATTGTTTCTGCGAACTGTCCTTGTTTTTGTATATTCCGAATGTTCCCCCCCCCCATCTCCGAAGCCACCTAACATCTCATCGCGGAGTTGCAAGTCTTGGGGGGGGGGGGTATAATGAAGTAGCATTTGGCTAGACTGACTCATAAAATTAAATGGATTTCAAAGAATAACAAATTATGGCATAAATCACTGGGACGTGGACATTATTTTTCTTCTAAACGCGATTTCTCATATTCACCCATAGTAAAACAATAATTTCCGGCAACCTCCTGCATCATGACCTAAGCAGCTTTTGTATACAAATTATGTTTTTTTTAAACTAGATTCCATAACAACCTCCAAAATTAATAAATAAAACACATGGGGTCCATGTACAGTTAATACTGTTAAAATATGTCGGGGGGGGGACACTACCAGATTATAGGTAAGTGTAGTTTGTGACTGACTGTTCGTCCCTCCAGATTATGACGATTACATTGTGTGTTCTTACTCTTCCGGTCATACAGATCATATACGCTCACTCAATATAACGATGCATATTAAATCCACATGGCGGTTTGCGCCCCAATATCGTAATATCCGCTTTTGATCGTTATTGTTGCCGGAAAGACGCACTGAAGTCATAAAAATAAAACCTCGGACACTGTTTGGTTCCCATCAATATGGTGAGGAAAGAGCGATCAGTGATAGTCTATTTCTGATATGTTAGAATAAAGAACATTTATTTCACACAGTACGAAAAATTGAAAACTGCTAGAAAATGGCGGTCACCATGGAAAGTATTTCGGAGCATTGATTATGAATAAGATATGTCAATTTTTCATGTATTTAAATAGCTTATACCTCAAAATTGCTTATGAGAAATTTGGAAGCTCATTGCGTTAAACGAAGCTATTTATTGGTCGGTATTATGACCGGATCATAAAACAATACAATACGTACGTTAATCAGCCAAATGTGTAAGACTCCGAATTAATACGTATTTATGTGTAAGCAAACTAACTTCCTCTGGTGATCCTACTTTATATATATAGTCAAATTATATTTAACTTGCAATGCTCTCGGCAGTTATTACTTAAGGATTCCACCCTTACAGTAATGCCCTAAATAATCGACGCCTTAACCACATCAGAATCATGGTTAATTTTTCAGGATTTAGTCGCCAATATGGCTCGTTGGCTTTCAAAGGAAAGCTCTCACTGAGAGCTTTCCGATGAATGACAACAAGCCATATTTCAAACTAGATCCTGAACAAACCCGTGATTCTGATGTGGTTAAGGGGTCGATTATTTAGGGCCTTGCTGTAGTTCCCAAACATTAAACAACTAGTTGGTTTAATACGGTTCTTTTCCGGAAAATAATTTGGTTGCACTAATGACCCCACTGTTGGGGTCTTCATGGTCACATGTACACTTTCTGGGAAGAGATTTAACCAAACTTTTAAACTAAATTTGCACAGCCTAGAAAAAAAATAACAATGATCGGCTCCCATAGATGGTCCTCTGTGTTTCGACCACACGCAGTAGATAATAGTAACTATTTTGTTATAATATCTTAAGATAAGTATCGCGATGATTGAGCAATCATAGTAATTTCAAAACAATCCTGTCTACATTCCCTTGTAGGCTAAACATTTACTTAATTGTTACTAGTTTGTCTCTGTATATAATCTTTTACATTATATCAATTTCTGAAGTTCCACTAAATAAATAGCTGTCCTTGTATTTTGCAGGTCCAAGGGTTCAGACAGAACTATATCATGAATGGTACGTATATATCGTGGATGGTACATATTTATAGCACTGTATCCTGAATGGTACGCATTTATAGCCTATATCAATAATGGCACGTATTTATAGCTTATATCATTAGTGGCACGCATTTATAGCTTATATTATTAATTGCACGCATTTATAGCTTATATCATTAGTGGCACGCATTTATAGCCTAGATCATGAATGGCACGCATTTATAGCCTAGATCATGAATGGTACGTATATATATCATGAATTATACGTATTTATAGCCGATACCATGGCTGGCGCTGTGTATAGCGGATGTATAGCCTATATCATGGATGACTGGTATTTATAGTCTATATCATGAATGGTACGCATGTATATGTATAGCCGATATCATGGCTGGTGTGTAGCCGATACCATGGCTGGCGCTGTGTATAGCGGATGTATAGCCTATATCATGGATGACTGGTATTTATAGTCTATATCATGAATGGTATGTATGTGTATAGCCGATAGCATGGCTGGTGTGTAGCCGATATCGTGGCTGGTGTATAGCGGATGTATAGCATATATCATGGATGACTGGTATTTATAGTCTATATCATGAATGGTACGCATGTATATGTATAGCCGATATCGTGGCTGGCGCTGGTGTATAGCGGATGTATAGCCTATATCATCGATGACTATAGTATTTATAGTCTATATCATGAATGGTACGCATGTATATGTATAGCCGATATCATGCCTGGTGTGTAGCCGATATCGTGGCTGGCGCTGGTGTATAGCGGATGTATAGCCTATATCATCGATCACTATATTATTTATAGCCTTCATAACCACATAACAGTTATTGCGCATTTGCAATATCTCAAATTAAAAAAATTATTTTGCACACCAATCAATTATGATTGTCCATGATTGTATTCTTACACATTAATTAGCTTCTTTCATAATTCAACCATCGGAGGTTGTTGTTTTTTTTTCAATCTAATTTAATTAGGTTACGGAGACAAACATGGACATGAAAATACCAGTTTAATCGAACCTGGTAACAAATACAATGTTTTATGAATATATCCAATGACGGCCTGCATGTGGGTGCTGAGTGAGAAATATATTGTAAATTACTGTTGCATCGTTGGCGGTCATTATGGTACAAATCAATGCGAACAGACAAACGGCTAATTAAGGTAAATGTTCTGGCATTATTCCAAGACAAAATGGCACAAGTATGCAAGCACGGGCTCTGCGCTTATTGCTTAATATGTGCATGCCCCTTTCAGTGAGAGTGAACACAAATATATAACAAGGGATTCTTCCAAGCTCGCGTTCTTTATCGCAGAAGACTATCAGTAATTATTCAAATATTTGAATCCAATATTCAATCTAATCGACAAGCACCCACATTCGCGATTAGTCACATCTGGAATGCTTCATTTGGACCTCACAATTTTCTATAAACATGAAAATCAGCCCACTCTTAATGAATTGGTTTCAGTTTGTCAGTGCAGCAACATCGGCTATCGCATCACGCCGCCATAAATCATACAAGTAAATATTGCTACGAACATGACATCATAATGTTACTTTCTCCATATTAACACATCATCTCCACATTTCAGTCGCTCCTTCATGTGGAAGTACAACGAGTGATCCTACGACGATAACCATTAGGACGGATATGGACATCAGTGCGTCGGCTCTATGTAAAAGTGGCACCAACGAAGCCTTCACCGCAACTGAGAATGACGTCGTGCACACCGCAACGGTCTCCACCGCGGCAAGTGGATGTCAGTTCTATGTAAGTGTTGAATTTATTTATACAAATCACACATGGCGTCCAGACTCCAGAACAGAAGTATAACTGCACGCGGTTAAAATTTTCCATTTTATGAAATAAGTTTTGTTGTTGTTGAACAAATTGCTGCTAAAAACAGATTAAAATACAGCAGAGTAGTCTGTCAGAATACGATTACTCTGTAATTTAAAAATCAATCTTTGAAAGGCAATTATATTTACTCTTCCCTAATTTCACTCTGATGTCGTTTCAGCGAGACGTTCAGACATTTCTTTTACCCAATATTGCTAAAACGTGCTTTGGACTTTGACAATAAGCTTTATTTCTGACAATAAGTTCGAAAAAGCAGGCACTGATAATGTCCCAAATAGTAAGGTAGTTAGACAGCTAGGCCGCGAAAAAACATTGGTAACGAAGCATGTTTTTCTCTCAAATCATAGTTCTAAAAACAAATATGCAAACATCGGCTTCAATTCACTTCGGTGAAAATTCACAATTCCATAATTATTGAGAGGACGATGGCAGTCAGGATCGGAACAAGGTTATAATGGTTAACAATATTTGAGTCTGGAAATAGCGAATAGTTAAGATGGGTTTCTGGTCCCATCATCTGGGGCGCTTTTGATGCATTCAATGTGACACCCCAACCACTTTCATGTAATCTTCTAGCCACGTCCTTTTGTCCGTCTACTATTATATCACTTGAAACATATCGGACCACAAGGACTGAGCTTTCCAGATAGTAAGTCAAATCAATGGGCACCAAACAATTATATCGATATATATTAATTTCCCACGTTCAAATTGCTGTTCAATTGAGCGTACTCGCAGTCCAATTCCACCCCTGGTCAAATAATACAACCAGCATTAATGGCTTTTCCTTGATGTTCAGATTATCGGAACACGCCGAAAAGGGTAAATACATACAACTTTACTTTTTGTTAACGGCAAGCATTTCAGCAGGACACAACCGCATCATAGCACACTAGTACCGCCACTTCTGACGACTTCATCAAATTTAATGTCATGATTCTGATACACGCACAATGAACTGCACCTGAAATCACACGTGATGCACATTATCTACCAACGCGCAGATTTTGTTAACTTTAAAACCCAACATAATTAATTATTCAGTTAGCAATTGTACAGTCCTTCAAAATTTGTTTCCTCAATATCTTATATTCCGTCCGACTGAAAATTCATAAAACATCCACAAGATTCGAAAACATATTGGCACTTTCATGACCTAGCTTCCAGATTTTTCTGCGAAAACCCTGTGCCAGTGCATTTTATTAAAAAAATGCAGTCGACCACAGGTCGCGTCGCATATATAAGCACGCAATGTCCTAACAAGTGTTGTATTATATTTAGTGTTTTTTTTTAAATGTAAGAACATATGGAAACAAATATTGTTGAATATAAGAAATAATGATAAAAAAACTAAACTGTTAGACCAATGCATTATCCTATATATGCGACGACCTATGGTGGTAGAATCGCATATTTAATAAAATGTATTGGTGCACGGTCTCTAATGTTGCGACAGCGCAGCTCCCAATCACGGAAAGGATTGGCACGGATTCATTTAGTTCTTCTAAAAGTTTCTGGTCTCCGTCGTAACTGACCCTACTCATTGAAATATCAACTAGATGATGTTCTGATAAATGACATTCATCTGCTCCCATCTGATTGTAGCAGTCGTGTACCCAAAATTGTCTTGGAACGTAATAATACATGCACAAATATGTTTTGTTTGTTAGCAATCTCGAAATGTTTATCGCTATAAATACATTATAATATTAAATTTAATCAACGCGTTAAGAATATCCGAAATATCCTGATTTGAAAACTATTTGGTCAACTGATTATCACTCGGCTTGTGAATAGTGAGGCATTGGGTATCAACTTATTATATTCAACTTGTGAATAGTAAGGCATTGTGTATCAACCTTTGGTGTTTCTTTTTATCCAAACAGAAAAAGCAAGACGCGGAGGTGTACACAATCAACATCGAAATATCATACGGCGAGCCCGGTGCGTATGTACATACACAACAAGAGAGCTACTTAATCACGTGTACATACGACGAGAATGGCGTAAACATCGCTGAATCTGCATCAAAGACCATTGGAGAATCGTAAGTAATCGTTCCTTATCTGCACCAAAGACCATTGGATAATCGTAAGTAATCATCGCTGAATCTGCATCGAAGACCATTGGAGAATCGTAAGTAATCGTCCCTTATCTGCATCAAAGACTATTGGAGAATCGTAAGTAATCGTCCCTTATCTGCATCCAAGACCATTGGAGAATCGTAAGTAATCGTCGCTTATCTGCATCCAAGACCATTGGATAATCGTAAGTAATCGTTCCTTATCTGCATCAAAGACAATTGGAGAATCGTAAGTAATCGTCGCTTATCTGCATCAAAGACCATTTGAGAATCGTAAGTAATCGTCGCTTTTCTGCATCAAAGACCATTTGAGAATCGTAAGTAATCATCGCTGAATCTGCATCAAAGACCATTTGAGAATCGTAAGTAATCGTCCCTTATCTGCATCAAAGACCATTTGAGAATCGTAAGTAATCATCGCTTATCTGCATCAAAGACCATTTGAGAATCGTAAGTAATCGTCGCTTATCTGCATCAAAGACCATTTGAGAATCGTAAGTAATCGTCGCTTATCTGCATCAAAGACCATTTGAGAATCGTAAGTAATCGTCGCTGAATCTGCATAAAAGATTATTGGAGAATAGTAAGTAATCGTCCCTTATCTGCATCAAAGACCATTGGAGAATCGTAAGTAATCATCGCTGAATCTGCATCGAAGACCATTGGAGAATCGTAAGTAATCGTCCCTTATCTGCATCAAAGACTATTGGAGAATCGTAAGTAATCGTCCCTTATCTGCATCAAAGACCATAGGATAATCGTAAGTAATCGTCCCTTATCTGCATCAAAGACCATTGGATAATCGTAAGTAATCGTTCCTTATCTGCATCAAAGACAATTGGAGAATCGTAAGTAATCGTCGCTGAATCTGCATCAAAGACAATTGGAGAATCGTAAGTAATCGTCCCTTATCTGCATCAAAGACTATTGGAGAATCGTAAGTAATCGTCCCTTATCTGCATCCAAGACCATTGGAGAATCGTAAGTAATCGTCGCTTATCTGCATCCAAGACCATTGGATAATCGTAAGTAATCGTTCCTTATCTGCATCAAAGACAATTGGAGAATCGTAAGTAATCGTCGCTTATCTGCATCAAAGACCATTTGAGAATCGTAAGTAATCGTCGCTGAATCTGCATCAAAGACCATTTGAGAATCGTAAGTAATCATCGCTGAATCTGCATCAAAGACCATTTGAGAATCGTAAGTAATCGTCCCTTATCTGCATCAAAGACCATTTGAGAATCGTAAGTAATCATCGCTTATCTGCATCAAAGACCATTTGAGAATCGTAAGTAATCGTCGCTTATCTGCATCAAAGACCATTTGAGAATCGTAAGTAATCGTCGCTTATGTGCATCAAAGACCATTTGAGAATCGTAAGTAATCGTCGCTGAATCTGCATAAAAGATTATTGGAGAATCGTAAGTAATCGTCCCTTATCTGCATCAAAGACCATTGGAGAATCGTAAGTAATCATCGCTGAATCTGCATCGAAGACCATTGGAGAATCGTAAGTAATCGTCCCTTATCTGCATCAAAGACTATTGGAGAATCGTAAGTAATCGTCCCTTATCTGCATCAAAGACCATAGGATAATCGTAAGTAATCGTCCCTTATCTGCATCAAAGACCATTGGATAATCGTAAGTAATCGTTCCTTATCTGCATCAAAGACAATTGGAGAATCGTAAGTAATCGTCGCTGAATCTGCATCAAAGACAATTGGAGAATCGTAAGTAATCGTCGCTTATCTGCATCTGAGACCATTGGATAATCGTAAGTAATCGTCCCTTATCTGCATCAAAGACCATTGGAGAATCGTAAGTAATCATCGCTGAATCTATCAACAAGAGTCGTATGTATCATTCGACTGTTATCGCGTGTTTATTATTTCCCGACCAAGCACCATTCGCATAAAGATTGTTTAGGCACAATTGGCCATTGGATAATCGTAAGTAATCGTCCCTTATCTGCATCAAAGACAATTGGAGAATCGTAAGTAATCGTCGCTGAATCTGCATCAAAGACCATTTGAGAATCGTAAGTAATCATCGCTTATCTGCATCAAAGACCATTGGAGAATCGTAAGTAATCGTCCCTTATCTGCATCAAAGACTATTGGAGAATCGTAAGTAATCGTCCCTTATCTGCATCCAAGACCATTGGAGAATCGTAAGTAATCGTCGCTTATCTGCATCCAAGACCATTGGGTAATCGTAAGTAATCGTTCCTTATCTGCATCAAAGACAATTGGAGAATCGTAAGTAATCGTCGCTGAATCTGCATCAAAGACCATTTGAGAATCGTAAGTAATCATCGCTTATCTGCATCAAAGACCATTGGAGAATCGTAAGTAATCATCGCTGAATCTATCAACAAGAGTCGTATGTATCATTCGACTGTTATCGCGTGTTTATTATTTCCCGACCAAGCACCATTCGCATAAAGATTGTTTAGGCACCTCGGACTTTTGACTGAAGTTACATTCATTGTTGAATTGTGATCTGGTACCGGAAGATAAAATTGATCCATGTCGATATTTGATATTTCATAATTTAGGTTTTTTCATCTGCGTTGAAAATATGAATATTTTCCATTGTACGTGTATAGATTATTGACTTCGTACTAACTGACATAAATGAATAGTTCATATGTTTATGACTAAGTTGTTGACAGCGCTATATAATATATGAGCAAGCCTTAGTTTAGTGTGCCTATTTTCAGAATAAGGACGACAGGGTAAATGTGGTGATGCAAACCCGCTATGAGGGATAGCGTCACTAAATTCACCCTTTGGGGACCTCATTCTGCACTCGGTATTGAATGAGTAGTATCAATGGGGCGTAGTTGGATAACTGACCCAGATCACAGCTGTGCCGGCGACGAGCTCCGTAATATCACTCCAATTCGGTTTCATCCCACATCCCATCCTGGGCAAAAAATATTCAATTGAAAATGCTCTGTTGACCCGACGGTTTGGGCAATTTATTTTAATTAACTAAACCTTTTGTTGACTACCGGTGAATAACCTCATCAAAGACCATTGTAGAATCCGAACTCTCGCTCTGTTATATATCGCGCATGCAGACCACATATTTATTTCTTTCCCAAGTTACGCATAAAATGCTTACAAGTACGATCAGTCGCGAATATCAATGCAATGCTTTCAACTTCTCTGGACGTCTGCATGAGACAAGATCTTTTCGGAACGTGCATGGAATCTCATCAAAGATGCAACAAATTATGTTATCAACGTTCTGTCATCCCGATAGGTCAAACCATGATACACTGGACCTGTGCCCTGTCATCCCGATAGGTCAAACCATGATACACTGGACCTGTGCCCTGTCATCCCGATATGTCAAACCATGATACACTGGACCTGTGCCCTGTCATCCCGATAGGTCAAACCATGATACACTGGATTCAGCATGAATCACGCTAGAGACATATGCGTCTAATAAAATAATGGTTCCACGTTCCCCATATATAAAGATTATCGCGCACTTGCTGTAGAAACAATACATCAAAGATTCAATTTCTAACTGAAATAAGGTGCGATGATTGTTACTAAAATTACAATATTAATGAAGTGTGTTGTACTCACGGCGACCAGATATTAGTGTTGATCATTTCGAATGGTTGAGGAATTTATTCACTGAATAAAATCGTCGCTATTAAATTATGAAAGAAATGCTGCATGTCAACAGATAGTTGACGATTAAAGGCACACAACTGTTATCATGCTAATATGATGGTTAGGTTTGTGCATCTGAGATGACAAGCTACAGCTTCTCAATCTATGTACATGTATGGCCTGTTACTCTTCTTCAAACTGAGATAAATTAGTTATCTGTATGATTTTAAGTTGGCTCATGTGCTATATCGTTAACATGAGGCATGCGTGAGTCTAATAAAGATCATATCAAATCATATGAAATGGTCTTATCAATGATGGGTAAATTATAAGTAATATTATGGCATGCAACGTTACATTAAAACTGAATACGCTACTGGGTTCGGGTGCATCGGGTGAATCTGAGCTTGGTACAGTTTTTGATATGGATTGAATGTAGCGGAGGTTTTCAACGAACAGAAATAGCGAAACGTAAATTGTCCTTTTTAGCTACGTGCAAGCGATGGAGATACAGCACAACATGGGATCAGCGTCTGGAGCCACCTTCACTCTACAAACCATCGACGTATTGGGCAATCCGATAACCGCCTCAACCATCGCTATTGGAAGGAAGGTCCAACTAGAAGGAATCCTATCAGGTATGTACACAGTCCACTAATCAGCGTAGCTCATAAAGCCTCAATGTTCCAAACATTTCATCAACTTAAAGGCATGTTATGTACTTGTTCGGGTGCGTGAAACTGATAACTTAGTATTAACCCTTTACCCAACAAACCGGCCAAAACCGGCCAAATAAAGCTTCAACAGTCATTGACCACATTGTGATAGTTACAGTTAGCCCTGTGCCAATGCATTCTCTTATATATGCGAGTCGACCATAGGTCGCCTCGCATATATAAGAGAATGCATTGGCCTAAAAAAAATCTTTTTGTAACACTTTTTACCATTTTTTCTTACATTCTTTAACAATTTTATAATTTTTAATGTGTTAACCAATGCATTCTCTTATATATGCGAGGCGACCTATGGTCGACTCGCATATATAAGAGAATGCATTGGCACAGGGCCATTCTGTTGGGTAAAGGGTTAAGGCGCTGCGAAACCTGGAGGAATGTAACATTATATTAACGTCGCCGAAAATTTGAATCAAATCGGCCGTACCACTCCAAAAAAACAGTCCGAACTATGCTCACTTGTAAATATTTACTACTCTATTCGGAACGCATATATTGGCGTTAAACTAGCCAAAACGATTTCTCCATGGAGTCACTGCATCTAATTAATATATAAAAATGACGGTGTGTGTTGTCAATTTGGATATACTGTTTGTAAACTGCTACTTTGAACAAGGTTATTCTAAATTTGCATTTGATCACCATGACGGAGTGTTTCACATAACTTTAAATTTAAACTCTGAGCTATTGATTTGTTGTGGTCCGGACCGTCAATTATGTTCGTTAACAAGGTCGCCAGAACCCCAGTAAAGTACCGGATATACAGTGATCAATTAAGGACTATATATATGCAACTAAATATTTAATGACATACTTGTCAAGAGTGTTATTTGCTTTTAAATAAACAATAGTATGGAATGTAGATCTCCCAATATTTGCGCGGCTAAAAGTTAAAATTGGTTCTAAAATAAATCATAGATGTATTAGTCGGATCAACGTGTTTGTGCAATTAAAAACTTATTTTGTATTAGTTTCTTTAATATTTTTCATTAGTTTTAAACTCTATCTACTGCACTTGTTTCGGATGAACTTTTTCGATCATCACGATCAATAATCCTTATGAATTTGAGCCACCCGTGGTATGTCACGCGACTAGAGCCGCCAGTGGTATGCCAGTTCATGTGACTAGATTATCAAAGATGAATGTTGCGCCGTAGTCATTGTAACATGAATAACATTTTTATGGGGACAATTCAACTTTCTTCAAATGTATCTCCCGTGTTATTGTCGTTTAAAGCGAACACGGTTTATCAAATGACAGGAAAACGTTTACAATTGACGAAACTGAATGGTTCTTGCTATGATTGCTTCTTTTAATCTCGTGGAATTGTACATGATTATAACTAGTGCACTCTGAATAATATTTCAAACACTCTTCATATTTGTCAATTTAATCTGCTTTGTTGAAAACACGAATTTCAAGCAACTTGAATTGTAATTCGATACATGACTATTCTTTACAGGAGGAACTGGGAGCGAGCCCGGTGTAAGAGCTGTTAGTTGCCTGGCGACCAGCGCAACTTCCTCATACGCTGTTCTCAGAGGAGGGTACGTACACGCCTCTCAATACATTCATAGCTCGCTGCATTAAATTTTGCGCTCGGTGAGGGTTCGTTCATGTAAAATGTTCTTTTCCCAAATAAGTCAAGAATATAAGTTATTTTTTATAAAAAGAGATTGAAGAAACATTGATTCAGATGGAATTATCAATGCATAACCCCACGTCATGTATTAAAATGCACCAGGTAGGCATCTCCTTTGCCATAGTGAAAAAATAATTTGAAAAACAAATTGGAACCGCTTCGGGTTGGAGAATATATTGGTGAAGTCAGTTCCCAGCCCTGTAGCAGTTCGTAAGAGTTTCAAATTTTACAGAAAACCGCAAAAACTCTCTACGGTTATTCTATGCAGTTTTTGCACTTAACAGTAAAATGTGATTTGAAAACGAGTTTTGATTTCGTTAGAAGGGATGCAGATAAGAGCGCACCATTAATGAAACAAATAATTTTTACTTCCACAGATGTGGCGATGGTGTCGTATTTGCAAAGACTGAGGGATTCACGACCATCGGCAAAAAAGTATACAGTCCATATTTCGGTACCTTCAAACTCAGTGACGGAAACCTGCTGCAATTCACCTGCAACTTCACAGTATGCACCAGCAATTGCGATGGGGTAAGCATCTATACGGATTACCACCGGGATAAACTTGTATACTACTTAACACTGGGAAAAGATGGTTAATGTTCACGATTTGTTAAGCATTTAGACTGAATACACCGGGGTTAGATGGTTGATGGTCGAGATCGGTTAAGCATATGGACTGAATACACCGGGGTAAGATGGTTGGTCGCGATCGGTCAAGTATATGGACTAAATACACCGGGGTAAGTTTGTAAACTGATCGCTGGATAGTATTGGTTACATTACACTGTGATAAGGTTGGTTTTTTATTGCGATGGGGTAACCATATGTACTGCATAACACTGGGATAAGATTGGTTTTAATTGCGATGTGATAAGCATGTGTACTGCATAATACTGGGATAATGTGTATTAATAACAATGGCATGAAATGATTTATAATGAAATCCAGTGGGAATCTATTCTCGCAATGAAGGACGAATGCTGTATATTTAATTACCATATGGACGAGTTCTTAAAGATGGGGTAGGAATAGATGTGTATAGTGAATCCCGTTCGGTTACAAAGTTTATAATATAGCCAGACGAGTCGTTGAATAACCTTTATCCTGCAGCATTCCGCCGCTGTATAAGATGGTCTATATTCGGGATAATGGAATAATTTGAAACTTCTTCAGCCGAAATAAATAACTCTACACCAATTGTGGAGCAAGTATATTAATTTCATTGGAATATATAATTAAGGCTTGATGCTCTTTGAAAATTAAAGTAGAGTCAACTTCTGATATAAATGATGAACCGAAATGTTTCGTTCATAAATGAAAATACCAATGACGCAATTAACCTTTTCATTATAGAGTTCCTGCACAAATGTCAGACGAAAGAGAAGTGTCAATAACAAGCAATATGACGGTGAGTTGCAAAACCATAATCTTGAAACATCGCTTAGAATGTGCTCCTTCTCATGTCTGTGGCTCCTTCTCGTCTGTCTGTGTGTGTCCTTCTCATCTGTCTGTGGGTCCTTCTCATCTATCTGTGGGTCCGTCTCATTTGTCTGTAGATCCTGCTGAATGTTTGATACCGGTGGGCCATGCTATATTAAATGCTATACTCCTGAACTGCTTTGGTGGCGGCTGGTATGGTAAACCGATCAATTTGCGAACAAGTAGTAATTTTTTTTCTAAATGCTGTCCTATTCAGTGTTGACATAATCACGAGTTGAGACGCCATTGTGTATATTTTGCAAAGTTGAATATTGGCTGCGTTGTTGTCAAAACGACGTGAACAACAACCTATTAGCCTATTTGTAACAAAACTGCAATACAAAATATTACCCTTTTTGAGTACGATACATGCTGGATTTTCTATGATATGTCCATTATCCGAACACCGCGAAAATTACAATTGTAGAAACCACTGTCTACATATTTCTAACTGTTTGCCCCCTGTATACCCGCATATAAATTCATCAGGACCCCCCCCCCCATCATGGCATTGTAGAAACCATTGTCTACATATTTCTAACTGTTTGCCACCCTGTATACCCGCATATAAATTCACCAGGACCCCCCCCCCCCCCCCCATCATAGCATTGTAGAAACCATTGTCTACTGATGATACCGACCCTGTTTGGCTGCTAATTAGCATAATCCGAAGTACACGACCTATATGCAGTACTCCCGTCTAGACAGTTTTACCTATATTCTCCGCCCACGCGTTGGTCTATTTGTACCAGTTGGACATGTCCGGACATGACCCGCTGGTTATATCCAGACTTCTCCATATGAATGGTATATTATCTACATGTATATCACGTGATTATCTCGGTGGGGTAGCTTCAGTCTTTAATGTTAAAGGGACACTAGGCTCTCACTGGGGATGATTGTTAAAGTGACACTCACTATGGATGAATGTTAAAGTAACACATGGCGCACACTGTGGGATAATGTTAAAGTGACACTCGCATTGAAAACTTCAAAAAGTTCAAAAAGTTCAAAAAGTTCAAAAATTTCAAAAATTTCAAAAAACTTCAAAAATTAAACAAAATTCAGGATTTAGTCATAAATGTGACCCGCTATATCAAATCCAGTCGGAAGTCGGGATTTTTTTTATCCTGTGCCAATGAGAGTCGACCAGCCGCCGCCGGCGGCGGCGGCGGCCGTAATGCACATGTCAACGCCGCGCTGCCGCCGGCGGCGGCGGCGGCGGCGGCGGCAACTACATAATCATATGGTATGCAAAGAAATTGGCGGCGGCGCTGCCGGCGGCGGCGCTGCCGCCGGCGGTTCAGGATTTAGTCAAAAATATGGCTTGTTTCCACTCATCGGAAAGCTATGGGGGTACGGTGGTGAGCGCCACTGAAAAAAGCATGTGAGCGAGGGAAAAAAGAGAAAAATAACATGACAAGTAGTACATAGTACAATTTATAGTCACTTTCGTCCGAATTGTCATTTGTTTCGTCCATGAACTTTTCTAGCAATGGTCTGTACTTTAATATTGACATTTTCACTGCATCACGATCTTCAAAACCATTCTTCATATATTTCTCCACTTTATCCATGACACTGTTGTGCAGAGTACCATTGCGCAGCCACATATTCTTTATTATTGTCCAAGCATAAACATTGATAAATAGCCTCATGCCTTCAGTTTTAAGATCTGTACTTTTAAGGTCCTTGTCGGCTTGTACTTTTGCCTCTTTTTCTGTCGAGCCATTTTCCATATACGTTTCCACGTTATCACTCCATGCTTCTTGTGCTTTATCTCTACTCTCATCAAACAAACTTTTGAAGTATTCATCTTCATTCGATTTAATTTTCTTATTCTGACTATCATCCGTGTCCTCAGTTAATTTTCGTTTTAACTTATATTCTTGACACCAGTTTTTTACGTGTCTCTGGACATCATGCTGATTTTCGAACAAAAGCCCACAGTCATTGCAAGGGTACGACATGTCTTGTCGAATGCCTATGTTTTCATGGTTTTCTTTATTAATTTCATTGATCTCACCAGGTGTCCTTATGTCCTTAGTATAGCCATTATGTTGACCCTGGGGCACAATATAATTATATGTCATGCACTCCCGTTGACCAGGGAGATCTCTGTCATCATATTTCATCTCATTCCGTTGATCCGGGCTATTGTTGTCATCAAATTTCACCACATTCTGTTCATCTGGGTGCTCGCTGTCCTTGTGGAGATTATATTTCATGCCATTCCATTCACCCATATGTTGGTTCGTGTCCTCTTTTAGCACATTCTGTCGCAGCCGTAATGTGTCCGGGGTTGCGGCTTTTAAATCCACCAGTAGGTAACCGTACGGTTCACTCGTCGCTTCCGAAAACTCTCGCATCATACGTTGAGGGCATTCAGGATACATCTGTCTTGATAATGTTAAAATTAAACCCTTGTCAATTGAATTATTGAACAATACCAAATATTGACAATTTCGTCGTTGCGTCGGATCCTTGTTGTAGTAGAAATTCTGGTTCAAACTTATCAAAGATAAGTTCAAATGGTGACTTCCTTCGGAATGTAAATCATTAACTCTCTGGTCTTTTGATGAAGTTTGCATCAAGTCATCGAGTACAACTAGTTTTTTTTAGTGGGGGTTGATAAGAGAATCCAAGTTTGCTGGTATTCCCCGTATAAAGTTGACCTGAGGGGTGACGGTATACTTTATGTCATCATATAGGGGCTGCCAATATTTATAAAACCATATTATTCTGTCGGGTGCGGGTGATATTTTTGAGGCAGACTTTTGTAGCAAGGTTTTCACGAAGTACGTCTTCCCACTAGATGTCGGTCCACTTACACATGCCGTGAATGGATGCTTGAAAATAAAATCTTCTTGGACATTGGCCATTGAATCATCAAAGCAGGATGTTATGTCGCTTTGTTGCTGTTTCCCCTGCTGGTGTTGTAGTATCTGGTGTTGCTGTAATGGCGGTTGTTGTGGCTGATGATGCTGCTGCCTGTTGCTGCTGCTGTTTGTTGCTGCTGCTTGGTGGTGCTGCTGTGGGTGTCGGTTAACAAACTCAGTGTGCTTAGATTGTACATGTCTTATCAAATCATGGTTCCGCACATACTCACTAGAGCAAATTGAACACCGGTGCTTCATTTATACTTGACTAAAATATCTCGGGGGGGGTATATGGCTTTCCTTTATACAAATGTTCCTTATAACCTCAAATCTGTCCTGTATTAACGGCGGCGGCGTTTGCCGACGGCGTTTTTTTCCACCGGCCTTTCAATAGCCTTCGAAAATTTAGGTAAATTACTCATTTTAGTTCAGTGAATGTCGTATGGAGTTTCCTTTTTAACTTTTCCAATGTTTGTCTTCTTCGCTCTTCCTCCTTTTATCTCTAACTTTTATCTTCTTAGATCCGGGTTTCCTTATAAGTTTTTCAGGTTTCACTTCAGTCTTGGGTAGGTACTTCGAGTCATCGTAGGGTACATATTTATTAAGATCAAAGTCATAATAGTGCGGAGTCCCCATTCCGGCTAAAGTTCAAAGTGTACTCTGAAGTAGTAACTTTTATATACGCCAAAATACCATCCAAGACGTATACCCTTATAAACTGCGGGTCAGTCCTAGTAACGCGCACGTCTGTTGTTGTAGTTGTTGTTGTTGATACAAATGTCAATGCAATTATGAGTGATTTCCAATTGCACCACCCCCTCCTTCAACCAGACCAAACTCCGATTCCAAATACCATATTTGCACCTCCTCCCTTAGGTTGGAAAGTTGGTACCTCAAACGTTCGAACAGTTTGAAATGTCTAATCTAAATTTCCAACAGACGGATGGACATCATTTCAGACTATTATTGGTCTAAAAACTACAAATTTCACACTAATAACATGTTGGAAAATCAGACAATGAAACAAGTTCAACCTACATGTGGTGTAAAATTCCAACTAATGTGTCGGGCATGACATTTTCAACTTATTGCTATCAAAGTTGAGGGTGGGGGCAGACATCCCAGCCCCCTGTCGCCACGTCCCTGTCGTCCTTGTATATAATGCAGGAAGTTCGAACATGTGAACAACAACTACAACAGACGCCGCCGCTGCCGGCGGAGTTGACGTGCGCGTTACTAGGACTGACCCGCAGTTTATAAGGGTATACGTCTTGGATGGTATTTTGGCGTATATAAAAATTACTACTGCAGAGTACACTTTGAACTTTAGCCGGAATGGGGACTCCGCACTATTATGACTTTGATATTAATAAATATGTACCCTACGATGACTCGAAGTACCTACCCAAGACTGAAGTGAAACCTGAAAAACTTATAAGGAAACCCGGATCTAAGAAGATAAAAGTTAAAGAGATAAAAGGAGGAAGAGCGAAGAAGACAAACATTGGAAAAGTTAAAAAGAAAACTCCATACGACATATTCACTGAAGTAAAATGAGTAATTTACCTAAAATTTGAAAGGCCGGTGGAAAAAAACGCCGTCGGCAAACGCCGCCGCCGTTAATACAGGACAGATTTGAGGTTATAAGGAACATTTGTATAAAGGAAAGCCATATACCCTCGAGATATTTTAGTCAAGTATAAATGAAGCACCAGTGTTCAATTTGCTCTAGTGAGTATGTGCGGAACCATGATTTGATAAGACATGTACAATCTAAGCACACTGAGTTTGTTAACCGACACCCACAGCAGCACCACCAAGCAGCAGCAACAAACAGCAGCAGCAGCAACAGGCAGCAGCATCATCAGCCACAACAACCGCCATTACAGCAACACCAGATACTACAACACCAGCAGGGGAAACAGCAACAAAGCGACATAACATCCTGCTTTGATGATTCAATGGCCAATGTCCAAGAAGATTTTATTTTCAAGCATCCATTCACGGCATGTGTAAGTGGACCGACATCTAGTGGGAAGACGTACTTCGTGAAAACCTTGCTACAAAATTCTGCCTCAAAAATATCACCCGCACCTGACAGAATAATATGGTTTTATAAATATTGGCAGCCCCTATATGATGACATAAAGTATACCGTCACCCCTCAGGTCAACTTTATACGGAGAATACCAGCAAACTTGGATTCTCTTATCAACCCCCAGTATAAAAATCTAGTTGTACTCAATGACTTGATGCAAACTTCATCAAAAGACCAGAGAGTTAATGATTTACATTCCGAAGGAAGTCACCATTTGAACTTATCTTTGATAAGTTTGAACCAGAATTTCTACTACAAGGATCCGACGCAACGACGAAATTGTCAATATTTGGTATTGTTCAATAATCCAATTGACAAGGGTTTAATTTCAACATTATCAAGACAGATGTATCCTGAATGCCTTCAACGTATGATGCGAGAGTTTTCGGAAGCGACGAGTGAACCGTACGGTTACCTACTGGTGGATTTAAAAGCCGCAACCCCGGACACATTACGGCTGCGACAGAATGTGCTAAAAGAGGACACGAACCAACATATGGGTGAATGAAATGGCATAAAATATAATCTCCATAAGGACAGCGAGCACCCAGATGAACAGAATGTGGTGAAATGTGATGACAACAATAGCCCGGATCAACGGAATGAGATGAAATATGATAGAGATCTCCCTGGTCAACGGGAGTGCATGACATATAATTATATTGTGCCCCAGGGTCAACATAATGGCTATACTAAGGACATAAGGACACCTGGTGAGATCAATGAAATTAATAAAGAAAACCATAAAAACATAGGCATTCGAGAAGACATGTCGTACCCTTGCAATGACTGTGGGCTTTTGTTCGAAGATCAGCATGATGTCCAGAGACACGTAAAAAACTGGTGTCAAGAAAATAAGTTAAAACGAAAATTAACTGAGGACACGGATGATAGTCAGAATAAGAAAATTAAATCGAATGAAGATGAATACTTCAAAAGTTTGTTTGATGAGAGTAGAGATAAAGCACAAGAAGCATGGAGTGATAACGTGGAAACGTATATGGAAAATGGCTCGACAGTTAAAGAGGCAAAAGTACAAGCTGACAAGGACCTTAAAAGTACAGATCTTAAAACTGAAGGCATGAGGCTATTTATGAATGTTTATGCTTGGACAATAATAAAGAATATGTGGCTGCGCAATGGTACTCTGCACAACAGTGTCGTGGATAAAGTGGAGAAATATATGAAGAATGGTTTTGAAGATCGTGATGCAGTGAAAATGTCAATATTAAAGTACAGACCATTGCTAGAAAAGTTCATGTACGAAACAAATGACACATCTGACGAAAGTGATGACAATTCGGACGAAAGTGACTGTGAATAGTTAATATAATAAATTGTACTATGTACTACTTGTCATGTTATTTTTCTCTTTTTTCCCTCGCTCACTTGCTTTTTTCAGTGGCGCTCACCACCGTACCCCCATAGCTTTCCGATGAATGGAAACAAGCCATATTTTTTACTAAATCCTGAACCGCCGGTGGCAGCGCCGCCGCCAATTTCTTTGCATGCCATAGGAGTATGTAGTTGCCGCCGGCGGCAGCGCGGCGTTGACATGCGCATCACGGCCGCCGCCGCCGCCGGCGGCTGGTCGACACGCATATATAAGAGAATGCATTGGCACAGGATAAAAAAAATCCCGACTTCCGACTGGATTTGATATAGCGGGTCACATTTATGACTAAATCCTGAATTTTGTTTAATCTTTGAAGTTTTTGAAATTTGTGAAATTTTTGACGTTTAACATTATCCCACAGTGTGCGCCATGTGTTACTTTAACATTCATCCATAGTGAGTGTCACTTTAATAATCATCCCCAGTGAGAGCCTAGTGTCCCTTTAACATTAAAGACTGAAGCTACCCCACCGAGATCATCACGTGATATACATGTAGATAATATACCATTCATATGGAGAAGTCTGGATATAACCACCGGGTCATGTCCGGACATGTCCAACCGGTACAAATAGACCCAACGCGTGGGCGGAGAATATAGGTAAAACTGTCTTGACGGGAGTACTGGATATAGGTCGTGTACTTCGGATTATGCTAATTAGCAGCCAAACAGGGTCGGTATCATCAGTCTACATATTTCTAACTGTTTGCCCCCTGTATACCCGCATATAAATTCATCAGGACCTCCATCATAGCACAGTAGAAACCATTTTCTACATATTCCTAACTGTTTGCCCCCTATATTCCCGCATATAAATTCATCAGGACCCCCCATCATAGCACAGTAGCAACACCATTTGACCAGGGTACGAACTCCCGGCACCACACTAACAAGATATGTGAATACTATAAATTTGGTCAGTGATAGTTTTCTTAAATTGTATGACAAAGGGCCTAGCTTTGTTATAAATATAACTGACTACAAGCGTGGAAATGAATATGTTTTTAAATTTTGTTTTGAGTATCTGACTATTTCAGAAACGAAATTTGTTAAAGAAACCGTTTATTTGCTTACACAACCAATCCTCTTATGAATAGTGTGCTCTTCTGTCGTGTATAATACTTAACTAGCGATAGTCGCCCAAAACGTTATTTATACTTAAATGTATGTATACATTAATTTTGCTGTGGTTGGCAGTATGTGACGGTACCCGACAGGGAGCAATACTGTCTCGCCGTTCCTTTATAATATATTCGTTGACGATTAACTTCAGCAAATTGTAGACTCGAAATGTGGCCTGCGTCTTTACAACATAGTGTGTCATGCTTGGCACATGCCGACGATATGATGCTAATCTCGCTCACTAGGTCTGAGCGTCAATAATTGATATGTTGTCGTTATAGTAAAACATTGGAGATATAGATTCAATACTAAGAAAACATGTGTTCAATGAGACATTGCACGCAGCTCGCAACGCGACCAGAACTTGGTGGAAACTGGGTAACGATTCGATTTCCGAAAGATAGTTGCCCATCTTGGTATACCATTGAGTTCCCAAAATTTCAGTAATCACATTGTTGACATAGAAAATATCCGATCCAATGATACTCAGTAATACTAGCCTCTACGCTGCAGGATATCACATTAGTTCAGTCAAAATTTATGAACGCATTGTCCTTCTCCGTGGTTTGCACCGTGCGGAATTACTGTTCAATGTTATCTCATGCAATGTTTTTCACCTTGAGTGTGCTCATAGAATGTGCATCATAAATATGCAATGACTTCCAACCAGGACCAAAACTAATATGGCACTTTCTGTAGTTGGAATCCCACCTCTTATGGCGTGCATAGAAAAGAGAAAATATTCAATGTTTCGGTCGTTATGTTGTCTCAACCTTGCGAAAAACAGTCCGGTAAATTTTCGTGATGGGTTTGTTAGATGCTACTTTCGGTGGCTCGAAAGCAACTTCATTTTCTTCAGAATTCAAATTCTTACCGATTGACAGCTCTCATTACACCGAAACCTTTATTCACACTTCTCATTTTCAAGTGAAACTAGCATAGAAGCAAGCCTGCCAACAAGCCACCATCTTTCATTACAACAATGAGTGGACTTCTCGTGTTACTTCAAATTCTGAGCTAAGCAGATCCATGCGGGTCCACGATATATATTCCATGTCCGACCTCTGGAAAACTTGTGCGAAATTTCCTGCTGAGAAAAGATCATTTACCTTAGTAGCTCAGATTATCTGTTCTCTGTCCAGTTTGTCTAAAGGTGTGTTCACTCTAGAACAAGATGCCACGAGTTGATAGTCCACATTATTATAGAGTGCCTAGAGCTGGCCACGGTACGGAATATTATATGGTACACATGTATTGATTGTTTCGGTATCGATTGATGTGTGCACATTGATAATCTTAAAACTGACCAACAGCTGCTTTCGTTTCTAGGGAAAAAGCCAGATTTCCTTCCACTCGACATGCATGCTCATCATTGGATTAGATTCTTTGCGAAATCAACAAATTCCTCGTGAAATATTATTTTTCACGGTCGTCCAAAGATATTATCACCTATACTTAATAAACTTCAACTGTACAGTATCTTTGAAAATGCCCAATATGAATTCTCAATAAATTAAAACCAGACAGCCCTGTTGTATATATGGTTCAAACTTGCGCCACAGTCTGTGGTCTCGCGCTGTGGATCCACTGAGGGACTCTCGGCCTGTGCTGGCGTCTGTCACAGAGGACAGCTATTCGCTTTGTCGCCTGGGTAACTGCTCGCACAGCCAGATAGAATGAGCGAGTCCACAGCTTGGACCCACAGACTGATATGTAGTGTATGGTATACGTGTAAACCAACACATGGCAATATATAAGTGGCCTTTCAAGTAAGGTACTTGTTGTGTATGTCTAGGCTGGGAAACGAGGACATCTCGGTGGTCATATGACCATAGTGTAAATGCTATTTTCTTTTTAAATGAACTGTTATTTTTTCTACATGTGTGTCGTGACTTGTAAATCTTCATATGACGGAGGATAGAAATAAAAATATTGTTCATTCAATTTATTGTAATGCGGACATTCTAATAGTTTAGGAAACTGAGCTGGATAATTAACTGATTTCTATTTCATAACTATTTCTGACAATCTTCCAGTTGATTATTATGCATTGATCATGCGCATGGTAAAGACGACTTGTACATATAATAAAGTTTCTCCATTCCGATCTTAATTTTCAGGCGGCGAGTCAATTCAGATCGTATCGCAACCTCTAGAAATTGAGGAGAAATCGTGTTTCGATGTCAACGAGAAAAAACTGCCCAGCGGACTCGTAGTGATCGCGCCACCGAAGACCGAGAAGATTGAAAAAAGCAGCCTATTCATGATGGTGCTAATAGGAATCATGATATTCCTGTTGGTCGTTGGAGGTTTGAGTTTCATGTACGCTTGTATCAAGCGGCAAAACAACATACCATCGGAAGAGAAACCAAATGCTGACAAATACAACCTTAAAGCTTAAGTTGTATATTTTTTGCGGCAAATTAAAATCATTTGTCGTAAATTTGCTTTCAATTACTATTTTGTGGGTCCTTTCTTCTGATCGTGGAACCTACGTCAACAATCTCTACCAGAGCTAGACGATAGAAGTATGATCAATTATGTAGTTATACATGCCACTGCTACTGATATTTGCCTGCAATTGCATGTCTGATTATTACGAGATCAATTTCATGATTGTTAAAAAGAAAATTTCGGGCGAATTTCGGTGACATTGCTACAGGTCCATTACGAAGAGTTTGCACATTATGGCTTTCTTTTCCATGTTCTGTACCTGTATTTGAATTGCGGCAACGGAATGCGTACACAAAATAGTGTTCGCTTCCGACTGAATGACTAAAAAATCCAACTAAACTAACTTTTATTTAGAAAATAGAAACATTCCCATCATTGCAAGTTAAAGGCTGACTACAATAAATCCGGCCATTTACGGAACCATGTTGTACTCAACATAATATAGACAACGAATAATGCTTTTGAGCTATGCACTGGTGCAAAAATCCATGGTGTGTGCTATACGAACGATGCAAATAACATGGTAATTATAACGAAAATGAGTTTATGACTTGGTCACAAACACATTTTCATTATTACAATGTCATTTTCATGTTCATTGCAAACTTAAGCGTGTAGTTTACACTAATCCATAATAAATGGCCCGATTTTCATGTACCGTACCCCTTTAATTTTAACATCCTTGTAGTTTAAACATTGGCATAAAAAAAGTATTTACGCTCACATTTGTTCTGTCTTTAACATAAAATAAGATCATTCCTCTGCCGAGGGGTTAATTCCATGGCTAGATATGCGCTGGTGCATTTCCACAACATGACCAAACGGCAGATCAAAGAATCTATGGGAATACCACTAATCCGCAAACTCGATGAAATGGGTAGTGTGCATTTTAGGTTCATAAATGAGAGTTCAACTGTAAAGGCTGAAAAGTTTGTGTTCATATGCTTAATATGGCACAGGTTAGCGACTTGCAACTGAGGAAGATCCTATTGTTTGTATCTATCTTTTGACTTTTCAAAACTTTACCTCTTTGGTCCTCTAAAATTTTAAAGTTTTACCTTTTTCCTTAAATTACAAATTCTTAGGTATCTTTTATTTTAATTACCCTCTTTCATGATCTGTACGTTCTTAATTACTTTTCAAAAGAATTTCAGCCGCTCCGTGACTTTGCTCTCAGACTCGAAAGTTTTGCCAAGAACAAGAGGAACACAGTATCTGCATGTGATTGGGACCCTGACCCTAATATATCCCCCCTTCTTTCATATACTTTGCAGACACTCTCCTCTTGTTCTTGACATCCATTACATTTTTGCTCTGCCAATATTATGTTGGTAAAATGACGAATATGTTTGAGGCGTTTTCCTTTCTTACTAAAACCTATGTTGACTAACAAATAGGCCATTTATGGTCTACCTGCCAGTGCTTCACTTTGACTTGTTTTCTGTCATTCTGGTGTGCTAGGTTTGGTGTTGCTTACTCTAGAACTCGTGTTACGTGGTCTGGCACCCACTTACCTGATTGGTTACACATAAAAACAATTAAATGGGTAGTGTGCATTTTAGGTTGATAAATGAGAGTTCAACTGTTGCCGATTTTTAATTGTGAATTTCCACAGCCAATGTAGTACATTATCCCATCGGGCAAACTTATTATAGATCCATTTAAAATCACGAGGGATAATATATGACCCGCCATTTCAAATCCAGTCGTAAGTCGGGATTTTTTTTACCCTGTGCCAATGTATTCTCTTATATATGAGAGTCGATCATAGGTCGCCTCGCGTATATAAGAGAATGCATTGGGCTAACAATATTTTACAATTTTAATAATTTGTTCTTGTATTCTATAACAATGTTATAATTTCACCCATACAGAGCCCCAGACAAACATGAGCAGACGACAAACTTATATATGCTTCTATATATGGGTGGGGGTCCCTGCAGGATAATGGATGTGTTTTTATTTTATGTCCTAAAAAGAAACATTTATTTAGAAAAAATGATTAAAAAATTGTTAGGCCAATGCATTCTCTTAAATATGCGAGGCGACCTATGGTGGACTCGCATATATAAGAGAATGCATTGGCACAGGGTAAAAAATCCCGACTTACGACTGGATTTGATATGGCGGGTCACATATATCGGCAACAATTACATGTCGAACTACATAAAATATTAACTTCTAAGTGTATTTAGCTTTGGTAAGGATTCTGTTTATGCTAAAGATCTCTTTTTATATGCAGGTTTCCATATGCTGGTACATGTGGGTTTTCTACAAAACAATGGTTGCAAAAGATTAGTACAAACTTCAGAGTGTGCGAACGTATATTCAACCTTGTAATTCAACCTTGTAACCGCTTTTGAATCGTACTCATTCCAACACTTTTGCGTAGCAAAACAATGTTTTATTTGCAAATTTGGAAGCTGCCTCTTAAATTGAAGCAAACCGTTTAAACAATGACCCTTTCATTTCCACTTTTCGCCACACTTCTGGTGGTTAATTTCCAAATGGTGCCTGATACTTTAAAACTCCCCATTATGGTAGCATTCCACCTTCGAACTTCTGTGAAAAGAGTTCACTCAAATTATAGAACACATAGTACTGTCTTAACCAAAGCTATATACACTAGAATTATATAATTTATGTATTTAAACAGTTGAAATTGCATAAGATGCAACACTTAATTGGAAATGCTTCACCACATGGGGTGACATGGGTTTAAATTATTTTCATTCTTTGAATTTTCAACCTCTAATTTGTGAGAATGAACGTTTGCAAACGGCCATTTTGTTCTACAATTATTAGAACTGTCTGAAATGGCACATCGCTTGGAAATTGTCCAACCAATCTTACGGCCTGAATATGGAAATTCACATGTGAATGCGGGAAGTTCCAACCGGGGAGGATGTGATGTATTAGTGGGTATACACATAACATATTTGCGGTCGGGGGGGGGGGGGTAGATATACACTACCAAGATGTGACCACTCCACCGCCCACACAATGTACCCAATGCAGCCGCGTCCTAGATGAACCCACTGTACATTTAGGTAACTTTACACATTACTGTAATGACTAACCCACTGTGTATATTTAGGTAACTTTACACATTACTGTAATGACTAACCCACTGTGTATATTTAGGTAACTTTACACATTACTGTAATGACTAACCCACTGTGTATATTTAGGTAACTTTACACATTACTGTAATGACTAACCCACTGTGTATATTTAGTAACTTTACACATTACTGTAATGAACTAGATTCTCCTACTTTAGAGAATAATACATTTTATCACAGAAGGTGTCGAAAAATCGGCCTCTTCACTCTTGGTAATTTGAAACGGAAATTTGTCTTTTAAATGTCAAATTAAACAATAAATGTAATACATTATATCAAATGGGCGACTCGGAACATTCTTCCGATAAATCTCTCCACATGTATTCACACTAGTCGGAACTTGCAGTTCCTCGAGACGAGCAGCCTGCTGAAATAGTTTAATAATTTAACGTTTTATATAATACAACGGAGATAACGCATTGTCAATCATTTAATTGTGAAAATGATGACCCTTGTCTCGCAAAATGAAAACGTTTATTACACTCCTTTGTGCGATCTCCATTAAACTCCAATGTGCGATCGTTTATTAAACTCCTATATGCGATCTCCAGTGAAAATGCCGTTAATTAAAAATGGTAATATCACAACTGAATTGTCATTTCTCATGACGTCATTGACGTTACGTCGCACCTGATCTAAACTGAATTTCCTATGGTTGATCATTCAATGCATTAATTATGGGTGTTTTAATCATATTTGGCGAACGAAATTGATGCAGAAGTGTAATAGAGTAATCAATTATTTCCGATTATTATGTTAATAATTCACCAGAGGCGAGAGACGTTTAGGTAAGAAACCCATGCGTTAACGCGCACTCGTTTCTTACCGAAGCCTCTCGTGAATTATTTAACGTAATTCTCGGATCCAATTGATTACGTTGCGCGACTGGGAATTTAAGTACATTTTGACACTGTCTAAGAAACGAACTTTAAATATTACCATTTAACACTTTTAAGTGTGCCTGGATAACAAATTCATGGTGAACAAATTTGTCTGAAAGCGACCACTTCAGTCGCTGATTGGTAGAAAACATCGGATAATAATTAGTTTGACATTGACAGCTGCTGTGGAAAGGTCCATTGTAATAAATCTCAACTTGCGCATAACCAACGAAATTCATATTTCGCGTTTATGTTCGTCCCAGATGTATATTAATGTTGTGAAGTTAGTCTTCATAACTAAACTTTAGGCTGAAGCTAGTACATTGTATTTAAGCTGAAGCTGTTATCTTGTTCATTTAATTTAAATGTTTATACTACCGATCTTAATCAGTTGGTTAGAAACAGAGCTGCATAGCAACTACTGTTTTATTATACTACGATTTTCTATTTAAATTGAACACTGTTAATTAAAAATGGTAACGTCACTGGTGAATTATTATCTCTCGTGACGTAATGACGTATCGTCGCTTAGTGATCGAGACTGAATTGTATATGGTTTATATTTAGGGTGTGTTTGCATTGCTGTAGATCTCTATATAGTTCTACACGCATTTTAGTGTAAACGGTCGATATAGAAATGGACACGCAAAAATCGTATCCGTTATCCGTCATCGTCAACACCGAGGCATTGCGACAGGCAAATCTGATTTGATTAATTGTCGCTCGGGCTTGGCGAATTGCTTAATATGTCTGTCAACTCATGAATTTCACACTGTAAGCGTGTGTGTTGGTGCATGTGATGACAAAGTACTTAAAGTAAAGTTTTTTTTAAATACGGTATATCTTATTTGTTTTTCCTGGAGTTTGGTAATACATTAGTACATTCAGTTAACAACAGGGCGACCGCAACAGCATAACATATAACCATTATCAACTGGTGTAAGAATAAACTGCTTTGGTCAGCTAATAGTTGATTCATTTTTTTTTGTATGACCGAAACTGACACGACTCTTAGTTAATTGTCAATTACCAGAGTTCTGATGAACCCGCATTCACTATTAGTAATCATGTTGTGATCTCAGCAATCTGCGACACGTGACTTCACACATATCTGTATACAGATATACAACAATGTAAACGACCCTTATCAACAGCTGTACTCCCATGCATTAATTATGGGTATTTAACCATATTTGCCGAACAAATTTGATGCAGACCATTAATAGAGTAATATGTTAGTCGAAGAATTACGTGAAATAATTCACGAGGCGTTTAGGTAAGAAACACACTCACTCGTGTCTTAGAAGTGTCTATGAACCAATTGATTACTCAATCGATTTCATGAATGCAAATGATAATGCATGCATTCCACTCAATAAAACAAAACAATTATCTGACACAATACGCCACTTTATTTCAGAGTTATCCATCTACAACCGCAATTTGGTCTTCTCGTTGACTTTTACTGGCTCGCTTAAAATTATTGGGGGTGAAAAATAATAGATTTTAAAAATCAATATCTGATCACTCCGAGCTTTGATGGGAGGATTCCTCGACTGAAATCAAATAGTTTTTACCCCGAAGCCAACGAAATAGTAATTTGCGAACGTTAATTCGGATTGTGCCATCAGTTGGATATATCAAACCTTGGATTGCCTTCAGGTTGGTAATTTCCAACAGTTGGTTAGCAGTGTCCGGGTCCCTCCCGAGATATCATGAATCTCTACTCTGGCTACGTGTGTAGCGAATCGTGGAGATTCATGACATAATCTCGGAAGGGATCGTGTGTCTTTGTCTTGCTTTGGAAAAATAGTGATCAAGCCCTGTTTTGTGCAATGGACAGTTCCCTGGTTGTTATCGATTCATTTTGGGATTCCAAGATAATAGGGCCTGAATTTACCCAAAATAATTTGATGAATTCTACTGTATAGTCATCTGGACAAGGACTTGTACCATTCTTCGTTCGTTTAAACGCAGAAGTTAGTTAATTAAAGGTTATGGAACCTCATATGCTTTCAGATAGTTTGGGTGATGGCCAGGGGACATTTTCATTAAGGATGATTTCGTTGATTTGTTGTTCATGGACCGGTCAGTGGGAGTACAGATTTTGGTAAGAGTTACGTGCCTCTTTGGTGATTGTTTATCTGGGACGATAAAGTGTTACATGAGCTATCGTTAAGGTGTTACCTGAGTTATCGATAAGGTGTTACCTGAGTTATCGTTAAGGGATGTTATTGTCTTAGATACATGGTTCCTTTTTCCAGATTAAGAAAATATTTAGAAGGTTTCTCGCATTGCTCGACCCATTGAACACGAGACCAAATCGTGAATGCGAATATTATCTTTTCTCATATCTTTTTAATCTATTTCATCAAGTTTCGTAAAAGGGAATTTGTGTCTTAGAGACTGTTGTCAGATTGATATATGTTCAATTCAATTTCTTTTCGATCAAAATCAGTTTATTTTCTTCGAGCTTCGATTCGTGTTTGCAAGTGGATGATAACTTGATTGTCGCATTGCGTCAATGAATAGTTGTTTTCTGATCGTAAGGGGAAGTGAGTTCGACCGGGAATGCCATCTGGCTGTACAGTGCCATGTTCTCGAGTATGATTGGTTTTACAATCGACGCATACTCTTTTTCATGCAGTAGTGAATAGTTAAATTTCCAGAAACCGGGCCCCCTTTCCGAGTTGTTAATTGTGAGAGTGAATTTAATCCGATTAATAAGCAGGTAACATATGGACCACTTTCGAGTAAACTTAAACGATCTGAAGAAATCGTAAAAACTCCAACATTGATATTGTTTTGCGTTTGGATCATCAGCGTGGTTGCAATTGAAGGTATCGAATTATTGATACTGCCTGATGTTCCAGTCACCACACAAAAATATTTGAGTATTAACAATTTCTAAAAGCAGTTTGTTAATAGTTTTTTTTTTTTATAAAAAAAATGGATTATCGTCATTCGGGCCATATATATTGTTCAGAGACGGAGTCTATTTTGTCGATCAATATATCTCCGACAATGAAGTTCCCTTTTGAATCCCTTGTGGTGTCACGTATTCCATATTCGAAGTTAGTATTAAAGAGGATTGCCATCCCACGCGATTGAGACGAGTAAGGGGCCATTCTGCTTCAATGTATTTTTCCATGGCTTTGGTGAAATGAGTGTCCTGTAGATAGTATATGGATAGTTTTTTCTTTAGCTCGTAGGTGATGGAACAGATCTAGGCGTTTTTCGTTTTTGGTTAAGCCCACGGCAGTGTATAGATATCACTTCGGTATTAGACACAGAAAGGTACAAGTATGCAGATAAATCAAATAATTATACCACAGTGGAGATATACCGATATACAGTAGTACTGACTAAATAGTTAGTTTTGTATATGAATTTCCATAGCCTCTCATTCATGTGGTATATGCTAGACACGATGTCTGGTAATTGTTGGACAGGAAATCCCGCGCCGTATCGAACGATACCAATATCGGTTTCCCGCCAAAATGGACATAGAACACTATATCACTCAGTCGACGATAATTTATTCACCAGCCTATATTGGAAGGCCCCGCCCACGAATTTGCATCGCCAGGCAGCATATCACAAGAGCGGAAACGCCAGCTTTCATTTGCACGTTTTGCATGATTTTAGAAGTATGCAAGTAGGTCGGAACATTTTGAAGATTGTCATGTCTTGAAAGGCCGAACTTTGCATGGTGATCGAGTTCTGTCCTTTTCGTTTGAAGTAAACGGTGACAGAAAAATCGATGATCTCAAAGAGCGTGAGGACACTAGCCCCGGTTACTAAACCCAGAGCGCCCCCTAGGTCGCAGAACAGCGAGAATATAGTGTATGCCGAATAACGACTCATCGTTTCGAATTCCAGCGTTGAGTAGTGGACGTCTAACATAACGACGTTCTCCCGCGCTGGTCTCCCAGTGTTGTGATACTTAGCAAACTCCGTGAGGAAGAACTCAGAAAGCGGGGCCTGCAACATCGATGTGACGTATTGCGTTTCGCTGCAGGCCAGAGCGCACGTATGGATACACTCTGTCTCGTTCATGACGTAGATGACCTAACGTGGCATGACGCACGTATAGTAAAGTTCCGGATCACAGACTGGGACGTTCAACAGTGATTGGTGAAGCATGTAGTCCTGCCGGCACTGGCAGTGCTGTACCAGGTAGTCAATAAAGCACCCCACCTACAATGAACCGTGCATAAATACAACACAATTAATCCAATCTAAAAGGTAACTCATATAATATTATGCGGTGATTTCACAGAAACGAACATTTCTTGTCAGATTATAGAAAACACTAAACAGGCGAGGCACACCCGGTATTCAATTATTATAACGAACCAAAGCCGGACAAAATAGTTCGGGAGCTGATATGGGTACCCTCGCACCTCCGGGACTTAACTTTACCCCACTCATTTTGTTGAGTATTGTGTCCTTCAACTTTAATCAATGTTAACACGAAAAAGGATAGTGGATTGGTCAAGGCGTGGCACACATGTTCGTGTAAAAAATTATGTTGATACGTGGGGGGGGGGCTGAAGCCACTCACTGACTAGTGACTATACAATGACTTAATGAGTATATGAATCTAGTATCCATATAATATAACATTTATGTTTGATACATTTGCTTGAAAACTGTCCAAAATTACTCGACAAAGACGATTGGTATGTTTGCATTCCGGCTAGCCTGCCATCCGTAATTTTACTTCCTGCTCAACAGACTTTCAAATAATGGAAATCTGGTTACCTTATTCTACAATTCAGGGACTAAAGAAACCAACAACAACATTTGGTACAGTATCCCTATAAACTATCGGAACAAGACCAGTTTATAATTAATATCTACATAAATGGAATATTTCGCTCTATGCTGCATTCCGGTTTGCCCACGCCATGAATAACAATTAGTTTGTAAACGGAAAGGCGTCATCGAAGTGACCACTGAAAAACTAAGGACAATTGCAGAACTCCCCCACAAAAGGCAAGTGTTGTGAGCTGGATAAATAAAATGTGTATCTAATGTTGTCGGTCATACTTCTAGATCCGATCGGGCGATTTGGCATACATGTATATTGGACTCGGTCGTGTCCAGTATAGATGACCAAATCCCCAGCCCTACATTGTGTCGTGTCACTACCCCTCCCCCAACGACAGCAACAGCCATTACAACAACACCAGTTACTACAACACAATCGGGGAAAACAGCAACAAATCGACATAACATCCTGCTTTGATGATCCAATGTCCAATATACATGAAGATTTTGTCTTCAAGCATCCATTCACGGCATGCGTAAGTGGACCGACATCTAGCGGGAAGACGTACTTCGTGAAAACCTTGCTACAAAAGTCTGCCTCCAAAAATATCACCCGCTACTGACAGAATAATATGGTTTTATAAATATTGGCAGCCCCTATATGACGACATAAAGTATACCGTCATCCCTCATGTCAACGTTATACGGGGAATACCAGCAAACTTGGATTCTCTTATCAACCCCCAGTATAAAAATCTAGTCATACTCGATGACTTGATGCAAACTTCATCAAAAGACCAGAGAGTTAATGATTTACATTCCGAAGGAAGTCACCATTTGAACTTATCTTTGATAAGTTTGAACCAGAATTTCTACTACAACAAAGATCCGACGCAACGACGAAATTGTCAATATTTGGTATTGTTCAATAACCCAATTGACAAGGGTTTAATTTCAACATTTTTTTATCAAGACAGATGTATCCTGAATGCACTCAGCGTATGATGCGAGAGTTTTCGGAAGCGACGAGTGAACCGTGCGGTTACCTACTGGTGGATTTAAAAGCCGCAACCCCGGACACATTACGTCTGCGACAGAATGTGCTAAAAGAGGACACGAACCAACATGTGGGTGAATGGAATGGCATGAAATATAATCTCTATAAGGACAGCGAGCACCCAGATGAACAGAATGGGGTGAAATATGATGACAACAATAGCCCGGGTCAATGGAATGGGATGAAATACGATGACAGAGAACAGTTACTCCCTGGTCAACAGGAGGGCATGACACATAATTATATTGTGCCCCAGGGTCAACATAATGGCTATACTAAGGACCTGAGGACATCTGGTGAGCTCGATGAAATTAATAAGGAAAACCGTCAAAACATAGACATTCGAGAAGACATGTCGTTCCCTTGTAATGACTGTGGGCTTTTGTTCGAAGATCAGCATGATGTTCAGAGACACTTAAAAAACTGGTGCCAAGAAAATAAGTTAAAACGAAAATTAACTGAGGACACGGATGATAGTCAGAATAAGAAAATTAAATCGAATGAAGATGAATACTTCAAAAGTTTGTGTGATGAGAGTAGTGATAAAGCACAAGAGGAATGGAGTGATAAAGTGGAAACGTATATGGAAAATGGCTCGACAGAAAAAGAGGCAAAAGTACAAGCTGACAAGGACCTTAAAAGTACAGATCTTAAAACTGAGGCCTGAGGCTATTTATGAATGTTTATGCTTGGACAATAATAAAGATTATGTGGCTGCGCAATGGGACTCTGCACAACAGTGTCATGGATAAAATGGAGAAATATATGAAGAATGGTTTTGAAGATTGTGATGCAGTGAAAATGTCAATATAATAAGTACAGACCATTGCTAGAAAAGTTCATGGACGAAACAAATGACACATCTGACGAAAGTGATGACAATTCGGACGAAAGTGACAGTGAATAGTTAATATAATAAAAACAATTGTTGTATGTACCACATGTCATGTTATTTTTCACTTGCTCTTTTCGGTGGCGCTCGCCGCCGTTGCATGGTACCCCCAGAGCTGTCCGATGAATGGCAACAAGCCATATTTCCGACTAAATCATGAATTTTGTTTAATTTTTGAAGTTTTTGTAAAATTTGATTTTTTGGAAATTTTGATGTTTTTGAAGTTTTTAAACTTTTGAAATTTTTTAAAATTTTTGAGATTTTTGAAGTTTTTAATGCCAGTGTCACTTTAACATTATCCCCCAGTGTGTGCCATGTGTCACTTTAACATTCACTTTATGAGTACCGAGTGTCACTTTAACATTCAAGACTGAAGCTATCCCCACCAAGGTCCTCACGTGATATACATGTAGATAATATACCGTTCATAGGGAGAAGGCGGGAGTTAACCAGCGGGGTCATGTCCGGACATGCCCAACCGGTATACAAATAGACCATGATGCAATGCGTGGGCGGACTGCGGAGAATATAGGTCATGTACTTCCGTGAATATAGGTCAAACTGTCTAGACTACCGCCAACTGGGGTACTGCAGAGAATATAGGTCAAACTGTCTAGGATGGCACCATACAGGGGGCCTATCATCAGTCACGGTTTACATGGGTTTACATGGGTTTACTGTGGTAAGTCACGGTTTACATGGGTTTACTGTGGTAAGTCACGGTTTACATGGGTTTACTGTGGTAAGTCACGGTTTACATGGGTTTACAATGGGTTTACATGGGTTTACTGTGGTAAATTGAAAGTATACGATGATAGTACTGCGAGGCTTATATTGCTTCTAATTCGGTCTTTGCAAACACATTGGATAAAAATCAATATATACCTGAGCTCACCAGGGTAAATTCCGACTTTTCCATCGTGATATCAGTGTAGTATGGGACTTGCATAGCTTTACCCGAGTGTTATCAAGGCACATTGAGTTCGTAAAACTCATGGCAACTTCTGATTTTATCATGGCGTTCCAGCTGCACTATATTCTTGCCACCGTAAATACTGATTGTACAAATGTTTTTCTCCAGTTTACCAGAGTATAACATATATTGTCCCTGTCCTGAAAATCTTTATGTAAATTGAGAATTTAATGTGATATCATTAATTTGATTTGCAACATACCGTGTAAAACACACAGTAGGTTGCCTTCCAAACAATCTTGTAAAAGAGTACATATACTCTGGTAATACGACATCGCTTTTCTGTAATCGATTAATATGGTAACACGCATACCATCACATATAAACCACAATATGCTGTGGCAATAGTTGTCAGTGTAAATTAAATAACCCCACATATGTACGCTATACAGGCAAATGTGAATTGTCAATTTATAAACAGCTGTTACATAATTCAGCCATCAGTTGTCATTGTTGATCAGTATTTACTTGCATACATAAATATTCTTCACTCAATTGTATTCTTTGTCATTTATTCTACATGCTCGTGATTGCGTGTTGGTTGCATATCAAAAACCTCCAAATGCCCTGCATGTCCCATTACAAATGTGAATTCCCTTTGAAACAAAGGAGAGAGTGAACACATAACGAATGTGAGGGGGGAGGGTAATGTGTTAATCCTTTACCCAACAAACCGGCCAAAACCGGCCAAATAAAGCTTCAACAGCCTAATATATCTTCGGTCTGTCTCAACAAATATGGATATCATTGGAACCGGCTCCTTGACCACATTGTGATAGTTACAGTTAACCCTGTGCCAATGCATTCTCTTATATATGCGAGTCGACCATAGGTCGCGCATATATAAGAGAATGCATTGGCCTAAAAAAAATCTTTTTTTACCATTTTTTCTTACATTCTTTAACAATTTTATAATTTTTAATGTGTTAAGCCAATGCATTCTCTTATATATGCGAGGCGACCTATGGTCGACTCGCATATATAAGATAATGCATTGGCACAGGGCTGTTCTGTTGGGTAAAGGGTTAAATCATGGCTATTTAATTGTATGTGTAACATCATCCGTAGCTGTAAGAAAAAATAGAGGTAAATAATACTGACGTTCTTGTGAAGAGGCGGTGCATTGTGTCGTTTGCTATAACATGCATATTTTATCAGGTTGTACCCATACACTGCTCAATTGCATAAATATGCATGTTGCCTCAGATATTAATTATATATTACCCGGTGTTGCTCAGACAAAGAGCGAGTTAAGTAAGAATCACTTTTCCATGATACACCCCGGGGAATTAAGTTACTCCTATGCTCCATCCATATCGTCCACGCTGATTGAGAACACGTTGTATTGCTACTTGTTGTCACTTTGAGTCAGCTGAGTGCCATGGCATCCATCTCATAACAATCATTGGGCTAAGTTACCATTGTGTACCAAGGTCCCACTTATAATGCCATTTGATAATAAACGCTCTTTATTTATCATATAATAATGCATAGCAACTTTCTCTCACACGCCGATGGAAACAAACGTCTGTTATGCTGGATATTATAACTGTTTCCAAATATGAAGACGATACTTAGTTTGGTACAGTTTTAACAATAATATTAGAATACGAGAGTAGTTTGTTCGTGTGATATACCAGGCTGAATTCACCAGGGTGTGTGAGCGATAACTCTATTTCATGATAACATATTATGCATCTGGGACTTTTTGCGAAAAGAAAATCATGTAATCTGATTCATGGTTGAAGAAATATAATATTTTTTGTAGTACATCATTCATCACAGTGTTCAGTACATATTCACATATTTTATTCTTTGATATGGACTTTGTTTTTATTGTGCCATTGCCTGTAAACTTTATTTTTTTAAATCTCAATAAAGTTAAAATTTTGTATTTCTAACATAATCCACCATAAAGTATACTCTTAAAATGTTGCATCACTGGGCATGGTTTCTATGATTACTAATATACATGAACAGAATCCTTTATTTGGTCTCTATCAAATTTTGGAAAAATTGGGTCCACAAAGCCCTTAATGATATACCTATATATATTGTAGTTCCCATACAACAGTTGCTTTATATATAACTTTTGATGAGTAGATCTCTCTCACCTTAAATCCGATCGGTGTATTATCCAAGAATGTTTTCTCGCTATTCAAATTTCTAGGTCGGTTCATTTTGACAAACTGACAGTGTTCGCGCTGGACCGAAAAAAAGTTTAGCCAAAAGTTTAGCCAAATGAAAATTTTATTAGCCAAATGAAAAAAACTTTAGCCAAATGTTTTTTGGCCAAATTAAAAAACACTTTGGCCAAATTAAATCATCGTTTTCTGGTCGGTTCACAATTAATGACTAAAACGTAAAATCTACCAGACACAGGTAAAATACACAATAATTTAAATAATTTTGATGAACTAGAAGTATTTTTATATATATCATTTATTAAAAATTTATTAATCTTTATGTGAAAGAGTGAATTGGGGGGGGGGGGTAACCCGGGATTGTCCTTCTTAATGTCATTATTTTTTTTGTTTAATATCAATATCTTTTTTAAATCATTAAATAGTTATCCTTGCGAAAATATCTAAGTGACATCTGGAAACTAATAACTTAATATTGTTACGCGATTATCAAATTACAATCTGTCATAAAAGCATGCATATTATTTTAACTGTATCGGTATTGACGACAAATAGCCACAAAATATCTGTCGTTATTCACATTTGGCTGATTAAGCTATTGTCTTACACTTGGTGCTCATAAACCTCGACCGTCATAAATACAATGTCATCATAAACATGCATTGTGCAGGCGCACCGTGAGTGACCAGACAGACAATGGGCTAATGGGGGATTAGGGGATTAAATGTAAAAATTAATAATGACCTTTTGCTGCTTCGTGCAGAGTGACGTAATATTTCTCCAGATTAAAACAGCCTGTTACGAACAAATTGCTTATATACCGGCGTCAATGCACTTTACAAAACATTGCTTTCTTCACATTGTTATAATTCAACCACGGTCGGTTTAATGTCCATGCGTCTTTGAATGTCCGTCTTGTGAAAACTAAAGATGATTGCATATCACTTTGTGATCGCTAGGTTGATAGAGTTGTCGATCGGGTTTCCCTTTGTACGATATTTCATAAGTACGAAAATAATTAAATACTTTCGTCACCTAACTTCGTCTTGAATGTCGATCTATTGAGCGCTTTTATTAATTAGCTTTCTGGCGCCATGCTTTCAGTCTCCATTTGGGTTAAAAAAAAGTTTAGCCAAAATTTTAGCCAAATGAAATTTTTATTAGCCAAATTCGAAAAAGATTAGCCATTGGCTAATTTGGCTACCGACAGCGCGAACACTGCAAACTGATAGATTTGTTTCCGTTAAAAACACACTATTGCGAGACTATAGCATATTTCAGATTTTCCGTTGATTGGATCTTGGGTGACTATTGCAGCAGACATTTGAGTCGTTTTTGAATCCAATTTCCAGCTCAAAATGAAAAACATTTTCGAAATATATCCGATAGTCAATGGACCGGATCGGATTTTCAAGCCACGAGTTCAAATTATTTCATATTTTGGAAACTGAACATATTTATTCTAGGAAATTAGTTTTAAAGCAGTTACTATATATACCATTTGTGAAAATGGCATATTAGTGCTAATATCAGATTTATAATCGTCAGTAAATAACTGTTACCTGCACAATATCTAAAGAACATGTATCCACATGCAACTGCGATCGTAGTGACATGCATGGATAGATGATCACTGTTTGAGCTGTGTCCACCTTGAACTTCAAAACGGCATCCACCTTGAAACCATACCGAACTCCCCGTTTTCGGACAATTCCATTTGCAACCATCCTCCTAGGCTAGAGCTTTCAAAAAAATTTGAAATGTCCGGCCTGACATCCCCCTATAAATTGCTACTGCTGGTCAGATAGCTACCGCACTAATCAGTTTCAACCTACATGCTGTGTAAACAGTCAAATAATTGCGTGTCTGGCATGAAATGTACGTAAAATATACTGCCAATTGTGACCAAAGATATTAGTCGGATTTGGTCCCCTGTTTGACTATGCGAGTTGAATATCAATTTGCTGCATGCACCAATCGATGGTCACGGTTCCCCAATATTCCCCATTTTAAAGTGGGTGACTATTCTGAAATAGTTTCTTTCAGAATGGTGGTGTATTTTTCTTGTGAATAATAAACAGTCATGCGGCATTGTATACAAGTAGCTACGAACGATCAATCTCAAGATTGCATTACTTGGGACGATCGGGACCCATGATCATTAAACTCCTAGCTTAAGTCCATTTCAAAAGTGTTGCAGAAGTGGCTATTTGTCTTGGAATTACAATGCAAAGCTCAGTGGATAGGGCACATTTATATCGAAATATCCGGCAGGGAGTAAGAAATTCAATTGTTTTCCCCGTGAACCGAAAGATGTACACTGTTGAGCAGTCATAACACTTAAATAGCGGGTGCTTTGGATTTTCCAATAAATCCTATTAGATTTGTTTTCTAGAATTGCAACACTTCACTTTTGCAAAATATATTAACTTCTAGTATACAAAACATTAAAATAAACAAGTTTCTAACACACCGCCATGCAGATAAATAACACAGTAACAGATGTAGTAACTCAGAAGTATTTGCAACTCCGGTAACTTTAGCTCTGCATCTGTTCATGGAAATCCTCATTCAAATTAGTCAATGGACTATATAGTATACTCTGAAATCGCAATAATTGGACCTGTGACATTTTTTTATATCAAAACAATTTACAGTGACTTAATTACGATTTTATCTTTCAACAGGTAACACGCTCTTCTTCGCTGTCGTCGTGGCCACTACTTTGGTAAGTACTAATGTAATAAATAACATTAACGTGCTATTCGGATGGTTTCCGTTAATCGATGTTCCAATCGTCTGATCATTTGTCACTACATTATCCCATGCAGCATCCAGCTTTTCAATATTTCGTGACAAACAGGTGTCCATAAACATGGGCCAGAAATACCTGCACATAAAGTACTGCTATAGTTAGAGTTATCCATCTTGAACTGTCCGCCATCCGTGGCGCAATAAGATTTCAGCTCACTGTCGCGATATGAGGGTGTCTTCTTTCCCCCTATGTTCTGATACGCTGAATACACATGCCAGTTGGATAGGCAGAACCCTCTGCTAACCGGCACTCGCGATTCATAAGCCCATTTTAACCGGTATTCAGGATTAATCAATGCTGTACGCACTGCTAACCGACACTCGCGATTCTTAAGCCCATTTTAACCGGTATTTAGGATTCATCAATGCTGTACGCACTGCTAACCAACACTCGCGATTCATAAGCCCATTTTAACCGGTATTTAGGATTCGTCAATGCTGTACGCACTGCAAACCGACACTCGCGATTCATAAGCCCATTTTAACCGGTATTTAGGATTCCTCAATGCTGTACGCACTGCTAACCGACACTCGCGATTCATAAGCCCATTTTAACCGGTATTTAGGATTCATCAATGCTGTACGCACTGCTAACCGACACTCGCGATTCATAAGCCCATTTTAACCGGTATTTGGGATTCATCAATGATGTACGCACTGCTAACCGACACTAGCGATTCATAAGCCCATTCTAACCGGTATTTAGGATTCATCAATGCTGTACGCACTGCTAACCGACACTCGCGATTCATAAGCCCATTTTAACCGGTATTTGGGATTCATCAATGATGTACGCACTGCTAACCGACACTCGCGATTCATAAGCCCATTTTAACCGGTATTTAGGATTCATGAATGCTGTATGCACTGCTAACCGACACTCGCGATTCATAATCCCATTTTAACCGTTATTCAGGATTCATCAATGCTATACGCACTGCTAACCGACACTCGCGATTCTTAAGCCCATTTTAACCGGTATTCAGGATTCATCAATGCTGTACGCACTGCTAACCGGCACTCGCGATTCATAAGCCCATTTTAACCGGTATTCAGGATTCATCAATGCGGTACGCACTGCTAACCGACACTCGCGATTCATAAGCCCATTTTAACCGGTATTCAGGATTCATCAATGCTGTACGCACTGCTAACCGACACTCGCCATTCATAAGCCCATTTGAACCGGTATTTAGGATTCATCAATGCTGTATGCACAGCTAACCGACACTCGCGATTCATAAGCCCATTTTAACCGGTATTCAGGATTCATCAATGCTGTACGCACTGCTAACCGACACTCGCGATTCATATGCCCATTTTAACCGGTATTCAGGATTCATCAATGCTGAACGCACTGCTAACCGACACTCGCGATTCATATGCACATTATAACCGGTATTCAGTACCGCATTGATGAATCCTGAATACCTGTTAAAATAGGCTTATGAATCGGGAGTGTCTGTTAGCAGTGCGTACAGCATTGATGAATCCTAAATACCGGTTAAAATGGGCTTATGTATCGCGAGTGTCGGTTAGCAGTGCATACAGCATTGATGAATCCTAAATACCGGTTAAAATGGGCTTATGAATCGCGAGTGTCGGTTAGCCGTGCGTACAGCATTGATGAATCCTGAATACCGGTTAAAATGGGCTTATGAATCGCGAGTGTCGGTTAGCAGTGCGTACAGCATTGATGAATCCTAAATACCGGTTAAAATGGGCTTATAAATCGCGAGTGTCGGTTAGCAGTGCATACAGCATTGATGAATCCTAAATAGCGGTTAAAATGGGCTTATGAATCGCGAGTGTCGGTTAGCAGTGCGTACAGCATTGATGAATCCTAAATACCGGTTAAAATGGGTTTATTAATCGCGAGTGTCGGTTAGCAGTGCATACAGCATTGATGAATCCTGAATACCGGTTATAATGTGCATATGAATCGCGAGTGTCGGTTAGCAGTGCGTACAGCATTGATGAATCCTGAATACCGGTTAAAATGGGCATATGAATCGCGAGTGTCGGTTAGCAGTGCGTACAGCATTGATGAATCCTGAATACCGGTTAAAATGGGCTTATGAATCGCGAGTGCCGGTTAGCAGTGCGTACCGCATTGATGAATCCTGAATACCGGTTAAAATGGGCTTATGAATCGCGAGTGTCGGTTAGCAGTGCGTACAGCATTGTTGAATCCTAAATACCAGTTAAAATGGGCTTATGAATCGCGAGTGTCGGTTAGCAGTGCATACAGCATTGATGAATCCTAAATACCGGTTAAAATGGGCTTATGAATGGCGAGTGTCGGTTAGCAGTGCGTACAGCATTGATGAATCCTGAATACCGGTTAAAATGGTCTTATGAATCGCGAGTGTCGGTTAGCAGTGCGTACCGCATTGATGAATCCTGAATACCGGTTAAAATGGGCTTATGAATCGCGAGTGCCGGTTAGCAGTGCGTACCGCATTGATGAATCCTGAATACCGGTTAAAATGGGCTTAAGAATCGCGAGTGTCGGTTAGCAGTGCGTACAGCATTGATGAATCCTGAATAACGGTTAAAATGGGATTATGAATCGCGAGTGTCGGTTAGCAGTGCATACAGCATTCATGAATCCTAAATACCGGTTAAAATGGGCTTATGAATCGCGAGTGCCGGTTAGCAGTGCGTACAGCATTGATGAATCCTGAATACCGGTTAGAATGGGCTTATGAATCGCGAGTGTCGGTTAGCAGTGCGTACTGCATTGATGAATCCTGAATACCGGTTAAAATGGGCTTATGAATCGCGAGTGTCGGTTAGCAGTGCGTACAGCATTGTTGAATCCTAAATACCGGTTAAAATGGGCTTATGAATCGCGAGTGTCTGTTAGCAGTGCATACAGCATTGATGAATCCTAAATACCGGTTAAAATGGGCTTATGAATGGCGAGTGTCGGTTAGCAGTGCGTACAGCATTGATGAATCCTGAATACCGGTTAAAATGGGCTTATGAATCCCGAGTGTCGGTTAGCAGTGCGTACCGCATTGATGAATCCTGAATACCGGTTAAAATGGGCTTATGAATCGCGAGTGCCGGTTAGCAGTGCGTACCGCATTGATGAATCCTGAATACCGGTTAAAATGGGCTTAAGAATCGCGAGTGTCGGTTAGCAGTGCGTACTGCATTGATGAATCCTAAATAACGGTTAAAATGGGATTATGAATCGCGAGTGTCGGTTAGCAGTACATACAGCATTGATGATTCCTAAATACCGGTTAAAATGGGCTTATGAATCGCGAGTGTCGGTTAGCAGTGCGTACAGCATTGATGAATCCTAAATACCGGTTAAAATGGGCTTATGAATCGCGAGTGTCGGTTAGCAGTGCATACAGCATTGATGAATCCTAAATACCGGTTAAAATGGGCTTATGAATCGCGAGTGCCGGTTAGCAGTGCGTACATCAATGCGGTACGCACTGCTAACCGGCACTCGCGATTCATAAGCCCATTTTAACCGGTATTCAGGATTCATCAATGCGGTACGCACTGCTAACCGACACTCGCGATTCATAAGCCCATTTTAACCGGTATTCAGGATTCATCAATGCTGTACGCGCTGCTAACCGACACTCGCGATTCATATGCACATTATAACCGGTATTTAGGATTCATCAATGTTGTATGCACTGCTAACCGACACTCGCGATTCATATGCACATTATAACCGGTATTTAGGATTCACCAATGCTGTACGCCCATTTTGACGGTATTCAGGATTAATCGGTCTTGTGCGCACATTGTATATCATCAAATTATATTAAAATTAGTTTATTTCTTGGCCATAATTACGAATTTTAGTGTACATCTTGGGGTATGGAAAAGATAATTTAATTATAACCGATCTGCTGAGACTTTGTTATAACATGACATGCATATCTAATCCGGCTGCTTCCGTACATATCGTAAGCCTCCAGTTCAAGATATGGGAACTCTTTTATATGGCAGGGAGGTTTTTAACGTTGAAAACAGTTTGTTGACCATAGGTTGATTTCCATCACTTACACCCATGCAATTTCGCAAGGGTGATACATTCGAAAGTTATCGTGATATACACTCAGTAAGTCACGTATATGCAATCTCGAGTTGCATGGAGTAGTAGGCATGTGTCTCACTGTGGTACAATTAATGACAAGTGTTCGTAATATTTATTACATGAATGTCATATATCAGAGGTCAGAGGTATATTGCCGGTTGATTTGCTCGTACAATGAGTCTACCAAGCTCTACCAGCGTGATTAGCAACCATCTCCTCGATTTATCTGAACACATTGACCAGTGATCGTCTCGAGGAGGTTGACCTGTATAAACAGGCAGTCTTATATGTATGGAAATATGCATACAACTAAACGCCGCAAATTCAATGACTAACGTGAAATTATAATGAAATTTATTTAATGACCCGAAATGTTCATAACCGGCACACGTCTTGCATCATTCGTGAAACACAGGAGTGTATTTTTCACTCATCCATGGCTCAAATTAATTCATTTGTGGCATATATATATGTTCTGTTGAGTATAATATGAGATGGTCCCAAAATGGCCTGATTTTGTGTATGAGTACCCCTTTAAATGGCCCGATGTTGTGTATGAGTACCCCTTTAAATTGCCTGATTTTGTGTATGATTACCACCTTTAAATTGCTTGATTTTGTGTATGATTACTCCTTTAAATTGCCTGATTTTGTGTACGAGTACCGCTTGATATGATCTGATTTTGTGTATGAGTATCCCTTTAAATTGTCTGATTTTGTGTATGATTACCCCCTTTAAATTGTCTGATTTTGTGTATGAGTAGCCCTCTAAATGGCCTGATATTGTGGATGAGTACCCCTTTAAATTGCCTGATTTTGTGTATGATTACCCCTTTAAATGGCCTGATTTTGTGTATGATTACCTCTTTAAATGGCCTGATTTTGTGTATGATTAACCCTTTAAATGGCCTGATTTGGTGTATGATTAACCCTTTAAATGGCCTGATTTGGTGTATGATTACCCCTTTAAATTGCCTGGTTTTGTGATTTAGTATCCCTTGATATGGTATGATTTTGTGTATGATTACCCCTTTAAATGGCCTGATGTTGTGTACGGTTACCCATTTAAGTTGCCTGATTTTGTGTATGAACAAACTATGGAGTGAATCATTGCATTCAATTAACTTAAATCTCACACGAAGTTATTTTGAAGAAAAAAATGATGGTCCCTCGCATCTTGTTAATACTGTTTTCATATCAAATAGATATATGCTATGATGCAGTATTTTTAACACCTACGACGTTGGAAAATAAGTTAGGACATAGCGAGCAAGCCTCGATTTACCAAAATCGTTAATTTCTGGAAAAAGTCACTGGTGGGTATCGTTTGTCGTCGATTTGACAATAGCCGCCACCAATTCCGTTATTTGGGTTATATAAACACTCCAACCGCCATCTGGTTACGAGAGGGACGCCCTTGATGATTCATTCACACCCGCATTTTATAGACATTTGCTCATAGAAAACCATAGTGTTCCAGAATATGAACGGCAACATGCATATACAATTCATATTTACCAAAGCTATCGACAGGATAAGTAAAACAGTTCGGTAGTCCAACAGGTTACCATGGAACTACCAAGTTGCCTTAAAATAGCCGTATACATGATTCATACGAATTAATTGCTTGAGATTTACATACATATTTGTATACAAACCGTGGTTGTATATCTCTGTTCTGGTAACATATGTTATCAAGTCAGATAAACAAAGATCCTCTGGTAATAGGCATCTAAAGTCCATGTAAATGGACATACCCTCATAACACAAGAAATACATGGGTAAATCCCACCTAAATATAACGTACACCAGTAAATATCGATGAAATCATGGTGTAACTCTGATAACAGCCATGTAAAAAGGACATACACTTGCAAATTCCAAGTAAAGGCATGGCATATCCGACGCACACTCGTAAAATGCTGGTGAAACGAGACAAACACGGGTAACCAATGACATACATGTAGGGTAAATGATGACAGGGTAAATCATGACATAGGGTAAATCATGACATAGGTTAAATCATGACACAGGGTAAATCATGACATATGGTAAATCATGACATATGGTAAATCATGACATAGGGTAACTCATGACATAGGGTAAATCATGACATAGGGTAAAACATGACATAGTGTAAATCATGACATAGGGTAAATCATGACATAGGTTAAATCATGACATAGGGTAAATCATGACATAGGTTAAATCATGACAGGGTAAATCATGACATATGGTAAATCACGACAGGGTAAATCATGACATAGGGTAAATCATGACATAGTCGTTTAATTCTTAATAGAATCGTGGTGTAACACATTATACTCTGATGAACCTTTGGTGAAACGTTATATACTATGGTACACCGTATCCCCACTTAAAATTCACTTTTGGAAAAAAACGCTTTGCCCGTGTGCGCATAATATAATGACGATTCACCAGACGCAATTTAACAGCATGGTAACATTACATGGAGAGTAATCAATTGGTTCCAAGAATTATGTCAAATAATTCACCTAAATGTCTCTCACTTTGAGTGAATTATTTAACGCAATTCTCGGAACAAATTGATTACTCTATCTGTTACACCTCTGCGTCAATTTTGGCTCGCGAAATATGATTAAAACAACCAGAATTAAGGCATGACACTCCCCATGTGGAGACATCAACCATCCAAAATTCAGCCTAGATGAGTAACCGACGTAACGTCAATGACATCACGAGAAATGGCATAATTACTCGTAACATTACCAGTTTTAATTAACTGCGTTTTCAATGGAAATCGTTCATATGAGTGTAATCAAAAATATTACTGTTACAATCAGAGCGGTAAATGCTGCTGTATTTATATCATGGCTTACCAGTGCTTTCGAAGGGAATTGTGTCACAGAAACGGTAGATTGAGCGTTCTCAATAATTATGTGCTAATTTGGAAACTCAAATCTGGTGGATGATTTTACATTTCGCCATGCATGTGCCATATAAACAATGGTATTGAATTGTTTCAGTTCTTTTCCTTAAAGAAATAGAGTGTTTTGCATGTTACGGTGTTATTCACACGTAGCCTGAAACTACCAGTAGGCGTTAATCACACTACATAAGTGCTTGCCATTTACATTTATTAATGTCTATAAACCCTGGGTTACAAATCTCTTACACTGGAAAAATATGGCACAAATCGTATACATAATTATAACTCTTGTAAAAGCCATGTAAACGAATATTAACTTGTAAAACGAATATACACTTGTAAAATGCATGGGTTAATCACATTGCACTGTAATCCCATGTAAATATAACATGCACTACTTAATGCTTGACGTCAATGATAGAACGAGGTTTACTTATATAACCCATGTAGAATGAAATTCCCTTGCACATAAAACCCATGTAAAATGACATGCCCTTGCACATAAACCCATGTAAAATGACATGACCTTGCGTATTCCAAATAAAGAAATAAAGACACGGTGCATAATTCTTTACTCCCGTAAAATGCGGATGAAACGGGGGAGACATCGCTAAAACACATGCAAATAATAGCATAGTATAGTAATTATTGATAAATCGCGGTGTAACACATTAAACTCTTTACTTTTACTTTAAACATATTTTATTGTAAATTCAATTACGACGGGATTGGGGTACAAGTTTTAACAACTTACAATGTCCCCGCTCCTGGATACAATCAATATATGAATTTAAACAAGATGACAAAGAATATATACATGATGAGGTTGCCAATTTGGTCAACAAAAAAGTAGATAACTTGCGTAAAGAGTGTGTGAGGTTTTGTGTTTGTATAATTCAAGCGTTCTGCCTGCCCCCTCTCTCTGTCTCTCTCTCTCTCCATGGAAATCAAACTGAGAAATAGTGGCCTATGTTTAATTTGAAGGGTATTTATGTGCTATATTTGTTGCATTTGTTAAATCCGTAGTTTTAATGTGGTCAGTGGTGGCAATCATTTATTCAATATTGTCCGGTTCAAAACGCTTTGTTGCAGCTCTATTTGCCTGCACAATGCGGAACATCTTTTCATTTCTTGATGAAGTTTCACTTGAAATTCCCCAAAGTAATTGCTTGAAATTGCTAATTTGAAAGTTGAGGTCGTCCAGTTCACGGTATAGTTATATCACTTTCATATACGTATCCAGCTGTACAGTTTGCGTTATTAAACTCTAGTGAAACTTCGGTGAAACTGGATATACTATGATACCTGGTATCACCTCTTTAAAATCACTTTTGAAGAAGAAAAAACGCTCTCTACGCGTGTGCATATAATTTAGTGACTATTCAGTGAAACACATTTTAAGAGTAACGTCTTGGTAAACTTATATATTTGTACTTGTTAGTCACCATGGTAAATACAACTGTGTATATATCATGATTGACCAGATTGTTTATATAATGGAAATATGTCGCCCGAAATCGGCAGATAATTCAGGAGCCTTATGTAAACCTAAAACTTGTGTATGATTTAACATTTTCGCGATGTGCTGCCCTATAAACGAATGATTTGTAGTTGATTGCAATACTGTTATTCAGATATGTTTCCTTAATCTGAACATTGAGTCAAGACAGTTTGTTTTTGCAGGTCCAAGGGTTCAAAGAAAACTACATCATGAATGGTACGCATATATCGCATTCAAATCATGTTCACAATGATTGTAAACATGAAAAGCAGCATACTCAAATGGCTTCAGTTTCGTTATGTGTTTAACATTTAGCAACATTGGTTATCGCATCACGCTCCCAAACCTATGAGCATACCTATTTTAAACCAAACTTTCCTGAGATTTCAAACTAGATTCCTCAAAATATGTGATTTGTTTGATTCAAGCGAGTATTGCGACAAGATATTTAAGAACCAGCTGCCCATTGGCTATTATAACTTCATTTACTTTACTGTTATGACATAATACATATTCAACATTTCACTGTTTCCATGACCAAACATTTCTGTAAAATATGATATTTTGTATTCAAAGTGCAGTTCATTTAGGCAAAACAAAAAAAGAGTTGTGGTTCTCGGGCAATTTTTTTTTTCAAATCAATGAGGGATGGAGGGTTTTATTTTATTTTTTTATTTTTTTTGCGCATAGTAAGCATGGACAAAGATACCTTCCTCTGTCTAGTAATAACCATAACTGTAGAGGGAACTGTTATGCATATACACTCATTTAATCGTATATAAAAATGACATTGTACTACCAGTGTATGACTGGGATTACCTAACATTATATAATGCCCCTGACATTAACTAATATGATTGTTGTCTAAAAACTGATACCTCCCCATTCTAATATGTGATCCTGAATTTAGTTATGTGCCCTTCAATTGTATAAAGTTACCATTAGTGTAAGTTAGTTCACAATGACTAATTGTAAGAAGAGCATTAGGATCAGCTAATCACCTACTTCATGTTCTAAGCATGCAAGTCACTTTTTAACACATTACATGTTAGATCTCAATGCACACTATTATTCAACACATATCTGCTACGGACATGTTTATAAAATACAAACAAAAATAAATAAAAAATTAAAATTTATTTTTTCGTAAGTTTTTTTGTCAAAACATCAGGCATTGCAATAAAAAGGCCTAATGCGGCCCTTTTTATTCAATGCGGCGAGGCCTGAGAACCAAAACCTTTTTTTGCCTTATCCATGAAATCATAACTGGAGATCACAAGACTTATATTGTCTTGATTTATAAAATTAAAGGATTATTTTCATTTATGAAGGCAACGACATATTGGGTTGAGATGAGTTCTGGGTCAATGATGCATAACCAAGTTGAAGCGGACCGCCATATATATTAACGACGTGGCCTAATTCCATTTGATTCCTCCCTGCTTGAGTGAAGCACACTGCACACCAACAATTGGTTTCATTTGGACTGGAATACTTGTTACTGCTTTATTCTTCAATACCATATCGGGGTATAATGATAAAATATGCGACTATATTGATTGGAATGTTGTGTGAAATTATATCTGTTCGTTGTATACCGAAACGGACAAAATATAAAATATGTTCAACTTCTCAACTGTACGGCCGGGAAATTCATTTAAAACAGAGACCTTCGTTGTTGTAAATATATATTGCCATATTTACTTCAATTTATGCCAAAGGTGTGTCTCTTCCTTAACACCTGTGTTCCATATTTCAGTGGCTACTTCGTGTGGAAGTACAACGAGTGATCCGACGACTATCACCATTAGGACGGACATGGACATCAGTGCGTCGGCACTATGTAGAGGTGGCACCAACGAAGCCTTCACCACAACTGAGAATGGCGTCGTGCACACCGCAACTGTCTATAGCACGACAACAATTGCTGGGTTTTGGTTCAATGTAAGTGATTACTTTGTATTATTTCTAGTTTATCAATAACCCATAACCAGTGGCATGCAGGTCCAGTCTTTGTAAACACGCACCCCGTTCCATACGGATCAGGGTCCGCGCTGGCCCAAATTTTCCAGGTGCCAACACTGTTGCCAATTGCATTATTTTTAGAGCCACTTTGCACAATTATACTTTCTTTTGCCACTTTTTTCAGACCAGTATTTTTTGGTGCCACTTTTGAATTTGGTATTCCGAAAAAAAACAAACAAGCAATTACCTATTACATGTATATGTACATATTTATTTTATCGGTAATGTCTGAATTCCCGAAGAAATCAGTAACTTTAGAAGGATGTTTCGTGTCTTAAATCTAACTTGCACTTACGATTCATATTTGCTGTATGTCACAGTTTGTGAAAGCTGAGTTACGAAGGAGATATTTATGATAATTTATCTAACACCTGTATATTATCAACACACAACTTCATAACGATGTAAGCCCTTTGTTTGACTAAATAATAAATGGTTGTCAAATTGGAGTCAATAGCCGGTACTTAGGTGTTATTATCGAGTAGAAATTTGACACCCTTTCACCCCCCCCCCCCCGCGATAAAATACGTCGATCTGACATAAGCCGCGAATCTATTATTCCCTTTCAATTAGAACCCCTAGCTATGTCGCGACCGGATATCGATGTGTGTTTTGTTTCCTACCGATTGACTGCAAGCATTACTATATGTCCGATGGGTTCCAATTGCCAAATGCCAAAAAGGTGCCACTTTTTGTAGCTAATCGGGATTTTTTTGGAGCCATTTCATTTTTGTTATAGCAATTTGCTAAATTGGCAATATGCAGCGCGAACCCTGATACGGATACTGTGTCTATGGTAATCCCACCAACTTAATTTCTCGGAATCGGAAGGATTCCGGTATTCCTCAGTGACGTCACATCGCGCAACGTTTATCGTTTAGATTGAACTGCTTTATCCAAGCCTTGACATAGGGTGTCTGTCATTTGCAGAATGAGGTCCCCAGAGGGTGAATTTAGTGATGCTACCGCGCATAGCGGGCTAGCATCACTAAATGCACCCTCTGGGGACCTCACTCTGCTTACAACTCAGCAGAATGAGGTTCCCAGAGAGTGAATTTGGTGAATATTTCTGTAATTTCAGTAGATTAAAGTTTCATAACTCTGCATATTTTATAATAGTTGATGATACCCCGCCCGTTTGGCTGCTAATTAGCATAATCCGAAGTACACGACCTACATTCTCAGCAGTACTCCTGTTGGTGTTAGTCTAGACAGTTTGACCTATATTCTCCGCCCACGCGTCGGTATATGTGTATACCGGTTGGGCATGTCCAAAAAACTTCAAAAACTTCAAAAATTTCAAAAACTTTAAAAATTTCAAAAACTTCAAAAATTTCAAAAATTTCAAAAATTTCTAAAATTTCTAAAACTTCAAAAAACTTCAAAAACTTCAAAAAATTTCAAAAATTTCACAAAGTTCACAAATTTCACAAATTTCACAAATTTCAAAAAACTTCAAAAATTAAACAAAATTCAGGATTTAGTCAAAAATATGGCTTGTTGCCATTCATCGGAAAGCTATGGGGGTACGGTGGTGAGCGCCACCGAAAAAAGCAAGTGAGCGTGGGAAAAATAACATGACATGTGGTACATACTACAATTTATTATATTAACTATTCACTGTCACTTTCGTCCGAATTGTCATCACTTTCGTCAGATGTGTCATTTTTTTCGTCCATGAACTTTTCTAGCAATGGTCTGTACTTTAATATTGACATTTTCACTGCATCACGATCTTCAAAACCATTCTTCATATATTTGTCCACTTTATCCACCGGCCTTTCAATAGCCTTCGAAAATTTAGGTAAATTACTCATTTTAGTTCAGTGAATATGTCGTTTGGAGTTTCTTTTTTAACTTTTCCCAATGGTTGTCTTCTTCGCTCTTCCTCCTTTTATCTCTTTAACTGTTATCTTCTTAGCTCCGGGTTTCCTTATAAGTTTCCAGGTTTCGCTTCAGTCTTGGGTAGGTCTTTCGAGTCATCGTAGGGTACATATTTATTAAGATCAAAGTCATAATAGTACGGAGTCCCCATTCCGGCTAAAGTTCAAAGTGTACTCTGAAGTAGTAGTTTTTATAGGCGCCAAATTACCATCCAAGACGTATACACTTATAAACTGCGGGTAAGTCCAAGTAATGCGTATGTCAACGCCGCTGCCGCCGGAGGCGGCGGCGGCGGCGGCGGCAACTACATAATCCTATGGCATGCAAAGAAATTGGCGCGCGGCGGCGGTGTATGCGGCGGCGGGCGCCGTTGCGGCGGGCGTTTTGCCCGGCGGCGGCGGCGTTTGCGGATATATATAATATATATATATAATATTATATATATATATACACACAATTGATATTAATATGTTTGCCACTAATTTACACATCCATGAATCGATCTGAAAACATTATGGTTCATTGTCAACATTTTTGACGAGTAATTGTCAATATTTAGACATTCCTGGAAGAAATTATCCCAACTGCCTTCCCGTTCGACCCATTGGTCAGTGTATAATGTCACGATAGTGTGTGCCCATTGCACAATTTCGCTGACCAATGAGAAGTCGTTGTCTTTGTATGCTTTTAAAACACATTTTTCCTGTGAACAGGAATGCAGCCATTATTCTCTCCCATGTGTAGGGGCCATCTTCCCGAAATATATTGTCCCAACAAGTCACTAATTAAATAGGGAAAATGATCCCTATCGTAACTGTCCAATTTCCCTGTCAGCTCATTTAACAGCCACATGTTATAATTTTCCAGCTGTTGAAGTATTCTTCTGGTGCAGTTACGTATTTCATCTAACTCTGATAAATAAAAGTTATTAGTGTCTGGGTAATGAAAGCCGTTTCTCAGAATGATATGCCTGACATAACTTTTCATCAAATATTTCGTAACTGCGCCAACTTCCATACTGTTCAATTTCTTGAGCTCTGTATCCATTATTATTTTTTTTTCCCCTTCTGCGTCAGACATAAAATATCAGCAGTCCCCTTTATTATGTTGAGCCAGCTAACCAATCAAAATGAATGATATTAACGTGTTACGACACGTTTCATTTCTAATTTTAGATGTTAAATGTGCCGACATTGTTCTTTGGTAAAATTGGCGCGCGCGCGGAGGGGGGAGGGGGTGAGAGGGCCGCGCGCGCGCCAATTTTACAGTGACCTCATTTGAACAAATCTGAATAACAGTCCCCCAAGGACCCTTTGTACCAAATATGAACCCATTCGCCCCAATGAAATTTGAGAAGAAATCGTTGTAAGAATTACAGCGTTATGGCCCTGGCTTCGCAACTATTTGACCCAGTGACCTCATTTGAACAAAACTGAATGAGATTCACATAGGGAACATCCACACCAAATATGAACCAATTCGGTCCAATGGAACTTTAGACGAAGATGTTCAAAGAATTGTTGACGGGCGGATGGACGGGCGGACGAGGAGTGACTATAGCTCCACCGGAGACTTCGTCTCATGTGAGCTAAAAACAAGAGAAGACTGACAATTATTTAAACAGAAAGTCCAACATTTGGAACATCGCGCGAAACGATTAGTTTAAGCGACCTGACGACTTCGTTCAGTTAACAGATGATGTGTATTACGCCTTTCGTCGCATTAACGGCTCTCTGCACGTTCAGAGCTTGGCTCACTGTTGTCAAACATAGCCGCAATGATTGGGTTGTCAGTGGACACATATGACATGGTCTGTATGATCCATGTAAAAATGACAAATACACGACATTTGCAGAGATTACATGCATGTGTGTATCCACCCTAAATAGTTGGGGGTCTCCCCCAAAACCATGTTTCATATACCACACATAATTAATTAGATAATATCTCGTGCAGGATAAATATTTGATTGGGGAAGATTTAAGATATATTCATTAACTTCCAAATCCGCATGGCAACTGTCACTACGGGTGGATACACACATGCATGTAATGTCTGTATGTAAAATACATGTATTTTACATGGCCACACCAATAATTGACAAAATTAATCACCCTCCGCGCGAGAGGTCAATTTCACCAGTGAGTAGTTATAAGCCATTATCAAACAAACTGCCATCAAGAAATTTCAGGCCAGTCATAAACATGTCTTCTTTCATGGATGCCGAAATGGGGTAATTCTTGTCTGATATATGTTGTTGTTTTTCACGAGTTATAATTCATTTTCGAAAAGTGGATTAGAGCCGGTCGATTTTATACTTGATTTGTTTCTGTCATTTCTTGGAAACAGGGTCATCCAAAACAAAATAAAATATGCAGAATTATTTTATAGGATAATACCGGCTTGTTGAGATTTCTCTGATAATTTGGGATTGCAAATATTCATTATAGCGCCAAAAAATAATGCAGGTACAGCGTTGAAATTAAAAAGAGTGACACACCCCCCCCACCATTTATATATATGTTTCTCAAGCCAAAGGTTGAACAAGCTCCTAACTGTCACAAGCTTGAATTATAACATTTTCGACCATAATCCATGATTGGGGGGGGGGGCTGGTTCTCGAAAGCTTCCAATAACTAAGGGAGTTAATTGAATGTATCAGCCGGGATTATCTGGGCAAGAATTACAATATAATGTTTTACTTAAATATTCCATAGTTGTAAATTTTGTGTATACATGTATAACTGTATAACACAAGAGAGGAAAGATGACGTAGTTGGGAACTCGTAGCTAGGCAACACTTTCCGCCGAATGAAGACAAACCGAAACAACGTGCATTCAAATTTAAAGCTGTATAATATGTTCATAATTATATGAATAGCATAAATTGCTGAATATTAGATTAATCACTCGTAGAAAACAGACACGACAGACATGACTACGATATTTATAAAGCAGGGTGTCAGGACTCATGGTGCTGCATGCACACCCCCGTCGAGGAAATATGCAATTGTGAATTCGGTAGCTTCTGGGATATAAATAGCTCCCCGTGCATGTTGGGGGTCATAGCCCCCTGCGTTGGGGAAGAGGCCATCACTGGTATTAACATCAATAGAAGACTGACAATGATTTAAACAGAACGTCGACAATTTGAGTTATCGCGCGAATAATTATTTTAAGCGCCTGACGACTTCGTCCCAGTCAACGGCTCTTCAGCGGTTCAGAATTTAACTCACTGTGGTCAAACACAGTCGCAATGATTGGGTTGTCAGCGGACACATATTACACGGTGTGTATGATCCATGTAAAACGCCCAATACACGATATTTACAGAGATTACATGCATGTGTGTATCCACCCTAAGCTGTCTCCTAACCTGCACGTTCGTTCACATTACTTAGATTAGATTATTTATTGGTAATGATACATATCTATACAATTTATACCAAAGTTGACGAATGTATACAAATTCAGTTAGCAATATTAAATAATTTTGGATTGAACTGCGGTCGACATTAACATATCTCTGTAAGCTCACTATTTAGATGTATATAATCAAAAAGAGATTTAATCAAATGCAGTTTTAAGATGGTTAGTCGGTTGTAATAATATTAACAAATTTTATTATTAATACTGGTCAGCCTCTAAAATTAAATATATCATTACCAGGGATAACACTTAAAGGACAAACAAAATCCCTTTTATTTCCATAGTGCTCCCTAATACTTATTATGGGTTTAATTACGAAGACTGTCCAGTCTTAAAATGATACGGTCAGTTGGAGATAGATCAGAAACCAATATCAGGTACACATTGTATCACATTACTATGACAATGTGTGTGCTTTATAGGACAATATTTTGATCCTAACAACATGAAAGTATCAGAATACCAGTCTAGAAGTATCAGCATACGTTATGAGGCGTCATATATTGTATACGTGTGTTAATTTGTGCAGTATAACATAATTTAAATGGTATGCATGGCTATAGAATAACTATATACAGTTATAATATATGGTAAGAGATGGCTGTCAAGTGAGGATCAAATTAAGCTAATAGCACCATTCCCATCAGTCTAAGCTTATTGTAGACTCGTACCTTTAAACACATATATACTTATCCCCCGGACAGTCAGTGGGTTCTGTGAGGTTTAGGCAGCTTTGTGAGTGTGGTATGGCGAGCGCCAACTTATCGGTGGGTATCAAGCATATTGCTACATTAATGATCATTTACTCCATCACAGAAACCACAGGCCTCCATAGGGATGACACTACAATTTGTACAATAACTAGTAACAATTAGAACAAATTAAAACACCCCTGCAATACAGCATTTCAGTAGTATATAAATTACAGTCTCCCTCATCTACTATTCTTTGAAATAGATGAGGCTTATCAGTGTCTTAAAGGTGGAATAATCATCAAAATCTTGTGCCCCTTATCTAGATTATTCCATGCTTTGATTGCATGGTACGTGAATGTTTTCTTAATTTGAGGGTTGGCCTCTGTCACGAAGTAATTTCGGCTAATAAATATTGTATCATGTGTATGCATCTGGTTTACTGAATTCAAGTCTTGTAGCAAGTAAGATGGATTGGCACTTGTCCTCGCTTTATGCAGAAGTAGCATAATTCTATTTTTAACTCTATGTTTTATAGGTGGCACCAAGACCATTATACCATGCTAAGTTGGCATAATCCATGTGACACTGAATGAGAGCCGTTACAAGTAATTTCAAGTACAATCTCCGGCTATTTTCAAAGTTCCGGGACCGTTTTCGTCTAATATCTAGTATGAATGTTGAAACAAAACAAATGTTTTAAATGATACTGAATGTTACACAACGTGGTTTATGTTTGCTTTCTAAATCGGATTGTGCCGTATTATTCGGCGTATGAATTGGAACATCTAATTTCCCGCCTTTGAACGTTTTCATTTGATAAAAATTATTAAATGTTTTAGGCGATTGAATTCATTTCATTTCTCAAATATTGTTAATATTATTTGTCACATTATGAATGTTGTGAACGCGTAGATAATTGGTCACGCGAGATATCGATTCATGGTCACTTCAATTCATGTGCTGCCGTATTTAGAAATAGTGATATTTACACGCGTGTATTTGACAATATATTTTAGATGATAGAATATCGCAAACTACTATTGAAAATTGACTACCAATCAAATAAGAAAACTAGTTATTACTAATTAACAACGCATGCAATTGTGAAATTGTGAAATGCCTGAAGCCCAATCAAACAAATGCGCATGTCATGATAAACACAAATAATGTATACTCATAAACAATATTTCTGGGATGTCTATCCCTACATTTGACAATATCGAAAAAAATGTGCATAATTTAATATCGCGTCCTGTAATAATACTAGAGATCACGCGCGCGCTTCACTGTGAGGGGAAGCATTATTGCATATCTAGAGTATTAGAAACTTGCAATATAAATATAACAGATATATTAAATATATAATGGCTTATCTCGCGATAGAGCAACCAAAAGCAGGGTCTCTAACAAATTAAATTGGGAATGTGTGCTCCCAGAGGCAGAGTTCTCATTAGTTTATAACAGGGATATCATTCTCGTCGTCCCCAGAAGCATATGTGTATACCTTACTCGTATTTAGATTCGCGCAGTACTATTTTTCGCTCAGTTTTGAATTCGCGCACTTTAAATTCGCGCACCTAGCTGCGCGAATTCAAACTGAGAAAACTATTTTCGTAATAATTCTGTGATATTTTCGTTTATCTTGGAGCTGATGACAGTTTCTGTTATTAGTCATTGCTGGAGATAGTATATGTGTATATTAAACACCATCGCGGCGGGTTTACATCGTGTAGACAATAAACTAGTAACTACATACATCATAATTTTGTGGCTACCTGGAATGTTAGTATTTCTTATACAAGCATTTCAACAATGACTATGTTAATTTGTCGTTATAATCGTGAGCAGTGGTCTTGATAGTGGTTAGCCGAATGTAAATATATGCATACATGTATAGGCGTAATTGTCTATTCAAACGTTCATAACATATGTGAACTCGGCAACATAGCACTCTTTTATTTTATCGTATAGATTAAACTTGGGAGTCGTACTATTTTTCGCTCAGTTTTAAATTCGCGTACCCGCGAATTTAAATACGAGTAAGGTACTGTAAATCAGTCTGGTGAAGGTACCCTGGTATCATTTAGTTTGATATCTGAAACATCAAACCTTTCAACATGCGCTGCTATAGAACAGTATAGGATATAGTCCTAAAGTACTGACACATTATCAATTATATGTTTGCCTGCGAACAGGTCAACATGATTATTTCGATTGTTCCATGCCCAAAATGTACACGTTTTGTTTTTTATAGTGTTTCTCATTGTACTGTACTGGTCGGGTGAACGCACGGCTCAGACAGGTCTGGCAATTCCCAAATATAGCTACAATAGCTATATGCAGCTAGTGTAGCTACATTTGACTATCGTAAACTAATATTTTACTAATTTGCATTGCATGCATGCATTACCGGAATATACTTGACTGCGCATGCAATGACGCAAATGTTGGGTATCTCGCGGTCCCAACTTCGGTCCAATTTTCAAGTTAATCAATTCCCTGCTTGGCACAACATATTGATCGAAATTTACACCACAGCTATGTTGAAATAGGTACCATTTGAGTTCCCAACTAGTATTTTGTCGCGGAATGATTTTTAAACTCAACATAGGCCATAATATTGTACTTCGATAAAAAATTTGGGTACGCAATTGGCCGTTAGGACTATGTCACGTATGAAATTGCAAACAGTCAGAAAGTTTGATGTACCAGTTGAAAGGTTCGTCCAAAGTGTAACTTAGGAACATGGCTGGGGTGTTTGATCGGGTTCATTAAAACGGACACCCCCTCCTCCACGTATACTTTTAGTCAGGCAAGTCGATGTGTGCTATTTCACACCAGATATATCGCGAATATCAAACCACAATGAATACAAGAAAACCATAGTCAGAAATGGTAACGCCACCAAGATTATAGTATTACATATAAATAGAAATTAAAAAAAATACATAAAATATTCTGATAACAATTGCGTTTAAACAAGTAATCCTTCAAATTATTACTAACAAAGCAAGTAAAAGACTGTGGGGTCACTCAACAGATTATAAAGACTTGGACTTAGTATACTGTAAATACTGGGACTGTATATTTTTAAATTTTAGTCTAAAATTTAAATGAAATAATTAAAAGATAAAATTTAGCAAGTAGTAAAAGTTAATTTTCTCATTTAAATTTTTTTTTTGGTTAAATAAAGGAATAATTTAAATGTAAAATTTGGTTTTAAAAAAAATGATTGACCGTGGCTCTTCCAATAATTGCGCGACTGACCTGGTCAATTGTTCTTAAGAAGTTGTTTTGAGAATTACTATGGAGGGAAATAGTTATGGCTGTGGCTTCGCAAGTAATTGACTTGGTGACGTGATGTTAACAAATCTGAACTCCAGTAAACCAAGGACGCTCCATACCAAATATAAGGTAAATAAATAATTCTTTAGAAGTTGTTTTAGGATTTACTATGGAGGGACAGAATTGTGGTGCTGGCTTCGCAACTAGTTGACCCCATTGTAACAAATATAAATATTAGTCACTCAGGCAATAGATGTATCTATTCTGTATATTAAGTTATTGGGTCTTACGTGTCTTGAGATGTCTAAATATGTTTTGATGGACAGATCGCGCAAGCACAAGGGACCCCCGCCAATCTTATCTGTTGTGATTCCAATTGTTGACTTATTAAATATGCACATATGATTAAGAAACAGTCGCGCGCGAAGCGCGCTCCCGTAGGTCGGTTTTTGGATCCCAGTTAATGAAAATATCATTGAAATAATCGGTTTCCCCCCAATAAACATCCATATATTCAATATACATGTTTTTGGAGCAGAATTAGGTAGACCATATTGAACGCCATAATTCTGCTGTGGTTAAGTGGTCAATTACTTTGGACATTACTGTATGTAGATGGAGTTATCATTAGACCTCACATCCTTATATGGGATACAGTAATGCCCAAAGTAATTGACCACTTAACCACAGCAGAATTATGGGTAATTTTTCAGGATTTAAAATCCGGAAAAATTACCCATAATTCTGCTGTGGTTAAGTGGTCAATTACTTTGGACATTACTGTATGTGGATGGAGTTATCATTAGACCTAACATTCTTATATGGGCTACAGTAATGCCTAAAGTAATTGACCAATTAACCACAGCAGAATTATGGGTAATTTTTCAGGATTTAAAATCTTGAAAAATTACCCATAATTCTGCTGTGGTTAATTGGTCAATTACTTTGGACATTGCTGTATGTAGATGGAGTTAAACCTCACATCAGTTTGTTGGAGATTTGGACCTTGACTTGGGACCTTTGGTTTTTAACGCAACAAACGCGAGTACACCTTATACACAAATTTCTGATGTAGCCAGAGTTTTTCTTGGATAATATGAGTTTGAAGCCTGCTTACATTTCAATATATTGTCAGTTTGTATTGTCTGCAGCAGAACTCGGCGCGTTGAAGCAAAAGTTATAAGAGATAAAATGTGTACGTAACGAGACTATAATACAAATGAAAAAATAAATTGAGGGAGGGGTGGGTATTACAGGGAACTAAGGGTTGAACCGATATAAATTTGTAGAGCGATAACGACCAATGTTGACATATTATGCATCTCAACTCTACTGTTGCAACAAGGTTATAAAATAGGGGGGTTGTCAGAATCTTAGTCATCTCTATATAGTGCCAGAATAGTCATTTATGGACTTCTATAGTGGTACAGTACAAATTAGAATCAAATGATAAAAATATGTATGTAACACAACTATACCGATGAAAATAAAAATAATAATTTAGGCCGGGATAAGATGTTGGGTTGGTTATATGGACTCGGAGAAAAAGGGGTTCGTACCGATGAACTGACATAAATTAGTGGAGCGATGTTGCCATGTAATGCATCGCGACTGTACTAAAGCAGCAATGATATAAAATTGGGGGGGGGGTCGGAAATTATCTCTATCTCTATAGATGGCACCATAATTATATAGAAAGGAATAGCAATTGATATACGTAAACGGTATACTAGAGTAATACCATAGACATATAAGTACAAGTATCACGCAATAAAATATTTCGTAACGTGACTATAGCGATGAACAAAATAAATAAATTGGACTGGGATTAGAGATTGGGTTGGTTATATGTGGATAATTGGATATGGAATTCATACCGATGAAATGATACAAATTAGTGGAGCGATAAAGACCAATGTTTACACTTAGTCAGGCTACGCGGGGGAAATAGGGGTTGATACGATAGACCGAAATAAATTTGTCGAGTGATAATGACCAATGTTGACGTATAAAGTAACGCGACTGTACTGTTGCACAATTATCATGTAGAACCAGTCAAATATGGACTCTGGTGCCCAATATGGAACAGCTCAGAAAACATTTGAAGGGCCCTAAAATTTAGTTAACATGGGATCTGCCATACAAATCGATTTATGTTGATAAATCTCTTATTTTTCAAAATTTTAAGCTGAGACTTCGTGTGTCTGAGTGGGCTACGTATATATTCCTAAAATGATAGGATACAGCACATAATTATGTTTTAGGTGGAAGAAATGAATTTTTTTCGATGATAAAATTTAACATGGGATCTGCCATACAAATCGATTTATGTTGATAAATCTCTTATTTTTCAAAATTTTAAGCTGAGACTTGGTGTGTCTGAGTGGGATATGTATATATTCCTAAAATGATAGGATACAGCACATAATTATGTTTTAGGTGGAAGAAATGAATTGTTTTCGATGATAAAATTTAACATGGGATTTGCAATTAAAATCGATTTATGTCGATAAAACTGTCATTTTTCAAAAGTTTGAGTTGAGAATTCGTGTGTCTGTGTGTAATACTTATATATTCTTAAAATGACAGAGTCCAGAGCGTAATTATGTTTTAGATGGAAGAAATTGAATTTGTTTTCGATAACAAATTTACAGCATGTACGGCCGTACTACGGGTTTATCGAGTACGCTATTTTATAAACAAACTTTTGTCAATAGCCGTTTTGGTCAAACTAAACCTTTTTCGACCGGGAAAGCAGATCCGAATAGTAGCTAAGATGTATTTAGATAGAATTATCAAAAGAATTTGACCGATTAGGGTGCATTTTAAAAGAATCGAGTGGAGAAATCTTGGTGACATTTTCATAAAACACGCCGATAATTCCAGAAGATAAAAGATGGCGTTTATCACAATAGAACAGGCATAATATTACCCATAATTCACCTCACTACACCAGGGGGCTTACCCATAATTCACCTCACTATACCAGGGGGCTCCCAATGGGTTATATATTATTTTCAGCTATCAGATTATTTATATTTTTAACAACATATTATTACACCGGTGACTTTAAGATTACAATTTCAGCCTGTCCTGACTATCGATACGATTGAGTCATATTTTCAAAAACATATTATACACCGGTGGCGTTAACTTAACAATTTCAGCATCTATGTGATTCTATCGGTACGATTTGAGTAAGGTACAAAAAAAAATCTTCGCCCACTCGACCACAGAATTGGAGACTACCACTGAATATGAAAAACAGCCACACTAGAAACACCACATGGTGGCGTAATAAAGTTTACAGCTAATAACCCAAATCAATTGGCATCGTTGATAGTTAATTTGCCACGTTCAATTTGTTTGCAATTCCAATTATCCGCGAGCATGTATTTCGATATCCAACGAAATCTTCCAAATTAATTTCGTGCTTCTGCTGCACGCACAATGAACTAACATAATGCACACGCGATTATATTTCACTGCTAACGCCATCATTCATTAACACTTAACCCTTTCATGACTGGGGCGAAAACCATGTGCCAATTCATTAACACTTAACCCTTTCATGACTGGGACGAAAACCATGTGCCAATTCATTAACTAATATATGCGAGGAACGAGATTGCATTGACTTAACAATATTTACCTTGACCTTGTACATGTGTAGCGGTCGCGTTGTAAATATAGAAGGCCGATTAATCTACAGCTCCAACGGAGCATGCTTCTTTGATCCAGTGGTTAAGACGCCTTGTCTGATCACCGACGTTAAGCGACGTCGAGCCCGGTTAGTACTTGAATGGGTGACCGGGCGGCGATCGGAGGTGCTGACCTTCGGGGTGGCTCCAGCATTCCACCCTTCTCCCGTTACACATGTGCCAGGCTACATATGGGAGACTGGTGTATATATACGAGAACGCTCTGGCACAGGATCTTTAACGTTGCACCCGCACAGGTCCCGTCAGGAAAGGGTTAAATCCTAACACCGATTCAGTTAACCTTTGTACAGTTCTTCACCATGTGTGTGTTAACCTTTGTACAGTTCTTCACCATGTGTGTGTTAACCTTTGTACAGTTCTTCACCATGTGTGTGTTAACCTTTGTACAGTTCTTCACCATGTGTGTGTTAACCTTTGTACAGTTCTTCACCATGTGTGTGTTAAGCTTTTTTCTTCTGCCTGATTAAATTATTAATAGCCAAACAAATTTGTTCACTTATATTTGTGACCCGCCATATCAACTCCAGTCGTGAGTCGGGATTTTGTTTTACCCTGTGCCAATGCATTCTCTTATGCGAGTCGACTATAGGTCGCCTCGCATATATAAGAGAATGCATTGGCCTAACAATTTTTTTTACAATTTAATAATTTGTTCTTGTATTCTTCAACAATTTTATAATTTCACCCATACAGAGCCCCAGACAAACATGAGCAGACGACACTCTTCTAAATGCTTCTATATATGTGTGGGGCTCCCTGCAGGGTAATGGATGTTTTTTTATTTTATGTCCTAAAAATTGTAAGAAACATTTAATTAAAAAAATTATAAAAAATTGATAGGTTAATGCATTCTCTTATATATGCGAGGCAACCTATGGTCGACTCGCATATATATGAGAATGCATTGGCACAGGGTAAAATAAATCCCGACTTACGACTGGATTTGATATGGCGGGTCACATATCACCATTATGCTATACTATTGTTATATTCTTGAGACAATTATCATAATTTGATAAATGTTATTTCTGAATTATAACCCACACTGAAGGTCATTAATTAAGTTGGCAACAGGGACACGCCGATGAAATAAAATGGCAAATCCGTAAATGAACGGAATTGGTAAATATAAATTGTTATGTTTAGCTACGTGCAATCGATGGAGATACAACACAACATGGGAACAGCTTCTGGTGCCAACTTCACTCTACAAACCATCGACGTCTTGGGTAACCCGATAACCGCCTCAACCATCGCTATTGGAAGGAAGGCCCGACTAGAAGGAATCCTATCAGGTTTGTATATACACAGATAACCGCCTCAACCATCGCTATTGGAAGGAAGACCAACTAGAAGGAATCTTATCACGTGTGTACATATATAGTCCACAAATTCACCAGCGTAGATCATAAAAGCCTGCAGGTTCCGAACAATTCATAAAATTTAATATAAACTGGCCTAAAGTTTATTGTGACCTGGCCCACCAACAATTTTTTAATTTCTCTTACTTTTTATAAACAATATGTTAGGCCAATGCAATCTTATATATTTGAAGCGACCAGTGGTTTAAGACTTCTACCCAAAATATAGCGGTATTCCTTGCAACCCATGACTAATTTTACTACAAATAATAAGATATCCAAAACTTCCATGCTTTTCATGGAGGGAAAGTCGTTACTTTTCGGTAAAAAATGAGAAATCAAGTAAGAAAATGTTGAAAAATGGAATTTAGTCCAGACGAGAACCAGGTCGACAAACGAGCATCGCCAGTGATTAAACTTGATCCATTTTGGTAAATTCTGACACCGGGGGCGCAAATGGAAATTACCCCAACTTATATTATATCGCTTTGTGTTATTTTCAGATGATACCTGTACCCTGCTGACATGTAGCAGTATATTCTACGCATACAGTACGTGTCCAATGCCTCAAGCTGCCGTGATCAACAGCATCTCAGTGTGGAGGAAATATTCCACATCGGCGTGTGTGTTTGACTATGGCTTCGGATATGATAACAATACAGTGTGGGTTAATCACGGGTGTGCAGCACGATTCACTGTCTGTTACACACCAGGTAGGGAATAAATCGAATTTATACCAAAATGTAGCGATAAAGCTAGAGGTGGGCTGTCCCAACGGGACTAATATTACCCCCGTGTCAGTCGAGAAAAACTGTAAATAAACTGCCCAATCAACCTCTACTGAATGCACAGGTCACAATACACCAGGGATCGTCCTGTCATTTGCCAAATTTGCCAATGGCAAAAATAATTCACATTTGGCAAAACATATTTTCATTTGGCAAAAGTTTTGGCAAGTCACTTTTTAATTCCTCAAGAAAGTTGAAAAATATTGGTCAATCAATACCATTAATTTCAGGAAACTCTCACAATCATATTAGTGGTGTTTTATACACACCGTACGGTCTAGGAAAAGTTAACACCTTTATTAAGATGCAGTTAATCTGAAAGCATTAGTATCGGTGGGTGAAGGGATTATTCGTATTTAGTGTGGTGCTGGTGGTGCTGTTTACATAGCTAATCCTCTTTAATGTGCCTTTCTGATGAAGTAACCATTCTACAATTTTATTGTCCGGTGATTGGTTTATTGTGTGATAAACCACAAAATAAGATTCGATGTTGCAGAAAATTATAATATCAGGGATAGCATTTGGCAAATTCTAAAAGAATTTGGCAAAAAATATCATTTGGCAAATTATTTGGCAAAAGTAAATTTTGGTCCAGCGCGGACCCTGCTAAGGATACCCCGGTGGCAGTCGAGAAAAACTGCAAACAAAATTGCCCAATCAACCTCTGCCAAGTATTAAAAAAAATGTACCGGAAAATGTACTAATACAAAAGCTCGGACAAAGTTCTGCATCTTGACAAAAATTTCTTTAAAAAAAGGGAGAACTCCACACGAACAAGCCGATGAAAATGGGATATCGAGTACGATAAGAATTTCGGCAAATTTGAAGGTATCGATGGGTGGTCTGCCCAAAATAACCATAGAAGCCCGCCCCAAATACCCACCGGAAACACCCATAATCACTCAATACAATACAATAATAAACATACACAATTGTTATCGTTTTGGACTCTTAAATGTTTCTAAAAAAGATTCATGGGCACCATGAATCATCACCCATTGGTCATGCTGATGTGGGTATCATGAAACATCACCCATTAATCATTTTGATGTGGGTATCATGAAGCATCACCCATTGGTCATTCTGATGTGGGTATCATGAAGCATCACCCATTGGTCATTCTGATGTGGGTACCACGAAGCATCACACATTGGTCATTCTGATGTGGGTACTATGAAGCATAGCAGTGTTATTGACATATGTTCTTGAATCTGCTGTTTGGTAAAGTCGTGGGACCTGGATGTCTCGGCGCTGATCTCCATGCATTGGTGACTTACACAATCCTAACAGGTGTGAAACGTTCGTACCATTAAAAGTGACGTTCCATGCAGCAACATTAATATATCGGCAGAGCAATGAACATGTTCCATTAACACTTCAGAAAAGTGCACTGATGGCTACTGTAGTCCGTGAAAGGTTCCAAGCAGCGACATTAATATATCGGCAGAACAATGAACATGTTCCATTAACACTTCAGAAAAGTGCACTGATGGCTACTGTAGTCCGTGAAAGGCTTCATATGGGAGTGTTTCCTCTTTCATGACTGAATTTGGTTGTTAATTCTTGGGGGAACTAGCTCACCGGGATCTTGACATAAAGACAGGATATCCTTGAGAATCAAACGTGCATTGTGCTTGAGTTCAAATGTGAATCCTTTTTTATTTCAGGTATGGTGTATGTTTACGCAGGTTGTTACGTGTATAATTTGGTTTTTATTGACGTTTCGCGGACGCCAGTTGGGTAATTGTTTTGATTAATGTTGTAGGTTACGACACGGTTTGCGCATTGATGTAAAGGCATGTGCATATCCCCAAGACGAATGTTAGCCATGCGCTATGAGATTATCCATTCTACTCGTACCTGATCACGGCCATATTCATAAAAGGGATTTCCGTGTATTATTAAATGATCTGCCATTGTACGAGAGTGGCTAAAATGCAAGCTTGGCAGTTTTTAAGGCAGGTGACTAAAAAACAAGCTTGGCGTTTTCAATTTTTAAAAAAGCCTTTTAAACGCTGTTTTCGGGTGAATTATGCGGGAATAGCACCAGTTAATTACTTATATGGCCCATTTTCGTAAATTAATCGTCAATAGTGGCAGTAATGTCCCCAATTGGTTGGTTAATAGGGGGCGTGGTCACAAAATCAAAACATCGTCTTTTTACGCAGATTTCTTGTCGGTTTTTTGTCGATTTCTCTTTTTAAACATCAGTTGGACTAAGTTTTTTATTCGAAACATGTTGAATGGTTATCATTTATCACTCTCATAGTCGAGCTTGGCGGTTTTGAACATTATATGCGAAGAATTTTTGACTTTTAGATGACCGACCACCGAACCGCCAAGCTCGAATAAAAAATCTAAATATTAAGCTGAATTTTCGCCTATTTCTCGTTTCTAAAACACGTTCCATCTAGTTGTTATGTAAAAAACGTGTAAAATGATTATCATTCTTCACAAATATAATCGGGCTTGGCGGTTTTGAACATTATAAACAAAGAATTTTTGACATTTTGATGACCGACCACCGAACCGCCAAGCTCGAATAAAAAATCAAAATATTAAGCTGAATTTTCGCCGATTTCTCGTTTCTAAAACAAGTTCCATCTAGTTTTTATGTAAAAACGTGTAAAATGATTATCATTCTTCACAAATATAATCGGGCTTGGCGGTTTTGAACATTATATACAAAGAATTTTTTACTTTTAGATGACCGACCACCGAACCGCCAAGCTCGAATAAAAAATCAAAATATTAAGCTGAATTTTCGCCGCTTTCTCGTTTCTAAAACACGTTCCATCTAGTTTTTATGTAAAAACGTGTAAAATGATTATCATTCTTCACAAATATAATCGGGCTTGGCGGTTTTGAACATTATATACAAATAATTTTTGATGACCGACCACCGAACCGCCAAGCTCGAATAAAAAATCTAAATATTAAGCTGAATTTTCGCCGATTTCTCGTTTCTAAAACACGTTCCATCTAGTTTTTATGTAAAAATGTGTAAAATGATTATCATTCTTCACAAATATAATCGGGCTTGGCGGTTTTGAACATTATATACAAATAATTTTTTACTTTTAGATGACCGACCACCGAACCGCCAAGCTCGAATTAAAAATCAAAATATTAAGCTGAATTTCCGTCGATTTCTCGTTTCTAAAACACGTTCCAGCTAGTTTGTATGTAAAAACATGTAAAATGATTATCATTCGTCACAAATATACTCGAGCTTGGCGGTTTTGAACATTATAAACAAAGAATTTTTGACATTTTGATGACCGACGACCGAACCGCCAAGCTCGAATAAAAAATAAAAATATTAAGCTGAATTCTCGCCGATTTCTCGTTTCTAAAACACGTTCCATCTAGTTTTTATGGGAAGTCAAATAATATATTTTTTCTACAGTATATTGTGAAGAAAAAACATTTAGGTGATGCAATTAATTGTGACATTAGAACAGCCTAATATAAACACTATAGCTAATGTCGACATCATTCCACGACAACAAATAAAATCATAAATATATTCTATTTGTCACTAATTTAATTGTTGTATCGCACTACGATTTAGTAGTTTCATGGCACATATGCGTTGTCCTATTCGATATCAAATGATTGTTCAGCTTACTTTACAAAAAAAAAACGAGAAAATACATGAAGTCACGGTAAAGTGAACGCTCTTTATATGAGACGGTCATTATAATTTATATATATAGGCTAACACAATTCGAACGTTAAAAATAATTTAACTGGTGAGTAAACTATTCGAATTGCAACTAACCGGTTCTTGGCTAATCAGTGATATATATAAAATAAATGAAACCTAAATTAATGGGGACGGATGAAAGAAAACTCAAGAAAGCTAAGAAAAATAAACATTATCTCAAGCCTTTCCCATCTGATCGATACCCCTCCCTCACTTATCGGGGAAGTGGCATGTCGCCAAAGAAGAAAAGACTTCATATAAGCCATCGGGCTTGTTGTCTGGTCCTGATGTCCATACATTATCTCTTCTATTTTGCATATTAATTTTGTATCACCTGTACACGTGCATATTATGTTATGTTGGAAATAAAAATATGTTTACACTAAAAAGAAAGAAAAAATGACGTCTCAGGCACTTTCAAATCCTCCTGGGTCAAATCCCCCCCCCCCAAACAAATAATAATAATAATAATTTAATGTGGATGGAGAATTAAATTATATTACAGTTTGCCCTCTGGAATTCATGTATATTATCATTGTGACCGTTCCACACACGACTAACTTATCTTATATATACGTGCCATTTAAATCACAATGCTACATCGAAACAAGAATATAACATAATTGAACAAGTTTGATTAGTTGCATGGACGATCATTAATGGGTACACGTTGACAATATTTGGTGGGTATCATTTTGCCTCGGTTTGGTCTGGGTATCATTTTGCATTGGCTTGGCGGTCATATAAAAGTCGAAAATTCTAAGTACACAATGTTAAAAACCGCCAAGCTCGAGTATATATGTGAAGAACGATAATCATTTTACATATTTTTACATGAAAAATAGCTGGGACATGTTTTAGAAACGAGAAATCTCAGGAAATTCAGCTTCATATTTTGATTTAAAATTCGAGCTTGGCGGTTCGGTGGTCGGTCATCAAAATGTCAAACATACTTAATACAAAAAATTCAAAACCGCCAAGCTCGAGTATATTTGTTACGAATGATAATCTTTTTACATAAAAACTAGCTGGAGCGTGTTTTAGAAACGAGAAATCGACGAAAATTCAGCTTAATATTTTGATTTTTAATTCAAGCTTGGCGGTTCGGTGGTCGGTCATCTAAAAGTAAAAAATTCTTTGTATATACTGTTCAAACCGCCAAGCCCGATTATATTTGTGAAGAATGATAATCATTTTACACGTTTTTACATAAAAACTAGATGGAACGTGTTTTAGAAACGAGAAATCGGCGAAAATTCAGCTTAATATTTTGATTTTTTATTCGAGCTTGGCGGTTCGGTGGTCGGTCATCAAAATGTCAAAAATTCTTTGTTTATAATGTTCAAAACTGCCAAGCCCGATTATATTTGTGAAGAATGATAATCATTTTACACGTTTTTACATAAAAACTAGATGGAACGTGTTTTAGAAACGAGAAATCGGCGAAAATTCAGCTTAATATTTTGATTTTTTATTCGAGCTTGGCGGTTCGGTGGTCGGTCATCTAAAAGTAAAAAATTCTTTGTATATAATGTTCAAAACCGCCAAGCCCGATTATATTTGTGAAGAATGATAATCATTTTACACGTTTTTACATCAAAACTAGATGGAACGTGTTTTAGAAACGAGAAATCGGCGAAAATTCAGCTTAATATTTTGATTTTTTATTCGAGCTTGGCGGTTCGGTTGTCGGTCATCAAAATGTCAAAAATTCTTTGTATATAATGTTCAAAACCGCCAAGCCCGATTATATTTGTGAAGAATGATAATCATTTTACACGTTTTTACATCAAAACTAGATGGAACGTGTTTTAGAAACGAGAAATCGGCGAAAATTCAGCTTAATATTTAGATTTTTTATTCGAGCTTGGCGGTTCGGTGGTCGGTCATCTAAAAGTCAAAAATTCTTCGCATATAATGTTCAAAACCGCCAAGCTCGACTATGAGAGTGATAAATGATAACCATTCAACATGTTTCGAATAAAAATCTTAGTCCAACTGATGTTTAAAAAGAGAATCTGCGTAAAAAGACGATGTTTTGATTTTGTGACCACGCCCCCTATTAACCAACCAATCGGGGACATTACTGCCACTATTGTCGATTAATTTACGAAAATGGGCCATATAAGTAATTAACTGGTGCTATTCCCGCATAATTCACCCGAAAACAGCGTTTAAAAGGCTTTTTAAAAATTTGAAAACGCCAAGCTTTTCGTTTAGTCACCTGCCTTAAAATCTGCCAAGCTTGGCGCCAAGCTTGCATTTTAGCCGCTCTCTCAACCCATTGTACACGGGATTATTCTTCGACATGTTTTGGGAAGGTTTGGCTTATAGCGGATACGTTTGGTCAATGAAATAATTTACCCACTGAAAATACGAAATACAAATAGTGAGAAATATCACAATATCATACTTGGCTAATGCAGCAGCATTACATATCATTTGTATGTGTATAATCTTATATATCCGGGTCTACCATAGCGAGCCACTCATATTTACAAGCGAATTCATTGGTGTTATAAGGTAAATGTAAATATTGTAAGAGCCAATGAATTCTCTTAAATATGAATGCATTGGCACATGATTTTCGTACTCTTCCTCGAACCTCCAGCATAATTTAAATTGTTTAACCGAAATAGGAGTTGAGCATAACTTGTAGATAATTCTTCAGACCCGAAGCAAATGTATGCAATATCGAATAAATTCGGTATGGGATTGGGAGGAATGACAGACTATGAATGGTATCTAGCCACGTCTGATGATTTTAAGTCACACTGGTAAGGTGGTCGGTGGCTCGGTCCGTTAGGGGTACTACCCTGTATGATCTTCTAAGCCTTTTATCAATCCAGTGCCGGCGATAAGGGTGCATTTACATTGATATAGAAATGTACATAGATCTACACGCAGACTAGTGTAAACGGGTTGATATAGAAATGCACACAGAAAGAAAACGGTATTAGTTCGTGTGAGCAAAAATCGTGTCCGCTATACGTCACGGTCAACGCCGAAGCATTGCGACAGGCAAATCAGTTTTGATTAATTGTTATTCGGGCTTGGCGAATGTGTTTTAGTTTTCGTTGTCATTTCAACCCGTGTATTTCGAATATTGAACACGGATAGGGACGTGGCAACTTGTTCAACGGTTGGATATTTCATACCTGACACAACATTAGTTGTAATTTCCAAACCAGCAATAGATTGAAAATGATCTTGTAGTTTGATTTTCAAACATTTATTTGGGGGGGGGGGGGGTATTGTTTTCGGAACAATATTTGCATAATTTCCTACTTTTTATCAAACTTTTGAGCTGAAATGGCCATCAGCTGGAAATGTTCCAACCTTATCATATAGGGGCGGGTGTAATGTTACAAATGTCCAACACTTGGAAAGATTGTGACCTGGTCCCTCCCCGTGGCCAGTCATTATCATCATATTTATTGTCTAACAGCTATATATAAAAACTGCATGTAATTTAAGAAAACAATATTGTCCTACACTGGTCAACATTGTCATTGGAATTGTCATCAGTTGAAAATTTTACTACATTTGGTCAAATAAAGGGTGTTGTAGGGTAACTGCATGATTTTCATTCTTTCTTGGAACCATTATCAAGTGGTATACAAGGATACACTTTAAATACCTGCGGCACATACCAAATCGCTGTTATCTGTTGATAGTTGATACATTTTTATGTATGGCCTAAACTGACACGACTCGCAGTGAATTGTCAATTACCAGAGTACTGATGAGCGCGCGTTCACTATTAGTAATCATGTTGTGATCACAGTAATGCGCGACACGTGACTTCATACAGATCTGTATACATTTCTATAGCAATGTAAATGCACCCTAAGGGTTCACATCCGCATGTTTCCATCGTTAACTTTGTAACTCTAAATGATGGAGTTGCCACTTTCTCGCCGATGGCCGGTGGTTTGCCGCACATGGTCGGCGAACATATTCGCCGTTGAACGCCCTGTTAGATTAACCGTAAGCATGCGGATTTCTTCCATCTCTTAAACTGGCAATGTCGCGATATCGCCTTAGTGGCTGAAAGCGACATTAAATCCCAAACACTGGTAAGTGAGCACGAGAAGTTTTGCAGGTTTTTCGCTATACAAACAAAAAGGATGGAAATTCACATCAAATGCCTCTGACAACAGCTAATTATAACTAAGTCCGAAGAAAACTCTGTAATCCCGCCTTTTCGGATGCTACCAACATTTGCCTGTAAATATCGAGAACTTTATCTCACAAAACTGAATCGTGCCGCATTTGAAAGGTAATTGTCCATAGCAGTTACATGATAGTAGATCTACATTAAAATGTACTACTCGTGTCGTTACCTTTGGTAATGCATTTCATCTGTTCCAGAGCGGTTTTATATGAATGTTTCCATTCATATTCTACCATGTGGTTTTATAAAACAAAATGAATGCAAAACTTTCCCTGCCAGCTTTAAAGCGTGTAGACATATATTTAAACTTTCCCTGCCAGCTATAAAGCTTGTAGACATATATTTAAACTCTACCTGCCAGCTTTTAAGCATGGGAACATATATTTAAACATTACCTGCCAGCTTTAAAGCGTGTTGACATATATTTAAACTTTCCCTGCCAGCTTTAAAGCGTGTTGACATATATTTAAACTTTCCCTGCCAGGTTAAAAGCGTGTAAACATATATTTAAACTTTCCCTGCCATGTTTAAAGCGTGTGAACATATATTTAAACTTTCCCTGCCATGTTTAAAGCGCGTTGACATATATTTAAACTTTCCCTGCCAGCTTTAAAGCGTGTTGACATATATTTAAACTTTCCCTGCCATGTTTAAAGCGTGTAAACATATACTTAAACTTTCCCTGCCAGCTTTAAAGCGTGTGAACTTATATTTAAACTTTCCCTGCCAGGTTTAAAGCGTGTAAACATATATTTAAACTTTCCCTGCCATGTTTAAAGCGTGTGTACATATATTTAAACTTTCCCTGCCATGTTTAAAGCGTATTGACATATATTTAAACTTTCCCTGCCAGCTGTAAAGTGTGTTGATATATATTTAAACTTTCCCTGCCAGCTTTAAAGCGTGTGAACATATATTTAAACTTTCCCTGCCAGCTTTAAAGCGTGCGGACATATATTTAAACTTTCCCTGCCAGCTTTAAAGCGTATTGACATATATTTAAACTTTCCCTGCCAGCTTTAAAGCGTGCGGACATATATTTAAACTTTCCCTGTCAGCTTTAAAGCGTGTGGACATATATTTTAACTTTCCCTCCCAGCTATAAAGCGTATGGACATATATTTAAACTTTCCCGGCCAGCTTTAAAGCGTGTGGACATATATTTAAACTTTCCCGGCCAGCTTTAAAGCCTGTTGACATATATTTAAACTTTCCCTGCCATCTTTAAAGCGTGTTGACATATATTTAAACTTTCCCTGCCAGCCTTAAAGCGTGTTGACATATATTTAAACTTTCCCTGCCAGCTTTAAAACGTGTTGACATATATTTAAACTTTCCATGCCAGCTTTAAAGTGTGTGGACATATATTTAAACGTTCCCTGCCATGTTTAAAGCGTGTAAACATATATTTAAATTTTCCCTGTCAGGTTTAAAGCGTGTGGACAAATATTTAAACTTTCTCTGCCATGTTTAAAGCGTGTGGACGTATATTTAAACTTTCCGGCCATCTTTAAAGCATGTAGACATATATTTAAACTTTTCCTGCCAGCTTTAAAGCGTGTTGACATATATTTAAACTTTCCCTGCCAGCTTTAAAGCGTGTTGACATATATTTAAACTGTCCCTGCCAGCTTTAAAACGTGTTGACATATATTTAAATATTCCCTGCCAGCTTTAAAGCGTGTGAACATATATTTAAACTTTCAGTGCCAGCGTCAAAGCGTGTGGACATATATTTAAACTTTCCGTGTCAGTTTTAAGGCGTGTGGACATATATTTAAACTTTCCCTGCCAGCGTTAAGGCGTGTGGACATATATTTAAACTGTCCCTGTCAGCTTTAAAGTGTGTGGACATATATTTAAGGTTACGTTTCGTACACTCGCAATTTTACACGGCATTGTTTGCAGGCATTTGCTCAATAGAAAATCCTATGGTATCAGCATATGAACGAAAACATCCATATAAAATACATTTAACGTCGCGTCAGAACTGAAATGTTCTATCTCCATTTTGGCAGGAAAATGAGATATTGGTATCTTTCGATTCGGTGCGGGATTTCCTGTCCGAAAATCACCAGATGTCGTGTCTAACGTATTCCAAATTTGAACGAGAGACTGCTAATCTGTCCCATCTCAAAAACTCACTTTTTAACAGTGCTATATTGTTCTATCTCCACTATGGACCAATGAATCTATTTATTTTGTACCACGTAATTAAATAAATGTCAGTGTTAAAATGTTCTATCTCTGACCTTCAATAGAAAGCAATGGGACCCGAACTTTGCAGATTGCCAGCTAAATGACTAGTTGGAAATAATGCTTCCCCACTCCTAGATATGAACATTTTATTTCTAGGATAATTATTTGGTCAAATAATAGTATTTTTACACCAGCTATCATTCCCGATGTGTACCATCTTCCAAAACAGAATGAGAACATGTGAACCGGGGGTCAAAACTTTGAAATCGATTTCCCACAAAAATGAAAATATCGAGATAGAACACTTTAGTTCTGACGCGACGATTTTGAAAGCTAACGACAGAGTACAATTTGGATTTCGACGTGCAGCTGTGCTACTACCACATTTCATTAATACATTTGTGTGATTGATTCTTGCGAGATAGTTGGATGTTATTCACAGGCAAATTTCGATAACATCGCTGCAATTGGAATTTTACTCAACATGTAGTTAGCTGTGAAACGGGTGCATTTTATAGGCATGCATTCGGTTTCTGTTAGATAATGTGTCATAGAGGTCATATACTGTATAATTTGGTTTTTATTGACGTTTCGCGGACGCCAGTTGGGTAATTGTTTTGATTAATGTTGTAGGTTACGACACGGTTTGCGCATTGATGTAAAGGCATGTGCATATCCCCAAGACGAATGTTAGCCATGCGCTATGAGATTATCCATTCTACTCGTACCTGATCACGGCCATATTCATAAAAGGGATTTCCGTGTATTATTAAATGATCTGCCATTGTACGAGAGTGGCTAAAATGCAAGCTTGGCAGTTTTTAAGGCAGGTGACTAAAAAACAAGCTTGGCGTTTTCAATTTTTAAAAAAGCCTTTTAAACGCTGTTTTCGGGTGAATTATGCGGGAATAGCACCAGTTAATTACTTATATGGCCCATTTTCGTAAATTAATCGTCAATAGTGGCAGTAATGTCCCCAATTGGTTGGTTAATAGGGGGCGTGGTCACAAAATCAAAACATCGTCTTTTTACGCAGATTTCTTGTCGGTTTTTTGTCGATTTCTCTTTTTAAACATCAGTTGGACTAAGTTTTTTATTCGAAACATGTTGAATGGTTATCATTTATCACTCTCATAGTCGAGCTTGGCGGTTTTGAACATTATATGCGAAGAATTTTTGACTTTTAGATGACCGACCACCGAACCGCCAAGCTCGAATAAAAAATCTAAATATTAAGCTGAATTTTCGCCGATTTCTCGTTTCTAAAACACGTTCCATCTAGTTGTTATGTAAAAAACGTGTAAAATGATTATCATTCTTCACAAATATAATCGGGCTTGGCGGTTTTGAACATTATAAACAAAGAATTTTTGACATTTTGATGACCGACCACCGAACCGCCAAGCTCGAATAAAAAATCAAAATATTAAGCTGAATTTTCGCCGATTTCTCGTTTCTAAAACACGTTCCATCTAGTTTTTATGTAAAAAACGTGTAAAATGATTATCATTCTTCACAAATATAATCGGGCTTGGCGGTTTTGAACATTATATATAAAGAATTTTTGACATTTTGATGACCGACCACCGAACCGCCAAGCTCGAATAAAAAATCTAAATATTAAGCTGAATTTTCGCCGATTTCTCGTTTCTAAAACACGTTCCATCTAGGTTTTATGTAAAAACGTGTAAAATGATTATCATTCTTCACAAATATAATCGGGCTTGGCGGTTTTGAACATTATATACAAAGAATTTTTGACTTTTAGATGACCAACCACCGAACCGCCAAGCTCGAATAAAAAATCAAAATATTAAGCTGAATTTTCGCCGATTTCTCGTTTCTAAAACAAGTTCCATCTAGTTTTCATGTAAAAACGTGTAAAATGATTATCATTCTTCACAAATATAATCGGGCTTGGCGGTTTTGAACATTATATACAAAGAATTTTTGACTTTTAGATAACCGACCACCGAACCGCCAAGCTCGAATAAAAAATCAAAATATTAAGCTGAATTTTCGCCGCTTTCTCGTTTCTAAAACACGTTCCATCTAGTTTTTATGTAAAAACGTGTAAAATGATTATCATTCTTCACAAATATAATCGGGCTTGGCGGTTTTGAACATTATATACAAATAATTTTTGATGACCGACCACCGAACCGCCAAGCTCGAATAAAAAATCTAAATATTAAGCTGAATTTTCGCCGATTTCTCGTTTCTAAAACACGTTCCATCTAGTTTTTATGTAAAAATGTGTAAAATGATTATCATTCTTCACAAATATAATCGGGCTTGGCGGTTTTGAACATTATATACAAATAATTTTTTACTTTTAGATGACCGACCACCGAACCGCCAAGCTCGAATTAAAAATCAAAATATTAAGCTGAATTTCCGTCGATTTCTCGTTTCTAAAACACGTTCCAGCTAGTTTGTATGTAAAAACATGTAAAATGATTATCATTCGTCACAAATATACTCGAGCTTGGCGGTTTTGAACATTATAAACAAAGAATTTTTGACATTTTGATGACCGACCACCGAACCGCCAAGCTCGAATAAAAAATCAAAATATTAAGCTGAATTCTCGCCGATTTCTCGTTTCTAAAACACGTTCCATCTAGTTTTTATGGGAAGTCAAATAATATATTTTTTCTACAGTATATTGTGAAGAAAAAACATTTAGGTGATGCAATTAATTGTGACATTAGAAAAGCCTAATATAAACACTATAGTTAATGTCGACATCATTCCACGACAACAAATAAAATCATAAATATATTCTATTTGTCACTAATTTAATTGTTGTATCGCACTACGATTTAGTAGTTTCATGGCACATATGCGTTGTCCTATTCGATATCAAATGATTGTTCAGCTTACTTTACAAAAAAAAAACGAGAAAATACATGAAGTCACGGTAAAGTGAACGCTCTTTATATGAGACGGTCATTATAATTTATATATATAGGCTAACACAATTCGAACGTTAAAAATAATTTAACTGGTGAGTAAACTATTCGAATTGCAACTAACCGGTTCTTGGCTAATCAGTGATATATATAAAATAAATGAAACCTAAATTAATGGGGACGGATGAAAGAAAACTCAAGAAAGCTAAGAAAAATAAACATTATCTCAAGCCTTTCCCATCTGATCGATACCCCTCCCTCACTTATCGGGGAAGTGGCATGTCGCCAAAGAAGAAAAGACTCCATATAAGCCATCGGGCTTGTTGTCTGGTCCTGATGTCCATACATTATCTCTTCTATTTTGCATATTAATTTTGTATCACCTGTACACGTGCATATTATGTTATGTTGGAAATAAAAATATGTTTACACTAAAAAGAAAGAAAAAATGACGTCTCAGGCACTTTCAAATCCTCCTGGGTCAAATCCCCCCCCCCCAAACAAATAATAATAATAATAATTTAATGTGGATGGAGAATTAAATTATATTACAGTTTGCCCTCTGGAATTCATGTATATTATCATTGTGACCGTTCCACACACGACTAACTTATCTTATATATACGTGCCATTTAAATCACAATGCTACATCGAAACAAGAATATAACATAATTGAACAAGTTTGATTAGTTGCATGGACGATCATTAATGGGTACACGTTGACAATATTTGGTGGGTATCATTTTGCCTCGGTTTGGTCTGGGTATCATTTTGCATTGGCTTGGCGGTCATATAAAAGTCGAAATTTCTAAGTACACAATGTTAAAAACCGCCAAGCTCGAGTATATATGTGAAGAACGATAATCATTTTACATATTTTTACATGAAAAATAGCTGGGACATGTTTTAGAAACGAGAAATCTCAGGAAATTCAGCTTCATATTTTGATTTAAAATTCGAGCTTGGCGGTTCGGTGGTCGGTCATCAAAATGTCAAACATTCTTAATACAAAAAATTCAAAACCGCCAAGCTCGAGTATATTTGTGACGAATGATAATCTTTTTACATAAAAACTAGCTGGAGCGTGTTTTAGAAACGAGAAATCGACGGAAATTCAGCTTAATATTTTGATTTTTAATTCGAGCTTGGCGGTTCGGTGGTCGGTCATCTAAAAGTAAAAAATTCTTTGTATATACTGTTCAAACCGCCAAGCCCGATTATATTTGTGAAGAATGATAATCATTTTACACGTTTTTACATAAAAACTAGATGGAACGTGTTTTAGAAACGAGAAATCGGCGAAAATTCAGCTTAATATTTAGATTTTTTATTCGAGCTTGGCGGTTCGGTGGTCGGTCATCAAAATGTCAAAAATTCTTTGTTTATAATGTTCAAAACCGCCAAGCCCGATTATATTTGTGAAGAATGATAATCATTTTACACGTTTTTACATAAAAACTAGATGGAACGTGTTTTAGAAACGAGAAATCGGCGAAAATTCAGCTTAATATTTTGATTTTTTATTCGAGCTTGGCGGTTCGGTGGTCGGTCATCTAAAAGTAAAAAATTCTTTGTATATAATGTTCAAAACCGCCAAGCCCGATTATATTTGTGAAGAATGATAATCATTTTACACGTTTTTACATCAAAACTAGATGGAACGTGTTTTAGAAACGAGAAATCGGCGAAAATTCAGCTTAATATTTAGATTTTTTATTCGAGCTTGGCGGTTCGGTTGTCGGTCATCAAAATGTCAAAAATTCTTTGTATATAATGTTCAAAACCGCCAAGCCCGATTATATTTGTGAAGAATGATAATCATTTTACACGTTTTTACATCAAAACTAGATGGAACGTGTTTTAGAAACGAGAAATCGGCGAAAATTCAGCTTAATATTTAGATTTTTTATTCGAGCTTGGCGGTTCGGTGGTCGGTCATCTAAAAGTCAAAAATTCTTCGCATATAATGTTCAAAACCGCCAAGCTCGACTATGAGAGTGATAAATGATAACCATTCAACATGTTTCGAATAAAAATCTTAGTCCAACTGATGTTTAAAAAGAGAATCTGCGTAAAAAGACGATGTTTTGATTTTGTGACCACGCCCCCTATTAACCAACCAATCGGGGACATTACTGCCACTATTGTCGATTAATTTACGAAAATGGGCCATATAAGTAATTAACTGGTGCTATTCCCGCATAATTCACCCGAAAACAGCGTTTAAAAGGCTTTTTAAAAATTTGAAAACGCCAAGCTTTTCGTTTAGTCACCTGCCTTAAAATCTGCCAAGCTTGGCGCCAAGCTTGCATTTTAGCCGCTCTCTCAACCCATTGTACACGGGATTATTCTTCGACATGTTTTGGGAAGGTTTGGCTTATAGCGGATACGTTTGGTCAATGAAATAATTTACCCACTGAAAATACGAAATACAAATAGTGAGAAATATCACAATATCATACTTGGCTAATGCAGCAGCATTACATATCATTTGTATATGTATAATCTTATATATCCGGGTCTACCATAGCGAGCCACTCATATTTACAAGCGAATTCATTGGTGTTATAAGGTAAATGTAAATATTGTAAGAGCCAATGAATTCTCTTAAATATGAATGCATTGGCACATGATTTTCGTACTCTTCCTCGAACCTCCAGCATAATTTAAATTGTTTAACCGAAATAGGAGTTGAGCATAACTTGTAGATAATTCTTCAGACCCGAAGCAAATGTATGCAATATCGAATAAATTCGGTATGGGATTGGGAGGAATGACAGACTATGAATGGTATCTAGCCACGTCTGATGATTTTAAGTCACACTGGTAAGGTGGTCGGTGGCTCGGTCCGTTAGGGGTACTACCCTGTATGATCTTCTAAGCCTTTTATCAATCCAGTGCCGGCGATAAGGGTGCATTTACATTGCTATAGAAATGTACATAGATCTACACGCAGACTAGTGTAAACGGGTTGATATAGAAATGCACACAGAAAGAAAACGGTATTAGTTCGTGTGAGCAAAAATCGTGTCCGCTATACGTCACGGTCAACGCCGAAGCATTGCGACAGGCAAATCAGTTTTGATTAATTGTTATTCGGGCTTGGCGAATGTGTTTTAGTTTTCGTTGTCATTTCAACCCGTGTATTTCGAATATTGAACACGGATAGGGACGTGGCAACTTGTTCAACGGTTGGATATTTCATACCTGACACAACATTAGTTGTAATTTCCAAACCAGCAATAGATTGAAAATGATCTTGTAGTTTGATTTTCAAACATTTATTTGGGGGGGGGGGGTATTGTTTTCGGAACAATATTTGCATAATTTCCTACTTTTTATCAAACTTTTGAGCTGAAATGGCCATCAGCTGGAAATGTTCCAACCTTATCATATAGGGGCGGGTGTAATGTTACAAATGTCCAACACTTGGAAAGATTGTGACCTGGTCCCTCCCCGTGGCCAGTCATTATCATCATATTTATTGTCTAACAGCTATATATAAAAACTGCATGTAATTTAAGAAAACAATATTGTCCTACACTGGTCAACATTGTCATTGGAATTGTCATCAGTTGAAAATTTTACTACATTTGGTCAAATAAAGGGTGTTGTAGGGTAACTGCATGATTTTCATTCTTTCTTGGAACCATTATCAAGTGGTATACAAGGATACACTTTAAATACCTGCGGCACATACCAAATCGCTGTTATCTGTTGATAGTTGATACATTTTTATGTATGGCCTAAACTGACACGACTCGCAGTGAATTGTCAATTACCAGAGTACTGGTGAGCGCGCGTTCACTATTAGTAATCATGTTGTGATCACAGTAATGCGCGACACGTGACTTCATACAGATCTGTATACATTTCTATAGCAATGTAAATGCACCCTAATGGTTCACATCCGCATGTTTCCATCGTTAACTTTGTAACTCTAAATGATGGAGTTGCCACTTTCTCGCCGATGGCCGGTGGTTTTCCGCACATGGTCGGCGAACATATTCGCCGTTGAACGCCCTGTTAGATTAACCGTAAGCATGCGGATTTCTTCCATCTCTTAAACTGGCAATGTCGCGATATCGCCTTAGTGGCTGAAAGCGACATTAAATCCCAAACACTGGTAAGTGAGCACGAGAAGTTTTGCAGGTTTTTCGCTATACAAACAAAAAGGATGGAAATTCACATCAAATGCCTCTGACAACAGCTAATTATAACTAAGTCCGAAGAAAACTCTGTAATCCCGCCTTTTCGGATGCTACCAACATTTGCCTGTAAATATCGAGAACTTTATCTCACAAAACTGAATCGTGCCGCATTTGAAAGGTAATTGTCCATAGCAGTTACATGATAGTAGATCTACATTAAAATGTACTACTCGTGTCGTTACCTTTGGTAATGCATTTCATCTGTTCCAGATCGGTTTTATATGAATGTTTCCATTCATATTCTACCATGTGGTTTTATAAAACAAAATGAATGCAAAACTTTCCCTGCCAGCTTTAAAGCGTGTAGACATATATTTAAACTTTCCCTGCCAGCTATAAAGCTTGTAGACATATATTTAAACTCTACCTGCCAGCTTTTAAGCATGGTAACATATATTTAAACATTACCTGCCAGCTTTAAAGCGTGTTGACATATATTTAAACTTTCCCTGCCAGCTTTAAAGCGTGTTGACATATATTTAAACTTTCCCTGCCAGGTTAAAAGCGTGTAAACATATATTTAAACTTTCCCTGCCATGTTTAAAGCGTGTGAACATATATTTAAACTTTCCCTGCCATGTTTAAAGCGCGTTGACATATATTTAAACTTTCCCTGCCAGCTTTAAAGCGTGTTGCCATATATTTAAACTTTCCCTGCCATGTTTAAAGCGTGTAAACATATACTTAAACTTTCCCTGCCAGCTTTAAAGCGTGTGAACTTATATTTAAACTTTCCCTGCCAGGTTTAAAGCGTGTAAACATATATTTAAACTTTCCCTGCCATGTTTAAAGCGTGTGTACATATATTTAAACTTTCCCTGCCATGTTTAAAGCGTATTGACATATATTTAAACTTTCCCTGCCAGCTGTAAAGTGTGTTGATATTTATTTAAACTTTCCCTGCCAGCTTTAAAGCGTGTGAACATATATTTAAACTTTCCCTGCCAGCTTTAAAGCGTGTGGACATATATTTAAACTTTCCCTGCCAGCTTTAAAGCGTATTGACATATATTTAAACTTTCCCTGCCAGCTTTAAAGCGTGCGGACATATATTTAAACTTTCCCTGTCAGCTTTAAAGCGTGTGGACATATATTTTAACTTTCCCTCCCAGCTATAAAGCGTATGGACATATATTTAAACTTTCCCGGCCAGCTTTAAAGCGTGTGGACATATATTTAAACTTTCCCTGCCAGCTTTAAAGCGTGTTGACATATATTTAAACTTTCCCTGCCAGCCTTAAAGCGTGTTGACATATATTTAAACTTTCCCTGCCAGCTTTAAAACGTGTTGACATATATTTAAACTTTCCATGCCAGCTTTAAAGTGTGTGGACATATATTTAAACGTTCCCTGCCATGTTTAAAGCGTGTAAACATATATTTAAATTTTCCCTGTCAGGTTTAAAGCGTGTGGACAAATATTTAAACTTTCTCTGCCATGTTTAAAGCGTGTGGACGTATATTTAAACTTTCCGGCCATCTTTAAAGCATGTAGACATATATTTAAACTTTTCCTGCCAGCTTTAAAGCGTGTTGACATATATTTAAACTTTCCCTGCCAGCTTTAAAGCGTGTTGACATATATTTAAACTGTCCCTGCCAGCTTTAAAACGTGTTGACATATATTTAAATATTCCCTGCCAGCTTTAAAGCGTGTGAACATATATTTAAACTTTCAGTGCCAGCGTCAAAGCGTGTGGACATATATTTAAACTTTCCGTGTCAGTTTTAAGGCGTGTGGACATATATTTAAACTTTCCCTGCCAGCGTTAAGGCGTGTGGACATATATTTAAACTGTCCCTGTCAGCTTTAAAGTGTGTGGACATATATTTAAGGTTACGTTTCGTACACTCGCAATTTTACACGGCATTGTTTGCAGGCATTTGCTCAATAGAAAATCCTATGGTATCAGCATATGAACGAAAACATCCATATAAAATACATTTAACGTCGCGTCAGAACTGAAATGTTCTATCTCCATTTTGGCAGGAAAATGAGATATTGGTATCTTTCGATTCGGTGCGGGATTTCCTGTCCGAAAATCACCAGATGTCGTGTCTAACGTATTCCAAATTTGAACGAGAGACTGCTAATCTGTCCCATCTCAAAAACTCACTTTTTAACAGTGCTATATTGTTCTATCTCCACTATGGACCAATGAATCTATTTATTTTGTACCACGTAATTAAATAAATGTCAGTGTTAAAATGTTCTATCTCTGACCTTCAATAGAAAGCAATGGGACCCGAACTTTGCAGATTGCCAGCTAAATGACTAGTTGGAAAAAATGCTTCCCCACTCCTAGATATGAACATTTTATTTCTAGGATAATTATTTGGTCAAATAATAGTATTTTTACACCAGCTATCATTCCCGATGTGTACCATCTTCCAAAACAGAATGAGAACATGTGAACCGGGGGTCAAAACTTTGAAATCGATTTTCCACAAAAATGAAAATATCGAGATAGAACACTTTAGTTCTGACGCGACGATTTTGAAAGCTAACGACAGAGTACAATTTGGATTTCGACGTGCAGCTGTGCTACTACCACATTTCATTAATACATTTGTGTGATTGATTCTTGCGAGATAATTGGATGTTATTCACAGGCAAATTTCGATAACATCGCTGCAATTGGAATTTTACTCAACATGTAGTTAGCTGTGGAACGGGTGCATTTTATAGGCATGCATTCGGTTTCTGTTAGATAATGTGTCATAGAGGTCATATACTGTACGGACGATGTATATCCGGGTACTTGCATACAGTGTTAGATAATGTGGCATACGGGTCATATACTGTACGGACGATGTATATCAGGGTACTTTCATACAGTAACTGGCAAATTTTCATGGCACCTGTTGTTGGCATTTTTTCAATAGAAAACCCTATACACAAGTATGGTGACATGATATGAACGGCAACATGCATATAACATGCATATTTATCTAAGCTCACCACATGGGAAGTACAATTTCGGTAGTTCTATATGTAACTGTGCTAGTAACGCATTGCCTTAAAATGCCCGTATGCTTGATTCTTGCTAGATAATTGCTTGGTGTTTAAAGGCAAATTTCTATACCATCGCTACTAGTGGGACTACATAGTGTTTACTTCTCATATAGTTTACTGTGGTACAGACTGGTACAGATGGATTTTATAAACATGTTTGAATTCGATTTCTGGTAAATTGTAGCTCTCTGTACCGAAATGTCTGCAAAATAATGTTTGGCTAATTTGCGACTATGAAAGTAGCACCAAGTAACCTTTATTGAAACAGGGATTCGCCATCTACAGTTTAAACCTCCTAATTTAAATCTACATCAACGGTGTAGTCTGAGTTAAACCAGAGTCGTTCTGTGACCAGTAAAAGTTGATTGAGTACTCGATTCAGTTAGATGAGGGCAATCATTCAAAATGTCCAGTGCCACTCAGGACAAACACAAGTCAACTCAATGGTTCTAAACACACCGTAAATATCCAGTGTCACACAGGACAAACACAAGTCAACTCAATGGTTCTAAACACACTCTAAATATCCAGTGCCACACAGGACAAACACAAGCCAACTCAATGGTTCTAAGCACACCGTAAATATCCAGTAGTATGGGGTAGTAAAATGAAAACTGTTATCTGCACAGTAGCAGCTTCTTCCATTGAATCAGAATACTTTCCAAACAAGTAAATTTTCATTTTTTAATTGTGGTTAAATTCCTAAATGATACTGGAAGCTGTCAAGCCCAATGTTTGTTTCACGTGGTCTAGTTGTGAATGCAGAGTTTGCCGTGTTCGGTTACAATGAGGAGTCCAAACGGTTTGATACTTATATATTTTGAAACAAGTCTCTGTCAGTAAGCATATTATGTAGATGAACAAGCGGGAGTGTTTCTATATTCCAACGGTTGGTGTATCATGCGTCCAAATACGGTCTCATATATCATGATATCCTTGCCTATGACGTGTTCCATACTATTGTTTACTATAGGATGATACTGGTTTGATCCTCCTCCGACTATACAATGGAAGCTACCAGCCATAACCAATTAAGAATATGATATTGTTAATTATGCTTGTGTGTTCTTATACTATATCAGTTATATGTCCCACGTACTGTGCTTACTTATACAGTTAAACATACCATTGCAATCACTGGGGAAAGAAAGTTTATCCTTGATCCGAAAACACATCTAACAATGACAAAACCATCTTATGTACTATTTTCAGCTTTCCACTAGATCTAATCTTGGTCTAACAATGTTTAAAGGTTTACTAGACTCATTGACGTGATGAAATGGTGTTTGGTGGGTTAACATTTCAAAATTTGATATTTCATGCCTGACACAATGTCAGTTGGAAATGTTATAGGTTTTAAATATGATTATTCTTTGAATTTCCAAAGACTAATTAGTGGGAATGTTGTTGACCCCCAACCGCTTATGTTTCGACAATTGGTACAATTGTCTGAATTGGCCATCGGATAGAAATTGTCAAACCAACCTTATGGCATGTCCGCCTGCATCATGAAAATATCGGTTACAAATGTGCCCTAATCATTTACTGCAAAGATTGCACCCATGAGAACGCGGCAGTTTTGAAGGTGATGAGTGAGTTCAATCAGAAGAGCGTCAGCCTTGCAGGTTCAATTGAATTGCGTCGGGTAAACAATCTACAGTCCATATTGGCAATGAAATGCATTGTGACATTTCCCAGTGTTGAAATGTGTTGCCATGCATAACGAGCTTTTACATTATGAGAAAGTGGATGGTCATTTGGTTATTTGGAAACGGACACATACATATATTAAGATGGAGATGCACGTTTTGCGCGAATACAGCCAAATAAGGCACGATATTTTCAACAAAGTATTTCTCTGGATCTATCTGGCGAAAAATCGTGAATTTTACATATCATCATATTCATTGTTTGCAGAATATAATGTCATACCCCATATATTATAATGAAGAATAGAGCAGTCACAGATATTCCAGCCCAATGAAACAACTGTTGAAATGCAGTGTGGTCCACTCAAGCAGGGAGCAATCAACAGAAATTAGGCCACAGTGTTAAGAGGTATGGTGGTTAGCTTTAACTTGGGTATGAAGCCATGACCCAAAACTCATCTCGGCCCAATATTTCATTGAACAACATGACTGACATGACAATTCTCAAATAATGAACATTGTGTGTGACTAGTTGTCTTTCTAAGTTAAAATAATAATACAATTTCATGAATACAAAAAATTAAGTGTCCTTTCATGATCTTCAGATATGATATCATAGATATATGATATGCACTTTTGAAACAAATCTAATTTACAGAAGTTCTTGGTACCTGAATACGGTGAAAGTTTAAATATTTTCCATGCCATAAAAGTGAAGTAAACGAAATTATAATAACCAATTGTTCGTTGTTCGTTTGTATCACAATAATTGCTTGTATCAAATTTCACATATAAATTCCCGACAGATTTTGAGAAAATCCATCTATAAATACCAGGATATTTTGGTCAAACGTGCATCTGACCCTTAATATGTACCCGTAATTAACCATACGCTACCGTAGTTAACGAAACACACGCATAAGTTAGGATCTATCTGTGTCTTTTTAATCCTATAAAATAATTTAGCGTGCCTGTAGGATATCCTAATTATATGTATGTTGGTATTTTAATCATCACTTTCTTGTCTGGAATCTCTGAATGGAACAAGACGTGTTATCCAGGAATGAAATATGGACTTGTTGTGCATATTACTGTGCTGTATATGAATAGTATACATATTTGTGTCTTACGCTTTTGATCGAGTTAGTGCTACCTGTCCTCAGAGATTTTATTCGTCTTTTACAATGGTTTAGCTAATATACATGTAATTTATTTTTTCAGATAGGTTGTGTTTTATTCACGTTACTGTTTATGTACATATTCATTATTTTACAAGTCAGTTAAAGGGGTACTGTACGCCAAATGTTGTTGTTGGTTTCTATAGTCTCCGAGTCGGAGAATAAGGTAACAATTTTTCCATTATTTGAAAGTCTGTTGAGTACGAAGTCATGTTACGGATGACAAATTTACCGGAATGCAAAAATACAAATTGTCGTTGTCGAGTAATTTTTGTAAAGTTTTCAACCAAATGAATCAAATAAAAGTTATATTATATGCATACTAGTCGCATATAATCATTTAAGTTATTGTATCGTCGCTAGTCAGTGAGTGGCTTGAGTGTTCTCCCCGTATCATCATAATATTTTAAACAATCGTGTGTGCGATCGGTTTAAAACTCCAGTATCCCTCAATTACTATTTTTGATTACGGTAATTCGTAATTTAATTGACGCCATTTTATGGCTCCAGTCATAAATTCAATTTATATCAAATTATTAACTTTTAAATTATAAAATTTTAAGATAGCCTATTAACCTGAGCGTTTACAGAATACATCTTCGACTCAAATTACTTATGTTTCTATATATTATCGATATTAGATCGTTGTTGTCACCGGAAATTTAATGAAAATGGCGTACAGTACCCCTTTAAGTGCTCAATGCTCATGTTTGTAATTTAAAATGCCTGACTTTATAAATAAAACTTTTCAACTTGAACTTGAGATGCGTATTCCCATCAAATAAGATTAACTTCGGCCTTGTATCGTGGTGTGATTATGCTATATTACACTCCAGACATGCCCAAGGGTTCATCGACAGAGTGGGTCCTATAGCAATTTCGTGTATAAATTAGGTCAATCATATCATACATCAAGGCATGTGAGAAATCAGAGATTCACGATGCAAACAGACTACGAGCTCACCGACTCAGACTTAAAACCTAAATAAAAAACTTTTAAAAGCCATTCCTTTTGAACAAATTATTATAGAATATAAACAACCAACATCAAACTGAATGTATTCATACGTCAAGACTGTTGGTTGTTGTCTAGAGGGGAGTATTGTACTGAAATCAACCATTATATTAATGACGCTGTGTGCGCAATCCGATTGAGGTGTGTACTATACGAAGTAGCTTATCGATTTCATGATGTTCATTTCATTCATAAAGTCATGTCGATTACAACGAAACTCGACGAGCAACATCATCATTTATAGCTTTCACCATCGACTGAATTTGCGATAACCTGAATGGATCTTCTGCTTTATTCATAAGTATGAGTTTCTTGTCGATTCATGAAAATAGAAGGATATCTGAGGATTATCAGAATCACGTATGTACTATGTAATATTAGTATAATTTAAACGCGATGTAATAATGTTTGCTTGCATCACGAATTTCGATTTCGATTCCAATATTGTCTCCAGCCCAGCCATAGTGATAGAGATTTTCCCATTGCACGCGACATATTTATATTTTGGGCCACTCCATTGCAATTATTTGACAGTCCATAATATGTTATAATTATGTTCCCAATAAAATGTTAACCGCGGCTACGGATGAACTTCACTGTGCATAATTCCAATTCCAATTCCATTTTGGAACGCCGGCCATTGAAAGACGCACACGTTTATTTCAGATTACGACATTAATGCTTTAAGCCCGCCGATCTACTGTGCGACAAAAGAGCTCGCAAAAATTCAAAACAGCAGTGTCGTATTAGATAATAATTGGTGACGTCACAAAATCAGATATAGTCTATATACGACCCAACGCGTCCGGCTTTGGTTCGTTATAATTAAATAGCACATGTATATAGTGTATATGTGGTGACAAAAGTGATAATGGTTTTATGACAAATCGGATGATCCCACCCCATTGAGATCACATATGAAGTGTTCTAGAGTTATGGATATGGATTGGTTCCTGGGGCTATAATGGTGGATACACATATCACGTTACCAAACATACATGGTGGCGACATGGGGACCCCGCCAGCTATGGTCAAAATGGTCAACAGTTGAAAAGTTCATACCTGACACAACCACACCGCATAAACTAAAATTTTATCCTCAGCCAATCGGCTTCTTCTGAGAGACAACCGGAAGTATCTAAGAGCTAAATTTAGATGTGTAAAGTGATTTTAGGTCACATAATTAAAGAAGATGTCTTGTCCAGAAGGACTAAACATATAAGCCGAATGTCACACGATTTATTTTGTAGATCATTATGAAATTTTTTCTCTATATTACCGTGATAATTTCTGGTTCGGATCTGGAGTTCGGATCTCAGAGTTTGGAAACACTTCCTCCAATATATAACAGTTTTCCTCCAGGATGAACATATGGCGAATTCTTGAAAGTATATGTTTTCGATGTGTAGGCCCTATTTGGAAATACACTCGTTGTGTCCGTACCAATATACTTGTACATAATGCATTGCGAAGAGACTATTTCGCCTATTATATCAATAGCTTTTCCCACAGTGATAAAAGTATATATTGGAATTGTTTATTACCGTACTGTGGGGATGTTCATTAAAGAAGACTAGAGACATACAGACGGACGGTTAAATAGCAAGTGCAGAATCATATGTATTGTATGGTGGGAAATGTTCAGATAACAAGTTCAATAAACGGGCTGTGACCATTTATCCACCTCCTACCCCTATCTGCTATACTGGAATATCTCTACGCCGACGACACTCAGGTGTATTTATAATTTTCTAGAAAGGATTTAAACTCGTATCATCAAGCTAAAAAACATCTCGAGGACTGCTATGTCGATATCAAAAACTGGATGTTGGAAAACAAACATAAAACTTAACGACGACAAGTCAGAATTTCTCGTTATTGGGTCAAAATATTCACTGAGTGCCCTTTCGCAATTTGTCAACAACAACGACGAGTGCCGTTTCGATATACACCTGGGCCAAAGTGTGATAACATCATGCATAGATATACGCAATCTTGGAGCCCATTTTGACTCAACGATGTCCATGGACAAAATGGTTTCGAACTTGATCCGAGTTTGTTATTACCACCTTCGCTGCCTCCGACGCATTCGAGGATACTTAAGTGATGATGTCATGAAGCATGCAGTTATCTCACTTGTATTGTCTCGGATCGATAGTTTAAACACTGTTTTGACGAACATCACGCAAGAGAATATTCGGCGTATTGATCTTGTGATAAATAGCTGCGCCCGATTGATAAAAAATGTCGCCAAATTCGACCATATCACACAGACGCTAATACAGGAGCACATTATGACATTCGAATTCAGACTTAAGTTCAAATGTGCGGTGACTATATACAAATCATTGAGAAAGACAACGCCTGAGTACATATCTGATATGTTTGTCCTAAAATCCGACAGAGTTACGCGTTCAACGACAAGCGGTTTAGACATTAGGACAATAGCGAAACCCAACGTGAATTACGGTACAAAATGTTTTCAGGAATTGGCTACGCAGGTATGGAACGGTCTGCCACAAACTGTTCGACGATGTTCTACATTGAAGGATTTCAAAACCGATCTCAAAACTCTACTTTTTAGACAATGTTTCCCGCAAGTTAATCGTTAAGTTTAAATCTAGTTCTTTGTCATCATCTTAATTTCCTTTACCTTATTAATATGCTTTTTAAATTTTACATTTCAATGTTATTTTTGTCGCGCTTTGTTGTAAAGCGCATTGAAACTTTATTGTATAATGCGTTTTTAAATGTATATATAATAATAATTATAATAATAATAATAATAATACATATAAAGCCCATCAGATAAGCCACGCCTCAATCCGTCTACTAGACAGATAAAGCATCCTCTACTAGAGAGATAAACTTAATAATATGCGAGGAAGAAAGATTACAAGAACTTGGGCCAGTTAACATCCAGCAGTTCTGGAATGGCGTCACTTGGTCGTAACAACGTTATGGGGCATCATTAGAACGGACCATGCTGGTTTCCATTGTTAGCGACAGCGTCCATGGAAACGTCAACAACCACAACGTATTTCCGTGCAATCGGTAGCGACACCTTTCTAAAACATTACACGATGCGCCCCACAACGCATTTAAATATAATTTTCCAATGTTCAGTTGGAGAAGTCTATAACTTGATTAACAATTTGCAGTTTGTTACTATAAAGTATACGATAGTCTTCTGTGAGCTGGTGCATTTGCACTGCTGATTTTGGTGCTAGTGCTACTGCTAAAGTTCAGAGTTTCAATTCATTAATAAATGAGTTTCAATCACAAGCATCCAAATTCACATGACTGTTATACTCGTACACTTCAGTTTTAGATTTGAACTATTTCACGGTGAAGTCGCATGAATACAAAACTGTTTCATAATTAATTAGCCTCTACTATACAGATAAAGTCGCAAAGTGAGTCATCGCTTCTCTATAAGAAGCCTGTGAATTTTGCGATGTTTTTTGACAAAAACTTCGATAAAATACATTTAAATTTGTTCGGTGGATAATTTAGTTTTGCTCGTATGTGGGCATCAAGGCTCGCCAAATAGATGCCCACATACTCGCAAACATAAATTCTTTATTCAGCTACACTATTTGCGGATATTCTCTATATATGCGTATTTATTATGTCAGCTCTTGCGATTAGCCAATCAACGTCGATAAATAGTGCTTATCCACCATCTTGTTTTCAGAAACTCTGTCGCCTCGGGAATATTTTTGGTGTATTTTGGCGCCAAGAAAGCGGATATCTGTCGGAAATCATTTCTGCGAACTTAAAGACATATTACCATTTACCAAAACCTTCATGCGATATATTTGAGAAATTCTAAAGACTCATAAATGAACTATCAAACTCAACAAGTTTTCCAACTTCTGGTAATTAGACATTGACTCAATGCGTTGATGTTCAACGTCCATGACGCGTCACTGTGACGTTACATAAGTTAATGGCCATAGACGACACATTTATCTTACAAATTACAATAAATTACAGCGACGATTAATTAAAGGGATCTGCTGGATTTTGTCCACTGACATAACAAATACGTTACTGGACGCTTAGTGGTCGGATATGGTGTCATGTGAGGCTCAGCGAGAACAATACTAATATTGATCTCACTTCGCTTCACATGACACCATATCCGACCAATAAGCGTCCCGTAACATATATATATATTCCTTTAAATGTTTACACAACCCTCGTTTACAGATACAATGTCAAATCACCCCGGTTTGGATCTGGTCGGCATCCGCAGATATATATATATGTTACAGTAAATCAGTGAAATTAGTAATTACGTGAAATCCCTTAATCGTTTAGTAAATTCGTGAAATCCCTGATCTGAGTGGGGATTTAATGAAATTACTAGAAAATTCAGTGATTTCGCGTAATTACTGATTTTAGGCGCCAGGGATTTCATAAAATTACTGAAGGACAACCAAGTTAAAGTCTAATATTTTTTATTGCAAACAAGTTATGGAATACATAGAAAGTATAGTCATATTACAAACACAATCAACATGTATACAATAATATGTTCGATGCTAAGATAAATCATCATCAATTTTCCTGTTTTTCTCGATTTTAGAATAATTTACTTAATGTGTTCAAACTACAGTTATAAAAATGTTTTTCTCAACGGCCGGGTTGAACTTTTTTGTCGACAAAAAAAGAAGCACGAATGATTTTCACTTAGCTCAATACAAAGTTATCATCTACTTGTTTTACATGTTATGCTATTGTGACATCGTGAATTACATTTTAATTGAGCCTTGAAACATTTACATTTGGCTGTCGTGTATGTCCCCTTACAGTTATATTTCTTAAATCCTTGACCCCCTGTTGCAGAATGCTCCCTGCAGAGCGTAGAGGCAGAATCTTTGTTTCGCAGATGTGATCGGTAGTCAAATGTCTATCCAGGCATAAATCAAATTGGTTGCGAGAATACTTTTCGCTCAGAATGCCTGATTTGACAGCGATTGTGTATAAGTCTATGTCGAGTCACCTCTCCTTATATTGTGTAATGTAGCAAATGTGACTCTTAAAATCCATTACACTTATTTACTGAAATCCGATCAGTAAGAATGTGTAAAATCAATTAACACATTTCAGTGATTGCGCGTAATCCCTAGCCACTTTTAGTGGTTTCATGAAATCCCTGACACTTTCAGTAATTACGTGTAATCACGGACCCTGTTTAGTGGTTTCATGTAATCCCTAGGGATTTCGCGTAATTACTTATTTACTGTAACATATAACCTGGTAATTGAACATAACCCGCCTGGTTTATTACATAGTCCCCGTGCATGTTAGTGTATGGATACATCATACATGTAAACGGGGGCACCCAAGAACGGCGGAGGATCAGGTAGTTCCAAACGATAATCCCAGGACATCATGTATGGGATTTAATTACAACCGATAATCCCATGACCTCATATATAGGATTTAATTACAATCGAGACCCGGAAATGATATATTATACTTTCAAGCTCAGATGAAGATTTGTAACGGTCTTGGGGGGGGGGTCAATACATATTGAAAAGTACATTGCCGAAAACATGATATATTTGAATAATAAGTTAATTAGAGGACATACTTTGTATCGGTGCGTGCATGATGGGGTGTACATGTATCGAGGTATTTGACTCAGAACATATTTATGATAGTATAATAATATTTCTTCGACGAAAGTTGCCATTAACATTTGGGTTCCCTGTCTTTGGCAAATTGGCAGCGATTTCAAACAAGCTGAAAAGTATATATATATATATATGATTTCATAACATGTGCGGTAGAAATGACTGTCTACCTAATGCATCTGTGTGTGTAGTCCAGTTTTTGGAAATTTAATTTAATTTGCGTGTCTACGGACTTTTTGAACTGAATTTAGCTCTTGGATCATACCTGTTGTCTATTTTGTTGGAAATTTCACACCAGCAATAGGTTGAACTTGTTTTCATAGGCTCATTGTCCAGCCAGTGATGTATGTGGAATGTGTTGTTTTAGACCAGTATTTGCTTTCCTCTTACGTTTAGTCAAAATAGTGGAAGAATCGTTCACTTCCTGATAGAAGCACCAAACTTCGCACATATATTGTCCGCTATATCCTTGATCATAATTCAGCTGGTTCCAGCTTTCGGTTAAGTGGAACCCGTTAAATTCTAGATGGCGCCCAACATGGCCGCCGTTTATCAGACGGGTCACTAAATCAGTTTGATGCAAATTATAGTGAGACAGTCTTGTCATATGTACACAAATGTATACATTTTTGTGAAGAAATAAAATGCCACCATAATAGGGTAAAATTGGAACTCACCGTCCAAGATGGCCGCCAAAATGGCAGCTGGAAGTGGACAATTTTGATTTTTTCTCTAATATCTTTAAGATCAGATTATGCTGTTTGGTACTGGTTGATAATTGTGACTTTATGTTGGATTGTTCATGTTAACTAACCATTGGATCAATGAAATATGCCATTCATGGGATCATAAACGCTTCTGATCCCTCAATAATTCGTTTTTACAGAAAGCGGCATAAAATGTTACCAAAAATCACCAATGGGATTTCTAGTCATATTTCATCAAGAAATGGGCAGAACTGTGCAATTTTAGTGAAGCATTCCATTTTTTTATGCATATTCCAACTCATTTGTACAAAAATTGTCACTTTGGCTCAAAATGGCTGAAAAAATGGCGGCCAAAATGGCAGCTGGAAATGGAAAATTTCATTTGTTTTCTCTAATATCTTTAAGATCAGTTTATGCTGTTTGGTACTGGTTGAGAATTCTCACTTTATGTTGTTCTATTCATGTTAACTGACCATTGGAGCAATGAAACATGCCATTCAAGGAGTCAGCAACCCTTCTGATCTCACAAACATTCGATTTTACAGAAAGCGGTATAACATTTTCCCAAAATCACCATTGTGATTTCTAGTCATATTTCATAAAGAAATGGACAGAACTGTGCAATTTTAGTGAAACATTCCATTTATTATGCATATTCCAACTCATTGGTTCCAAAATTGTCACTTTGGCTCAAAATGGCTGCAAAAGTGGAGGCCAAAATTTGAAAAATGGTAAATATTACCCATGCTGCGTGCCATGCAACCACATACAAGTTGTTGTTGATGACAAGGTTTGACTATTATGTGTCATATAGATTGAATACTAACATTTTTATGCACCCAACAAGTTAATTTTTCATATTTATCCCAAACATTATTCTCTGCTGTTCCGAAAAGGTAGCAAATTGTGACCTACTGGGTTATTAAACATGTTACTTAATCAAGTGAAAACTATATGTTCTATTTGGTTATCCCAGTACCGTATGAGGCATGACAAATTCATTTTAAAGGATGCAGTATGGAATTTTGCCTAAAAAACTTCTTTTGAGATTCTGGCCATGTTTCTGAAGGGAAATGGGCATGCACGCCATGCAGAACTTCGAAACTGAGCTGAGCGGGACCAATTGATGTTGCTACTTTCACAAATTAGCGTCAACAAAGTAGCGTCAAAAGTTATCAGCATTGATTAACTTAATACATGATGTTTGTAAAAATGGTAGTCAGGGAGTGACTTTGTGGTCACAGATGATGTAAATAGTTATACAAGAAATATAATCACGAATGGTGTGACTAGTTATATAAGGAGTGTCTATATGGTCATGATTGTGGTATTTATGGTGATATGCGGGTAAACAAGGAGTGTATGTGTATAACAAGAGTAGCTACATTCCATCCGTGTGTTGTTTATGTATATATGGAGTGACTGGGTGTGTATATGTATACATGTGTTGGTTGTATGAAAATGGGTGGGGTGTATGGATACATGAGTGGTTGTATGATTATGGGTATAATAATTATAGGTGCACATGGAACGGTTGTATGGTCATGATTGTTGAAATGTATATGCATACATGCATAGATGGATGGTCATTGGCGAGCGTGTTGGTATATATGAAGTGGCATTGTGATCTTAGGTGTATATGGTATGTATGTGCATCTTTGGTGTATTGTCATTAGGGGATATATATGTATACAGGGAGTCGCTGTATGATCATGGATCGGATGTATGAGTTTACAGCGAATGGCTGAATTGTCATGTGTGAGGTGTATATGCAAGTCTGGAGTATACAAATGACCACGTGTTATTGGTGTATCCATTCAATTCTGAGGTGTATATGTATACATTGAATAACTATATGGCCATGTGTGAGGTGTATTTGTATATATTGAGTGGCTATATGCCATGTATGTGGCAAATAGGTATGAGGGAGATACCATATGGCCGATGGTGATGTGGTGTAAATGGTACGGGTATGTCTTGAAGGATTGTATGGCAATTAGTGAGGTGTATACGCACAACTGGAGTGACTCTATGGTCATGAGTGGGGTGTATATGGATTTATTGAGTGGCTATGTGGTCATGTGTATACATGGAGTGACCATATGGCAAATGGTGAGGTGATGTGCTGGGTATTGGTATGTCTTGAAAGCTGCATGGCCACTGGTGAGGTGTATATGTATACCTGGAGTGACTTTATAGGCATGGGTGGGGTGCATATGTATATCTTTAGTGGCTATATGACCATTGGTACGGCCAATATGTGTATATGGATAACCATATGACCAATTGTGATGTGAATTGGTAAATAATGATTGACTATATGACCACGAATGTGGTTATGAGTATACAGCGAGTGGCTGAATTGTCATGATTGGGGTGTATATGCAAGCCTGGTGTATGAATGGTCGTGTGAGCGGGGTATTGGTATATATAGAACGTCTGTGTGGCCATTAGTGATGCGTATATGTGTACTTGGGGTGACTCTATTGTTATGGGTGTGGTGTATATGTATAGCTTGAGTGACTACATGACCACGGGTGTGGCAAATATATATACATGGAGTAATTATATGGACAATGGTGAGGCGAATATGTATACATGAAGTGAATGTATGATCATCAATGGGGTGTAGAGCTATATGTAGAGTGATTATACGGTCGTGTGTGAGTCGAAGAAGTATACCTCCATGGTGACTTGTGACTATATAGTCGAGTGCGTGGTGTACGGTTATACGTAACAATGGCTGTACGGTCATGGATGAAGTGTGTGTGTAAAAAACGAGTGGCTACATGCCTAGTACATGGTCATGTATGTGGTGTTTATGTGTATATGGAGCGAGTGTATGGTCATAGGTGGGTGTACATGTGTAAATTTGGGTGGGTATCGATTTACACAATTACTCAGGGACATGTTAATCGATATAGAGGTAATGTCAGAGAGTTCTACATCCTGATGGTGGTTATATACACAATGGGGGAAACGGTTTTCCTGACATTAGTCATTTCTATGCGAACGAGCCACAATTTTATTGTCGTAGCCTCACAATAATGCCCCTTTCAGTTCAGTTTCAAAGTGCTGTCCATTTCCGTACAAAAACATGGTCAGAATCCCAAAAGAAGTTTTTGGCAAAATTCCGTACTACATCGTTTATAATTAATTTGTCATGCCTCATAAGTAACATGGTTAATACAAAGTGAGTCACAATTTGCTACCTTTTCGGAACATCAGAGAATAATATTAAGGATATATATGAAAAATAATTTGATTTACCAAGTTTTGTTGCCATTTTGCAAACCATCTTGAGTAATTTTGTCCAAAAACAGATAAGTGTGACCCATTTAAGACAGATCAAGACAATAAACACATTCGATACCATTTTACTTGAACAAATTGTCTTAACCTGAAAGATTATTTTTTGCCGATTTTGATGTCAAGTTTGTGATAGAAAAAATCCAATAATTCTGGTAATTTCAGTATTTAAAATAGTAACACTTAACCAAGGTGCATCAGAGATGGTAGTATTCAATATCTATAAGACAGAATAGTCATTGTTTTCATCAACCACAACTGGTATGCGGTTGCATGACTCGCTGGGGCAATATTTACATTTTTCCATATTCTGAGCCAAATTGACAATTTGGGTACAATTGAGTTGGAATATTCATAAGAAATGGAATTTGTCACTTAGATTGCTCAGTTATTCCCATTTCTTGACGAAATATGACTAGAATCCCAATGGTGATTTTTTGTAAATTTTTATACCGCTTTCTGTAAAATCTTATTTTTAAGGGATCGGAGTTGGCATGGAGCCCACGAATGGTATATTTCATTGCTCCAATAATGTACAGTTAACATGACCAATACAAAATAAAGTTGTAATTCTCAAACAGTTCCAAAAAGAAGGAACTTATTTGAAAGATATTAGTGAAAAAAACGATTTTTTTTTAATTTGGCGTCCATTATGGCGGCCATTTTGGATTATCATAGACAAATTGAATGTGGATACAAAGGCGGACATCCATGGTATCGCTTCGACAATCTCCAATGTCTATACATCATTTAATATAGCCATTATACTCGATACAAAATAGATACCCCTAAATCTAAAATTTTCGAAATGTCAAGGTCAATTTGAAAGTCAAGGGGTCACCAGAAACCTGGAACCAGCTAACTGGTAGATGAGGATCACATACCCAACCAACCCTGAAAGTTTCATGCTTCTATCCAAAAGTGAACGATTTTTTGTTAAGCGACTCCACTAAAATAGTGGTTTGACAGTTCCTCCAGGTTCACCCCTCCCCGGTATCCAGCCAAAATTCAAGTTAAGACAAACAATGTGTATATACGGACGCACAGAATTCTCATTTTGTTTGTGACATATATACTTATACCAGTATGGTACTTAAAATGTTTGCCCCTGCCCATAATATATACGGTACTCAAATATACTAAGATTATTTAAATAACAGTAAGGCAATCGTGCCTTCAATTACTATTTGATCCTGGTATTCTATGACAAAAAGTTATTTGTTACTCAAGGGAAATTCCCATTGCACGCACCTGCAAAACATATTTTATTTTGAACAGTTGTGCATTTCCATAATAAAATATACCTGTTCTCTCTGTATCACAAAATCAAGATGTGGTTCTTCGAAATAATTGGAACGGGTGAGATGACACGGAATCGAGCGATATGACACCCTAGCGAGCTTTACTAAAATCAGTTGACACATCTGAGCCAATAAGAGAAAAAAGAGCCGTGTTATCTGACACATTAACAAACATTGTGATAAAATATGCCAAGTGTGTCGGAATATTATGGGCAAATAGGTCGCCTGACACACTACGATGGTGGTGACACGGATTTGTTTTTCAGTGTTGTAACTGAAAGTGACGGTGCAATGAGTGAGCACTTGACCTCCGTGATTCTATCCGACATGTATACATTTATTAACCGTGACAGCGATCCATCGTGTAAGCACTTGACCTCCATGACCTCCGTGACCTCCATGACTCTATCCGACATGAATACATTGATTAACCGTGACAGCGTTCCGTCGTGAGTAATTGCCTGCGGGTTAGTGTTTTATGAATTATCCGTCCCATCCCGCGTTTGCCCTGCGAGGCCAATTGACACAAGTGTGGAAGGAATCAAGGCTGCAAATAGGGTGTCTGTCATTTGCAGAATGCGGTTCCCAGAGGGTGAATTTAGTGGATATATCCCACATGGCGGTCTAGTGTCACCACATTCACCCTCTGTGAACCTAATTGTGCTTAGGCATCAACTGTTATGGGGGACCTAGGTTCCCAGGTTGAAGTTGGTGATGTTCGCCATTCACATCGATTAGGCATTTTATCTTCTGCAAATTAGGGGATAAAGAAACTTCCTTGAAGGACGAAAGTTTCTATAAACAATGTTCATTTGAAACTATAGATACTTCCCAGTAGATAAGCCACAGTACCGAGGCAACCGTCGGTGCCGGTACGGTTCCGAGGGTGGTACCGTTGTCTCGTTACCGGTTCCGGTACTGATAATCAGTTGTGTGAGTTATGGAACTCATGTTGTTCTATTCGAAATTCCGAATATGACCAAACATTCGCAACGGAGTATGTGGATCTCATTGACAATTAACTACATGCGGATCGCTGGATTAGTTTGCAACTTACACTGCGGCGACACGTGCGGTGGGGCAAGCTGCAAAACATATTTCAATCCCCTCGCTACGCTATTTCTGAACGCTGCCGGCATGTTTATTATCTTAATTAAATATAACAGTTTGTATTGACGCGTTTTTCAGTTGCAATTCATTCTGGCCTGAATATGGACAGTTCAGTTTCTAAGAATAAATCAGAATGAATTGTAACCTCCAAAAGTCTCAAATAAATAACTGTGACATTTCTCCACATTACGTTTAGGTGCGAGCAGCGCTAAGTCCTGCATAAGCGACTGAACTATGTATGGATCTTGACGGTGGGGTCCATACTAAACTTAAAAGCCAGCGTCGATTAAGAAGTAATACTGTTACTCGTGTCCGTATTCTTATTCGAGTTGTGTGGTACATTGTCACCAATCAACATAAAATAAAAATAAAACGCAAACCAATCATTTCAAACAAAGACAAATTATTGTACGTGCACCGAAGCAATTGTACATCACGATCTCGGATCAGCTCTGTCTGCGATTAATCGTTTGATGTCTTTGAAGAAAGGAAAGTTACATTGCACATGTTTATGTTTCAACTGCACGCGACTTCAGTCAGTACGGGAGCATCTCACTTTGCCGACGGCAATAATCCCTTACTTCAATCATTTGCCGCTTATAGTCTATTCCTTTTTTCTTTTGGTGTTTTAATGGTTTGTCTTCTCTTTTTGTAGGTTTTTAATGATTTGTCAATTTGGGAACGAGGGTTTTGGAACCTTTGGTGCTGATTAAATGTTGATGTCAGGAAATAATCTATGTCATGTTTTATTTATTTATTGATGCAAAATAATTAATAAAATACATACAAGGAGATAACAAACATATAACAAATACACGACAATACTTTAACAAAAAGCTCAATGGCGAACTAATTTAGCGATTTAATCTAAGTATTCTACAACGTCGATCTCGTTTTCCCTGTATATCCCCTTGAATTGTCTAAGAGACGCGTTGACCGCCCGATATTTTCTTCGCTGTTGTTGAACTCTGCCGCCACCAGTCAGTTGAAGTATCGTCGATTCTGTATAGGCTTGTTCTTTTTTAATGTGGTCAATCATGTCGAATATATTTGGTACCCCGCGTCGCTCCGACGGCGATTGTTCCTTTGGTATTGTCTTTTGTATGTGTGTGTAATACTGTGTATGTTTCCTTTCTGTCGCTAACAGATCACTCTGTGATAAGGCCGAATGTTGCATCTGGTGACACCGTAACACACACAGACACCATGCGTGATTTAAATTAACCAACTTCTTGACAAAAATAATTACTCTCGTGGAAGTTTGATACGAGAGTAAATTGTGACTAGCCATTGTGGCCCGGGGAAGGGGCCCAGTGATGCAATGTACTGGCAATCCATGTGCGTGTTGCTTTGTGTGACCCACAGATGTGAGTAAAGGGGGGATGCCCTATAGCAGAAGAGTCCACAATTAGAGGTACCATGTCTTACCCACCGGAAGCTGACATAAGCTAATGATAGTTAGAGCACTCGTATAGGCAGTTTCTGATATTGTCATACAGAATGTGAAAATAAAAGATAGCAGAAACCCAAAGAACACATACAGATTTTGTGTTATGATTTATGTTTCATATTAAGAATTAATTTAAGCTTTGTATGATCCACGTTATGTGAAAAGAAATAATCAATAAAGCGAGGTCCCCTGGTTATTTCTGAAAATTGAGTACCCACGAGTTCCTCGTGTAGTTATTTTACATTTATTAACCACGAGGTCCCCAGGTCGTAACTATACATCCACCACCCACGAGGTCCCCGGGTCATTACTACACATCCACCACTCACGAGGTACCCGGATCATTACTATACATTTACCACATACGAGGTCCCCATGTCGTTACTGTACGCCAGCTCATCACGAGGTCCCCATGCCAGCGCCGCCGCCCCATGTCGTTTCTGTACATTTACTACTCACGAGTAATGTACTGCAATCCATGTGCGTGTTTATAACATGCTACTCTGGGGACTGGGGTGACTGAGACTATATAATAACCATAACTACCATGTATTTAATGCTGTAACTGAAGCTTACTGACTGATACATTAACCCTTTACCCAACAGAACGGCCCTGTGCCAATGCATTATATTATATATGCGAGTCGACCATAGGTCGCCTCGCGTATATAAGACAATGCATTGGCTTAACACATATTAAAAATGATAATATTGTCAAAGAATGTAGAAAAATTGTTAAATATTGTTAAAAAATATAAGAAAAAAATTATAAAATTGTTAAAGAATGTAAGAAAAAATGGTAAAAAGTGTAAAAAAAAAATTGTTTAGGCCAATGCATTCTCTTATATATGAGAGGCGACCTATGGTCGACTCGCATATATAAGAGAATGCATTGGCACAGGGCATAAATGTAACCATCACAATGTGGTCAATGAACCGGTTCCAATGATATCCATATTTGTATGGTGTTATTGAGACAGAAGGAAGATATTTTAGGCTGTTGAAGCTTTATTTTGGCGTTTTTGGCCGTTTTGTTGGGTAAAGGGTTAAGTTGATCACCACTAATTTGCACCAATACGCACCGGTATACCAGTACTGATACCGTTGATCATCCAGAACGATACATCGCTTCGCGGGATACCATCACTAAATTAACCCTCTGGGGACCTCATTCTGAAAATGACAAGCACACTATTTGCAGGCGTGGAAGTAATTCGCTTTCGGTTGCGACTTGATTCAATCCCGTCTAATCAGGGGGCGTAACTCGGCTGTGTACTCTTAGATCGTGCTCATCCGCTGTAAAATCCCCCGCATAGGGGGACCAAAATCAAATTTATCGATCGAGGCTAGAGACAATTCACCACTTATCCAATACTTAAAGGCACGGGCGGTGTTCGTTGCAGAATTTTTCATATTTGTTCAAATCGCCATCAACAGACGGAATATTAAAATATATATAGTTGTGTTCATATGCCAAACATAATCAGCGCGTAAATAGTATATTGTCGTCAAGACGTACGATGGTGTACGCAAACAAGAGCCTGCCCGTGTGACAGAAGATTTGCTATTGTTTACATAACACAGCTCAATTCTATTGGTTAATCACACACAAATTATATAAACGCTCTTTAGTATTTCCATATCAGGAAAACAGTAACAAATAACGATTTTTATGTTTACAATATCCTTGTGACTTTTGTCACAGTGAATCAGTACAGTAAATACTGTGCATGTGGAACCAGATAAGCTTAGTTGGTTCTACAAACTGTCCCACCGGCAGAACCAACATAGTTGGTTCTTAACAATCGAAGAACCAATTGGTTCTTTGCCAATTTATTGAAGAACCACACACAGAACTATAATTGGTTCTTGGTTGACGAAGAACGAATTGAGAAATAGTTTGTTCATCATAGAATAACCAAACGAAGAACAAAAATTGTTAACAAGAACCAAACGTTTGGTTCTACAATTACTACAATTACCACCCAATTACAACTGTCCCAGTACTGTCCCAGTGGTGGAACCAACTAAGCTATTTGGTTTCTTCGCAAGAACCAGCTGGTTCCACATAAATATGTTTGGTTCTTCACGAAGAACCAAATCATTTGGGAAATTCCTTGGTTCGTCGCGAAGAACATAATTATCCGGGGCAATTCCAAGAACCAAATATCCCAATTTGGTTATCGCAAAGATCCCTTCTGGTTCTTCTCAGAGAACCGATTTTCTTTTTTAGTAAATTTGTTAATTCATATCTAAGAATTGCCCTCCTCTATACATAGCAAACAGATCGGAAACCGAACGAGTCAATCGTGTTATGGTATCGATGTGCAATGTCACAAACTTAGAGGTGTAGACAATCGATAATTCTGAATGTGTCCTATAAAGGGGCCTGATATGGCTTTCTGGAATGGACGAGGATATGAGAGTATATATCATATGTATGGAGGCACGGACTCTGTATGAGTGTATATATCATATGTATGGAGGCACGGACTCTGTATGAGTGTATATATCATATGTATGGAGGCACGGACTCTGTATGAGTGTATATATCATATGTATGGAGGCACGGACTCTGTATGCGTGGTCATTGTTTCGTATCGAATGGCCACTGAGATCTTCCTCAACTCAGAATGAGGCTTCTCAACGTACCGATACTACCACATATATCGGTACCAGCAGTCAGGCAGCCGGTCATGTTGGTAAACCCTCGCTCAGCTAACCCGGTTGTTACCAGGCCCGGCCCCTGGTGAATTAGTTCACGTAATCATCAAAACCAATTGAGTATTCTCTATATATCACATGAAACCCATATTATATCATTAACATGGCCATTATATATGTTCTTATCTCTCACTAGTGGCGAATAAGCTCGGGCTTCCCGCCAACTTGGCAGCGAGAGAACAAATAACTTTACATCGAATCAGGTTGATTAATATTATTTCGGAAAGCCGCAAATGGCAACAACACCAGACAATGCAAAAGCATTGCTTTGTTAATTAAAGTTAAACTATTGTCGAAATTGGGGGACTATGTTTTCCGTTGGCAACTCGAGCGCGTAATACTATCGTATACGGTTGTGAAGCGTCTCAGACAACAATAGAAATGGGTGCATTTTTAAGCTTCTGTTAAGGAATTTGATGTGTTAAAAGGGAATAACACTCTAGTTTTTTTCATGTGATATATACGATCTTCAACTCGGTATGTTGGGATATAATATTTTATGAAACTCGTTTGATAAATTTGATTGACAACTCGTCTGAAAACTCGCTGTGAATTAAATTTATCAAACTCGTTTCATAAAATCTTTATCCCAACATATCTCGTTGGAGATCCGCTATATATCTAAAATCGCCATTCGAACACTTTTCACTCACACGCAGGGTGTAGACTGCAGTTACTATAGTGTCGTTATTTATTGACAGTATAATATGATGTGACTTTTAATCAAGTCCGCTAATTACGTCGATGCGATATAAATGGACTAACTAATCACGACATTCTCCGAAACACCAGAATAACCGATTTCGTATTAATCTCTTTGATATTCCGCTCTGGGGCTTGTGGAGATTAACACCACGCTATTAACAGTGCACTGTGCCCCTTACACCAACTATCTTGTGGAGATTAACACCACGCTATTAACAGTGCACTATGCCCCTTACACCAACTATCTTGTGGAGATTAACACCACGCTATTAACAGTGCACTATGCCCCTTACACCAACTATCTTGTGGAGATTAACACCACGCTATTAACAGTGCACTATGCCCCTTACACCAACTATCTTGTGGAGATTAACACCACGCTATTAACAGTGCACTATGCCCCTTACACCAACTATCTTGTGGAGATTAACACCACGCTATTAACAGTGCACTCTGCCCCTTACACCAACTATCTTGTGGAGATTAACACCACGCTATTAACAGTGCACTACGCCCCTTACACCAACTATCTTGTGGAGATTAATACCACGCTATTAACAGTGCACTATGCCCCTTACACCAACTATCTTGTGGAGATTAATACCACGCTATTAACAGTGCACTATGCCCCTTACACCAACTATCTTGTGGAGATTAATACCACGCTATTAACAGTGCACTACGCCCCTTACACCAACTATCTTGGAAGATATTCGGTGGATATTGGATGATATTTCTGGCGCTCTGGCGTCCGTTTTGGTCCCTGCATTTAATTGGATATTGGCTCGTGTTGAAGAAATCCAATTTTGTTCCTGAATCGAAGATTGAATGTGACAACAGTAAACGATTAGAGGTGTATTCACAGTGTCGTAAATTATAGGTTCATTCAATATCGCCTACACCGTTGTCGTATTTCAATTCGCGCTGTACTATTTTTCGCTTTCGCATCCGTCGTGGCGCAAATTTAAAACTGAGCGAAAGATAGTACGAAGTTAGAGTTCAGCGAACAAACGGGGGAAATTAAGACTTGTTGTAAGAAGAGATAGAGCATCTTTAAATATGATATGTTATACACTAGAATATAATTAACCCTTTAATGACGGCAGCTGACAACATTAAAGACCCTGTGCCAATGCATTATCTTATATATATATATATACGAGTCGACCATAGGTCGCCTCGCATATATAAGACAATGCATTGGCCTAACCATCTTTTATCATGTTTTCTAACATACTTTAGCAATGTTTATCATTTTTTATAATAGTTCTTACATTATATAACACTTTTGATCATTTTTTCTTACATTTTATAACATTTTTTTGATTATTTTTTCTTACATCCTTTATCAATTTTTATCATTTTGTCTTACATTCTCTAAAAATGTTTTATCATTATTTCTTACATTCTCTAAAAAAGTTTTATCATTATTTCTTACATTCTTTTAAAATGTGTTATCATTATTTCTTACATTTTTAACAATTATTAAAATAATTAAAATTGGTTAGGTGAGTGCATTCTCTTATATATGCGTGGCGTCCTGTACTCGACTCGCATATAAGATAATGCATTGGCACAGTGTTTTCCCAAAAAATCAGGAAGCTTCCGTCATGAAATGGTTAAGAAGTAAAATCAATATCGATTTACTTCGATTTCATGTCAGTCATTCCCATATATAGCTATTGGAATACCATAATTATTATTGGACAATGTATGCAAATTGTTAATATATTTTATAGTAGAATAAAAGGTCACAAACCCCATCCCACCCGGAACGAGGTGACAGTCGAGGGGGCACAACCACAAGTCGAAAATGATCAGACCTTGACTATAATCGTAATTCACCTGTGTCTGTTCAAATGTGAACCATTTGCCACATAACTAGAAATTATTTTGAATATTGCTGAAATTATCATCCGGACAACACAAACAAAAAGGAGATAAAAATGGGCGTCAAAAATCATCGAACCATTAGCAAATGTGACTCGCCATATCAAATCCAGTCGTAAGTCTGGATTTGTTTTACTCTGTGCCAATGCATTCTCTTATGTATGCGAGTCGACCATAGGTCGCCTCGCATATATATAAGAGAATGCATTGGCCTAATAATTTTTTATCTTTTTTAAAAAATAAATTTTTCTTACAATTTTTAGGACATAAAATAAAAAACATCCATAACCTGCAGGGAGCCCCACTCATATATAGAAGCATATAGAAGAGTGTCGTCTGCTCATGTTTGTCTGGGGCTCTGTATGGGTGAAATTATAAAATTGTTAAAGAATACAAGAAACATTTATTAAAATTGTAAAAAAAATTTAGGCCAATGCATTCTTTTATATATGTGAGGCGACCTATGGTCGACTCGCATATATACGAGAATGCATTGGCACAGGGTAAACAAATCCCGACTTACGGCTGGATTTGATATGGTGGGTCACAAATTGCAATATTTAATATTGCTCAAGTTATAGTCCGGATAACATACAAACTAATGTGTAAGTACAAAAATGGGCATAACTCCTGCCCCTCATATTCTCTCCGTTCTCTCTCTCTGTCATCTGCTATCCCCAAAAACTGTCTTCTTCCCTTCGTTCCATCGCGACTTACTGTATGTTGAATAATATCTCCAAGTCTCCGAAAACCATTATTTCCAACCCTTCCCGTCTAAACTGTACCCCCTCACTTATTGGGAATGTAAACGAATACGAGAATAATTCGAACATGTATAAGCCCTCGGGCTTGTTGTCTGATCATATATTATTAACTCTTCTATTTTGCTTATAGTTGTCATCTGCATATTATGTTATTTGTTTGGAATTAACAATGTTTATACACTAACACGATCAGTTCGGACATATTATCTCCAAGTTATCTAGTGTAACATCCATTACCCTGCAGGGAGCCCCACACATATATAGAAGCATATAGAAGAGTGTCGTCTGCTCATGTTTGTCTGGGGCTCTGTATGGGTGAAATTATAAAATTGTTAAAGAATACAAGAAAAAATTATTAAAATTGTAAAAAATTGTTAGGCCAATGCATTCTCTTATATATGCGAGGCGACCTATGATCGACTCGCATATATAAGAGAATGCATTGGCACAGGGTAAAACAATCCCGTGAACCATTTGCCACAGACATATTATCTCCAGGTTATCTAGTGTACACACTAAATCGCGTGCATGGGTAAACTCTTACCCGTCATACCTTCACATATAGGCTTTTACATCCTATATCCACAAGCAATATTAAATGTACCTTTAAGTCGTGTTCAGTATACACTGTTAAAAAATACCGTCGGCTCAACAGTATCGGATCGTCATAATCAGACGGTCCCATACCGTTGCATCAGCTGTGATGGTAAAATACCGTCGTTTTATGCCCAGCAGAAAATTGTCAAAGTAAAAAATGAGCGCGTTTCCAATTTCATGACGTCAAAACTTATCGGCGACAAAATTATACACGACAGTGACTCCATACAGTATGAATGAATCTGATTATGCTGATATGTAATATTTATTATTAATTGTTTGTATTCAGTGCAATGATCCGGTATATTCATTCTGTCATGTATTGCGTCCGTAATTAAATTACGTTCTTTTCGTGGACTGACTTTTATCACTCGCGAATTTCTTGCCACGTTGAAAACTCAATTGTATTTGTGTGGGGAAAATGCAAGCTATATACACGGTATACAGATGTGTACTAATGCTAAAACTGTATGACTTCGGTTCCTATGTGAACGGACACGGGTTCATATTTGGTATGAAGCTTCCTTGGGTGACTTGGGTTCAGATGTGTTCAAATGAGGTTACTGGGTAAAATGACTTGTTATTAACAGCCATATTTTTACAGTACTTAGTCGGTGAAAGGTGAACACATCCTTTTTCCGGATTAAATTATAAAAGGCAGATAAGTTTGATCCTATGCAAACTGCAAAGGATCATAAGTATTGTCTTTCAATTTATGCATTGATGAATTACGTTTCATCAAAACTATGATCTTCGTAGAAGAACTACTAAGATGTATTTTTCAGTTACAATAATACAAGTTTCGACCATTAAAAAACATGAATCGTAATGCCCAGTCTATGTAAACATACACTCAGATTCATACTGATACTGAGTCTATTGCATTCCCATCAACTTTTCATTTCTGAAAGGTTGTGGGCTTCCCCCAAATTACGTCACACCGCACTAAATATAACTCTGAAATTAGTTGATTGACAGGCGTAAACATGGTCACGTTCCAGTGCCGTCATGGCCGCTTCAACCATTTGAAGCCGATTCTAAGAATCAGAATTAATAGTTGCAGGGTTTGTGACTTTTCGTTTGGCGGTTGTTTTACTGACAATAACAGTCTTGGACTCAGAACGAATTATTTTTTAGATTGGCCAGGCGATTTGTCTCCCATGTTGTCAACAAATAACACAAATCAACGGCCACGAATCAAAAATACATGAATGTCGGGACTATCTGCTAAAACAACTACAGCACTAACAAATAGTTAAATGACATAAATAACGATCTATCAGTTCCCCAGTACCGGCAGTAGTACCACCGCAGCCAAAACGAGCGTAGAGCAACACAATTCTACCACCAACCCCACCGAAACCCTCCCGACCTTACACAGCCGTATTATTAGCTCCGAAGATTGGCCAGTTGTACCCTAATTACAGTTGCCTGCAATCCAAATTCCGGTGATTCTTGATTTTAAACTTTCGACCGCTCGTCAACAATCTACTTTATTTGTCGATTTGTGAATTTCTCTTCCGGTATAACATGACGTCATGGATACTATTTTAACAATATATAGCCACACCTTCGGAATTTCCACACCGAGAGCACGTGACATGCTACTAGTTTTTTATTGGGGCACACATATCTTGGAGCTAAGTTTTGATTGGCGGTAATTACAAGGAATCCCGGGTTTGGGAAATGAAAACTGAACGAAAGGTCGTCAGACCTACTATTTTTTATATGTGGGTATGTAGTTTACTCCAGACTGCGTAATGCCTACAGGGAAATCATATTGTCACCATGGGAACTTTGCTAATTCTACCGTAAATTAGCAACTTAAGAGCAAATAATTGGTGTTGACCCGTGAAAAAATACCATTGGTCTGACCTTTATTAGTAACGGTCTTGATATTAATTAAACGGTGTTGAGCCGTAAAAAATACAACGGTCTGTCAGTTACTGGTTACAGTCTGCCAGTTACTTAAACAGTTTTATACCGTGGAACATGCTACGGCCTGACCTTGTGTAGCGGTGTTGCGCGGTCTCAGGCCGTTAAAGCGACGGGCTTTTTCCTAACAGTGTCTATATTGTATTAACGTGCATGTTGTGATCAGTATTCTACACGTACATTCACAGAAGACCGTGCTCGCATGACACTGCACACTTTTATGACCGGTTTCATTTATATATATAAGAATATAACTTGGACCAGACTTCGCGGGCTGTCCCGAATTTTCACACATTGTATAACAAATAGTGCCATTGCCACGTGCGTTATTTGTAAATTAACTTCAACAGCGCGATAATATCAAATTGCAGATTGATTTTATGGGTTCGTGTGTGCACCCTTTATTATTAAGGGGACTGTCAGTGGGGCTGTACAGTAAACTCGGCCATTTATGGGACCATCTTCTATTATACAAACAATATCCAATAATAGAATTACCCTGAGTCACGAATGCTCTGTTTACTGTCAATGCCATAATTTTGGGGCAATCAATTATCTGTCCACATGTAACAGTCATGATCACAACACAGACACTTCGGACAAATTCTCTCCACAATTCTAGAGTATGTTCAATACAGACACGCTCTGTTCACCGTCAATAACATATTGTGGAGGTTTGTTCATACTAATCGACATATTAGAGGGACACAACCGGTCCCCACACGTGTATGTCCGCCACATATCAGCATCACGGTCACTTAATATATCCCCTATCCGCAGCAAATACTAAGTTACTGCTACGACATTTCAGTACAGACACGAGATGTCCGAGATGTACGAAGCTTGGGGTATTAACGGTAGTATATGCATGTGTGTATCCAGGGGATATACACAATAACTCGTTCCTTTATGTACGACAAGACATTGCCGTTGTATCCGCAGGTCCCCTGGTGCGACAACGCTACCATGAGTATATACCTTAATACTACTCACGGTAGTAGTACCAGGGGACCTGTGGTGTATCCTCATGTGGCATTCTCGGGCGATCGGTCGGCCGTATCAGTTGATAGCACCAGCATCGTTGTATATGCATGCACGCCGCCATCGTTGTATATGCCTGCACGCCGCCATCGTTGTATATGCCTGCACGCCGCCATCGTTATATATGCCTGCACGCCGCCATCGTTGTATATGCTGCACGCCGCCATCGTTGTATATGCATGCACGCCGCCATCGTGGTATATGCATGCACGCCGCCATCGTTGTATATGCCTGCACGCCGCCATCGTTGTATATGCATGAACGCCGCCATCGTTGTATATGCCTGCACGCCGCCATCGCTGTATATGCCTGCACGCCGCCATCGTTGTATATGCCTGCACGCCGCCATCGTTGTATATGCATGCACGCCGCCATCGTTGTATATGCCTGCACGCCGCCATCGTTGTATATGCATGCACGCCGCCATCGTTGTATATGCATGCACGCCGTCATCGTTGTATATGCCTGCACGCCGCCATCGTTGTATATGCATGCACGCCGCCATCGTTGTATATGCCTGCACGCCGCCATCGTTGTATATACCTGCACGCCGCCATCGTTGTATATGCCTGCACGCCGCCATCGTTGTATATGCCTGCACGCCGCCATCGGTGTATATGCCTGCACGCCGCCATCGTTGTATATGCCTGCACGCCGCCATCGTTGTATATGCCTGCACGCCGCCATCGTTGTGTATGCATGCACGCCGCCATCGTTGTATATGCATGCAAGCCGCCATCGTTGTATCTGCATGCACGCCGCCATCGTTGTATATGCATGCACGCCGCCATCGTTGTATATGCATGCACGCCGCCATCGTTGTATATGCCTGCACGCCGCCATCGTTGTATATGCCTGCACGCCGCCATCGTTGTATATGCCTGCACGCCGCCATCGTTGTATATGCCTGCACGCCGCCATCGTTGTACATGCCTGCACGCCGCCATCGTTGTATATGCCTGCACGCCACCATCGTTGTATATGTATGCACGCCGCCATCGTTGTATATGCCTGCACGCCGCCATCGTTGTATATGCATGCACGCCGCCATCGTTGTATATGCCTGCACGCCGCCATCGTTGTATATGCCTGCACGCCGCCATCGTTGTATATGTATGCACGCCGCCATCGTTGTATATGCCTGCACGCCGCCATCGTTGTATATGCATGCACGCCGCCATCGTTGTATATGCATGCACGCCACCATCGTTGTATATGCCTGCACGCCGCCATCGTGGTATTGTAATGCAGCGGGGTTTTATTGATGGTATGGTCTATGTAATTAAACCAGAAATCAAAATGCCGAAAGCGAACTTCAAAATGAAAATATCGTCTATTTCCGCAATGCCTTCGCCGTTAATATGAATTTCAATCTATCACCGGAGGTTAGCCAATGATGAATCTATCAAATTATCACGACATAGCATGCAATGAGAGGCCGTGGACACCCACACCGACATTGGGACAATACACAATATATACTTCGCGTGTGCATATAGCTTGATTAGAACCTTTCGCAAAAGTACTATTACGATTACGAATACGATATAGATGTATTGTCTTATAGTAAGGTGGACACCATTTCAACTTACATGCGATTGCTAATTGGTGAGACGGCATAATTATGCCCCACTATATTCAGATAGAACCCCCGCGTGAAATATAAAGATATATTTTTGGGCCGTATACTGGCCGGATATTGTCTATATCCCTAATCGTAATCGTGATTTTTCGAAATGTCTCTATTATATGCCGAGGACACACGCGTGAGTAGTGTGCACGAGCTTCGAACATATGGCCGACTCTGCTGAACATCTGGCCGACTCTGCTGAACATATGGCCGACTCTGCTGAACATCTGGCCGACTCTGCTGAACATCTGGCCGACTCTGCTGAGCATCTGGCCGACTCTGCTAAACATCGGGCCGACTCTGCCGAACATCTGGCCGACTCTGCCAAACCTTTGGCCGACTCTGCTGAACATCTGGTGGACTAGCCGCTGGCGCTATGAGGCTACGTCGTTACACTATGCACGCCGTCATGACGGCGAACAGAGCAGAGCGTCGGAGCGTCATAGAGCCAGTATCTAGTCCACACATCTGGCAGACTCTGCTGAACATCTGGCCGACTCTGCCGAACATATGGCCGACTCTGCTGAACAGCTGGCCGACTCTGCTGAGCATTTGGCCGACTCTGCTAAACATCTGGCCGACTCTGCCGAACATCTGGCCGACTCTGCCAAACCTTTGGCCGACTCTGCTGAACATCTGGCAGACTCTGCTGAACATCTGGCCGACTCTACCGAACATATGGCCGACTCTGCTGAACAGCTGGCCGACTCTGCTGAACTTCTGGCCGACTCTGCTGAACATCTGGCCGACTCTGCTTATTGCCAACAATATATTTTGGTAATAAAAAATGTTTCCATACTAAAGATCTGTTAATGTGACCCTCCTATATACACCTGTGTGTATCCACATGTATGTGTATCCAGGCTAATCCATGGCACATCATCACCACTGGGCCCTATACTATGGACCATAATAATTGTAATCACAAGGTTATGGGAGGTACACAGGAGGCGTCAAGTGCAATAGACCACTGTATTGTAATAGTGTAGATTATACCCGTGTGCCCGTGGGCGAATTACCGATGGGTGATTGGGTTTGATTAGAATGGAATTCACACTGCGGCAATCAAGCGGTTGTCTCGTGGCAAACAACCTAAAGTCTGTATTGGAGTATTGACCAATTATATATATCCTTTATTTCCTCCGTTAACGAAGAGCTGTTACAATATATTTTAAATGTTTACACAACTGAAATGAACAAATGAACGAATACAAAAAAAAGAATATGTAAGTAAACAAACATTAATGTGTGTGGTAGACGGATAAGCCAGCCACACACTGGACGAGGCAGCCATGCTCAAACAGCAATAGATGTCGGTAAGCAGACTGTCGGTCATGCATACCACAGGCCGTACGTATATACAGACATACATACATACATATATGCATAAACACACATACCAACATACATACTTTCATGCATACACACATACATTCATATATACGTACATACACACATACATACGTATATACATACATACATACATACATAAACACATGCACCCGGCAGGCAATCCAGTAGGCAATCATACATAAACACGCATATAATCAGACGATGCATGGATACATATATAGAGAGAGACTTGCAAGAGAACACCATGCTCGCATGAAGCCTTCAGACGAGTCACTCAAAATTAAACAAAACTGTATAATGTACATATCACAATTTGAAAGAGGGTGTTTTATTTTGATTCTCAGTAACTCTAACTTCGAAGAGAGGTATATGCATGCATGTTGATTGGGAAGACCCTGTTAGCATACCAGCCAATGCCTCACTTGGAAGTTGTTATGGTAGTTTAGATGTTATTATTCCGTTTTCAGAGTTAGCGATGCTGACCCAGAGCATTATGACATTCGTGCACGGACGTTGTTAGAGGGTCTCCTTTGTGGGTACACAACTTGGAGTTTAAACTTGCACCCGAGACCCTCTAGCTACATATATTGTACATATTATCAATAGAATACTCCAGCGATTCTGCATGACAACCCAACTAGAAATTGAAATACATCGTTGTTGGAACAGACGATAACCATTGACGAAATGTAACACAATGCACGAACGGTTGCGGTGTACTCACTGAGCGATTATTTAAAGGATACCGATTACCAATAATCAAATTGAACACGGATCACCCATGCACTAGCGATAACATATCAATGAGTGTCTCCGATGAATCATTTTTTTTCATTCGTCAATCAAGTCACATGTGGAAAACCTATTATTGTATTGGTCACCATGCATGTGAACGCGGCATTACAAGAAGTCGCCTGTACACTGTTAGACTAAGAGTGGAGGTATATGGTAATCGACACCTTTTGTGTGCCCCACAGAAGTATATTACAATAATTGTTTTCTATAGAATATGGCCCTGGTCAAGTGGTGCTGCCCTGGTCAAGTGGTGCTGCTACTGTGCTATGGTGTTTGTGGGTCCTGCTGAATTGCTATGATGCTGGTAGGGTATTATTTATTTTTCTTTAGTTGTCTTTTCCCCGGTGTTTGGCTAATCCGGGCGATTTAAAGGCCAGCGCCTTTATGAAAAATTCAAGTTCATTTTGAAAAACAAAAATAATTGCTGTGCTGGTGTTTTCCAAAACGACGCGAATATCCATAGTCGATATTAGACAACAGTACAACCCGTATTAAAATATTTAGCAAACTAAATGTTTTTCTATGTTTGATGCACATAATGGCTGTCTGAATATGTTCAGAGTATCTGCGCACCGCGAACATGACAAATGTAAACAAAATAACATCACCAGTCTGCCCTAACAGCATCACAGCAATTTGGTAGTACCCACCAGCATCTTAGCACATCAGCAGTACCACTTCACCAGGGGTGATAGTCAACCAATGCACGCACGGTGTATTGGCATTGGGATTAAGGACTATAGATACTCAAATTATAGAACAGGAAATAGTAGCGTGTCTTGAAAGATGGCAACACAGATTTGTTACTGCAAAAGTCACTTCTTAAAGAAATGAAAAGTAAAATAGATCAGTTTATAACTTATTTATAATTTAAAACTTACTGATAGTATTGACAAAATACCCTCTGCAGAATAACTAATTTTATTATATAAAACATTTTTATGTGGAGCTATCGACTTGAAATTTGGTCCAGAGCACATATCCAGAGCACATATTTACCTCGGAGATAACAATCCTGAAATAGGAGACAATTTGGGCATAAAGTATCAGTTTTCTTCAAAACAATTATCTAAATTGCTATTAATTAGCCAAAAGTCACAGATTAGTTATTTCAATTTGTCTTTACATTTACTTTTTTCCAGTAATTTTCGCTTTCGAAAGTTTGATTTTTGCTACGCTTACATAGAGGCGGTCATTTGAGAGCCTGGCAGGACTATTTACAAAAACACTCCCACTTAACCCTTTACCCAACAAACCGGCCAAAACTGGCCAAATAAAGCTTCAACAGCCTAAAATATCTTCGGTCTGTCTCAATAGAACCTACACATATGGATATCATTGGAACCGGCTCCTTGACCACATTGTGATGGTTACAGTTATGCCCTGTGCCAATGCATTCTCTTATATATGCGAGTCGACCATAGGTCGCCTCGCATATATAAGAGAATGCATTGGCCTAAAAAAAATCTTTTTTTAACACTTTTTACCATTTTTTCTTACATTCTTTAACAATTTTATAATTTTTAATGTGTTAAGCCAATGCATTCTCTTATATATGCGAGGCGACCTATGGTCGACTCGCATATATAAGAGAATGCATTGGCACAGGGCCCTTCTGTTGGGTAAAGGGTTAAAGACATAATTTATTGTCGATTTGTTCAGGTGCGTGACATTGATAAGTCAGTACTTAGGCGCTGTGCCAAATGGGATAATGTAACATACTACTAACATACTACTAACATCGCTGTTGTGAGATTATACAAAGGTTGCAAGGAATGTCACTCGACTGAGGGTAGGTTCTTAAAACCACTGGTATGCAAGCAGGCGACGACACGTCCTGAATACATATTGTGGAGTATGATACAAGATCTCTACTGTAGTGTCAACTAAAATATAGAAGTAATTGGTAGCCTGACGGCGGAAAGTTTTTAAAGGTCCCAATCACAAATAGGCTGTGTATAGCCATTGAGAACCGCGGTGGGGCGTACTGCAAAAGGTCCAAAATGTAACTATATTAAAATCACAGCAGAAACACCGTCACCACAGTTAACAAATGGGAGAAAATATAATCGTAACCTGATGTTGGGCTATTAAAAATTTTGAAAGTAATTTGGATAGCTAGCAAAGGGCCAAGAGAAATTTTAGCCAAAGGGTTCAATTTGGATTTGATAGTATACATGTGTGTTGTAACAGTAGAATAAAGAAATGTGTGCTTAAGTGGTGTCAAAAGATGTGTCTTGTGTTAAAATCAAAATTTTCATCGACGTTATCTTCAGTTACATATCTCGGTGACGAATCTTCTAAGCGAAGTCAGTACTTAGGCGCTGTGCCAAATGGGATAATGTAACATACTACTAACATCGCTGAAAATCTCTAAGAAAGAAATCGACCGTACCACTCCATAGAAAACATCGTCTGCACTACGCCCATTGACCTCAATTGTAAATATTTACATCTGTATTCATGACGAGATAGATAGATAGAGAGATAGATAGAGAGATATATATCTAGGTAGAGATATATAGGTAAAGAGACGTAGATAGAGAGATAGTGAGATATATATATATATAGAGAGAGATAGATAGAGTGAGATAGAGAGAGATGGAGATATATATAGCGACATAGATAGAGAGAGATAGAGAAATGGAGAGGGAAAGAGAGATCGAGGTGGAGATGTGAATAGAGCGAGCGAGAGAGAGCGAGAGATGTTGAGGGAAAGAGATATATGGGGGAGATATACATATAGAGAGGGCAAGAGAAAGATATGACAGATAGGTAGCGAGTAAATGGTAAAGAGATAGGGAGAGAGCAAAATAGAGAGGGAAAGAGATAGGGTAGATGGATAGGGATGAGAGCGATAGCGAAAAGGGAGAGATAATGAGAGTGAGAGAGATGGGGAGAGATGGAAGAGAAATAGACAGAGAGAGATAAGAGGGGAGAGTGAGGGAGAGAGAGAGGGGGAGATAAATAAAGATATATATATATATATATATATATATATATATATATATGGAGAGAGATAGAGCGATAGAGAGAGGTAGAGAGAGGGATAGGTATATATATAGAGAGAGATCGAGAGCGACAAAGATATATAAAGAGAGAGGTAGATAGAGAGATATAGAGAGATTGGGATATAGAGAGAGAGAGAGTGAGAGAGAGTGAGAGAGAGTGAGAGAGAGGGAGAGAGGGGGAGAGAGAGGGAGAGAGGGAGGGAGATATAGTCAGAGGGAGGGAGAGATAGTCAGAGGTAGTGAGAGGGAGAGAGTGAGAGAGAAAGGGAGGGAGAGGGAACATATATAGTGAGATAGTGAGAGAGAGTGAGAAAGAGGGAGATATAGGGGTATAGAGTGAGAGAAGAGTGATTGAGAGAGTGAAAGAGAGAGTGTGATAAAGATAGAGAGAGAAAGAGAAAGAGGTAGATAGTTTGTGAGATAGATGGAGAGAGAGAGAGAGAGGGGAGAGAGAGTGAGAGAGTGAGAGGGAGCGAGAAAGGGAGAGAGAAATTTCCCGTTCCCAACACCTACATGTTCGTGGTCACTAGAGGCGGATGTGTCCCGAGATCACGTTTCTGATTGAATCATGAGCAGACCTGACCGAACAAATGTCCTATTGGTAAAGGCTCAGTTACGATAGCAATTCGAGGGTCAGAAGAAAAACCCTCGCGGTGGAATATATATAGATTCAGTCACGACAGCAAATTCGAAGGTCAGAAAAAACCCTCGTGGTGGAATATATATAAAACTTTCGGTTTTATTTCAGGCCAACAATAGTCAATGACACTGAGTATGTACAGAACTAATCGGGGACTCGAACAACTAATCGTGTCATTAATGGGTAACAGATAGATTTCTCGTTCTCCACACCTGCATGTTCGTGATCAAGAGAGGCAAACTCATCCCTAGATCACGTTTCTGAGGCACCAATCTGAGAGATCTGGAAATCAATACGCGTTCTCGTGTGGAATTGGCGATCACCGCTAAAACATTGGCAAATTTTAGCGGCCTCTGTTAACACGATTCTCTTGTGTGGTTCCTCTGATTGGCATCTTTTGTTTCTCGGGACACTTTCTCCGAGAGGTGTACAGGCCTGGAAGTTTTGCGGTCAATTTGTTTCACAAATAAATATTAAGTCCTATAATTATATGTATATAGCTGTAGAGAGAGAGAGAGAGCGAGATGGTTAACTGAATGTGTGGGGACGAGACGCGTTTTAATCTGTGTTGTCATTCGTGAAATAGTTTCAAAACTCTTGGGATGCTAAGCAGCCGATTCGGATATTTGGAATCAGTGTCATACATGGTATTGTTCTAATCATGTGAGTATGCCATAATTTTTATATTGAGTATATATGTTGATATGTTATATGTTGACACCAACCAAGCCCAGATAGGATGTGGAACAAGGGTTAGCTTTATGTGTGACAACGAGACGCCTGGTTTTGTGCTTTTATTCGTGAAATAGTTTAAAAACTATTGGGATGTTTAGCAAGCAGTTCGGATATTTGGAGTCAGTGTCACAACTATTACCGTTCGAATAATGTGAGTACGTCATTCATTTTATATTGTATCCCTCATGTGCTCAGTGATTCAATTTTGATGTATGTCATGTACATTACGAGACAATTGTTGAATTGGTACATGTGGGCAATGTGTGTTGTTTGACGAGAAAACGTTATTATATTGATCCCAGAGTGCATGTATATATATCATAGAACGAGGAGTTAGCTTGAGTTATGACAACGAGATGCCTGGCTCTGTGTTTTTGTTCATGAAATAGTTTCTAAACTATTGGGATGTTTATCAAACATGACGAGACTATTGTTGAATTGATGCACGTGTACACTGCTTGTTGTTTGACAGGAAGAGTGTTTTAGATTGACCCAAACAAAGCCCATATAGGATTTATATATATACGTCAATTGTCCTCCATGATATTAAAAGTACATTATACATACAATAACTGAACATTTACAAAAAGGGTGTCTTTAACTTATATACACCGATTTTGAAATTAATAAAAACAAAGAAAACAAAATCAAATCGTGCACACATTTCCATTCATAGTCAGGCAACATATACAAGCGTACAACCCATCAATACGCCTGGTTCTGTATACTGATTGGGGAAATAGTTTCAAAACCGTTGGGGTGTTTCGAAGGCGGTTCGGAAATTTTTGAATCTGTGTCATAAATGCCATGGATCCAAGTAATCAGTAGGTCAGACATACCACTGTTCCAATCGTGTGAGTTTCTAATACATTTTATAGTGTGCCTTACCTATGCTTACTGATTCAATTTTAGTGTATTTCTTGTACATGACGAGACTGTTGTTGAATTGATGCACGTGTACACTGCTTGTTGTTTGACAGGAAGAGGGTTTTAGATTGACCCAAACAAAGCCCATATAGGATTTATATATTTTATATATACCTTTATTGTCCTCCATGATATGAAAAGTACATTATACATACAATAACTGAACATTTACAAAAGGGGGGTCTTTAACTTATATACACGGATTTTGAAATTAAAGAATGATATACCGATGCAAAGAAAACACAATATCAAATCATGCACACATGTCCATTCATAGTCAGGCAACAATTACAAGCGTGCAACCGATCAAACTTGACAAGGACACGCAGTCACGCACGCAATTAAATTAACTTTCGAGGGCGATCTTTCGATCGAGAACGAGGGGTCAGCCTAAGGTATGGCAACCAGACGCCTGGTTCTGTATTGTGATTGGAGAAATAGTTTCAAAACCATTGGGATGTTTTGCAGGCGGTTCGGATATTTTGAATCATTGTCATACCATTGTTCTAATCATGTGAGTATGTCATACTTTTTATAGTGTATCTTTTCTTTGCTCACTGATTCAATTTTGATACTTTCGCGTACATGTCGTAAAAATTGTTGCATTGGATGGTGCACGTGTACAATGTGTGTTGTTTGACGATAACACGTTATGAGAATGACCCCGACCAAGCCCAGATAGGATGCATATATATTATAGAAATATGGGTTAGCGTAAGATGGTGACAGCTAGACGCGACCTTCCTTATTGTGAGTCTTAACCCTTTACCCAACAGAACGGCCCTGTGCCAATGCATTCTCTTATATATGCGAGTCGACCATAGGTCCCCTCGCATATATAAGAGAATGCATTGGCTTAACACAATAAAAATTATAAAATTGTTAAAGAATGTAAGAAAAAATGGTAAAAAGTTTTTAGGTTAATGCATTCTCTTATATATGCGAGGCGACCTATGGTCGACTCGCATATATAAGAGAATGCATTGGCACAGGGCATAACTGTAACTATCACAATGTGGTCAAGGAGCCGGTTCCAATGATATCCATATTTGTATGGTTCTATTGAGACAGACCGAAGATATTTTAGGCTGTTGAAGCTTTATTTGGCCGGTTTTGGCCGGTTTGTTGGGTAAAGGGTTAAAGTAGTTTCAAAACCCTTGCGATGTTTAGCAGGGGTTTCTGATATTTTGATTCATTGTCATAAATGCCATGGTTCCAATTAATCAGTATGTCATACATACAATTGTTCTAATCATGTGAGTATATGTCATCCATTTTATATTGTGTCTTGTATGTGCTCAGTGATTCAATATTGATGTATTCCATGTACATGTACATTCAATTTGTGCCCGTTGAATGTGCGTTGTTTGACGAGATGACGTTATTCGATTGACCACATCCAAGCCCATTTAGGAAGTACATGCAGGGGGGGGGTGTTTTTCCAGGCACGCATTCCATATATCTGTATTGCCTCCTCGTGGGAGAGAGTGTACATGTAGAGCATGACTGTGGGTTTGATATTTACAGGTGCAAATTATATACAAAATAATAGGTACGCATACAATTATTCGTATGGTCGTGCAACTCCGCAACTCAAAAAAATTTGTTTTGACTGTTTTTGCAATGAGTTTGGCTTAAAACACCTTAGAATAACAGGGGGGGTTTTCACGGCACATATGCCGGGGTGGGTGGGTGGTTGATGGGACAAACAAACATTTTTTCCACAACTCACAGGGTGGGTGTCCAAAAATGGTCGGAAAAACGGATAACAATTTGGACACGGAGTAGGTCCCAACAAGGGCCGAAATGAAAAAATCAGCATACGTGCCTGAAATTGTTTTACGATCCCACCCCCGGTACATGTATGGATTTTCATAGAAAGAGCGGTAAACTCAGGCTGTGACGAGAGGCTTGGTTCTCTATTGCGACTGGTTTCAAATCCTTAGGTGTGTTCAGTAGGCGGTTCGGATAGTTGGTACCATTGTCATAAATGCAAATTTTCCAATTAATCGGTATGTCATACATGTGTACATGTCATACATGTCTTACCTCTGCTCGACGATTCAATATTGATGTATTGCATGTAAGCGACGGGCTAGCATCACTAAATTCACATTATGTAGACCTCATTTTGCTTAGGTCTCATCAAATCTGGAACGTATCATTATCATCAAATTAACATATATGTAAGTTTTTGTTTAGGAACTTCTTTAGATAGTTTCTATTTCAGTTTAGTTTCGCTATATCTTTAAATTGGCATACGACATAATGCATAATCGAGGTACCCAATGAGTTCTCATCACCATTTTCACCATCTGGGAACGAAAATCTGTGTCTAGGAATATCATAGCAGTTTAGACCATTCATAGTGATGACCCCATATGATAAATTTGGTGACGCCAGCCCGTTGTGGGGGATAGCGTTACTAAATTCCTCCTCTGTGGACTTCATTCTGTGGTGGTATATCGTTACTAAATTCATCCTCTAGCGATCTCATTCTGTGGTGGTAGCGTTAATAAATATATTATCTGGGGACCTCATTATGTGGAGGTATACCGTTACTAAATTCAGCTTCCGTGGACCTCATTCTGCAAATGTCACAATCCTCAGACGATGAGCCTCGGGCCGAAATCGTCACCTCTATCTCAATGTGGCCTTTCTCTGAAGCGACATGACTTGACCCTGTCGATGAGTACTTCACCAGGCTAATATGCCACCAGACGCGCTCATTAATAATCAACATATGCTATGTATAGAATATCTTCTCCAGATATATGACCCGAACGGTAGATCACAACGGGAATGGGCCACAGGGACAATTCGCCCCAATCAACACGGGACAACCCCAACACGCGATAACCCGCCCGTGACAACCCGATCCAAATAACTAAAGAATGAAGTATGTGTGTATATATATATATATATATATATACATGTATATATATATATATATAGATATATATATACATGTAGGAAATATGATACTACATAGATACATGTAGGAAATATTATACGATATAGATACATGTATACGAAATATGATAGGAAATAATATCACCATGCGCTAGCGTAATTAACGAATCACAGCTAAACACACGCATACGCTAGGATATATCTGTGTTTTTTTAATCCTACAAAGTAACTTCATAGATGCGTATTCCCATCAAATAATATTAACTTTGAGCACAATCGAATTGTTACAATCGTTCCCTGATTTTTGGTAAAGCACATCAATTCCCAAGGCTGGCGAAGGAATGGTTTAGTGATTATCCCATTGTTAGGCACACTCAAAAAAATGTCATCGTAATATTACAACAGAAACTGTTGGCAGCAATGGGACCATCAGTAACTGTCGTAAAATTACGAGATCAACGTAATCTGACATTTACAAATTTGATCGTATATTTACAAAATGATCGTAATATTACGACAGAAACTGTTGGCAGCAATGGAACCATCAGAAACTATCGTAAAATTACGACATCATTGTAATGTGAATTTACGGTTTAATCGTAAAATTACATGGCCAATGTAATGTGACATTTACAGAAGCTGAGAATCTGGTGCGAATTAAACTGTGGTGGGGTCTCAAGCCTATCTACCCCTCCACATTAGAAACATAAATGACATAAGCAGCTTGAGGATGGATGTAATCCATCTTACCACATAAAATTCAACCAGGTCCACATGTGCTCAATGTCTGCAATTACATCTACAATTATAGATCAAAAATCAATTTCCATTGCCTAATTGTCATGAAATCGACCTTTCTCGTACAACAGAATTATGGAACAAAGGTACATGCCTTGAATAATTAGCCTAATTAATGTGGGTACCAACCTGTGCATTCACGATACCAAAAAAAAAAAACTCTGATAATTAACACCCGAATTACACGGTGATATGCTAGGACAGACAGTGCCCTCGACTACGTCTACCCGTATATGCCCCCGACCCCACCCCCCCCCCCCGCCCCCCGTAGGCATGTGATAATCATAATAACTTGGGAGGAACAGAGGAAACACTTACTATACCTACATCTAATTATAATAGCATGGGAATATTAACAGAGGAAACACGGGCTACCTTCACCTGCATGATTGTCAGTGGTTTACATGAGAGCAGACAGTGCATAAAGTACTTAAATTAAAAACAAATGTATTGAATTGTACACGACTGAGTGTAGCACACATGCCACACATGGTTTCCTCTACTGGTACCAACAATTTATCTGGCTTTGCTGTGATATTGCTTAATTATAGGAAGCGACGTAAAACCTCAAAAATAGAATAAATAAATGAAAGGCATTAGTAACATTGAGTATTTTCTAATACACATTTATTTATTTGCGGTTTTGTGTCACTTTCCACAACTAAGGTGATATAACAATGAGGCCAGAACATTTGTTGGTGGTGGAAACGATGTGGCCTATGGTTAGTCACCTACAATAGATAGTCACGATGCACCGTCTGCATATATCATATGTAAACCACTGATAAACCAGAAAGTTTTCTTCAGACAGGAAGTTGGAGCATACTAGTAGGTCGCCACATAGGATTCGAACACGTCTGTCACAAGCTGAGGTCCTACAACTTGGTGACCGGTGCCGTGCTCATTGGACCACTGACCTCCACCCCCGATTAATACACAACATGCAATGTACATATACACTGATATATTAAACTACTATTTAAACAAGATATACATAACAGTAGAACACTGTTGAACAAGATATCAATAAATTAGCTGATCGATCACTCGAAAATCTTGAAGCAAATTAGTTGTATGCCAAATTAAGATCATATATAAGTAAACTTACCAGAATACGGCCCGGAATTTCTGACTTGAAGTAGAATAAACTCCATAAAAAATATAGGCTTACAGTAACGCATGCGGCTAATCACGTGACAACCGTAAAGGGACATAATCCATCCCAGCACAGCTTACAACAATCACTGTTGTAAATTATGTGCGCTGACTATACACATGGATATTACATCAGAAACTGTTGTAAAATTATTAGGATTTTTTTGAGTGCAACTCATAACAAACAAATCGCACGGGCACTTCAAAGTGGGACCAGTCCGTGTTGTTTCGGACATATCTATTCACATTCAACGGCGATCAGTTCATGTTAATCACGTTGATGTGCATGGCTAACGGGCTATTGTGTCCAATCGCGGACAGCGCACGGACTTGGCGTCGTGGTCAAAACACGCTTAACGGCACATTTCCAGTTGATTACATTATGTGGGAGCAATTGTGCTCTAAGTCGACCAGAGCACGCGAATATAGTTCTTTACCAGAATAAATCTTCGACTCGATTAATTCTTGTAAAGAACAATTATTGTGCTCTAACCCTTAATTTGTCCTTATATCGCATCAAGACATGTGAGAAATCAGAGATTCACAATGCAAACAGACTACGAGTAGACCGTCTCAGACTTAAAACCTAAATAAAAAACTTTTAAAAGCCGTTCCTTTTGTACAAATTATTATAGAATATAAACTACCAACATCAAACTGAATGTATTCATATGTCAAGACTGTTGTCTAGATGGGAGTATTTTACTGAAATTAACCATTATATTATTGACGCTGTATGCGCAATCCGATTGAGATGTGTACTATACGAAGAAGCTTGTCGATTTCATCAAGTTGATTTCATTCATAAAATGTCATCATGTCGATTTCAAGGAAACTCGACGAACAACGTCATCATGTAATTTTCACCATCGACCGAATTTGCGATAACCACGTAGTCTAGACGTCTTTACGATTCTATAATCGACACCAGCATCAAACTGTCCAGACAATTCTATTTATCGGTGATCTGAACGCGGCTGTCAGCGTGAGTGATATGTGACCCGCCATATCAAATTCAGTCGTAAGTCGGGATATTTTTTACCCTGTGCCAATGCATTCTCTTATATATGCGAGTCGACCATAAGTCGCCTCGCATATATAAGAGAATGCATTGGCCTAACAATTTTTTACAATTTTAATAATTTTTTCTTGTATTCTTTAACAATTTTATAATTTCACCCATACAGAGCCCCAGACAAACATGAGCAGACGACACTCTTATATATGCTTCTATATATGTGTGGGGCTCCCTGCAGGGTAATGAATGGTTTTTATTTTATGTCCTAAAAATTGTAAGAAACATTTATTTTTTTTTAAATATAAACAATTGGTCGACTCGCATATATAAGAGAATGCATTGGCACAGGGTAAATAAAATCCCGACTTATCGACTGGATTTGATATGGCGGGTCACATATTACCGCTTTATCGACGTGAATGGACTATGGCGGGTCATAATCATAAGTGTACAACGTCCGGTAGCCCTGTCCGAATTATGAACTCTATCAAGTGGTCAGATATTGCTTTAATTATTCGTCATCACTGTTGATATACAGAGTATAATTGTTTCTTGTATGGGAATTTCACAAAATAATTTTATTTTGCTCTATGGATGCTATGGTACCTATTTCACAAAATAATTTGATGTGCTATGACAGGAATTTCACAAACTAATTGTTATGATGTTACGAATAGTAACGATCCGCTTCATTTTGTTATAACTGATTCTTAGTTTTGTGCGTATCATTTCCGCTCAATAAATATCATCATGGCCTCATATCTCGACTTAATCACGACACTAATTGTGTGTACATTATTAACTGCGAAAAGTGACAAGATATACATATAGTTAAACAATATATACTTATAGTTAAACAAGATATACATATAGTTAAACAAGATATACATATAGTTAAATTGCTGATCATCGTGGCTAGTGTACAGAGCATAAGTGGTGTATAACAGACATTCACAATATACTGTGCGCGCAAGAGTGTTTAGTATCGGCAGCGGTTTAGTAAAAACACATATGTGCACTATGAGATGGGGTCTGTGACGTGACTGTTAGTACACACTTCGTCGCAAGTTATAACGATTTCTCGGTGAATTAACACACTTGTGTGGTAATGTCACCTGTGAATTACGTCCTCGGTGAGCGCACGCGATCAGCTGGTCGGAGTATATTTTATCACATACTATCTTTATAATTTGCGCTTTTAAGTCGTGAAAAGTGTGTAGTAAACAAGAAAACGCTCACCTGGGATTTACCAGGCCCGGCTTTTTCTCGATAATTTTTTCACTTAATCATCGAAACCAAAGGATTACTCTATAAACATTCCACTCATCTGCGCGATTTCCAATGCATTCTCTTATATATGCGAGGCGACCTATGGTCAACTCGCATATATAGGAGAATGCATTGGCACAGGGTAAAAACAATCCCGACTTACGACTGGATTTGATATGGCGGGTCACATATTACACAGGTTAGAGAACATAAGATGCTCAATATGGATTGGAGCGCACGTTGTTGCAACATATTGAAATCCCTCTCCCCACAACAAGAAGACATTGACATTATTACTGAAATATAATTAACATGGGGTAGAAAATAACCAAACTAAATTAATGGAAAGGAGAATCGCATGAACATGAGGGTGGTTCTGGGGTAGATCATAGATAATAGATACAACAATTGTCATCTGGTTGTGAGTACGTACGTTCAAACAATTTTTATTTTGTTTTTACATCTAGTTCGTTATCAACATACATGACATGAACATTCAGAAATGTGTAGGTGTGTGTGCTTGTTCTTGAATCCAGAAAAAAATTAGCGACCTCTCCTGATTTGTTTTATCTTTGTTTAAGGATCGACCGGTCGTGTAATAAATAGTGTTTCCAGTTTGGTGGAATTATTCAATATGACATTACTTTCCCCCTGTTTGCTTCCCGTCTCGAATATAACATGACATTCGACCGACTCTATGGAACGAACGGAATACACTTAATATTTCATATCCGGATCATATCAGTATGAAATAGCTTCGAAATTCAATTCCATCCTGGTCACAGAAACTACAGAACCATTTATATAATTTAATTGATTGTTGATAACATGTATTCTCTTCATCTCCGACAAGCGAACATTCAGCTGAATTATACTTCATTTTATAACATAATTGCCTATTCTATCGTGCGTAAAACACCTATTCTATCGTGCGTATAACACCTATGATATCGTGCGTATAACACATATTCTATTATGCGTATAACGCATATTATATCGTGCGTATAACGCATATTCTATTGTGCGTATAACACCTATTATATTTTGCGTATAACACCTATTCTATTGTGCGTATAACACCTATTATATTGTGCGTATAACACCTATTATATTGTGTGTATAACACCTATTCTATTGTGCGTATAGCGCCTATTCTATTGTGCGTATAACACCTATTCTATTGTGCGTATAACACCTATTCTATTGTGCGTATACCACCTATTCTATTGTGCGTATAACACATTCTATTGTGCGTATAACACCTATTCTATTGTGCGTATAACGCCTATTCTATTGTGCGTATAACACCTATTCTATTGTGCGTATAACACCTATTCTATCGTGCGTATAACACCTATTCTATTGTGCGTATAACACCTATTCTATCGTGCCTATAACACCTATTCTATTGTGCGTATAACACATATTCTATCGTGCCTATAACACCTATTCTATCGTGCGTATAACACCTATTATATTGTGCGTATAACACCTATTCTATCGTGCGTATAACACCTATTCTATTGTGCGTATAACACCTATTCTATCGTGCCTATATCACCTATTCTATTGTGCGTATAACACCTATTCTATTGTGCTAACACCTATTATATTGTGCGTATAACACCTATTTTGAAACTTTCATCTTTATACCCTACTGTGGGTATACAGCTTCCTACTGTTGGTATAAATTTATACTGCGGGTGTAAATTTTCAAACGTGATTTCGTGCGTTGAACGTTTATACCCATAGTAGAACTACATCGTAGTTATATCTACATCTACATCATTTAACATTGGAGATTGTCATGATATCAATTAGATATGATGAAAATTGCTTGCATTTCAATCAAATGTAGCGTTCTAGTGTTATATGAACTAGGAAACATATGAATGGTAATATCAGAAACAGGCTGACGTCATGACGTAACTGTATGTATCACTACGCGTGACGCACATTCCTTATAGCGTCGTGTGTGTGTCTCGGTGAGGATTCACATTAAAAGTAAACAGCGAATTAGTTGATTTCGCGCAAAAATAAAAAAATAAAATTATTATGACATAAATAAAATACACCCATAGTAGCCGAGAGTATAAACTGTTCACCACTCGTGGTATTATGGTTTTAACCACCCGCCAAAAGGCTGGTGGTTAAAACCACAATTCCACTCGTGGTGAAAATTTGGTATTCTCTGCTACGTATACTATGGGTGTATTCTATATGTTCGAGATGATGTAGATCAACTTTGTGACTCGTTTCGTTTCAGGCTGCCGGCACAATTGATTGCGTGATTGATTCATTGAAAAGTTACATATAACAGTTAAACAAGCAAATCGTATATACAATATATACAACACTTCATGTTCGTCATAGTTCATTCACGTAATATTTCATATCCGGAACGTGAAAATTACTAAGATCTTCAATTTCGTCCACGTCGCAGAGACTACAGAACCATTTATCTAATTCAATTGATTGTTGATGACGTTTCGATTCTTCATCTCCGACAAGTGGTAGCTACTACGAGGTTTGCTAATTTTGAATTAAATATAAGATCTGCAGTATAGTACGTTGTCACAACTACCTTATATCAAGTATGATTATCATAACTCATTGGCTGGATACATATATTGCAGTCGATTTTCGAGCACAATGAGTCTGAGGCCCGTTCCAAACGACGGATTTTGTCGACTCGAATCTAATTGTATTAAATCCGTCGGTGATGCGTCTGCGGTCGATTTTGTTACAAACGGACGCATCTTTGTCGCGTCGAATCTAATACATCGGTCGATTTATTTGAAGGTGGATTCCCGGTTACCGTCAAAAAATGGTCACGCGTAGATATAGAGGCCTATATATACCGGTATATGTTATACATATATATACTACAATACGGTATAAACTATGTATATATTTATATATGCGCGACCGCAGCGCGAATATATGTGATCATGTATATGAGGATGTATATAGTACATACAGATAATATACTATAATAGGCGCTACAAATAAATGTTATATATCGTGCAACCAATTACCATCTATGTGTATACCATGCATGTAAATACCGGTATACAATAATTATTATAAATCAGAGACTACCACCCCCTACCCCTTATAACAAGGAATACCGAAGTATATTAATTATTATAACTCATAGGCTACCACCCTATATCCTTTATAATAAGGAATACCAGTATATATGAATTATTATAAATAATAGGCTACTATCCCTACCCCTCATACTAAGTAATACCGGTATATATAAATTATTATAAATCATAGGCTACCACTCTGCCCCTTATAATAAGTAATACCGGAATATATGAATTATTATAAATAAGAGGTTACCACCCAATTACCCCTCATAACAAGTAATGTCAGTATATATGAATTATTATAAATCAGTGGTACCACCCCTACCCCTTATAATAAATAATACCGGTATATATTAATTATTATACATCAGAGACTACCACCCCTATCCCTTACAATAAGGAATATCGGTCTATATGAATTATTATAAATCAGTTGCTACAACCCATATCCCTTATACCGGTATATATGAATTATTATAAATCATTGATACTATATATATCCATTATAAGATGTGCGTCAGTGACATGCCATGTTCGTTGAGAAATCAAACTACCATAATAATTACAATTTTCACAATGTTACCTAAGCAATTCTTAGAGATATATCTTTCTTTATAACAAAGAGAGCGTGCGACAAATGACGTCATGTGGGTATTTCCGCAGATAAGGGGAACTCCCTCATTATTATACCATTATCATATCATTATCATATCATTTGCATTCGTTTTTCGGCAACTTTCCGCTCTTCTCGTCACATGTATTAGATTCGAGTCGACAAAAATCCGTCGTTTGAAACCAAGACGATTTCAGACGCATCACCGACGAAGATTCGTCTGAATTGGACGGAGATTCGTCTGTGGTGCGTCTGACACGGATCTAATTGTTTCAAACGTCGCATTTTAGACGCATTTAATACAATTGTGGGTCTGGTATTAGATTCGAGTCGACAAAAATCCGTCGTTTGGAACGGGCCTAATGGACCAATTAAAGATACGGGCGGCGTTGGCGGTGGGTATGCTGTTAAAATATTCAGCTCCGTCAAAAACCGCCATAAACAGAAAGAATAGTAAAATATAGACAGACCTTGTTCTTATACCAATAAGAAATATGGCATAAACAGTATGTTATTGTCAAATGTTTTTCCTTTGTTTTGTAAACAAAAGAAAAAACGTTACATAACCTGGCTTTTGTTTCGATCCGGATATGGTAAACATAGAGAGTGTTATTTGTTACTGTTTTCCTGATATGGAAATAATAAATAGCGTTTATATCATTTGTGTGTGATTAACCAATAGAATTGCGCTGTGCTATGTAAACAGAAGCAAAACTTCTGCACCACGAGCAGGTTCTTGTTCACGTTCACCATCGTACGTCTTGACGACACTATACAATTTACGCACTGTTTTGTTTGGCATATGAGCAAAACTATATATATTTTAATATTCCTTATGTTGATGGCGATTTGAACAAATATGAATATTTATGCAACGAACACCGCCCGTACCTTTAACCCATTTTGCGCCTCGCGCAAGTTGATCTCTACGCAATAGACAGCGATATTGTATTCTTCTTACATGTATATAGTTACATGATCACTCGAAAGTTGTATCGATTGTGGCAATCCACAACATATATGAGTTAAGCACATTCACTCGCACGTCGTTCGCGTTTTTAATATGAAAACAATGCAGGTCTAATACTTACATTAATTTCATTCGCATGAATACAGTTCCCTAATTGCGTTTTTAATTTTGTGGCGTTTACTTGTTCGTATACTTCCGTACATAATAAGAATGTCCTGTCGGAAGTCGGGATTTTTTTACCCTGTGCCAATGCATTCTCTTATATATGCGAGTCGACCATAGGTCGCCTCGCATATATAAGAGAATGCATTGGTTTAGCAATTTTTTATCATGTTTTTTAAATAAATGTTTCTTACAATTGTTAGGACATAACATAAAAAAAACTTCCATTACCCTACAAGGAGCCACATACATATATAGAAGCACATAGAAGAGTGTCGTCTGCTCATGTTTGTCTGGGGCTCTGTATGGGTGAAATTATAAAATTGTTAAAGAATACAAGAAACAATTATTAAAATTGTAAAAAAATGTTAGGCCAATGCATTCTCTTATATATGCGAGGCGACCTATGGTCGACTCGCATATATAAGAGAATGCATTGGCACAGGGTAAACAAAAATCCCGACTTACGACTGGATTTGATATGGCGGGTCACACTTGGCTGAAAATGTTGATTAAAGATTAACCGCCTCGAGTCATCCACAAGTCAATGTGTTCAGGTTGAGAAATCCGAGAGAGGATTGGCAACGACGCTGGTAGAGCTTGGTAGACTCATTGTGTGAGAACATCGACGGGCGACATTATTTCGCGCTCCACATGTATACTAATGTAGAGATTCTTGTTTCGCCTGGGCGCTGGGGGTTTTATTTATAGAAATGGGATTTTTTAGGACGGATTTAAAAGTCGAACTGCGACTCGGAAGCCGAGTCCGGTAAAAGGTGTAGTTGGGAATTTCAATTTCGTTTATTGTCCTTTACATTATTATGTCAATAATGTTGATTTTTGGTTTGCGACAAGCTATGTCAATTACAAATAAAAGAAATGAAAACGATAATTTTAAAGTCTTATATTTCAACTTGTATATACATTTTTCGTTCCGCAACCCACTGAGGGTTTTGGTCCGAGACGGCCGAGTCGGTCGCCGGTTCGTTAATTAGGTGCTGGTTGTTATTGTTATTTTAACGGAATTCTGAGTAGGTCATTCGCGAAACCAATATATTTTATATTCTATAATTTCAATCATGGGTATATAATATATTATCTTGAGCGCGTTACCATTTCTGACATTGGTTTTATTGTTATATATGGCATAGTAATTAGGATGACCAATGGTCACTAAATTTCACTATGCCATTGCTAACATGATATCCTCGATTATATTAAGACCGAAACACGAAGAAAAATACATGCATTGGTCAGTATGTGAGCATGTGAAAACTGTTACCATAACTCTCTCATAAAGTACACGATGGAACATCATTCGCGAGTAGGGAAATCGCAACATTATTTAGTGAAGGGTCGAATGAGTTGTGTAATTAACATGATTTGTCTCATCCGGAAACAGTTTCCATGGAAACCTTATACTTTAGCGGTGCAAATGTGCTGGAACACGCATTTTGTTTTATATTCGATAGTACTGTCGGACAAATACACGAACTATTGATATACCGGCTTCATATGCTCTGCAAAAACACTTGCGAAAGTCACAGCCATTTTCCAGCAGTTTTTAATTTTTCAGCCAACAAACGCTCTGTATTGCTATCATATCAGGAATAGACTAACACGGAACGCTCTATTATGTTCCATGTCATGGAAATAGTTTCTTTCGTTTGTGACCCAAACACCTTGTTCACGGTTGTATTTTTCATTCCTTACTTCAATGCGACTTTTTGGGATACAGAATGCTCGTAGAAAAGGTAGTTTATAGGTATGTATCGACCTATTTCGATACATGGACAAATTCAAAAGCAAATAATATGATGTATATTTTAGAGCCCAAATCACCAAGTTGCTAACCGAGAAATATGTAAAATGGAGCATACCTCGCCGGGCCAGGGTGCCAGCGATTTGAACCTATTATATTGCTAACTGAGATATATTGTAAAGTGGAGCATACCTCGCCGGACCAGGGTGCTAGCGATGTCAACCTATTGTATTGCTAACCGAGAGATAGTGTAAAGTGGAGCATACCTCGCCGGGCCAGGGTGCCAGCGATTTGAACCTATTATATTGCTAACCGAGAGATATTGTAAAGTGTAGCGTACTTCACCGGGCCAGGGTGCCAGCGATTTGAACCTATTATATTGCTAACTGAGATATATTGTAAAGTGGAGCATACCTCGCCGGGCCAGGGTGCTAGCGATGTGAACCTATTATATTGCTAACCGGGAGACATTTTAAAGTGGAGTATACCTCGCCGGGCCAGGGTGCCAGCGATTTGAACCTATTATATTGCTAACCGAGATATATCGTAAAGTGGAGCGTACTTCGCCGGGCCAGGGTGCCAGCGATTTGAACCTATTATATTGCTAACCGAGAGATATTGTAAAGTGGAGCATACCTCGCCGGGCCAGGGTGCCAGCGATTTTAAGCTATTAGATTACATCTTTCATAAGCGGAACTAAGCGAGTTACACCGATCCCCGAGGACATCGAGTACACCGACATGGTCTTATTGATCGTTTTAATGCTATATTACACTACGCCAATGAAGCGGCAGCTAACTTTAATAAACTCAACAAAGAAATCACTTAAGACTATGCCCCCGTTCAAGAGGCTCTCGACACGACCAAACTCAACCAAATACGGAGTTAATTATATAATTATGCACCAGCACGACTTCCTGGTTGTAATGTCTTCGTCTCTTTCGATGTAGTGTACTGACGGCCTGATGCTTACACTGTTCTGTAGATATTACAGTGCAGGAACCAATTCTGGTTGTAGACGCACTGGTCCAGGTGCTACCACGGCCGGGTAACTTTATAACACTGTGGTGACTACAGTAGCGTTCTTTGACCTGCACACACCGAACCGTGTACACGGGTCAGCCATTAATGTCCGCGCCTGATCGGACAGCGTACTGCACACACGACAACATACCTGGACAAGTGGTGTAATGGAGGTGGGGGGGGGGGGTCGACATTTTGCATTCGGATCTTTATTCAGTGATCTCGAATGAGACTTTTCAGCCTGACAAACTTGGTATCTGACCGAGTTCTTATTTTTGTCAGAATACCCTGACCAGGTTGTGATCCCCACGCTACCTCTCGGCTACCGACTTCCCCGTTAATATCATAATACCATGACCATATTGCGAACCCCGGTCCGCTAGCACGAGATACCAGTACGCTACCTGTCGGCTACCGACTTCCATTTGTACGGGTCTCTAGCTCTGCTAGTCTCTGGCTCGCTCTTCGACAGAAGGATGCAGATATAAGTAGGACAATGACACATCTAAATACAAGGAACAGAGATTTCATGCTAGACATTTACTCAGGCTAATCCCTATTGAATGGCGATACTGGCCAGACTAAATCATTCACATCACAACGAAACCACAAACGTATGGAAAATCAATTGCCATGTAGTCCAAACAAGTTACGCAAATCCATGGTAAATATGGGGATCCGATGATCATTATGAAACTCAGTAATCAAATAATTTTAAGACTGTGCCGTTCAGGCAACTCTAGACTCGACCATGTTAAACCAAATACGGAGTTAATTTATATGTGCACCAACGTAGGCAGACCTTCCTAATATGTGCACCAACGTAGGCAGACCTTCCCAAACTACTACGTAGGCAGACCTTCCTAAACTAGTACGTAGGCAGACCTTCCTAAACTAGTGTGTGGGTTTCGTTGTAGTTGTCGCCGTCGGTTGCGTGCAGGTTACAATGTTGTCAATGTTTATTTTAAACATATAATTTGCAACAAAAGTTACAAGGGATTGGGACACAAGTTAATTAATACATATATACGAGCGCCTGCGGCGCATAAGATACTATGGGTGGCGGACAGGGTGGTGGGTGGGTACTACCTATATACGAGCGCCTGCGGCGCATAAGATACTATGGGTGGCGGGATGGGATGATGGGTGGGTACTACCTATATACGAGCATAAGATACTATAGGCGACATTAATTAACTTAATGCAGCTCATCTCCCAACAATATTTACACGAATGTTTATACCCAAGATAACAGAACTATTAGAATACAATGTACATGTTCTAAGAAGTTGTGACGAGTGATGACTTTTGATTGGTGATTTGTGATCACCGGCCCCGATGTCCTATATATGGATATCATGGATATCATGTAATGACGTGAATATAATATTAATGCTTATCGTTGAGTAAATCGTTTGGTATCTATAATATATTTCTGAACAATGCAAAATAGTAGTTGGTTACGACGTTGTGGGATGTTTTGGGCTCCTCTTAGGTAATGTCAACAATTGTGAAGGCATATTCTTCTAATTTGTCAAATACATTTTCTTCTGTGCGGTTGGAATAATGGGCATTCGAAAAAGAATGTAAACTGTTTACAATAAAATACGCATGTCCAGAATGTATGCAAAAAAATCATATGCGGCAAAACCGTACTAAAACATCATGTCATTTTTCAGACCCAACCACGAAATTCAAAATTCACTACAAATGGTTAATTCCTGTGTCAATGGCTGTTTTACCTACGTAACTTTTAAATAAAGAGGTGTACTCTTAAAACATGTACCCATACTAGGTACTGAAATTGTCCGGTGGGGAGCACCAAATTGTTGTTACTCTGGCGTACCAAATATCCCGGTACTCTGTACCGAATCGCAAACATATTTGTTATCAATCGCAAACCACTTTGCGAAACTCGCAAATTACTTGGTGCTTTGTTTAACATACATTTCACGAACAATTTGGGGAAACAATTTACACCTCGACACTTCGATAACCCTACAACGTACCTATATTTAGGGAGAGTGTAACCCGAGGTCGAGGTCGGCTCCAAAATATGAAATAATAAGTAAAAGTAGACTATTATATTGTGTTTTATTATACCTTTCTCCGTTCTTATATATTGTAAAAAACACAATGGGACGCCGCCATTTTTCCATTAAATTGTGGAAACGTATTGAACATCGCCACATCAAATCAGTTTGGGTTAGCCATTTGGTTCTGAGATAGTAGCAAAAGCTTCTAGGTTTTTCGATCCTATATAATATCCGATGGTCGGTAGTACCACAAACAGATTCCGAGACCTGTATACACTGTAGTTAAGCTGGATTACCTAAACGGATTGTTATATATAAGAGTATGTGATGTATTGTTTATTCTGAAAACACACAAAGCTATTGACCAAACAGGGCCCAGTTTCTACGCTATTATATCAAATAGTTGCCCCGCATCTGTTGGAGATCGCTCTGAGCCATAGTTACACTGGTATATTTACACACTAAGTGTTGTCATCACTAAATCCAGCATTCTGATTGGTCGGCGCCCACGTGGCTAGTTGCAGTTATTTCTCGGTGAATGCGCAACGCCTTATAACACCAAGCTCATAACACAATCGGTACGTCATTAGGTTTGGAAAGACGAACGCGTAATGCTTTGGGCGCATTTTGACTCGCGCAGGATTGACTTAATACATCATCGGGTTTCAACATGAAGAGAAATTGTTCCTATTAACTTTTGCCAAGGGTGCTATTGGGTATTTTGGGCTGATCTTGTCACGATACACTTTTCGATTTAAATATATTTACAAAAGCGGCTTTTTCGCTAAATGTATATAAATATAAGGATTAACTGTCATGTGGACTATTTTTATGGAGATGTAACGGTGAGGTAAGTGGACATAACTTGTATGTAAAACCCGAAAAACAGTCCACATGACAGTTAATCCTTATGTAACATATGTGCTGAAAGTCTGATGCTCACAGTGTTTTCCGTATAACTGTCCTCGTGCTGATCCAGGATGATATACATCAGTATCATATGAAACAGCTGCATACGTGGATCTTCGGACTTCAGACTTTACTATAAATTTACTCAAGTAACCTTCATCATATTGTTCAGCTGCTCACTGTTAAATGGAGATAATGGCCAGACTTAATCATCTACAAAGTAACCACAAACTTGTGGAAAGCTTTCGCGATACACTGAAAATCTTGTTGAGTAAAATCTCTACTCAACACGTTGAATGATAATTTGTTGAGTGGTTTGAGTAACGAGCAGTCAGCAATGACAAACCGTGATATCAGATTCACGAATTTAATCAGCACGTTGATTAAAAGTTATAGGAACAATAACTCAATTTAAACACTGTGCATATATAATTGTAGCCATTTAGAGTTGTTTAATCTACGTTACAACATTACTTTGGAGCCATAAACGCAACAATGAGATGGGAGGAGACGGCCGACTAAGTGTCGGGAGCTAATATCTGTTAAATGGAGATACTGATCAAACATAATTATCATGCACATCACAACATAACCACACAAATAAGGAAAATCAATCGTCATAAAGTCCACACAAGTTGCATGGTAAATAATGGATTCCAATTATCCTGAAGAAACTCAGCAGTCAAACCATTTAACCCTTTACCCAACAGAAGGGAGCTGTACCAATGCATTCTCTTATATATGCGAGTCGACCATAGGTCGCCTCGCATATATAAGAGAATGCATTGGCTTAACACATTAAAAATTATAAAATTGTTAAAAGTGTTAAAAAAAGATTTTTTTAGGCCAATGCATTCTCTTATATATGCGAGGCGACCTATGGTCGACTCGCATATATAAGAGAATGCATTGGTACAGGGCATAACTGTAACTATCACAATGTGGTCAATGAGCCGGTTCCAATGATATCCATATTTGTATGGTTCTATTGAGACAGACGGAAGATATTTTAGGCTGTTGAAGCTTTATTTGGCCGGTTTTGGCCGGTTTGTTGGGTAAAGGGTTAAGAACTTGCACCCGTCGAAGAGACTCTCGTTTCGACCGAACTCAACCAAGTACGGAGTTAATTATATGTTAATTATATGTTAATTATATGTTAATTGTATGTTAATTATATGTTAATTATATGTTAATTATATGTTAATTGTATGTTAATTATATGTTAATTATATGTGCGCCAACGTAGGCAGACCTTCCTAAACTAGTAGTTGTCTCTCTCGCCTTCGGCAACGTCTACTGATGGTCTGATGCTGAACATGTTGTCGGTGTGACTGTCTCCCGCTAGGTGGCTACCCCTGAGGATAACACAAATAGGCCAATGACACAGCTGCATACAAGAATAAGGGTACACTATTTTTCTTGCTAGACATTTACTCATCAAATATTCATTATATTTGCAGCTAATCCCTGTTGAATGGGGATAATACCTAACATAAATCATTCAGAGCACAAACAAACCACACAATTATGGCAACGCAATTCTATATGATATCACTAAATGGTTTCCCATAGACGACAGTGTTAATGTTCACTCAAATTCACTCAAATGAAGCCTGCGGGCCATTTCAGTGATGTTCACTCAGCTAGATTGACACCCACTGATCACGAAAATGCTAAAAATCATAGGTCATGTGTTTGCGTTTTAAAATAAATCCCCAAGTGTACGACAGGGCTATCCCGCAGCCACATTTTACCTGGAAAACTCCATAACTACATCAGCTAGTTAAATAAATTTCCCACTCACAAAAATCCATTCCGCCAATAATTCACGAGTTTAAATTATTTAGATATGATGTACAAATCAAATAAAACAGATTTAATCCTTTATTAACGTGTCATAAATATCAGGCAAAGCCCATTCTTCGGTTACTTTCACCTCTACGGTGCACTCGCTGCCCGACTCTGGAACACATTTAGCTCCCTGATTCCATATGATCCAATCAAGTTACACAATTCCATGGTATATATCGAGGTCCCATTATCCTTAAAACAAATGTATCCTTGCCTTGATTATCGTAGCGGTTTGGGTATGGCTGTCTTCCAGTCCACATCCCTTGTTCCATTCACTCTTTCTGTGCATTCTCTCTTATCACTCTCTCTATACCGTAGTTAGTTTAAAACTATTTGAAAATAGACACCTTTCGCATAATGAACGACGGCATATAATTGTTACTAATAGCTACGAATATTACGAATATCTATACTCTCTTACATATAACAATCCGTCTTGGTATTCCAGAATACCTATGCAGGTATCAGAACCAACGCGTTTGGAATGATCGACAATTAGGTACTATATAGGATCGAAAAACCAACGAGCTTTTGGTTCTATCTCAGAACCAAAATGGGTGTCCCAAGCTGATCATATGTGGCGATCACGTGATGCACGATGCAGTTCCACGATGAAAGGGAAAAAGGGTGGCGTCCGATTGTGTTTTTAGAATGTATAGCAACGGATAAAAAAACAACATAATAGCCTGCTTACGCATTTTATATTGGATCCGTCCTTGGCCTCGGCTGACATTTTATAGCGTGTCCCTAATTAGGTACGTTTACTGGGACAGGGTGGTATTTAGGAATACGGAAGTGTTTTGCAACATATCTTTTTGCAAGCAATTGGACCTAAATTTATTGTTATAAAACTGGAATATTGTTAACACTGTCTGATTTGTGTATGTATGTGAACGGACAAGATGTTATAATCTCCGAAAATCAGCCGATAGCCAAGTATTGATAGTTCCCTTGTTGAATTAAATAACTGATGTCACAGATTAGTCATGGGCCATGATGAGTCAGTCACCAGTTTTTTTACTACTACTTACAAGTACCTGTACAAATATTACAAAGGACGGATGCATCATATTCTTCAATATTCATCAAACGTGAGTTAAGAACCATGTCGCCATAACATATCGCACAGTAACGGATTATTGCAATTTGCACTGTGCAAGGGAGTCCAGGTAACTCGATCTGAGTGTTGTCCTTAATTCGATGTTTAAACGCCATGGCATCATTCTGGAATCTAACATGCCACATCGTTAAATTTCCCGTCGGACATTTTTCCTAATGTCGAGGGTTTGGTACCCGGGCAGGTTCTCCACATATAGTACCTAAATATTTGGTACTCCAGTGTGTCTAGATAGGTATTCCAGAGTACCAAAACACCAACAGTTTTCGTAGCCACAGTACCCGGGTGTGTGTTACTCCAGATTGCCTGAATATTTGGTAGACCAGAGTACCTGGATATTTGGAACTCCAGAGTACCAAAGTATCAACATATCCTACATATCGATATATGAATTCCTCGATAACCTGAAACAAATACCTGCTTCAGCAACAACGATCATTCAATGCATTTGATAATCGGAAGCCATTATTTTCTTAACCAATGAAGAATCAAAACATATCAAAATCATATCCCCATCATTAGTGACAGATTTATTATAAGCCCATGAATACAACCAATACATATGTATTAACACATATACATGTAGATGTAATTTGTCTATTATGAACTACATTCTATCCTTTTCATTATCATTTCACTTCATTAGTTGCCACTTCATGTTTGTATACGTAGGGGCGACAGGAAGACGGCCCATCTGGGCCATGTCGCTCCAGTATAATATCATTTTTGTTTGTTTATTATCACCATTGTCATAAGCTTGTAAATATTATATAAATAAACAATCATCATCATCATCAACATTTTGGTACTCAAGAGAACCTGTATATTTGGTACAGCAGAGTACCAACAATGTGTTATTTCCCACCGGACAAGTGCAGTACCTAATTAGGTATTCTGTAGTACCTATTGTTTAACCCTTTACCAAACAAACCGGCCAAAACCGGCCAAATAAAGCTTCAACAGCCTAAAATATCTTCGGTCTGTCTCAATAGAACCATACAAATATGGATATCATTGGAACCGGCTCCTTGACCACATTGTGATAGTTACAGTTATACCATGTGCCAATGCATTCTCTTATATATGCGAGTCGACCATAGGTCGCCTCGCATAATTAAGAGAATGCATTGGCCTAAAAAAAACACTTTTTACCATTTTTTCTTACATTCTTTAACAATTTTATAATTTTTAATGTGTTAAGCCAATGCATTATCTTATATATGCGAGGCGACCTATGGTCGACTCGCATATATAAGAGAATGCATTGGCACAGGGCCTTCTGTTGGGTAAAGGGTTAAGAGTGTAGCCGTAATTGTTTTCGGACGGTCCAAAAATGTTTTCGCAGAAATAACTATGAGTCCGTTTGGGTCTTCGAGTCGGACTTTTTTGTACTTAATTATTCTATTAATATTATCTGGTCGTAGATTAGCGCTTTGTGTTTCTCAATATTCTTGTGTTTCACGACGACGAATTATTTGTTTGCCACTGTTAGATAAAATTTAAGGCCACATGGCGATCGCAATATAAGAACTCAGAGTCATCTCCCACATTGTGGAGCTGAGATACGACCGGGAACTTATTAATATATGCTGTATTTGTGAGTTTTGTTGAAAATCCAAAACCGTATGGTAACAACGGATATGGAAAAACAGCAACGAATAGAAAGAACACAAATTCTAGTAATTAACTGTTGTCGTTCAGTATTCGAAAGTTTTCTAATGGTTAATTTCCTAAAATGAACCACAACTGATAAGAAATATGAATACGGTACTACGTCACTAGTATTGGTGTTCTTTATATCAGTTGCAGTTTATCCAGCGTATGATATAGTCTGAATCCGGCGTACGGCTCCAAAACACACGGAATCCGGCATACGAAACAAAGGATGTGATACCTTGCTACATATGATACTCTATACGGAGATACGAAACAATGGATGTGATACCATTATATATATGATATACTATACGGAGACTCGAAACAATGGATGTAATACCATTATATATATGATACTCTATACGGAGATACGAAACAATGGATGTTACACCATTCTATATATGATATATACGGAGATAAATCCCGAAAAACTTTGGTATTACACGTACAATTTAAAACATATAAACCACAACGTACAGTATGTCAGTTCCTTTGAAAAGCCGACGAAAATCCCAACATATACACGTCTCTGGACACTAGATGTGTCGTTTATATTCAGTTTCTGCGACGACGCGGCATTCCTTATAGTCTGATGAGTTTAATGAGTAGAAATATATAAACGACCTCGCTGCTCTCGCTCTAGTCCGAAATCCTGTTCCTAGATACAGTACAGGTAAGAAGATTTGGTATATATTAATGACGCTATTTTCGCACCCAATATCTCGATTGTATGGAGCTATTATAAGCCCACCGTTTGTGACATTGTTGCGAAAGTGCGAGCTTAATTTTGCGATATCTCGTGCTCAATATTTCTGTATATTACTCTTAATAAAAATCGTAAACACGGCTTGTGATGACAGGTTGATTGAACCACGGTTTAAAGGCTCCGTTCGCATGTTCGCAATGTTTTCACAGCATACTAATTACTGAACTCGTGATATCGTCTAGATGTGTGTTCCTCGAAAAGGGCGCTCTCATATCGCGATATAGGCGCGCCTCAATATACCTCTTGTTCTGATCGGTACAAACATTTTGTTTTTTGATTGGGTGGGATTCGAACCCCGGCCCATGAGGGCGAGCTCGCCTTGCGACTCAAAGTCCGACGTCAATACCACACGGCCACCGTCGTGGGCCGGGGTTCTATTCCCACCCAATCCAAAAAACATTGCACTGTCTCAAAAATCTAATTTGCTTCTAATAAAATAGGCACCTGGTGACTTGAAACATATTTTATTTGCAAAATATACAAAAGGGATTGGGGCACAAGTTTTTGCAACTTATGAAGCCCCTCTCCTAATACAATATTGTAACACACATGTGATCAAGATGACGGTACAAACTTATTTACATGGTGAGAAGTTATGGGAGATATAGTGTGTAGCGCCTTCCAGAGATGATCCAACATGAGATTGCTTCTTATCTGTGAGAAAATTTGTATTTGAAGAATGTCACTATTTTATTAATGTTGGAATGATTGACAAGTGCCAATATATTATCTATTCTAAGCACTTTTATGTTGGTTGTAAAATATAATGATACACTTGATTCGTTCTCTATTTTGTTATTGTTGTGCTCTGGAAGGCAATACAGATGATAAATGGTATGTTGTATAGTTCCAAGCATGTTCTAAGGGCCAGCTCGGTTCGGCATGTTTCGGAGGCAATAAATATAACATTGCTACTGTGCTATATCTCCTAGAAACAAACAGTTTAAGGGTGTATACTGGGGATAAATAGAGTCAAAAACGATTGTACTATATCTAATAGAAAACATATAAAACAACACGGTGATCTCGTTCTAGCCCGAAATCCTGTTCCCAGATATGAAATCAAATCATTCTCAATTAATGACGATAGGTTGGTGACCTCACGTCCCGACAGCGGCAGTTCGTGAAATGATAATCGAAAACTGTCAAGTACTGCATTCCTACCATGATTAAAAAATCGAACTTCTCGCCGTGAACCATTCCTCTTCATCAGAATCTTACCCACAGTGACAGGCAAATCAGCTTTACAATATACTATGTGTGTTTCCTATGGTTCGTATCTACATAACGGATGTTTTTGCTTTCTCGAAATGACGTTATGCAAATTAACTGAATCACTACTCTTAAAGTGGTATAATACACCAAATCGGGTTATTTATGGGACCATCTCATTTTATACTATACAAAGTATATGCAACAAATGAATGAATTTGAGCCATGGGTGAGTGAACAAATACAATCATGTGTTTTTGAATTATGCAATTAACCCTTTACCCAACAGAACGGCCCTGTGCCAATGCATTCTCTTATATATGCGAGTCGACCATAGGTCGCCTCGCATATATAAGAGAATGCATTGGCTTAACACATTAAAAATTATAAAATTGTTAAAGAATGTAAATAAAAATGGTAAAAAAAGATTTATTTTAGGCCAATGCATTCTCTTATATATGCGAGGCGACCTATGGTCGACTCGCATATATAAGAGAATGCATTGGCACAGGGCATAACTGTAACTATCACAATGTGGTCAAGGAGCCGGTTCCAATGATATCCATATTTGTATGGTTCTATTGAGACAGACCGAAGATATTTTAGGCTGTTGAAACTTTATTTGGCCGGTTTTGGTCGGTTTGTTGGGTAAAGGGTTAACATGGTAATTATAATGAAAATGAGTTTATCCAACAAGCCCATTTAATTCCCCGATTTATATAAGGATTAACTGTCATGTGGACTGTTGACATGTGGACATAACTTGTGTAAAACCCGAAGGGTTTTACATACAAGTTATGACCACTTACCTCACGGTTAAATTTCCATAAAAATAGTCCACATGACAGTTAATCCTTATATTTATATACATTTAGCGAAAAAGCCACTTTTGTAAATGTATTTAAATCGAAAAGTGTATCGTGACAAAAACAGCCCAAAATACCCAATAGCACCCTTGGCAAAAGTTAATATGAACAATTTCTCTTCATATTGAAACCCGATGATGTATTAAGTCAATCCTGTCCGAGTCCAATTGCGCCCAAAACTTTACGCGTTCGTCTTTCCAAACCCAATGACGTTTCGATGGTGTTATGAGTTTGGTGTTATGAGCCGTTGCGCTTTCACCGAGAAATAACTGCAACTAGCCACGTGGGCGCCGACCAATCAGTATGCTGGATTTAGTGATGACAACACTTAGTATGTAAATATATTCCAACAATAGTAGAAATAATTTGCTCTCCAATCGACCGTAGCCATTTTTCAGGACGAGTCTGTTTAAGTATTTCTGCCTCATGTTTGCGCTGCTAATGAGTTAACAAGTTCTATCCTAACAGGATTCTCCTACCTACTGCATGTATAAAAGTATACATTGGAATGGTATAGTATTCATCTGGAGGGCTGTTCTATACGCTTTATTCTCTGATCCATATACTCTGTTCGTGTAATATAAGCAGAGAATAGATAGACGAACATATATGATGTCAGAAGGATTGCTATTAATTGGTGGAAAAGCTCAGAATGGCGATGATTTTTACTGAAATAATTCAGGGTTGTTTTCAACTTGTTTTGTTACCAACGTTAATAACGCGTATTGTATCTGCATGCATAGAGCAATATGATGACACCTGCACGTGAAATGTTAAATTACGGTTAGTACTTGTATTGTTAAATTTGTCTGACACCATGCTGACCTCCCGCTTACCCATTTATATACTGAATATATTCAGTTATCAAACTATATATTCGAACGGCATATTATTCACTTGGAGGGGTGTTCGGATACTAAAATCAGACAACAGACAGAACAAAGGAAATACCAGAGCAAGACGATTCATATTCATTGTCGGGAAATGTTCACATAATAACGTATATCGTTTCTTGAACTTATTGTCTGAATTTTTCCTGCAGGATCTACTCGTCAATGAGTATTTAGTATAGAAAGGGATAATGGTATGTCATTGTATAGAAAGGGATAATGGTATGTCATTGTATAGAAAGGGATAATGGTATTTCATTGTATAGAAAGGGATAATGGTATGTCATTGTATAGAAAGGGATAATGGTATGTCATTGTATAGAACGGGATAATGGTATGTCATTGTATAGAAAGGGATAATGGTATGTCATTGTATAGAAAGGGATAATGGTATGTCATTGTATAGAAAGGGATAATGGTATGTCATTGTATAGAAAGGGATAATGGTATGTCATTGTATAGAAAGGGATAATGGTATGTCATTGTATAGAAAGGGATAATGGTATGTCATTGTATAGAAAGGGATAATGGTATGTCATTGTATAGAGAGGGATAATGGTATGTCATTGTATAGAAAGGGATAATGGTATGTCATTGTATAGAAAGGGATAATGGTATGTCATTGTATAGAAAGGGATAATGGTATGTCATTGTATAGAAAGGGATAATGGTATGTCATTGTATAGAAAGGGATAATGGTATGTCATTGTTTAGAAAGGGATAATGGTATGTCATTGTATAGAAAGGGATAATGGTATGTCATTGTATAGAAAGGGATAATGGTATGTCATTGTATAGAAAGGGATAATGGTATGTCATTGTATAGAAAGGGATAATGGTATGTCATTGTATAGAAAGGGATAATGGTATGTCATTGTATAGAAAGGGATAATGGTATGTCATTGTATAGAAAGGGATAATGGTATGTCATTGTATAGAAACGGATAATGGTATGTCATTGTATAGAAAGGGATAATGGTATGTCATTGTATAGAAAGGGATCATGGTATGTCATTGTATAGAAAGGGATCATGGTATGTCATTGTATAGAACGGGATAATGGTATGTCATTGTATAGAAAGGGATAATGGTATGTCATTGTATAGAAAGGGATAATGGTATGTCATTGTATAGAAAGGGATAATGGTATGTCATTGTATAGAAAGGGATAATGGTATGTCATTGTATAGAAAGGGATAATGGTATGTCATTGTTTAGAAAGGGATAATGGTATGTCATTGTATAGAAAGGGATAATGGTATGTCATTGTATAGAAAGGGATAATGGTATGTCATTGTATAGAAAGGGATAATGGTATGTCATTGTATAGAAAGGGATAATGGTATGTCATTGTATAGAAAGGGATAATGGTATGTCATTGTATAGAAAGGGATAATGGTATGTCATTGTATAGAAAGGGATAATGGTATGTCATTGTATAGAAACGGATAATGGTATGACATTGTATAGAAAGGGATAATGGTATGTCATTGTATAGAAAGGGATCATGGTATGTCATTGTATAGAAAGGGATCATGGTATGTCATTGTATAGAAAGGGATAATGGTATGTCATTGTATAGAAAGGGATAATGGTATGTCATTGTATAGAAAGGGATAATGGTATGTCATTGGATAGAAAGGGATAATGGTATGTCATTGTATAGAAAGGGATAATGGTATGTCATTGTATAGAAAGGGATAATGGTATGTCATTGTATAGAAAGGACTAATAGTATGTCATTGTATAGAAAGGGATAATGGTATGTCATTGTATAGAAAGGGATAATGGTATGTCATTGTATAGAAAGGGATAATGGTATGTCATTGTATAGAAAGGGATAATGGTATGTCATTGTATAGAAAGGGATAATGGTATGTCATTGTTTAGAAAGGGATAATGGTATGTCATTGTATAGAAAGGGATAATGGTATGTCATTGTATAGAAAGGGATAATGGTATGTCATTGTATAGAAAGGGATAATGGTATGTCATTGTATAGAAAGGGATAATGGTATGTCATTGTATAGAAAGGGATAATGGTATGTCATTGTATAGAAAGGGATAATGGTATGTCATTGTATAGAAAGGGATAATGGTATGTCATTGTATAGAAAGGGATAATGGTATGTCATTGTATAGAAAGGGATAATGGTATGTCATTGTATAGAAAGGGATAATGGTATGTCGTTGTATAGAAAGGGATAATGGTATGTCATTGTATAGAAAGGGATAATGGTATGTCATTGTATAGAAAGGGATAATGGTATGTCATTGTATAGAAAGGGATAATGGTATGTCATTGTATATAAAGGGATAATGGTATGTCATTGTATAGAAAGGGATAATGGTATGCCATTGTATAGAAAGGGATAATGGTATGTCATTGTATAGAAAGGGTTAATGGTATGTCATTGTATAGAAAGGGATAATGGTATGTCATTGTATAGAAAGGGATAATGGTATGTCATTGAATTTAGGAACCGTGACAGTGAGAACAAAATTAAAGTGTGTCGATAATAATAATATTTCGCAAATAATATCATTTGTGAAAGTTCACCATCGCGTTAAGTCTGAGAAAATGTTACCACAAGCCGTCTTCGAACCTCGTGGTGGCATACAAGCCGAGTTCAAACCTCATGGTGGCATACAAGCCGAGTTCGAACCTCATGGTGGCATACAAGTCGAGTTCGAACATCGTGGTGGCATACAAGCCGAGTTCGAACCTCATGGTGGCATACAAGCCGTATTCGAACCTCAAGGTGGCATACAAGCCGTGTTCGAACCTCATGGTGGCATTACCACAAGCCGTGTTCGAACCTCATGGTGGCATACTAGGCGAACGTGAGAGTTGATTGTCAAACCTACTATTCAGTCTGGTCGTTGAGACTCGATTTTGAGGTGAACCTAGAACAGATTATTGACAAGCTGTTTTTGTCATTTTGTCGGGCAGAATCTGGGGAACAATATACCCACTGAAATCCGCTTATGGGGAATTTTTTTTACTGCTCTTGGAAATAGAGTCGTATTTATGCCTGTTTGTGTCAATGTTGTTGTTCCTTATTAGTACAGTCAATCGAATTGTACACGAAAGAACATACGTTTATCTTGAAAATAATAATGGTTTGTCTATGTTGCGTGTTTCTGTCATCTGTATAACTTTAATTTAAATGCTATTCAAGTGTATATTTCATAAGGAACGAAAATCTTTAAAAAACACAAATAGGACCTTTTTTTTCCAAATACTCCGGAAAATTTTCCCCAAAGCGGATTTTGGATATGTTGTTCCCAGATTCTGCCCGACAAAACAACATCAAAAACAGCTTGTCAACAAGTTGTCCTATGTCCAAAGCTTCAACGAACAGACTAATGCATCAATACGACAATCCGATCAACACGATTGTGTCATGTGACCAGCGCGGTCATAATGATGGTGGTGCGATGGGTCATTCATAATGATGGTGGTGCGATGGGTCCTTCATAATGATGGTGGTGCAATGGGTCCTTCATACTGATGGTGGTTCGATGGGTCCTTCATAATGATGGTGGTGCGATGGGTCCTTCATAATGATGGTGGTGCGATGGGTCCTTCATAATGATGGTGGTACGATGGGTCCTTCATAATGATGGTGGTGTGATATGTCCTTCATAATGATGGTGGTGCGATGGGTCCTTCATAATGATGGTGGTGCGATGGGTCCTTCTTAATGATGGTGGTACGATGGGTCCTTCATAATGATGGTGGTACGATGGATCCTTCATAATGATGGTGGTGCGATGGGTCCTTCATAATGATGGTGGTGCGATGGGTCCTTCATAATGATGGTGGTGCGATGGGTCCTTCATAATGATGGTGGTGCGATGGATCCTTCATAATGATGGTGGTGCGATGGGTCCTTCATAATGATGGTGGTGCGATGGGTCCTTCATAATGATGGTGGTGCGATGGGTCCTTCATAATGATGGTAGTACGATGTGTCCTTCATAATGATGGTGGTACGATGGGTCCTTCATAATGATGGTGGTGCGATGGGTCCTTCATAATGATGGTAGTACGATGTGTCCTTCATAATGATGGTGGTACGATGGGTCCTTCATAATGATGGTGATACGATGTGTCCTTCTTAATGATGGTGGTGCGATGGCTCCTTCATAATGATGGAGGTACGATGGGTCCTTCATAACGATGGTGGTACGATGGGTCCATCATAATGATGGTGGTGTGATGGGTCCTTCTTAATGATGGTGGTACGATGGGTCCTTCTTAATGATGGTGGTACGATGGGTCCTTCATAATGATGGTGGTACGATGGGTCCTTCTTAATGATGGTGGTGCGATGGGTCTTTCATAATGATGGTGGTGCGATGGGTCCTTCATAATGATGGTGGTTTGATGGGTCCTTCATAATGATGGTGGTGCGATGGGTCCTTCATAATGATGGTGGTGTGATGGGTCCTTCATAATGATGGTGGTACGATGTGTCCTTCATAATGATGGTGGTACGATGGGTCCTTTATAAGGATGGTGGTGTGATGGGTCCTTCATAATGATGGTAGTACGATGGGTCCTTCATAATGATGGAGGTACGATGGGTCCTACATAATGATGGTGGTGTGATGGGTCCTTCATAATGATGGTAGTACGATGGGTCCTTCTTAATGATGGTGGTACGATGGGTCCTTTATAATGATGGTGGTGTGACGGGTCCTTCTTAATGATGGTGGTACGATGGATCCTTCATAATGATGGTGGTGCGATGGGTCCTTCATAATGATGGTGGTACGATGGGTCCTTCATAATGATGGTGGTACGATGTGTCCTTCATAATGATGGTGGTGCGATGGGTCCTTCATAATGATGGTGGTGTGATGGGTCCTTCATAATGATGGTAGTACGATGTGTCCTTCATAATGATGGTGGTACGATGGGTCCTTTATAATGATGGTGGTGTGACGGGTCCTTCTTAATGATGGTGGTACGATGGATCCTTCATAATGATGGTGGTGCGATGGGTCCTTCATAATGATGGTGGTACGATGGGTCCTTCATAATGATGGTGGTACGATGGGTCCTTCATAACGATGGTGGTACGATGAGTCCTTCATAATGATGGTGGTACGATGGGTCCTTCATAATGATGGTGGTACGATGGGTCCTTCTTAATGATGGTGGTACGATGGGTCCTTCATAATGATGGTGGTGCGATGTGTCCTTCATAACGATGGTGGTGCGATGGGTCCTTCATAATGATGGTGGTGCGATGGGTCCTTCATAATGATGGTGGTGCGATGGGTCCTTCATAATGATGGTGGTGCGATGGGTCCTTCATAATGATGGTGGTGCGATGGGTTCTTCATAATGATGGTGGTGCGATGGGTCCTTCATAATGATGGTGGTGCGATGGGTCCTTCATAATGATGGTGGTGTGATGGTCCTTCTTAATGATGGTGGTACGATGGGTCCTTCTTAATGATGGTGGTACGATGGGTCCTTCATAATGATGGTGGTGTGATGGGTCCTTCATAATGATGGTGGTGCGATGGGTCCTTCATAATGATGGTGGTGCGATGGGTCCTTCATAATGATGGTGGTGTGATGGGTCCTTCTTAATGATGGTGGTGCGATGGGTCCTTCTTAATGATGGTGGTGCGATGGGTCCTTCATAATGATGGTGGTGTGATGGGTCCTTCTTAATGATGGTGGTTCGATGGATCCTTCATAATGATGGTGGTGCGATGGGTCCTTCATAATGATGGTGGTGCGATGGGTTCTTCATAATGATGGTGGTGCGATGGGTCCTTCATAATGATGGTGGTGCGATGGGTCCTTCATAATGATGGTGGTGTGATGGTCCTTCTTAATGATGGTGGTACGATGGGTCCTTCTTAATGATGGTGGTACGATGGGTCCTTCATAATGATGGTGGTGTGATGGGTCCTTCATAATGATGGTGGTGCGATGGGTCCTTCATAATGATGGTGGTGCGATGGGTCCTTCATAATGATGGTGGTGTGATGGGTCCTTCTTAATGATGGTGGTGCGATGGGTCCTTCTTAATGATGGTGGTGCGATGGGTCCTTCATAATGATGGTGGTGTGATGGGTCCTTCTTAATGATGGTGGTTCGATGGATCCTTCATAATGATGGTGGTACGATGGGTCCTTCATAATGATGGTGGTACGATGGGTCCTTCATAATGATGGTGGTGTGATGGGTCCTTCTTAATAATGGTGGTACGATGGGTCCTTCATAATGATGGTGGTACGATGTGTCCTTCATAATGATGGTGGTGTGATGGGTCCTTTATAATGATGGTGGTGCGATGGGTCCTTCTTAATGATGGTGGTACGATGGGTCGTTTATAATGATGGTGGTACGATGGATCCTTCATAATGATTGTGGTGCGATGGGTCCTTCATAATGATGGTGGTGCGATGGGTCCTTCATAATGATGGTGGTGCGATGGGTCCTTCATAATGATGGTGGTGCGATGGGTCCTTCATAATGATGGTGGTACGATGGGTCCTTCATAATGATGGTGGTACGATGTGTCCTTCATAATGATGGTGGTGTGATGGGTCCTTTATAATGATGGTGGTGCGATGGGTCCTTCTTAATGATGGTGGTACGATGGGTCGTTTATAATGATGGTGGTACGATGGATCCTTCATAATGATGGTGGTGCGATGGGTCCTTCATAATGATGGTGGTGCGATGGGTCCTTCATAATGATGGTGGTGCGATGGGTCCTTCATAATGATGGTGTTACGATGGATCCTTCATAACGATGGTGGTACGATGGGTCCTTCATAAAGATGGTGGTACGATGGGTCCTTCTTAATGATGGTGGTACGATGGGTCCTTCTTAATGATGGTGGTGTGATGGGTCCTTCATAATGATGGCAGTACGATGGGTCATTCTTAATGATGGTGGTGCGATGTGTCATTTTTAATGATGGTGGTGCGATGGGTTCTTCATAATGATGGTGGTGCGATGGGTCCTTCATAATGATGGTGGTGTGATGGGTCATTCATAATGATGGTGGTGCGATGGGTCCTTCTTAATGATAGTGGTACGATGGGTCCTTCATAATGATGGTGGTACGATGGGTCCTTCATAATGATGGTGGTACGATGAATCCTTCATAATGATGGTGGTACGATGGGTCCTTCATAATGATGGTGGTGCGATGGGTCCTTCATAATGATGGTGGTGCGATGGGTCCTTCATAATGATGGTGGTGCGATGGTCCTTCTTAATGATGGTGGTACGATGGGTCCTTCTTAATGATGGTGGTACGATGGGTCCTTCATAATGATGGTGGTGTGATGGGTCCTTCATAATGATGGTGGTGCGATGGGTCCTTCATAATGATGGTGGTGCGATGGGTCCTTCATAATGATGGTGGTGCGATGGGTCCTTCATAATGATGGTGGTGCGATGAGTTCTTCATAATGATGGTGGTGCGATGGGTCCTTCATAATGATGGTGGTGCGATGGGTCCTTCATAATGATGGTGGTGTGATGGTCCTTCTTAATGATGGTGGTACGATGGGTCCTTCTTAATGATGGTGGTACGATGGGTCCTTCTTAATGATGGTGGTACGATGGGTCCTTCATAATGATGGTGGTACGATGGGTCCTTCTTAATGATGGTGGTACGATGGGTCCTTCATAATGATGGTGGTGCGATGGGTCCTTCATAATGATGGTGGTGCGATGGTCCTTCTTAATGATGGTGGTACGATGGGTCCTTCTTAATGATGGTGGTACGATGGGTCCTTCATAATGATGGTGGTGCAATGGGTCCTTCATAATGATGGTGGTACGATGGATCCTTCATAATGATGGTGGTGTGATGGTCCTTCTTAATGATGGTTGTACGATGGGTCCTTCTTAATGATGGTGGTGCGATGGGTCCTTCATAATGATGGTGGTACGATGGGTCCTTCATAATGATGGTGGTGCGATGGGTCCTTCATAATGATGGTGGTGTGATGGGTCCTTCTTAATGATGGTGGTACGATGGGTCCTTTATAAAGATGGTGGTACGATGGATCCTTCATAATGATGGTGGTGCGATGGGTCCTTCATAATGATGGTGGTGCGATGGGTCCTTCATAATGATGGTGGTGCGATGGGTCCTTCATAATGATGGTGTTACGATGGATCCTTCATAACGATGGTGGTACGATGGGTCCTTTATAATGATGGCGGTACGATGGGTCCTTCTTAATGATGGTGGCACGATGGGTCCTTCATAATGATGGTGGTACGATGGGTCCTTCTTAATGATGGTGGTACAATGGGTCCTTCTTAATGATGGTGGTGTGATGTGTCCTTCGTAATGATGGTGGTACGATGGGTCCTTCATAATGATGGTGGTACGATGGGTCCTTCTTAATGATGGTGGTGTGATGGTCCTTCTTAATGATGGTGGTACGATGGGTCCTTTATATTGATGGTGGTGTGATGGGTCATTCATAATGATGGTGGTGCGATGGGTCCTTTATAATGATGGTGGTGTGATGTGTCCTTCTTAATGATGGTGGTGCGATGGGTCCTTCATAATGATGGTGGTGCGATGGGTTATTCATAATGATGGTGGTGCGATGGGTCCTTCATAATGATGGTGGTGCGATGGGTCATTCATAATGATGGTGGTGTGATGGGTCCTTCATAATGATGGTGGTGCGATGGGTCCTTCATAATGATGGTGGTGCGATGGGTCATTCATAATGATGGTGGTACGATGGATCCTTCATAATGATGGTGGTACGATGGGTCCTTCATAACGATGGTGGTGCGATGGGTCCTTCATAATGATGGTGGTGTGATGGGTCCTTCTTAATGATGGTGATACGATGGGTCCTTCATAATGATGGTGGTGCGATGGATCCTTCATAATGATGGTGGTGCAATGGGTCCTTCTTAATGATGGTAGTACGATGTGTTCTTCATAATGATGGTGGTGCAATGGGTCCTTCATAATGATGGTGGTACGATGGGTCCTTCATAATGATGGTGGTACGATGGATCCTTCATAATGATGGTGGTACGATGGGTCCTTCATAATGATGGTGGTGCGATGGGTCCTTCATAATGATGGTGGCACGATGGGTCCTTCATAATGATGGTGGTGCGATGGGTACTTCTTAATGATGGTGGTACGATGGGTCCTTCTTAATGATGGTGGTGTGATGTGTCCTTCTTAATGATGGTGGTACGATGGGTCCTTCATAATGATGGTGGTACGATGGGTCCTTCTTAATGATGGTGGTGCGATGGGTCCTTCATAATGATGGTGGTACGATGGGTCCTTCTTAATGATGGTGGTGCGATGGGTCCTTCATAATGATGGTGGTTCGATGGGTCCTTCATAATGATGGTGGTGTGATGGGTCCTTCATAATGATGGTGGTACGATGGGTCCTTCATAATGATGGTGGTGCGATGGGTCCTTCATAATGATGGTGGTACGATGGGTCCTTCATAATAATGGTGGTGCGATGGGTCCTTCTTAATGATGGTGGTACGGTGGGTCCTTCTTAATGATGGTGGTACGATGGGTCCTTATTAATGATGGTAGTACGATGGGCCCTTCTTAATTGCGATGATGGTGTTAGGGCACATTTATGTTGTTGACAAAAACTATCGTTATTTGTTCTAAGTAACTTTAACTGTTGTTTTCATTTGCGCCGTGTTTGTATCAACATTCAAAAACATATATTGTGAAATATTTTAATACTGTTTGAATTTGTTGTTGCAAATCGAAAATAATCAACATGACTATTCATATCGTTTGGCAAACACCATCACAGTTTAAACAAAATTAAAATATTATGTTCTTGAATATACAGACATTGGCTGCGGACACACGTATCGCATTAGCTCTCTGGATTGCCGCCATACAGCGATTATGGTTATGATGCGGCTTATCTCGTCGTAATCTGGACAAGCCGAAATGATCGCGTGATGGAACTATGCATGAGCGAAAATGGAAGTCGAATTTATCTGATGACATGGATATATTAATTGTGACAATCAGATCGATAAGTGACCCGCGCGGTGAGGAAAGATATTTAGTTTAACTTTAATCTTCGATTCTTCATTCGGTACTAAACAAATTCCTTCCTGATCGAAGTCACATTACTCGGTGTCCCCCATTACCGAGCCGTTACCATGCCAATCAGAACAAGTGGTATATTGAGGCCACCTATGTCAGGACAGGCAATTCCCAATTATAGCTACTATAGCTATATGTAGCTATTGTAGTTACATTTGACTATCGTAAAACAATATTTTACCAATTGGCATGGCGCATAAGCATTACCGCGAGCTGTTGCAACTAAGGGTGATGGGTATTATTTTGTAGCAAGTTATGAAACCACTGCCGGTGTCATTTCGGTTGCATCAACTTGCGTAATATTCGAGAAGCATAGATGAGCACGTGTATCTGTTCAGAGATATGTTATGCTATGTGATATGGGACTCGCATCCATCCATATATGATCTAATATTCTTGTATTTAGGAACAGTTGTCAGGAAAAAGTAACCATGTTGGACTATTTTTGTTAATTATACATAAAAATATCAAACTATATTAACTTTCTAAGAATAATCAAATCAGGTTATTGTATATTTCAACGATTGTTTGTTGGATTGAGTTATCTTTCTTCAACCATATTCATCCATCAACAATAGGTCTATGTAGATACAATAGCTATGTGTGGCTATTATAGCTATAATTGGGAATTGCCATACCTGTTTGTCGCGATAATGAGTGCGCCTTTTTCTCATACACCAGTGATTACTTTGCTGTGCAATCATTGTGAATGTACGAACCGGATCTTTAATCGTCACTCAAATAACCTGTCACCATAAGCAGATTTTACGATTTTTATTACGAGCGATATATATCTCAATAATAATCACGAAATATCGCAATATCACCCTAGAATTATCACAAGAATGTCGCAAGCAGTGCGTTTATAATCGCCCCACTTGCGATATTAGCCGGATATTGGGAGCGACAATAGCGCGGTTAATATACCAATTATTCTGACTTGTACTGTACTTCTCGTTAGCTCTCTGCTGCCAATTTGAAGCTGTCGGTCCATTTAAAACTTGATCTGAATCGCTGGGACGCGAAACTAATTAATTGTTACATGGAAAACAGTGTACCTATTCGTATTTTGGTAACCACAGACGGTTCTGTGTCAGCAAAGAACAATAACTCTAAAATAAAAGATAAACACATGAGCGTTTAACGAGACGAGTTTGTACCGATATACCACACCATTTTGTCGTAATTTTCTGAAATGTATAAGGGCATTCATTCATCCTGTAATTCGGGATAATGAGAGGGTGACAATATTATGCGGAAATATCTTATCTGCGAACTTCGATTTACAATGACATAAAGAACAGTATTGGAATAGATGACAGGAACACCGTTACAAAGGGATACATTTAGGGAATACGAAGATACTGCGTATGACCTAGAAACGGTTATAAATTCGTACGAAAATGAACAGTGCATCGGGAAACGTTATCAGATTCGGACGATGTTACGATAGACAGAGTGTCGCTGGTAGTAGGAGATAGACACATTCAATAGCATATTTAAACGCGTCAGCAATGACGCGGAAGCAGTGGAATTGTGGTGAATGAAGAGAACATGCCGGAAGAAGATGAGGAAAAAGCTCAACGAGAATGCATCAACGCATATTTTGATCTATTGCTCAGAAATTACAGACGTTTGATACCAGCATCGATTGGAAACGTCTCCCATATATACATACATGTATTAACGCTATCATGACGAACATGGGCGGGCTGACCACACTCATATATAATAATAAATGGGCTGCGGTCGAAGCGATGATCAAATTCAAGAATCGCCTAGAAATACTTCTAAAAGTCAAGATTCAGACACCGGCGATGATTAAATTTCGATAAACTTCATCCACGTGTTATTTATGTCTTTGTTATATATCCATATTTGGGTGAGATATAAGCGAGAGAGATTAGAGTAAGGGGTGAGCGAGGATGAGCGAGAGAGAGAGAGAGAGGGAGCGCGACGAAGAGTGAGAGAAGGAGCGATATAAACACTGGTGCGAGAGTGTGAGAGAGATCGAGAAGGTCGTGGGGAATGGTAGAGAGAGACACACTCTTTATTGATAAAAGGTGTACTACATGTAAGAGTCTGGTTTCGAAATTCGAAAACAATTATAAAATTTGAAGTTTTAATATTAGTAAAATTGTTTAAATTTTTTTGAATAATTTTAAGTTTTTAAAGTCTTAGATTGTATTTTTATATTTGAAATTTTCAAAGTTTTAAATAATTTTTGCTAACAGTAATCCGGGTGAGAACTTTCGCTGATTATTCGCCTCCTGCGACAATTGGCACCGATTGCATGAACCTTATTCCACATAACTCTAAGGAAAAGTCTATGACCAAGAGGAAGTCTTACAGAGAACTGTGGAATAATTTTCATTATATTCCGATTCCACAGAGGTCTGCAAACAGGCTTGGACACGGATTTTGTGGAATAATTTTGATTGTAGTCCGGTTCCATATAGGTTTGAAAACAGACTTCGACTTCAAGACTAGGATTACAATGGGTGGTATTAACACAGCACATAGATGGCCGGCAATCCTTTTGCACCGGTGCTTATCATTTTTGAGCTATGCAGGTATGTTATCATCAGTGCAGTGGAAATATTACCCCGTGAAATTAACCCTCAGCATATCTGTAATAATATATTATGGTTATATGGCGCGGCTTATCTCGCTACAATCTGGCCAAACCGAGGCGATCGCGTGACTAAACTACGCATGATCGAAACTCAGGGTCGATTGTCAAACTTAATCGAAGCAGATGGACATATTACTGACGACCGTATACGATCGATCGATAACCTCCGGTCGGATATGAGAATACGAATAGATGGGCAGTGCAATTGGTTCAATTTCTTTGGCACCGGTGCCATTTTGCAGCGATACAGGCCTGTTATCATCAGTGCAATGTCCCTCTGCGTATCAGTAATTATTTTGTTTTATATCTTGTATTATCAATAATAAACATAGATTAATAGCAAATATGACAACACTATATACCAAAGGAACAAACACAATATATGTGTATCAATTGATTGTTTGCATCTCACAACTGAAATATATTACGCTATACTAAGATTTTGAAAGTGCGTGAAATTATCTGTATATTGGTACATTTATTTACGCTGGGTGAGCTTAGCTCATTCACGGCAAGATTGTTAACACATGTCTTTACATTTAAATGTATTATGGCGATACCGTTGCATGAACACTATGTTAGATATATGTGATACAGTGTTATTTTACAGGCTAAAATTTCTCATTTTAAAAAATAATTTTAGCGCCTTCAGTAACCGTCGTCTGGTTTCGTTTTATGATTCTGACACATGCTGGAAGAAGACACTTTCTTCTTGAAATCCGAAATTATTATGGTTATATGTCGCGGCTTATCTCGCCACAATCTATATTATGGTTATATGGCGCGGCTTATCTCGCCACAATCTGGCCAAACCGAGGCGATCGCGTGACTAAACTATGCATGATCGAAACTCAGGGTCGATTGTCAAACTTAATCGAAGCAGATGGACATATTACTGATGACGTCACGATCGATCCGTTTAACGCGAGGTCTGATATGAGAATTCGCCCACGGGCCTTCCGCATGTAAATAGTGTGTCTGATATGAGAATTCGCCCACGTGCCTTCCGCATGTAAATAGTGTGGCTGATATGAGAATTCGCCCACGTGCCTTCCGCATGTAAATAGTGTATCTGATATGAGAATTCGCCCACATGCCTTCCGCATGTAAATAGTGTGTCTGATATGAGAATTCGCCCACATGCCTTCCGCAAGTAAATAGTGTGTCTGATATGAGAATTCGCCCACATGCCTTCCGCATGTAAATAGTGTGTCTGATATGAGAATTCGCCCACGTGCCTTCCGCATGTCAATAGTGTGTCTGATATGAGAATTCGCCCACGTGCCTTCCGCATGTAAATAGTGTGTCTGATATGAGAATTCGCCCACATGCCTTCCGCATGTAAATAGTGTGTCTGATATGATAATTCGCCCACGGGCCTTCCGAATGTAAATAGTGTGTCTGATATGAGAATTCGCCCACGTGCCTTCCGCATGTAAATAGTGTGTCTGATATGAGAATTCGCCCACGTGCCTTCCGCGTGTAAATAGTGTGTCTGATATGAGAATTCGCCCACGTGCCTTCCGCATGTAAATAGTGTGTCTGATATGAGAATTCGCCCACATGCCTTCCGCATGTAAATAGTGTGTCTGATATGAGAATTCGCCCACGTGCCTTCCGCATGTAAATAGTGTGTCTGATATGAGAATTCGCCCACGTGCCTTCCGCATGTAAATAGTGTGTCTGATATGAGAATTCGCCCACGTGCCTTCCGCGTGTAAATAGTGTGTCTGATATGAGAATTCGCCCACATGCCTTCCGCATGTAAATAGTGTGTCTGATATGAGAATTCGCCCACATGCCTTCCGCATGTAAATAGTGTGTCTGATATGAGAATTCGCCCACATGCCTTCCGCATGTAAATAGTGTGTCTGATATGAGAATTCGCCCACATGCCTTCCGCATGTAAATAGTGTGTCTGATATGAGAATTCGCCCACATGCCTTCCGCATGTAAATAGTGTGTCTGTCATTATCAGAATGAGGTCCACAGAGGATGAATGTAGTGACGCTATCCCGCACAGCGGGCTAGCATCACTAAATTCTCCATCTGGGACCTCATTATGCTTAGGCCTCATCTTCTGGGAAGTGTAAATAGTCAGAAATTAACATTGTTTTTAGTTACTTTTTCCCTTCTGGGAAGTTTCTATATCCCCTAATTTGCAGAAGATAAAATGCATAATCGAGGTGACTGATGGGTGAACGTCGCCAGCTTCAACTGGGTTATTTCAATCTTATCATAGGTCTCCCATAGCAGTTGAGACCTAAGCAGAATGAGGTTGAAATAGGTGACGCTAGCTCGTCTTATGTGATAGCGTCACTAAATTCACCCTCGCGGTACATCATTCTGCAAATGACCGACATATTATTCGCCCACATGGCAGCCGCATCGAAGACACTCTTCCCAGTTTCATCAATGCCCAACAGCTAATTTCCTTCCTAATAGCTCTCTCACACCATGTAATCACTTGAATGAGGCTCGGTCCAGACTCCCCGCATCCGATTCTCGGTAGTTATTCACCCGTTCCATCATGAGGGCATTCAAAAGAGGGCTCATTGACTTTGTTCACATTTTCCGTTCAAGAGTTATCCCTCTTTCTTTATCTGAAAATGTTGTCGTTCGTTTGAATTGTCCAGTAATGTGTTCGTTTTGAATCCCCCCCCCCCCACAATTTCGTTTCCGACCTGCCCATATTTCAATTTTAATCATGGAGGTATCCCAGCACCCGTCTTGCAACCTCGTATTGAATTTGAAATGTAAAGCATGTTATCGAAAGTCATTACGCCCATCTATGGGTGTGTTCTATGAGGCACATTGTGCCTACAATACGGAGCGCTGTATCTACATATATACACCGAAAGTGCATGCTACATCGCGAGTATCTTTTTCATAGGTCGGCCCAAAGCAACAGTTTCACCCCTGCGCAAGTGGTCCTGCTGATGTGCCATGATGTTGGTGGCTCCTGCTGAAATGATATGATGCTGGTAGGGCAAACCGATGCCGTTACGAAAAAGTACCGTTATTTGTTCTAAAGTTGTTATTTCTTCGTAATGGCTAATCTGAGCGATTAGAGAAAAATCCACTGTCTATAAAATACAGTCAAGAGCAGATATATTTATGCACATTTTAATAATGGCTACAGTGATGCACCAACAACGAATTGCAACAACTTATTCAAACAGCAATAATATTTCGCAATATATATGTTTTTGAATGGTTTTTCTTGGATATATACGTTCAGATTATCAGAATACGACGAAAGTGACAATTTTATTTAAAAAAAAAGCAATGGTACGTTTCCATAACTACATCAGTTTGCCCTGTAAACACCAACAAAACAATTTAGCAGAACCCACAAACATCATTGCATATTAGCAGGACCACTGGAGCATTGGTTCTATGCTGCCGAATTTCATAACAAAATGGAGTGTATTTCAAAGTAATTGGAGATATTCAATCATAGTGTAATCGATGGACGTAAAGTAGAACAGTGTTGCACAAAATCGCCGCACCTCTACGAAATGTCTGTTCCCAAAACCGGGAAATACCATTATTGTCATATATCACCGTTTACACCTGCATGGTGGCTTCTTCTATTGTTGTATGGAGACGAACTAATTTGAATTATTTCATGGTTCCATTTTGTTTTTTAAATTCGGCAGAGCTGAAAAAATTGCAAACCGACAACGGAATCGTGTCTGAACTTTAACATTCAAATCATTGCTGAGCTGTGCGTCTGTTGTGGTTCCCATTTGAAACCTGAACGGAATCAATAAATTGTTAATTGGCTTATTAATTGATTTAAAACTGAACTTGTTGAAACGTTAAATTCTGCAGAGGTGCATGATACCTGCATATAGTCAACTTTCAAGAAATTGCCATACCATTGTGGAACGTGTGCTTATAAATTCCCACTGATTTGTTACTATATGTAATATTAATCACAGTACCAAATTTGATTAATTCGAGACATATTTTGGGGATTTGTATTTTGAAGTATATAATATTATCCTGAGTACCATACACAGCATGTGTTCAACCATACATCTGGTGTGGCTAAACCCCGACAAGAATACTCCTGGAATAGCTGACAGATCGTAAAGTATTTGTTTAACATTATACCCGGTGTAGATAATACGCGACAAGATCACTCGTGGAATATCTGAGAGCGCTAAAGCATGTGTTTAACATTATAGCCAGTGTAGATAATACGCGACAAGATCACTCGTGGAATATCTGAGAGCGCTAAAGCGTGTGTTTAAATTATATCCGGTGTAGATAAAACGCGACAAGACAACTCCTGAAATATCTGAGAGCGCTAAAGCATGTGTTTAACATTATATCCGGTGTAGATAACACGCTACAAGACAACTCCTGAAATATATGAGAGCGCAAAAAGCATACGTTTCGTGGGCAGATAAAACAAGAAAACCATAGTCAGAAATGGTAACGCGCTCAAGATCATATATTATATACACATGATTGTAATTATAGAATCTTTTTCATTTCATTAGCATAACACAAACCAAAAATCAACATTATTGACATAATGTAAACGCCAATAAATGAAATTGAAATTCTCAACTACACCTTTTACCGGGCTCGGCATCGGGGTCGCACTACAACTTTTAATGTATCCCAATAATTAACATTCTATAACTAGAACCCCCAGCGCTATGGCAGCGCCCAGGCGAAACAAGAATTTGTACATTAGTATACACGCCGCGCGCAATGACGCTACTCCGGAAACAAACCCATCCTATGAAACCTTAGCGGTAAATATCAGCTTCTCGTAAAATGACTGACCTCCCACGGGGCTATAGAAGGAACTAAATGTTTTTACATGATTGTGTCTTATGCATGTGGAAATAAAATTTCAGCATACGTGATGACCCACCAACCCAGCCAACGTGTTCTATCTCCTAAATACCCCATAGCGAGCCCCACAAAACGGTGAGCAGACGCCACTCAGCAGTACATTCATCTGTTTGGGTGGGGATCCCTATGGGATAACTACGCGTTAATGATGCTTTAGCTGTCGGTTCATTTGAAACCTGATTGTAATCGCAACTAATTGTCTTATTGCGTTTTAGCAAGAATGTGCGAATGTCATTTCGGCCAATTTGGCCGGTTACTTCATGTGACTTTTTCATCTGACGTGTGTGTCGGATAATTGATCTGGAGGATTTATGTAAATGTTAGCCCAAACTACATTTCCAAGTAACGATGGTTTTGTTGTTTATTTTGAGGAATAATACCGCGTCAGATGAATTCAGCCCAAATATGTTAACAGTTGTCGTGTCAAACACTCGGCAGTAGGTTAGCGTTATTTAGTATTTGTGGATGTCCTTTAACATGGGGAAAATAGACTACTGCGCTTGAACGAGCATGTGAATTTGTCGTTTTTAATGTACAGCAACTTGATAATCAATAACAGAGGCATTCTCTGTCAAATATGGTCGCTCTATTTACGGTATTAATTGCGGAACTTTCTAAAGTAAACTACGCGTAAACGGATACATACGGTAAATTCTAGAATGTGCCGGAATCGGCCTAATCGCCCCAGGGCCAACTCGCCCAGTCGACGTGTGTCAATTCGGTACCTACTATAACATGTACCCGAGTCCGATACGGAATAAAAGATGTATACGGGTGTTATATAGCGTTTGGTCCGTTGTTTCTCAATGAATATTATTGAAATTTGGTGTATATGTCCGGGCTGGGACATGGAATACAACAACGTTTGAATTGTTTTTAAATTTACAAATTTGTTGATTTTATTCAATTTGTTTTCGTTCTGAAAACACACTATAAAGTGTATATAATATAATAACGAACACGAGACATACATAATTTATAAACTGTTAACAAAAGATATCAAATTCAATACATGACAAAGATGACTCAGTGGAGTTTATAAAGTGAACATAAAAACATTGAGGTAAGCATCTTTTTAAGGAATGCAACTTTATTTAATGATAATAAACACATAAATTAAAATAACAAACATGAGACATACATGATTTATAAACTGTTAACAAAAGATATCAAACTCAATACATGACAAAGATGACTCAGTGAAGTTTATAAAGTGAACATAAAAATATTAAGGTAAGAATCTTTTTAAGCATTACTAAACCGTTTAGCACAGACCACAGTCCACTTCACTCATCCGATCATCACCAAACTTCATATTTATCTTGATATTGATCTATCAGATGAGAGCTATCAAATATTTTTTTAATTTCATAGGAAAAAATGGTCGCCAGCGGCCATATTGCATTTACGTTATATTTTATCGCGTCATGTCGATATCTAGTATTACTTAGAAATTTCACCTTTCCAGATTCATAATTTCTCCATTGACTGTAACAGATGAAATTATTCCCCTCTTCGGATAGAGTGTCACTGAAACTTTATTTTGTCAGACTGTCTGTATAATCACTGATTATATATGGCAATAATCTGTAATAAGATGTAGCACTATTTTATTTTATATTTACATGCAGTGCTGTTTTTATACATCAATTCTAATCCCCCCAGATCATCATGTGATCGATCATACATCGCGCGAGGACCTGGTTGAATTAAGGGGGGTTTTATGGATCACTTCTGTCCTCAAGCTAGATTATACTTATGACATTTAATGGCATGTTTCTAACGTGGAGGGTTAGATATGCTTGAGAAACCACCACTCTTTAATTCACACCAAGTTCTCAGCTGTCATGTTCGGATATTAGAACCCATAGCCATGATATATGGTTTATTTTGTGTATACTAGTAATATAGTTATTTTCAGTACCTTTATATACCAGTACTGTGTATAACAATGCATATAAATTAATCCATGTATACATGTATATTGATTCAACGGATTCAGTGGTTTTGTCCATCAGTCTATCAAATTTGCGGGGAAAACATGGCCACAAGCAGTACACCCTGCTAAATTTCGAATTTGAATCAATTGGCGCACCCTGCAGCCAGCTTTTATTGGAGAACTTTTTCTTATGTGGATATTTTGGGTCACCGCTAGATGTGAGCCATATTTTGTTCTCAAACTGTCCTTGTGAAGACATCATTGCCAGCGGTGATCTTCAATTTTATTATTTTTATGGCTAAATAATTTGGTTGATCCTACAGACGACACCCCTTGTCCGATCGTCATCAGATTCCACAATTATCTTCTGGATAACCAGGGTGAGAGTAATCTAATTTTCCCGAATTTCGTTAAAAAACATTACCACAGGCAGCAATTTGGTATCTTACTCTTTGATCCTCTTTTGCATGACTGAATTGTTTAGCAACTGTACAGACATATCCCTCATCTGGTTTTTATATACATGTATATCTCTTCATGCGGATAGCCAGTATTACGTATGTACTCCAACTTTCTGCATTCCTGTCATCATTTGAAATATAAATATTTACCTGATACATGCACCCTTCAAAATTTGTTTCGTCGTATCTATTTTAATGACCCGTATGGTAATATTGATACAGATATATTTGTCAAACATTTCTTTGTACAATATACAGGTATTTAGTTTGTAACTAAATCTAGAAATATATAATAGTAGCTCGTGGACCCCACTTCGTCCGGGATGTTCCCCTCTGATTTTCGGAGAAATGCGCGATTTAACCTTGAATTGACTATTTTAAAGGTGAAGGTCATGTCGGGGTCACGATTTGACCCGTCCAAAACACTCCACGGACAAAAGTCACGACAAAAGTACCCGTCGAAATCCGCCCGGCTTTATACCCGATTTGACCTTGAATTGACAATTTTGAATGTCAAGATCAGGTCATGGTCATGATTTGACCCACCCGAAACACTCCTGGGACAAAAGTAACAGTAGGTATCAAATTTCGTTGAAATACTTCCGTTTTACCAGATTTGACCTTGAATTGATCTTTTTGAATGTCAAAGTCAGGTCGGGATCAAGATTTGACCCGTCCAAAATACTCCCTGGAAATAATTACCCCAGGTATCAAATTTCGTCAAATCTGTCCGGCAGTTTTCCCGGCCATAGCTAACAGACAAACAGACAGACAAATGTCCAAAATATATATTAAACTAGCTGATGTACTCGACTTCGTTCGGGCTAGTTAGGGATTTTTTTTGTGATCGCCTCCATCTGGACAGTACCCAGTATATACAGCGTCTGGCCAAACTATTGTTCAATTGGTCCAGAAACATGCCTATATCAACACGTTCGAGAACATGGTCCCACGTGAAATTGGACCCGTCCATATTGCTCCCGGGATCGAAGTAGTCCTACACACACATTTTTAGTCGAATCGGTCAAGGTCCAGAAACATGCCTATGAGCGAGGTCAAGTTGACACGTTAAATACCAAATTCGAGCAGTGTTAGAGTCTATAACACATACACACATGCATTCACGCATACACACATACATACATACAGACAGGTATTTCAAAATGTATAATCGATAGCTACAACAATTCTATGGTAGATAGTTCACGGCCGACCTGATGCATGCATCTTAGTTTTCTTGTTTAAGGTGTTTCTCCGAGCATTGGTTTTCCCTACATATACGCGCGTTATATTATTTGTGTGTTATCTCAGTGCAAAGTAATTAGACAAAGATCAGCCCAATTTGGTTTGTCCCTGCGCGCGGGTTATTTGGCTATTATCTCATTATATAATAAATAATTTAAACCTCTGCCCAATCCATAAACCGGACGCGAGCTCTATGCCTCCACTCCGTAACGTCGTCGGCATCCTGCGTAAGTGTGACGTCGTGAAGAGGAACGGAACAGTGATCAGAGTTGGATTGGCTAGGAACGAGACTACCCAATCCATCGATTGTATTTTACCAGCAGCTGGATATCGGACCGCCCACGCTGTCCTCTGTGCTGTCTGAGTGATATCACCGCGGCACTGTGTTCGCCGGGGCGCTACAACTAATTTTACACGTCTACGGCCTGTAATACAAGCCATATAGAACGCACAGAAATACAATTCCCCAGAGATTGGGGGTCTGTTATTTAGATGGCAGCACTTCGCTCATTTATATTTCCGTGAGGTCTCAGTTGCCTCTTTCTATAACGGTTTAAAGTTAACATATATCACCAAGACGGATACTATCTCCGTGTAAATTACAGTACAAGACAGAAGAATTCGTATATTAAGCGCGCTATATCCCACTTTTATAAACCGGTTCACACGCCTCGGCCAATCAGATCGCTCCAATCCACGAACAATATTTATTGTATGAATCTGTATTTTGCCGGAGTTAAAATATAGACTTTAGCTAATATTCACCAATAAATTGGCATTAATTGGAGAGTAAGTTGAACATGTGAGCGGAGCGGAAGGTGATTTCTAACAATGCGCCATGATAATGATTGCAACTGTCACTCGGGTTAAAACACGGATCGTACCATTCGTATCGGTTTTTTTTGGAATATATAATCCACAATAATCACTGTTTAACAATAACATTGAGAATATTCTACAAACCACATATTTGTTTTAGTCTTTTTACATGAATGTCGGTGATATTCCAATACACGAACTTCCTGTAAATTGGAACAGTTTCTCTTCGGAGTCGGAATGTTCGAACACTATCGGGACATTGACGCCTGGGTTCTGAACGATACATCCATTATCAACTAATATTAACATCCGCAACAGTTTATTGTCGCAAGTAGGAATTGGAATAAACAATACTTTAGATTTGGAAACAACATGTTTATCGATGCGCGCTGATAAATAATCCCATTGTCAACGATCATTTGACTTGTGAGGTAGGGATATATGCAACACCAGACGGCATTCAATTAATCTTTGATTGAATAGTAATTGATACGTGATCATCATATTGAAAGTGGCTCAATTATGTTTGTCTCGACGTGTGAATCAGTTCATAAATATGTTATAACCCGCTTGGGTATCTGTACAAGAAATATAGATATTGTTGCGATCAGTCGGGGTTAATATTGCGATATTTCGTGCGATATAATGCTTGTACAATCGGATTGTCGTGACATTGTTTGAACGACGATTGAAATGCTCCATTCACATATTCGCAACTATTTCGCGGCATATTAATCACTGGTTAGATCATCCAGGCATGTGTTCTTCGAAAAAGGCGGGCTTAATATACCACTTGCGCGGGTCGTTTTGTGTATTATCTCATTGTAAAATTAGTAATACGATCATCAACCCAAACCATCGATTATATGTTGGGAGCTGCCGGGAGGTTCGCGTGTTCGACTACAGTAATTATGTTGGCCAGAGGTTTCTGGACCTCGGATCGAATCACCCCCATCCTCGACAAAACAAAAGTCTGGAGCTCTGAGATTGTCAAAATAAATTCGCCGTGTATGCCTCGATGAGGTGTCGTTAAGCGGTACTTATATCCCACCCGGCGTCGTGTACATGGTTGGCAATGGGTTGATCACGCCGTCCGGTCGGGTGGGGACGTTAATGGCTGTCCCGTGTGCAACAATGTCTGCATGTTAAAGAACCCTACCGTGGGAAACGATCCACATGACAATGGTAAAATTTCTGTCTAAATTCCTCCCTTCGGGGCTTAAGCTTCTGGTACATTGTAGTAATGCAGTTAGATTGTCCTGCGTGACAAGGTATGTATATAATTTATAAGTATAGATCCAGATGTCAGGTCTGTCGTGTTGATTCGCAGTGAGGTTCGCAAGCGTGGTAAAATAATCCTCCAGGTATGAAAATATGAACAATATATGTATGTTAAATGTTTAAATATGTTATTATGATTGGAATAAATATGTATACACTATATATAAACAAATACCTATGGTCGACTCGCATATATAAGAGAATGCATTGGCACAGGGTAAAACAAATCCCGACTTACGACTGGTTTTGATATGGCGGGTCACATATACATGTCGGTGGTGTTCAAACCATCCTGTAAATTGATACAAAGCATGTGCTCGCCACAATCGATGCTATCAATAATAGCCGCGCGATGTCTTCGTCAATTTGGCACTGCAGTTAGCGATGGTGCTCGAGGGGTCAGACGAATGGTAAAGATATCAACGCAATATCGGCGCTGCTAGCAACACGGACACATGACAGGATGAGCAGTATAATTGACACATTTCACATAACGAACTACAACAAATAAGAATTGCGAATAGGGTACTACGTCACTAGTATGTGCCATTTTTTCTTCGAATGTCCTTTCTACACAGAAGCAAGGAACCGTATGTGGACACGACTAGATGAACATAAAGTGGTCATCACCAGTATTAAAGATATTCTCTTTGGCATACCCGAAATTAGCGACACCTTGAACAGGCGATTATTCGAGACAGTACAATCATTCATCATTTCCACAGACCGATTTCAGTAATCATTATTCCATTGACTCCGCCCACTGCCACTGCCACAGCCACAACTACAACCTACATGTGTTTGATTGGGAGCCGGTTCCCCTATGTATACATAGCCGATCACATGGGACACCGTCTCCCACACAAATAACACCAAAATATTCATTCCTGCAAAACCATCGACTGGAATTCATCAGCAGCTGAACGCCAGGGGAGAGGAGCTTCACTAAGTTTCGTAACTTGTGCTCCGATCCCCTGTGCACCCTCAACATCATCCATATATTATGTTTGTAAATTATTCCATGTATTTGTGGGTCACAATAAATATGTTCAAACAAACTAGAATGTGCGTTCTTTCGATCCGTTTTTGTTTTGCCTTGTTGGTAGTTACGATTACGGTTTCAAAAAGCCAATCATTGGCACGCGAGATTTAAGCCCAATCCATGCATTCCTGCAGTTACTTCAACTGTGTTCCTGAAAGTCTTTTACCCATAATCAGTTTGTTTTCGGTTCATTTTAATTTGCATTGGAACGTAAACAATTATTTTCTGACAGAAATCATGGCAGTCGCCAAAAATAAACGTCATTTAAAACGAGATTTCAACAACTGTGTACCTTCATCACTTTTATGGTGAGAGTTATATACCCCATAATTATGATGTACTTATTTCAACAACTCATATTGATAAGTCAGTATCAAATGTAAATGCAAATGCGTTACTGCCGATATTTGCGACGAATACTATTTTGTTCTAATAAGCGAAAATTTTGACGCGAGAAAGCTGTATATATGTCTAGCTATTACTGGCAGAATCCGACGGTTGAAATGTTTCACGGGCTTATTTCTATACAAATTGTGAGCGTGTTAAAACGACTAAGTCTTAGTGTAGTATTCTTTCGAAGTATATCTGTACTTATTTTTGCTGTTGCTGTTGTTGTTGTTGCTGTTGTTGTTGTTGTTGTTGTATGGACATAATGTGCACATAAAATTGACAGCTATATACATGTTTGTGTGTGTGGGCGTGCATGTTTATGGGCATACGTATACCATGATATGAGGACATCGACAATAAGTGTACACTCATACCTATATATGCCTGTATAGCATCTACTGTTCTTGTTGTCGAATATATATGTGGACGTTTGGACCTGTATGCCGTATATATATGTATATACATGCACCCACTCTGTGTTATCCATTATGCGTAGTGTATATATGTTTTGCTTGTACCACATAATGTGGCTTTTTCCCCTGACAGATGTAGCTTCAATAAACCTGAGACCAAGTCGCCCAGTATGTAAGTACGAAGTCGCCCAATCTGTAAGTACGACGTCGCCCAGTATGTAAGTACCAAGTCGCCCAATATGTATGTACCAAGTTGCCCACTCTGTATGTACCAAGTCGCCCACTCTGCATGTACCAAGTCGCCCAATCTGTAAATACCAAGTCGCCCACTATGTATGTACAAAGTCGCCCACTCTGTAAGTACCAAATCGCCCAGCCTGAAAGTACCAAGTCGCCCACTCTGTATGTACAAAGTCGCCCACTCTGTAAGTATCAAATCGCCCAGCCTGAAAGTACCAAGTCGCCCACTCTGTATGCACAAAGTCGCCCACTCTATAAGTACCAAGTCGCCCATTATGTAAGTACCAAGTCGGCCAGTCTGCAAGTAAAAAGACGCCCAGTCTGTATGTACCAAGTCGTCAGGCTGTAAGTACCAAGTCGCCCAGTCTGTATCAGAACCAAGTCGCCCAGTATTTAAGTAATTATTTCGTGGTAAAATAGTCCAATTAAACAGCCGAGCATCTAATTGTGTCCTTGAGTGTGACACGTTTCGCCATTGTTCTCATGAACACTAACAGTGGAATACGGCCCCAATTACCAAAATGTTTTGATGATACACAAAATGTTCAAGGCGATTGCTGACAAAATAGTGTGATATCATCGGATCCCATAGTGTTGATAATCGATAACATGTCACTCCCACAATTCGTTTACCGATCCAGATCCATTGGTGTAAATCATATATATGTTTAAAAAATCAAACACATTACACAAACACAATTCACATATAGATAACTGGAGATTTAGAAAGAGGATTGAACAACAAGCAAAATACAATATGTTTCAGTACAGGCTCATACATGTTTATATCATTATGGCATACTAATAAAAGATAGAAAGAGTGGTCGGTATTCGGTTGTTTCGGTTCGCCAAGCGGGGTTGGAATAAGCTCAGGCCGTCCTAAATATGTATAGAATCTTCATAATAAACACTGATAGATTTTTAACTGTCTTTTGATTTCGGGAGTTGAAAAGCGCTGCTCGTTTAAAGTGTCAAGCACATCCTGCATTCAACTATTATAGTGTTATATTTAACTATAATCAGGCCAAACACATTCTGAATTCAACCAATATTGTTATATTCAAAACATAATAGTTAAATATGGATCTTGTCGTTTTGTGAGTTCGATACATCCATTACCCTAAAGGGAGCCCCACACATATATAGAAGCATATAGAAGAGTGTCGTCTGCTCATGTTTGTATGGGGCTCTGTATGGGTAAAATTATAAAATTGTTAAAGAATACAAGAAACATTATTAAAATTGTAAAAAATTGTTAGGCCAATGCATTATCTTATATATGCGAGGCGACCTATGGTCGACTCGCATATATAAGAGAATGCATTGGCACAGGATAAAAAAAATCCCGACTTACGACTGTATTTGATATGGCGGGTCACACAACATCCTCTTTCACAATAACAAATTCAAATAGATTGTCCTACCAAATAGATTGTCCTACCAAATAGATTGTCCTACCAAATAGATTGTCCTACCAAATAGATTGCCCTACCAAATAGATTGTCGTCTGCTCATGTTTAATAGATTGTCGTCTGCTCATGTTTAATAGATTGTCGTCTGCTCATGTTTAATAGATTGTCGTCTGCTCATGTTTAATAGATTGTCGTCTGCTCATGTTTAATAGATTGTCGTCTGCTCATGTTTAATAGATTGTCCACCAAATCGAAACTATGTATGTGTTTGTGACGAAACAACGTTTCTCCATCCATGCAAGTAATGTATGTCGTTATCTAAATATTGTTACGAAGGAGCGAATGAGTGATAATATTAATATAATTTAGAAAGACATACCTTGTATCAGTATTAAATAAAAAAGCCGACGCCAACGGTTGCAACACGAAGTAATTAAAACTCTTTATATTTTTTCTTACATTCTTTGTCAATTTTTATCATTTCTTTTATATTGTTTACATTCTATAACAATTTTTATGATTTTTTCTTATATTCTTTAACAATTGTGTCATTATTTATAATTTGTTCTTACATTCTTTAACAATTTTGGATCATTTGTTGAATTCAGGATACGACTGACCAGATAACAGTATGCTTGTGTAAATTTACCAATTTATCTACATGTGTGTCATAAAGATCCGGCACTCTCCCCGACTTTATTTAACGAAGCAGTAAGATTGAATAAACTTTCAATATAGCGAAGTGATTGAGTAATTGAACAACGTTCTCGAATTAAATTAACATTGTGGTGAAGTGTCCTCGTATACTCAAGAAAACACTAGAAACAAAATGACATTTCATTGCTATCTCAAGTTTCACTCTTAAAGTGGCATAAGGCACCCACAGTGGGTAAATGTTTTTTTAAAACCATCATAATTAATGAGAACATGGGAAATAGACAGGCATTTTTTTTATTTTTATTATTAACTCTCAAACAATGATATTCGCATGTGAAAATAAATAATTGTTACATGTATGTAAACATTACTGTGGTAGTCGAATTATCGATGATAGTCCAATTAGTGCAATGCAATAACAACATTATTCAAAAAGTTACGGTAAACATTTGAAATGGTCAAAGCATTCTGAAAATCATATTCAGCTAAAACATATGAACTAGTAAGACACTTAGAGATGTTTGTTGGCTAATCAATATAATTGTTTGTTTACATAACAATGATATCAACATTCGTTATTGAGAATTATCATTAATACATATAAGAACAAACTTTATCTAGTTCTGCATGTCCTTCATAGTGGTGATGTTTTTCTACTTTTTATATTGTTTGCACATTAATAATCCAAAGACATCTGCTCACTGGATCCAAGTATAAAACAAGCTTACATGTTTTATCACACCATACAATCTCTACTTCTGTATAGATTTGAAGTGTGGGGGGCATTTGACGGAATGTCAACACAGTTAACAAATGAAAAAGCAGTGAATAAAATTATATATAAACTCATAATCGGGGTCTCTAAGAAAACTAGCAATTTAGCAGTACTTTCTGAACTTGGGAGATTACCTTTGGATTTCAACATCATACAATCTCTACTCTTGGTGTGGCTTATAATGGAGGACCAAGAAATGGCATGTTCCATCCTTAAAAATTGCATACATATATAGTAAGACTCTGGCAGAGAAAGGTAAAAAAAATCTTGATATTCTTGTCTGGAGTATATTGCACACTTCTTTGTAAATTTGCCAAGTTATCTTCTTGGGGAAAGAATGGGAAAATTAAAAAATAAGGCTATTCAGCCATTGAAGAAATGTTGCCTGGAAGTAGAAAAATTATACGGAAGATAAACTAGCAGTAATTACAAATCCAAAACGGAGGACATATTTTACAAAATACCTCATTCTGCGCACAGATTGCAAATTGAAACTGGTAGACACAGCCCGCGAAGAAGATCATGCCACAAATGCAATAGCTGCAGTTCAGACAGCAGAGCCCACATTTATAATAGTAAAGTGAGTAGATGGGCGCGAAGCGCCCGGGATGGTCGAAAAGAAAAGATTTTTTTTTTATAATACTAATAATGACGGAGCTTATATAGCACGTATCCCCGCGAGGGCCCTAAGCGCTTCACATTATTACCCCATCTGTTGAGTAAATGCCATGTTGAATAATCCTTAACCGCATGCTGCCATAATGGCGCTTCACAAGACTGCTCTCGTAGTGGAATTATCGATGATAGTCCAATTAGTGCGATGCAATAACAACATTATTCAAAATGTTACCGTAAACATTTGAAATGGTCAAAGCATTGAACAATATTCTGAAAATCATATTCAGCTAAAAACTCGACTTACACTTACCCAACAACCAGGTCCCTATTTATCGTCTAGGTACGACGAAGCATGCACAGTACAAGTGACAAAATCGGCGAATAATTTCAAATGAGCTTCCAAAGCCAAAAAGTATCTATTACGTATGATTCACTCGGGACTAAGCCAGAAGTTTCACTTAAAGTCCCGAGGTTGAGAAAAAACCTATATCACTGTCCTATTGATTAGCTATTCCGCTTCACATAAACATTTGAAATAGTGGATATAACTTGGTGATATTTGCAATCGTGTGAGGAAGGAGATGTCTCATTGCTTCGATTTCGATGGGACCTGCTCGGTGTCACCAGGTTAACGGGGTGTTTCCTGACTGCCATCGCATGTAATATTATAGTATTCCAAATGTTACAAGTGGCAAGCTCTTATTTACTATAACGTGTCTCTGTTGTTGCTGCTGTAAGTCAGGGCCGTGTATGCCGAGGGTATTGTGAAGATGACTACTTGTACCATACACGTCCGGTGACCAGCACCGAAGTCATGCACGGTCCCGCCTGACACACAACAGTTTTCTCAGCGACGGGTAATGTCGCATGCTGTGGTGCGGTCCGCGACGGGTAATGTCGCATGCTGTGGTGCGGTCCGCGACGGGTAATGTCGCATGCTGTGGTGCGGTCCGCGACGGGTAATGTCGCATGCTGTGGTGCGGTCCGAGACGGGTAATGTCGCATGCTGTGGTGCGGTCCGCGACGGGTAATGTCGCATGCTGTGGTGCGGTCCGCGACCGGTAATGTCGCATGCTGTGGTGCGGTCCGAGACGGGTAATGTCGCATGTTGTGGTGCGGTCCGTAATTTCTTCCACCCGCCTGAAAACATTCACTCCAAAAATAAAACTGAAGTTTAGTCAGACTCTAACAGGTATGGCAATTCCCAATTATAGCTACTCTAGCTATGTGTAGCTATTATAGCTACATTTGACTATCGTAAAACAATATTTTACCAATTGACATGGCGCGTAAGCATTACCGCGAGCTGTTGCAACTAAGGGTGAGGGGTATTATTTTGTAGCAACTTATGAAACCACTGCCGGTGTCATTTCGGTTGCACCAGCTTGCGGAATATTCGACAAGCATAGCTAAGCAAGTGTATCTGTTTAGAAATATATTTTGTTATGTGATATGGGACTCGCATCCATCCATATATGATCTAATATTCTTGTATTTAGGAATACTTGTCAGGAAAAGGTAACCATCTTGGACTATTTTGTTAATTGTACATGAAAATGTCAAACTATATTAACTTACTAAGAATAATCAAATCAGGTTATTGTATATTTCAACGATTGTTTGTTGGATTGAGTTATCTCTCTTCAACCAGATTCACCCATCAACAATAGGTATATGCAGCTACAATAGCTATATGTGGCTATTATAGCTATAATTGGGAATTGCCATACCGGTCTAACACAACGTTCATTCAACCGAATCCAGGATGGGTTAGAGCTACTAACTAAACTAGTTGGTTAGAAAAAAGGTAACCAAACATTTGATTATGGTAACATAACTTTGTAACCACACGCTGGGTTAAAGTAACCAAACATTTGATTATGGTAACATAACTTTGTAACCACACGCTGGGTTAAATTAACCAAACATTTGAACCATTGAAGTAACCATATCATATGAGATTCTGGTCATTTATTTGATTTCCCAGAAATAAGTCCAATGAATCAAATCATTTCGGATCTTAACGTCTGAATGCAGGAAAAATATTGAAATAAACCATACTTCGAACTTATAGTAAATGACATAAAAGTCCGAAACCAGGTGTGACATATTATGACTTCCTTTTCGGGAATAAATAAACAACATATAATTGAAATTTTTTACCAAAGACACAAGCAATACTACAACCATTTAATTCCGACATAACAAATGCCTTCACCGTCCATTTAATTACGACATAACATATGCCTTCACCGTGCATTTAATTACGACATAACATATTCCTTCACCGTCCATTTAATTACGACATAACATATGCCTTCACCGTCCATTTAATTACGACATAACACACGCCTTCATCGTGCATTTAATTACGACATAACATATGCCTTCACCGTCCATTTAATTACGACATAACATATGCCTTCACCGTCCATTTAATTACGACATAACATATGCCTTCACCGTCCATTTAATTACGACATAACATATGCATTCACCGTCCATTTAATTACGACATAACATATGCCTTCACCGTGCATTTAATTACGACATAACATATTCCTTCACCGTCCATTTAATTACGACATAACATATGCCTTCACCGTCCATTTAATTACGACATAACACACGCCTTCATCGTGCATTTAATTACGACATAACATATGCCTTCACCGTCCATTTAATTACGACATAACATATGCATTCACCGTGCATTTAATTACGACATAACATATGCCTTCACCGTGCATTTAATTACGACATAACATATGCCTTCACCGTGCATTTAATTACGACATAACATATTCCTTCACCGTCCATTTAATTACGACATAACATATGCCTTCACCGTCCATTTAATTACGACATAACATATGCCTTCACCGTCCATTTAATTACGACATAACATATGCCTTCACCGTGCATTTAATTACGACATAACACATGCCTTCACCGTCCATTTAATTACGACATAACATATGCCTTCACCGTCCATTTAATTACGACATAACATATGCCTTCACCGTCCATTTAATTCCGACATAACATATGCCTTCACCGTGCATTTAATTACGACATAACATATGCATTCACCGTCCATTTAATTACGACATAACATATGCCTTCACCGTGCATTTAATTACGACATAACACATGCCTTCACCGTCCATTTAATTACGACATAACATATACATTCACCGTCCATTTAATTACGACATAACACACGCCTTCACCGTGCATTTAATTACGACATAACATATGCATTCACCGTGCATTTAATTACGACATAACATATGCATTCAGCGTGCATTTAATTACGACATAACACATGCCTTCACCGTGCATTTAATTACGACATAACATATGCATTCACCGTGCATTTAATTACGACATAACATATGCATTTACCGTCCATTTAATTACGACATAACATGTGCATTCACCGTCCATTTAATTACGACATAACATATTCCTTCGCCGTGCATTTAATTACGACATAACATATGCCTTCACCGTGCATTTAATTACGACATAACACATGCCTTCACCGTGCATTTAATTACGACATAACACATGCCTTCACCGTGCATTTAATTACGACATAACATATTCCTTCGCCGTGCATTTAATTACGACATAACATATGCCTTCACCGTGCATTTAATTACGACATAACATATGCCTTCACCGTCCATTTAATTACGACATAACACACGCCTTCACCGTGCATTTAATTACGACATAACATATGCCTTCACCGTGCATTTAATTACGACATAACATATGCATTCACCGTCCATTTAATTACGACATAACATATGCCTTCACCGTGCATTTAATTACGACATAACACATGCCTTCACCGTCCATTTAATAACGACATAACATATGCCTTCACCGTGCATTTAATTACGACATAACATATGCCTTCACCGTGCATTTAATTACGACATAACATATGCCTTCACCGTGCATTTAATTACGACATAACATATTCCTTCACCGTGCATTTAATTACGACATAACATATGCCTTCACCGTGCATTTAATTACGACATAACATATGCATTCACCGTCCATTTAATTACGACATAACATATGCCTTCACCGTGCATTTAATTACGACATAACATATGCCTTCACCGTCCATTTAATTACGACATAACACACGCCTTCACCGTGCATTTAATTACGACATAACATATGCCTTCACCGTGCATTTAATTACGACATAACATATGCCTTCACCGTGCATTTAATTACGACATAACATATGCATTCACCGTCCATTTAATTACGACATAACATATGCCTTCACCGTGCATTTAATTACGACATAACATATGCATTCACCGTCCATTTAATTACGACATAACATATGCCTTCACCGTCCATTTAATTACGACATAACATATGCCTTCACCGTGCATTTAATTACGACATAACATATGCATTCACCGTCCATTTAATTACGACATAACATATGCCTTCACCGTCCATTTAATTACGACATAACATATGCCTTCACCGTGCATTTAATTACGACATAACATATGCATTCACCGTCCATTTAATTACGACATAACATATGCCTTCACCGTCCATTTAATTACGACATAACATATGCCTTCACCGTGCATTTAATTACGACATAACATATGCCTTCGCCGTCCATTTAATTACGACATAACATATGCCTTCACCGTGCATTTAATTACGACATAACATATGCCTTCACCGTGCATTTAATTACGACATAACATATGCATTCACCGTCCATTTAATTACGACATAACATATGCCTTCATCGTGCATTTATGTGAGTTTGATACCAATATAGATAAGAAAATATGACATAAAAGATAGCTCACGTATATAACATACTATGGGTGGCGGGATGGGGTGGATAGCTCACGTCCGACAGATTTGTATCAAATGGCGCAACTAAAAACTAGTGATTATTATCTAAAATATGTGACCCGCCATATCAAATTCAGTCGTAAGTCGGGATTGTTTTTACCCTGTGCCAATGCATTCTCTTATATATGCGAATCGACCACAGGTCGCCTCGCATATATAAGAGAATGCATTGGCCTAACAATTTTTTACAATTTTAATACTTTTTTCTTGTATTCTTTAACAATTTTATAATTTCACTCATACAGAGCCCCAGACAAACATGAGCAGACGACACTATTTTATATGCTGCTATATATGTGTGGGGCTCCATGCAGGGTAATGGATGGTTTTTATTTTATGTCCTAAAATTGTAAGAAACATTTATTTAAAAAAAATGATAAAAAAAAATGTTAGGCCAATTCATTCTCTTATATATGCGAGGCGACCTATGGTCTACTCGCATATATAAGAGAATGCATTGGCACAGGGTAAAAAACCCAACAACTGAACCCAACTTCTGCAATTTGACTCAACCGTTAACTTAACTTTTGATAACCCAACGATGTTGACTAAACTTATCAAAATTGAGGAAATCATTTAGTAATAGATGTGCATCCCTTCTATCACTATAAAATAAGTGCCATGTAAAATTAACATGTTGGTCATGTATATTATTATGAAAATGTGGGAAGCCTCCGTTCAGTATTAAAGACAAATGTCTTATTTATATGTGGGCACTTTATTGTTATAACTGAGTGTTGTGATGTACCGGTACCTTATATTGGTGATGTATTCAATATGTATGTGATTCGGCTGCGTGTATATAGCCTTGGGAGAGAGACGTAATGGTACATTACGTGCATGTGTTGACATGCATATTGGGAGACGCCGCGTGATGTAATGAAGACTGACTGGATGTCTACGGTGATCGTGGTGGTAAATTAATAATGTATGAACCTTACAATGTAGTAATTACTAGTATTGCCTAAAGATTGAATTAGCGTGGTCGCTCGGGTATTTTAAAACTCGATCCATTATCATGTAATCGAGAACACTGAAGATATTAAGTCTGGGTTCAATCGTATCAATTCACATTAAAGGCCTACTTAATTTTCAAACCATAGATCACACTATATAAAATACATGCCATATTACATACAATTTGAAGTAGGAAGTTCCAAAACATTGTATTATCAACGTATCCGATGTAATAAACTGTGAACATGTTATTTTTGTTGAGGTACCGACGTGTCTTATGTGCTTACGTTTCATATGGACTGTACTGCAAAGTCTATTATTTCCAATGGGGAATAACTATATATATCTTAGTTTGAATTATGTTGCAATATGGGAGCGAAACAGGAATAATGTTTCTATAATTCCAGCTATTTTCTATTACTCTATGGGCACCTTCTGAGACACAGACGTTCCAAATAGTGACGAATTGTACTGTAATACATGAATCATATTGTATGGCATAGATTGTTATTAAAACCGTATATCAAGGCACCATAAAACAAATAATCGGCGACTCGAAAATTAAATTGGACTCTAATTCCATGCGTCCAATGAACGATGAGTACAGAATGAGTGTATTTCTACCAAAAAGTGGGCGATTATTAAATATAGTGTATGTCTTCCCTGAACGTTTTATATATTTTCGGGAGTAAACAATAATAAGTATGAGTCAGGGAAGCGAGTCAACTGTTAATAGGAGATTATTGTTCTATGATTTATTTTCTAAGTATACGGACAGTTTATGTTGCTATTTTAAAAACATTCCTATTGCTATTGCCATTTTTATTGCATATTTGTCTTTTAAGACACGACTATCAGCTTTGTGTGTGAAATAATTGTAATATAATACAGAGAGGATCTACAACTCGTCCCCGGTTTGTAGCGCAATTTACAAAACGAGTCCAGTAAATTAGGTCTTGGCCGAGCCTTTGGCGAGGTTCAGACCTAATTTACTGGACGAGTTATGTAAATTCAGCTATAAACTGGGGACGAGTTGTAGATTCTAGTTATTACATGATCCAAAACCTCGACAAAAGATGCTTAAATCAACAAATGCGACACGAAACTAACATCGGCTTCTATAATGCATGTGATGATGTTTCACTTAACTATGCGTTGTTTGCCCGTGCCAATAAATAGTCCCATACGAATACAGACTCGTTGGTGTATTTAATGGCGTATATTTAATGGCATAACTTTTCAAACTCTTCAATCATTATAGTTATTTGGAAAAAAATATTGGAAGCTATAGTATTTTGAAACGTAGCGTATGGAATGTAAACAGATGACAAATCGGAAATCAAAGGTAACCTGGCACTATTTCCTGCTATTAAACGAACGTTTAATATCACAATTTATAGAATGAGTTTATTGAATGGAATACGGGTGTGATCGTGTAATAAATAAATATATAAGGCCAGATGTTTCTCGTGTGTTTGTTAAGGGAAAGGTGGTTTCTCGTGTGTTTGTTTTGGGAACAGTGGTGTCTTCAAAACGACTTTCATAGAAAGTGTGTCCCTGCTGTTTAAAGTTGTGCCTCGATGAGATATAGCATGCTTAAAGAGTTAGGGTAACTGATTGCAGATCAGAATAGAATATGTATATAATGACATCTGCATTTATGTACATCTAGACCAAGTGTTCTCGGCATATATCTCATTCTGACTGGTCTATAACTGATATTGCTTACAACGGATATGGGTACCATGAACCCAAACTAATTCACATATGTGACCCGCCATATCAAATCCAGTCGTAAGTCGGGATTTGTTTTACCCTGTGCCAATGCATTCTCTTATATATGCGAGTCGACCATAAGAGAATGCATTGGCCTAACATTTTTTTACAATTTTAATATTTTTTTCTTATATTCTTTAACAATTTTATAATTTCACCCATACAGAGCCCCAGACAAACATGAGCAGACGACACTCTTCTATATGCTTCTATATATGTGTGGGGCTCCCTGCAGGGTAATGCATGTTTTTTATTTTATGTCCTAAAAATTGTAAGAAACATTTATTTTTAAAAAATGGTAAAAAATTGTTAGGCCAATGCATTCTCTTATATATATATATGCGAGGCGACCTATGGTCGACTCGCATATATAAGAGAATGCATTGGCACAGGGTAAAAAAAATCCCGACTTACGACTGGATTTGATATGGCGGGTCACATATAAAGGGGGATAATCCAAAGTTTTCTAGACTGTTATATTCTATTATGTGTGTTACCTTTATCTTGAAATATGTAAACTGCCGTAATATAGACTGCTCTGGACATCATTAGTGACGTTCCCACTACAGAAGTCCAAGACAGGGGTACCTTTACTGTAGGACCGGTATACGAGCATCGCCTGCTCATATATTATTGACATCAAAACACAAGCTTGGGATATCGGTTGGGTTGGTGCTGTTTTGGACCGAGTCCCGTCCCGTTACTCTTCTATCACTGTCTGTATGCCAAGCATCGTGAGTTATCTTGCTTGTATGTCTTCAGATCAGGTCGAATGGGCGCTTTTCGTATAAACACATAGAACGTGATTTATAAGTATAAAGACCTTGTTTTCCAGGTAATTTCGATTTGTAGCGCTATAGGAACATGTATGTAAACACTATATTAAACGATCGTATCATCACTATATCATTTTCGATCACGATGGATGATATATCTTTATGAAGACGGATTAACCCTTTACCCAACAGAAGGGCCATGTGCCAATGCATTCTCTTATATAGGTCGCCTTGCATATATAAGAGAATGCACTGGCTTAACACATTAAAAATTATAAAATTGTTAAAGAATGTAAGAAAAAATGGTAAAAAGTGTTAAAAAAAGATTTGTTTTAGGCCAATGCATTCTCTTATATATGCGAGGCGACCTATGGTCGACTCGCATATATAAGAGAATGCATAGGCACAGGGTATAACTGTAACTATCACAATGTGGTCAAGGAGCCGGTTCCAATGATATGCATATTTGTATGGTTCTATTGAGACAGACCGAAGATATTTTAGGCTGTTGAAGCTTTATTTGGCCGGTTTTGGCCGTTTTGTTGGGTAAAGGGTTAATCGCGGACATGTCAGATGATTAATCACATTCAGGTGTGCACGTGAATGCCCGGGCTCCATGTGTATATGTATTACGCATATCCAATGAAAACCTGTTACAGAAGAGTAACGGAACGGAACTCGGTCCACAATATAACATCAACCGAACCGATATCCCAAGCAAAGCACTTATGGACTGGGAAGATTTAGTCTACACATTTCAGTCAATGTTCAGTATAATGTTGAGGTAACAGTATACGATTTTTGGGGTTGTATGGGGTGTGAACAATAGATATATGGAGGGGCAGAATAGATATATTGAGGGGCAGAACTGTCAGTGTAACCTGTGTTTAATGTGACATTACTGCATGGTTTGATGGTAATCAGCGATCGATTTATTTGTTTAATTTGTATAGCATTGTGCAGCACTGTGTAGATTGTGTATAGCATTATCTACTACTACAGATAAGATGAGATAAGATTATTTGGCAAAACATCCTTATAAGGACAGTCTGCATGCAAACATAATAACATATAAGTGTACATTGTACATTGAACAATATAATACATGATATTAATAGATGGTAATATATAACCTCAGTAGAGCTGTTTTTTTTGTGTGTAAATTTGTTTGCAGAAATTGTGATGCGAAACCAATTTCTACTGCCCCACGATCACGGGAGATAACCGTGACTGACGCGCATACGAATCGATACCGGTCTTATGCGTGAGTCGTTCATATTTGCCCAAGATTTGTTATATTGTAATAACGCCGCCTCCACGCCCGATATGGCACTCGTGGGGACACAATGAAATCCTCCATCATGAATGGTCTAGACAGCACTCCGTCAGGTCAACAACGCATTGAGTGCATGTTAATCGCATGCATCGGATAATATAACTGGACTAACTATTAAGCATGCCACACATGATCGATGGCTGACAGATACGTGGTGACGCGGACAAGAGGGTCTATTGGGTATATCAATTTCATGAATAAAATAAAAACCAAACCAAAGAATGGTTTACATTGTACTAATACTTTCCAATTAATATTTAGTGTGAACTTGGTTGTGTTTAAACCAACAGTTGTCCAATGTCGCGGTAGATATTTGGGACTGAAATTACCATTTGTTATATTGTAAAAACGCCACCTCCACGACTTGTGGAGAAATGATGAAACCCCCCACGATGATGGTGATGGTGATGATGATAATGGTGATGATGATGATGATGATGATGATGGTGGTGATGATAATGATGACGACGATGATGGTGATGATAATGATGATGGTGGTGATGGTGATGATGGTGATGATGATGGTGATGATGCTGATGATGCTGATGATAATGATGACGATGATGATAGTGATGATAATGATGATGATGGTGATGGTGATGGTGAGGACGAGGATGATGGTGATGATGATGATGATGCTACCGATGGTGATGATGATGATGACGAAGATGACGATGACTAAGATTGCGACGACCACAACGACGACTAACATAATGTCGATGTTATTGACGATGCTACCGATTATTGGTGATGCTGATGATGGAGATGAAGATGATAACGACGATGATGATTATGATGATGATGATGATTATGATGATGATGGCGAAAACGGGGATGACGGCGACGATGGTGGTTTACTGAGACTAAAGACTGTTTAAATAAAGGACCCAGTTTCTGCGCCGCAGTATACTAACTTAACCCTTTACCCAACAAACCGGCCAAAACCGGCCAAATAAATCTTCAACAGCCTAAAATATCTTCGGTCTGACCCAATAGAACCATACAAATATGGATATCATTGGAACCGGCTCCTTGACCACATTGTGATAGTTACAGTTATGCCCTGTGCCAATGCATTCTCTTATATATATGCGAGTCGACCATAGGTCGCCTCGCATATATAAGAGAATGCATTGGCCTAAAAAAATATTTTTTTAACACTTTTTACCATTTTTTCTTACATTCTTTAACAATTTTATAATTTTTAATGTGTTAAGCCAATGCATTCTCTTATATATGCGAGGCGACCTATGGTCGACTCGCATATATAAGAGAATGCATTCGCACAGGGCCGTTCTGTTGGGTAAAGGGTTAACCGCCATTGCAGCACATACATGTATAGCTTTCCTGATATATATGTTCATGTTTGCACTATAATTGTATAATGTGTTGTCCTATTGAGTATTACATAAATCAAAACTAACCGCATTGCATTCATACGATTAATGGCTGCCAGGGATGTGGCGACAATGTACCAGTGGGTGTCTCACCCTCAATGCCGGCTGCCAGGGATGTGGCGAGAAGGGGTCAGTGGGTGTCTCACCCCCAATGCCGGCTTACATGGATGTGGCGAGAAGGGGTCAGTGGGTGTCTCACCCTCAATGCAACTTAACCCTTTCACGACATGAGATGCATGTGTGCAGCAGTGAAGATACCAGTGCATTATATTATGTATGCTAGTCTCCCACATGGAGCTCCGCATATATAAATAATACACTGGCTTACAAGGCCAATGTGGATATCGTTAACCCAGCGTATTCTCTTATATATGTTCCTCGCATATATAAGATAATACACTGGCTTACATGACCAATGTGGATATCGTTAACCCAGCGTATTATCTTGTATATGCGAGGCTCCCTTTGGGAGACTCGCATATATAAGAGAATGCACTGGCACAGCTTTTTCTCAAAATTCAGGAAGATTTATGGAAGGATTAAGTAACAGTTTCATTATTTTGACAGTCCATGACTGTAGGAGATATCAGAACACTAATACAGCTTTTATTTTGTTTCAGTGTGTAACAAAATGAAAGTGTCAATGACACTGTAGCTCAACTTAGGTAGGGGAATAATTTAATGGTCGACAGTATAAATGGAGGAATAGGAAAAGTGCTAATTGAAATGTCTAAGTAAGACTAGATGTACATGTCAATATCAACATTCATAACAGGTGTCATAATGATCGGATCAGGGATGTGGTGATTATGGTGTGCCAAATGATTTATTTATGCAAAGAGTAAATTCTAAAATGGCCACCGGCAGCCATGTTTTTTTCCGAATTACCCCAAAATGACTTGTTCCCATCTACAGCCTTTACAAATCTCATAATGATCTGATCAAAGGTATGACCTGTAGCCTATGCCAATGGATTTAGTCATGCAAAGAGTAAAATCCAAGATGGCTGCTGGCGGCCATGTTTTTCGGCTGAACGACCCCAAAATGACTCGTTTCCCCATCTACATGTCATTGTTAACATACATGACAAATTTCATGAAGTTCCGACCAAAGCTACGACCTGTAGCCCGCACCAAAGGATGTATTCATGCAAAGAGTAAAATCCAATATGCTGCTGGCGGACATGTTTTTTAAGCCAAACGACCCCAAAATGACTCATTCCCATCTACATGTTAATATTAACATCCATGATAAATATCATGATGATCAGACAAACAGTACGACATGTAGCCCGTTCCAATGGATTGAATTTTGAAATCCAAGATGGCTGCCAGCGGCCATGTTTTTTGGCCGTATGACCCCAAAAATGACTCGTTCCCATATACATGTCAATATCAATATTCATGACAAATTTCATAAAGGTCAGACCAAAGGTACGACCTGTAACCCGTGCCAAAGGATTTGGTCATGCAAAGAGTAAAATCCAAGATGGCTGCTGGCGGTCATGTTTTTTGGCGGAACGACACCAAAATCACTCGTTCCCATCTACATGTCAATGTCAACATTCATGACAAAATTCATAAAGATCAGACCATAGGTACGACCTGTAGCCCGCGCCAAAGGATTTAGTCATGCAAAGAGTAAACTCCAAGATGGCTGCTGGCGGCCATGTTTTTTGGCCGAACAACCCCAAAATCACTCGTTCCCATCTACATGTCATTGTTAACATCCATGACAAATTTCATGAAGTTCTGATCAAAACTACGACCTGTAGCCTGCGCCAAAGGATTTATTCATGCAAAGAGTAAAATCCAAGATGGCTGCCAGCGGCCATGTTTTTTGGCCGAACGACCCCAAAATGACTCGTTCCCATCTACATGTCAATATTAACATCCATGACAAATTTCATAATGATCAGAAGAACAGTACGACCTGTAGCCCGCGCCAATGAATTGAATTTTGAAATCCAAAATGGCCACCAGCGGCCATGTTTTTTGGCCGAATGACCCCAAAATGACTCGTTCCCATCTACATGTCAATGTCAACATTCATGACAAATTTCATGAAGATCAGACCAAAGGTACAACCTGTAGCCCGCGCCAAAGGAAATTGTTGACGGACACACAGACACACGGACACACGGACGACGGACGCCAAACCATGGCAATAGCTCAAACTTACAAAAGTAAGTTGAGCTAATAACGCACTAGTTAAATTGTCGTGTAAAATCACTCGAGAAATCAAGGTAATAAGTTGTACTAACGGCGTTTCATATGCCAATTATGGAAACACAACGAAATCCCCCACTCGTGAATAGCCAAGACATTATACTGTATCGCATTGAACGCGTGATAGCACTGTATCGAACTGACCGCTTGATAGCTAATAATGGAGAAAATAAGATGCATTTAATCTTGGTGCGAGTGACCGTGTTGCGTGCCCCGTTTAATGACCGGCTCTGTTCGTTGTAACCAGTTCGAGTGAACATGTACACTGATTGAATGTGTTGGTGCGAAATGAACTTCGGAGTTTTATTAATTACGGCTTTGATCGAGTGTTGATGCTATATACAGAACATTTTTGACCTGGTGAGACGACCCATTTGCATATGCTGTCCAGAGAGGAATAACCTCGGCAATATATTGAAGTGTTTTGCGGGACCGGGATTAACCCTTTACCCAACAAACCGGCCAAATAAAGATTCAACAGCCTAAAATATCTTCGGTCTGTCTCAATAGAACCATACACATATGGATATCATTGGAATCGGCTCCTTGACCACATTGTGATAGTTACAGTTATGCCCTGTGCCAATGCATTCTCATATATATGCGAGTCGACCATAGGTCGCCTCGCATATATAAGAGAATGCATTGGCCTAAAAAAAATCTTTTTTTAACACTTTTTACCATTTTTTCTTACATTCTTTAACAATTTTATAATTTTTAATGTGTTAAGCCAATGCATTCTCTTATATATGCAAGGCGACCTATGGTCGACTCGCATATATAAGAGAATGCATTGGCACAGGGCCGTTCTGTTGGGTAAAGGATTAATCATCCGCTAGTCTTGTCAAGCATGGTTATTCACATTTCTTCAAGCTTAACAACATGCCAGCGGTCTATATTAATCCGGGTCCTTCAGCACTTAGCCCGCTATATGATAATAATGGTGATGATGATGATGATGGTGGTGATGATAATGATGATGGTGGTGATGGTGATGATGATGGTGATGATGATGATGATGATGGTGATGATGCTGATGATAATGATGACGATGATGATAGTGGTGATAATGATGATGATGGTGATGGTGATGGTGAGGACGAGGATGATGGTGATGATGATGATGATGCTACCGATGGTGATGATGATGATGACGAAGATGACGATGACTAAGATTGCGACGACCACAACGACGACTAACATGATGTCGATGTTATTGACGATGCTACCGATTATTGGTGATGCTGATGATGGAGATGAAGATGATAACGACGATGATGATTATGATGAAGATGATAACGACGATGATGATTATGATGATGATGGCGAAAACGGGGACGACGGCGACGATGGTGGTTTACTGAGACTAAAGACTGTTTAACCCTTTACCCAACAGAAGGGCCCTGTGCCAATGCATTCTCTTATATATGCGAGTCGACCATAGGTCGCCTCGCATATATAAGAGAATGCATTGGCTTAACACATTAAAAATTATAAAATTGTTAAAGAATGTAAGAAAAAATGGTAAAAAGTGTTAAAAAAAGATTTGTTTTAGGCCAATGCATTCTCTTATATATGCGAGGCGACCTATGGTCGACTCTCATATATAAGAGAATGCATTGGCACAGGGTATAACTGTAACTATCACAATGTGGTCAAGGAGCCGGTTCCAATGATATCCATATTTGTATGGTTCTATTGAGACAGACCGAAGATATTTTAGGCTGTTGAAGCTTTATTTGGCCGGTTTTGGCCGGTTTGTTGGGTAAAGGGTTAAATAAAGGTCCCCAGTTTCTGCGCCGCAGTATACTAACTTAACCGCCAGTGCAGCACATACATGTATAGCTTTCCTGATATATATGTTCATGTTTGAATTATAATTGTATAATGTGTTGTCCTATTGAGTATTACATAAATCAAAACTAACCGCATTGCATTCATACGATTAATGACTGCCAGGGATGTGGCGACAATGTACCAGTGGGTGTCTCACCCTCGATGCCGGCTGCCAGGGATGTGGCGAGAAGGGGTCAGTGGGTGTCTCACCCCCAATGCCGGCTTACATGGATGTGGCGAGAAGGGGTCAGTGGGTGTCTCATCCTCAATGCAACTTAACCCTTTCACGACATGAGATGCATGTGTGCAGCAGTGAAGATACCAGTGCATTATATTATGTATGCTAGTCTCCCACATGGAGCCTCGCATATATAAATAATACACTGGCTTACAGGGGCAATGTGGATATCGTTAACCCAGCGTATTCTCTTATATATGTTCCTCGCATATATAAGATAATACACTGGCTTACAAGGCCAATGTGGATATCGTTAACCCAGCGTATTCTCTTATATATGTTCCTCGCATATATAAGATAATACATTGGCTTACATGACCAATGTGGATATCGTTAACCCAGCGTATTATCTTGTATATGCGAGGCTCCCTTTGGGAGACTCGCATATATAAGAGAATGCAATGGCACAGCTTTTTCTCGAAATTCAGGAAGATTTATGGAAGGATTAAGTAACAGTTTCATTATTTTGACAGTCCATGACTGTAGGAGATATCAGAACACTAATACAACTTTTATTTTGTTTCAGTGTGTAACAAAATAACGCACTAGTTAAATTGTCGTGTAAAATCACTCGAGAAATCAAGGTAATAAGTTGTATAACGGCGTTTCATATGCCAATTATGGGAACACAACGAAATCCCCCACTCGTGAATAGCCAAGACATTATACTGTATCGCATTGAACGCGTGATAGCACTGTATCGAACTGACCGCTTGATAGCTAATAATGGAGAAAATAAGATGCATTTAATCTTGGTGCGAGTGACTGTGTTGCGTGCCCCGTTTAATGACCGGCTCTGTTCGTTGTAACCAGTTCGAGTGAACATGTACACTGATTGAATGTGTTGGTGCGAAATGAACTTCGGAGTTTTATTAATTACGGCTTTGATCGAGTGTTGATGCTATATACAGAACATTTTTGACCTGGTGAGACGACCCATTTGCATATGCTGTCCAGAGAGGAATAACCTCGGCAATATCTTGAAGTGTTTTTGCGGGACCGGGATTAACCATTTACCCAACAAACCGGCCAAAACCGGCCAAATAAAGATTCAACAGCCTAAAATATCTTCGGTCTGTCTCAATAGAACCATACACATATGGATATCATTGGAATCGGCTCCTTGACCACATTGTGATAGTTACAGTTATGCCCTGTGCCAATGCATTCTCATATATATGCGAGTCGACCATAGGTCGCCTCGCATATATAAGAGAATGCATTGGCCTAAACAAATCTTTTTTTAACACTTTTTACCATTTTTTCTTACATTCTTTAACAATTTTATAATTTTTAATGTGTTAAGCCAATGCATTCTCTTATATATGCGAGGCGACCTATGGCCGACTCGCATATATAAGAGAATGCATTGGCACAGGGCCGTTCTGTTGTGTAAAGGATTAATCATCCGCTAGTCTTGTCATGCATGTTTATCCACATTGCTTCAAGCTTAACAACATGCTAGCGGTCTATATTAATCCGGGTCCTTCAGCACTTAGCCCGGCTATCAAACAACAGAGTCGGTGCATGTTCATCATGTGTTCATCACGTGTTCATCACGTGTTCATCACGTGTTCTTCGTCACGTTAAACTGATAATATATTGCCGACCAACCAGTATACATATCGTTAATTGTCAGGGACGTGGCGCCAGGGATGAGGGCGTATATGGGGCTGTCACTGTTTAAAACATTATTTAGCCCGTTCTAAATATGCTAAGTACTCATTTAGGAGTATTTCGCTGAGGGAATGATCAAATAATAAATTCAACAAACAAACATAGGTCTGATCATTTCCAACCAACACAGATAAACCCAGTGGGAAACGCCTCAAAACACATATAAACTCACAGGGAAACGCCTCAAAACACAGATAAACCCACAGGGAAACGCCTCAAAACACAGATAAGCCCACAGGGAAACGCCTCAAAACACATATAAACTCACAGAGAAACGCCTCAAAACACAGATAAACCCACAGGGAAACGCCTCAAAACACAGATAAACCCACAGGGAAACGCCTCAAAACACAGATACAATCACAGGGAAACGCCTCAAAACACAGATAAACTCACAGGGAAACGCCTCAATACACAGATAAAATCACAGGGAAACGCATCAAAACACAGATACAATCACAGGGAAACGCCTCAATACACAGATAAAATCACAGGGAAACGCCTCAAAACACAGATACAATCACAGGGAAACGCCTCAAAACACAGATAAACTCACAGGGAAACGCCTCAAAACACAGATAAAATCACAGGGAAACGCATCAAAACACAGACAAACCCACAGGGAAACGCCTCAATACACAGATAAGCCCTCAGGGAAACGCCTCAAAACACAGATAAATCCCCAGGCTCCTGGACCTGGATTTCAACCACATTTGGTGGTGTAACTAGTTGTAACCCGGCGGATGTTATAACGGTGTTAGTTTTTTTTCCAAAAGTTTGATTCAATAAATTATTTTCGTTAAGTGAGTTCAGTCTAAATCAAGTTCAAAAATTAAATTAATTTGTTTATTTTTAAGTAATTTTGTTGATCAATATGTGCAAATGCCCACGAAGCGCACAAAGGGGCCGCCGTTGTATAAAGGCTCCAGTAGAGGGGTATGTCTGCAGGCCCCTCCGACGCTGAAGAAAGACTCCCAAAGGAAGCATGTTTCAGATATTATTATTATTATTATATATATATATATATACATTTAAAACGCATTCTACAGTAAATTAGTTTCAATGCGCTTACATCAATCAATACAAATACAACTATACAAGGTAAGAGATGAGAAAAGTAGTAAATGAGCATTACAAAATCATAACGACCATCTGCATGTGACTAAGAAATTTACTAAAAACATTTAAAACCAACGACCATAAGCATGCAACTTAAATTTAAAACCAACGACCATAAGCATGCAACTTAAAATTAAAAGAGACTACTAACATAATTAAAACATAATTATAATTATGAAAAAAGTTTATGGCTAAAAATAAATTAATTTTTTTTAAAAACAGACAACAAGGTTAACCAAGGAAATAGATAAAAAATACTATCAACAAAATTAAATGAATAAAAAAAAAGTAACGGAAAACAGTCACATGTAAGTAAATTTTGAAAGATTAATTGTCACAGTTAAAGTTGAGTAGTAGGTTTAACACCGAAGCAGATTATGAACAGGTAAGTCTTGAGAGCGTTCTTAACTTTTTCGAGAGTTTTCGCTTTTCTGAGAGTAAGTTACACTGTAAAATTTAATAACGTTATAACTACGGTAACGCACCGTCAACTTAGTTGCCAGTACAATCCCTGTCGAAATAACAGTATACCGTTGATACATTGTACTGTTGAAGTAAACGGTAGGATACTGTTGAAATAACAGTATACCGTTGATACATTGTACTGTTGGAATACACGGTAGGATACTGTTGAAATAAATGACTGCAGTGCAAACCAATTTTACTAGGTGACCTATTTTCGCGGTCGCTATTAAAACATCGCAAGTGGTTAAATAGGGCTTGTTTACACTTTCGTTAGCCCGTTCGGTAGACCGTTAGTGCTATTTAAACGGCTTGGAACCTGTCCCAAGCTGTTGAAACATATTAAAAAGTAGGCCTACTAAATTATAAAACAAATCTCCCGCGAATGACGGAGACAGACACTGAGACATCAATTAATGGCGAATTTACCCGAGATGCATTGCGAATCTCACAAGGGAGGTGATCCTATCCATACCTCGTGTTTGTGCAACGGTACTTGGCCGTCAAAACTAGCAACGGTATAATACCGTAGGCAAACCAACGGTATCATATTGTTAAACCAACAGTGACAAAATACAGTGTACTTCACGATGGCTGTTGATCTCTTTCTCATCTACACACGTCGTGTAATCATGGATATGTACCATAATATTCCGAAACCAGCCTGACACGCACCAACGCGAATCAGGTCAAGGCTTAATGTCTTGAAAAGTACTTGTGTTGGCCATTAATGCTGATTAGAGTCTGAATGTTACAGACAGAGATCCCATATATACACACAAAGGTTTCAAGTCTCGAACAGTAAGTGTATATGTCATTTAACCCATCCATGGCTTGAGCTTCCTGAAATTTTGCGAAAATCCTGTGCCAATGCATTCTCTTATATATGCGAGTGTCCCATAGGGAGACTCGCATATATAAGAGAATATATTGGCTTAACCATATTTCCATTGGCCTTGTAAGCCAGTACATTGTCTTATATATGCAATAAGTGGGACTCGCATATATACGAGAATGCATTGGCACATGATCTTTAATGCTGCACCAGCACAGCTCCCGTCATGAAAGGGTTAATGTTGATTAGACTCTGAAGGTAAAACTGAGATCCAGTAGCAATGGATGATTGATGGCCGTATTATGGCCGATATATCACGTGGCATGAATTAGCAACAAGTGAGTTGCCCGGGTAAATTACCCTGTGGGACAAATATGAAGCTATCATAACTTGATTGTGATATTATAGAGCGATTTCACGTCCAACGATTGTGCGAGTGCGGGTACTGTAACTCTGACGTCACATATCACGTGATTATAGACGTTCGTGGTGACTGACTCGTGATAGCAAACTCTATACCAGAACGCAGCAGTCATATTTCCTTTCTGACTCTGTCACCGGTTGGGTACTATTCTGTGATATCTATATTCAAATTCCATACGTGAATTGAGAACAATTCCCGCACTAAAAAATGACAGAATGGAGGATCAGAGTGGTAGTTTTGTTGACGGTTTTCGCAAGCTACTCGTCATAATTACTGCATATTCGATCTATTGTGTTTCACTTGCCATGCGTGTTGTCGCGACAATGCCGTCCTTGTGTGTCCTTGGACTTTTGTGTTGATAACACAACTGGAGACCCAACCATGTGCAGGCCTGTCTGAATGGTAATTGGGATATTTTCAAGCAGAAAGGGTCATATCATTCGCATCTTTGACATCCCAGCTCTGGTTTGGCGACATCTCATCGCAATATCGATCAGCTGCGTTGATACCCGAAATTATTGTGGGTACCCACACTTGGACGCATATAGTATTTTTGCGAACCGCTCTACATGCTAAACAATTTTATGGTTAATTAAACATATTTATCTATATATTCACGCATTATCCGCCATCTGTGACTGATAATTATGTTTCAACCGAACTATACCTAACGTCAAAAAATGTCTACTATTTATGTTAAAATAGGATACGAGTCTGAATTTCTATTAAATTCATCGGGGTGAGAGCAAGCTATGGTCGCTATGCCATTGAGGGAAATTTTGTTTTGAATAGTGGATATCATTATTTAACTGGGAGATACATATACATAACTTCATCTGAGGGAAGATATGTTCATTTGTCAAAACCGCAATTCTCTGGTTTGGGGACACCCTCGGGTTTGGCGATACCACGTACACGGGGGTGGTCAATGGCGCGCCATGTTACTGTCAGTCCACCACAATAACGTATATGTTCTGCCGACAGTCCTGTTCATTTATTCCGAAGAATGATCAGCAGAAAATGTTAAAATCTCCTATCGCTCTCGCCATAACGTTGTTCAACTTAAATGATGTCATGAATAAAGCAGGCCAGCGAGAAACGATGAAACCGTTGTCATGGTTTCCCTTGTGTAGCCGGATCGAGACGAAAACATGAGATATGTTGCGCCGCTCTCGGGCCAATCAACGACGCGGTTTTTTACTGCAGGCGGAACATATATCCAGTGTTTCCGTTGAGAAGAGTGTCATATGTCGTAAACTACGAGACAAAGTGTTGAATAATAGATGATATACTAGCGAGTCCCTTCCAACAAAATGTTGTCCATTATCACTTTAATATCATGCATAACACGTGATCTATACTATTGATGCGACAAGCTGCGACCGCTATTGGTGCGTGTTTGCCAGCTCGATGATTTCGGAAATCACGTATGAAAAAAACCACACCAACTAATATAGTGGGTCACTGATGTAGAATGGTGTTCGCACATGTGTGTGCGTGTGTGTCAAACTCAATAACCATGTTTAGTCGCACGTGCAATATGTAACTGATATGACTATGGTATTGCACGTGTATCCATGTACCGACGTTTATACATCGGCTAACTGTATGAAAACGCGTACGACAAGCTGCGACCACATATAAACTTCGGACGGAACATATATGGGATGTTTCCTTTGAGAAGACTGTCATATCTCGTAAACTACGAGACAATGTGTTGAATAATAGATGATATACCAGCGAGCCCCTTCCAGCGAAATTGTGTTCCATATCACTTTGCTATCGTCCATAAAACGTGATCTAGACTATGCTGCGACAAGCTGCAATCACATACACATGTACGATTATTAAGCTTTTAACATAATCTCTTCGGATTCGCCCAAATACCACTGTTATATACATGTATACAACCTGCATATAGCATTGTTATATGCACGTATACTGTCTGTATATAGCATTGATATATACATGTATACAGCCTGCATATAGCTTTGTTATAAACATCTATACATTCTGCATATAGCATTGTTATAACTATGTATACAGGCTGCATAAAACATTGTTATAAACATGTATGATGTCTGTATATATCATTGTTAAATACATGCATACAGACTGCATATAGCATTGTTCTAAACATGTATATAGGCTGCATATAGCATTGTTATATACATGTATACATGCTGCATATAGCATTGTTATATACATGCATACATGCTCTATATAGCATTATTATATACATGTATACAGGCTGCAAATACCATTGTTATATAAACGTGTACTGTCTGTATATAGCATTGTTATATATATGTATACATGCTACATATAGCATTGTTATAAACATGTATGATGTCTGTATATCGCATTGTTATATACATGCATACAGACTGCATATAGCATTGTTTTATACATGTATACATGCTGCATATAGCGTTGTTATAAACATGTATGCAGGATGCATATATCATTGTTATATACATGTATACTGTCTGCATATATCTTTGTTGTATACATGTATACTGGCTGCATATAGCATTGTTATATACATGTATACTGGCTGCATATAGCTTTGTTATATACAAGTATACAGGCTGCATACTAGCATTGTTATATACATGTATACAGGATACATATAGCTGTGTTATATACATGTATACAGGCTGCATATAGCATTGTTATAAACATGTAAACAGGCTGCATATATCATTGTTATAAACATGTATACAGGCTGCATATAGCATTGTTATAAACATGTATACAGGCTGCATATATCATTGTTATATACATGTATACAGTCTGCATATATCTTTGTTGTATACATGTATACTGGCTGCATATAGCATTGTTATATACATGTATACTGGCTGCATATGGCTTTGTTATATACAAGTATACAGGCTGCATACTAGCATTGTTATATACATGTATACAGGCTGTATATAGCATTGTTATATACATGTATACAGGCTGCATATAGCATTGTTATAAACATGTAAACAGGCTGCATATATCATTGTTATAAACATGTATACAGGCTGCATATAGCATTGTTATAAACATGTATACAGGCTGCATATATCATTGTTATATACATGTATACAGTCTGCATATATCTTTGTTGTATACATGTATACTGGCTGCATATAGCATTGTTATATACATGTATACTGGCTGCATATAGCTTTGTTATATACAAGTATACAGGCTGCATACTAGCATTGTTATATACATGTATACAGGCTGTATATAGCATTGTTATATACATGTATACAGGCTGCATATAGCATTGTTATAAACATGTAAACAGGCTGCATATATCATTGTTATAAACATGTATACAGGCTGCATATAGCATTGTTATAAACATGTATACAGGCTGCATATATCATTGTTATATACATGTATACAGTCTGCATATATCTTTGTTGTATACATGTATACTGGCTGCATATAGCATTGTTATATACATGTGTACTGGCTGCATATAGCATTGTTATATACATGTATACAGTCTGCATATATCTTTGTTGTATACATGTATACTGGCTGCATATAGCATTGTTATATACATGTGTACTGGCTGCATATAGCTTTGTTATATACATGTATACAGCCGGCATATAACTTTGTTATATACATGTATGATGTCTGTATATATCATTGTTATATACATGTATACAGGCTGTGTATAGCATTGTTATACATGTATACTGTCTGTATATATCATTGTTATATACATGTATACAGGCTGCATATAGCATTGTTATAAACATGAGTACAGGCGGCATATAACATTGTTAGAAACATGTATAGAGGCTGCATATATCATTATTATAAACATGTATACATGCTGCATATATCATTGTTATAAACATGTATACAGGCTGCATATAGCTGTGTTATATAGATGTATACATTCTGCATATATCTTTGTTGTATACATGTATAATGGCTGCATATATCATTGCTGTAAACATACAGGCTACATAATCAGCATATGGCATTGTTATATACATGTATACAGGCTGCAGATAGCATTTTTATAAACATGTATACAGGCTGCATATAGCATTGTTATATACATGTATACAGGCTGCATATAGCGTTGTTATAAACATGTATACAGGCTGCAGATAGCATTGTTATAAACATGTATACAGGCTGCATATAGCATTGGTATATACATGTATACATGCTGCATATAGCTTTGTTATATACATGTATACAGCCGGCATATAACTTTGTTATATACATGTATGATGTCTGTATATATCATTGTTATATACATGTATACATTCTGCATATATCTTTGTTGTATACATGTATAATGGCTGCATATAGCATTGCTGTAAACATACAGGCTACATAATCAGCATATGGCATTGTTATATACATGTATACAGGCTGCAGATAGCATTTTTATAAACATGTATACAGGCTGCATATAGCATTGTTATATACATGTATACAGGCTGCATATAGCATTGTTATATACATGTATACAGTCTGCATATAGCATTGTTATATACATGTATACAGGCTGCATATAGCATTGTCATAAACATGTACACAGGCTGCACAATAGCATTGGTATAGACATGTATACAGGCTGCATATAGCATTGTTATACATATACACAGCCTGCGTATAGAGCTGATAGCTCATTCAGTTATTAGAACAATACGATTATTTCTCGTTGCTAAAATAAGTTTTGTAAGGTCCACCAGTTTACGTTCAGAACGATTACTTCATATCATAGTTGAGAACGCTCTATATTAAAGGCCCGCAATTAATAACGAAAATAATGTACGCTCCCCAGTGTATTGTAGCATATATATGGCACTGTAAAATTAAATAAACTATATTATGGACGCCTCGTTTCCAAGCAACTGTAAGATCCTCCCAGTATGTAATATGTGTGAAACATATGTACGCCAGACCCCTTAATGTGTACGCCAGACCCCCTAATGTGTACGCCAGACCCCATACTGTGTACGACAGACCCCCTAATGTGTACGCCAGACCCCCTAATGTGTACGCCAGACCCCCTAATGTGTACGCCAGACCCCCTAATGTGTACGCCAGACCCCCTAATGTGTACGCCAGACCCCCTAATGTGTACGCCAGACCCCCTAATGTGTGTTTTGAAAGGGCATTAAAGGCCCACTTAATTTCGAATACCAGATCACATAATATGCAACATAGTTCTTATTATATACCGGTTGAAAGAGGAAGCTCCAAAATATTGTATTATCAATTTATCCGGTCGAATAAACTGGATACATGTTGTTTTTGTCGAGGTACCGACGTGTTTTCTGCGCTTAATTTTGATCCGGAATGTACTGTAAAGATTTGTTTTCTCAATGGAAGGGAAACAACTCTATCATTAATTTGATTTATGATGCATTCTGGGCTGACAGCGGGGGAAGTCTTTGACTTAATCTGAGAATCTCTATCACTTGGTGGACATTCCTAGGCGACAGCTGTTCCGTATTCTAGTGGAATATACACATGTTTGGTTCCTCTTCCAAGTGGTATCTAATATGAAATATTGTGTGTATAATGTGATATGGACATTCGAAAATAAAATTAAGCCTTTATCTACCGCTTTTTGGGCGACGGAAGCACGAGATAGACACGAGAGACGTTAATTAAAACTTCTATTAAAAGTCAATACCTGCCGTCAGAACCTCCTACAGTACCAATCAGAACCTCCTACAGTACCAATCAGAACATCCTACAGTACCAATCAGAACATCCTACAGTAACAGTCAGAACAAGTGTTATATATAGGCTCGTCTTTATCGCGATATTGAGCGCACCGTTTTCGAGGAATACATTATCAAGACGATTTGACCATGCAGTGATTTAATGCTGTCAAAATAAGTCGATTTTTATTAAAAGCAATATATTTAAATATGAAGAACGAGATATCGCAATAAATCGCAACAATGTCACAAGCGTTCCGCTTATAATCGCTATACTTACGATAATAAGCGGGATATTGGGCACGAAAATACGCGCTTAATATGCTAATTCTTCTGACGTGTACTGTATCAACGGGCTCATGCATGGGTCCGATATCATAAGTATTTCCCGGCATAGAATGCGCACATATATGGTGGTTTATGGTGTCACGTCGGACAGGGCATCTTACATCCCAAAGAGTTCACGAGTAATTGTATTCCGTGCTTTGGCCCTTCGTCGTATAGCACACAGCGTGAAATAAAACTGTTGTCACAAGGATTGCTTTTTTTATTCGCGCATGTATACAAGTAGAACGCGCGGAGATAAAATGAAATTATCAGACAAGGGAGTTAAGTTTATTAATCTGAATTCCCATAAATCGGTAAAAGATCAAATGCATAATCGAAGTTATTATCGGCGAACATCACCAGCTTCAAATGCGGAACTTCATTGTGATCATAGGTATTCATAGGTTATCATAGGTATTCATTGTGATCATAGGTATTCCGGCCTAAGCAGAATGGGGGGTTCCCATATACATAGGATGAAATTGGTGACACTAGATCGTCGTGTGGGGTAACACCACTAGTTTCACCCTCTGTGGACCTCATTCTGCAAATATCAGACCAAATATTTCAAGGTTGGTTTATATCAAAAAATCTGGGGTATACCTAATAAACTGTATTCCTGTCTTTGGCCATTCGTTGTGTTCACTCAGCGTGAAATAAAACTGCTGTCACAAGGATTGTTTTTTCTTTTTAATCGTGGGTACAAGAAGAACGCGCGGGGATAACAGGTAATTTTGAGACACGGCAGTTAAGTTTATTAATCTGAAGTCCCATAAATCGAATATTTCCGCTGAGAAGACTGTCAGATCTCGTAAACTACCAGACAAAGTGTTGAATAATAGATTATATATTAGCGACTCCCCCTCAGTAACGTGTCGTCACGTGACTTCTAATTCGATTATAAACCTTAAATAACGATTGTCGGGACTATTTGTGAACGGGAGCAATCGATCGAACGCATCCCGCGCTCGATGACATTTAGCTCCTCGAACGCGCGCCATCTGGTGGAGATCACGTTGGAGGGTGGCACTCAGTCGTCTCGAGCACGGTGTACATTACGGAGAGTGTGCCTCTCGCAAGGGCTCTGTCAGCCGCAAGATCAAGGGTAAGTACCGAAAAGCGGTGACAAGGCAAATGAGATGTCAGACCTAATAACTCCGAACTGGGTGCGTAAACACCACGCAGAAAAATACTTGTATGAAGTATCGACTTGCAACCGAAAGCGAATTCTTGGCTATCTAAAAGTCAACAAAATAATACAGTATAGTAAAATGGCTGATCATTATACTGTCACACATATCAGTTTGTCACATCATATGTTTATAAAATATGTGCATGCGTATCTTTATGGAAGAGGAACGTAGCTATAAGACATATTAAAGAAATGGGGCATGTTTAACGGTTCGGTGCCCAATTTGTACAGGTTTTGGTTTCCTCGTCCATCGTGATAACAGCTGTGAGACATTATCCAGGAGCGGTTTATAGAAATTTCGAAATATACCAAAGTAAAATTAAATAGTCAAAATAGATAGTTTGAATAGTTAGAAACGGTTCCCATATTTATGAAAGTTAGAAATGACCGGGGAGCGTCATCGGAAAAACTGTTGTCTCCAGCACGGTGTAAATTGTAAGGTCTATCAGCCACCGTTCAGTTCAGTATTCCCTCCATTGGCAGGATTAAAATAAATAACTCGTAAACCTAAGATATTTGAATCTCTATATAACAGATTGTGACATAAGATGTTTGTTTTTTAAATGTGTTGTTTATATAAAAGTAAGAAGGGCATCATGTCTGGTATATAACCAATTTCTTGTCGTGGTATTTGTATATGATATGTACACATCAGAAGAATTGGTATATTAATCGCGCTATTGGCGCGGACACACGTATCACAGTAGCGATGGCATAGTAGATGTGACAATTTATTATTTGTGGAGTTTGGTGACAATTGGTTGTCATAATTAATATGCCATAGCTAGAAATGCCGCCCGCTGCATATTCGCACAATGAGTCATCGAAAATTCGTTATAATCAGTCTTGTTCTTGTGTTTAATCCTTGTATAGTTCGCTTTGTTTATTCCAGATACTTTATCGCAACTGCATTTCCTCAAAAAGTTCCGAAACAGCTTCATTGGCCCACGTGATAATATTAGCGGAATTATGCGGAGAACTAAACGTCGCAAAATAAAAAACGCAATTGGGGAACTGTCTTAATACGCATGAAATTAATATAAGTGGATAAACATGAATTGAGATCATATCAACACAGCGTACTACATGCATGATATGTGAGTGAATGAGGGATTTCCACGGTCAAACACAATTATGGACGATCGATCGTTCAATTATATATATCCTATAGAGAATACAATGTAGCAACACGTAATGAGTAGAGATCAACCTTGGTGAAACACAATGGGTTAATTAGTCGACTCGACTCATTATGCGGAAACTAAGCGGGCAACATGGCCAGCTATGACACAGACATATGACGACCAATATTGTCACCAAATTGCACCATAATAAATTGTCACACATACTATGCCATCGCAACTGTGGTACGTGTGTCCGCGGCCATTTTCTCGCCCATTTATATCGCAAGTGGTGCGATCATAAGCACACCGATTGCGATAATTCGAGCATAATATTTCGACATCTCGTGCTTAACATTGCGATATATCGTTCATAATACAGATGGTAAAGTCGGCTTGGGATGAGTTTGATTGAACGACGGTTCAGTATAGGAATTCCCTCCAAATGTTGTGTGGTTACTCGGGGTACTCTGGTGGATGGTACAATGGCGTAATTTATTTTTAATTATTAAAAAAAATGAATTAAACAAAAAAAAATTAATTATATATTGAGCAAAGAGATAAATCTAAAAGAAATTATTTAAAAGAATAATTAAACGAATTTGTTTTTTATATCAAAATTGTTAAATGTTAAACGTTTTAATCAATGTATTTTTATTTTTTTTAAATATTATTTTTAATAATATGTGTTAAGTGTGCCTGTTGTAAGCCACCGATCAAGTCCAGTCAGAAAATGTATTCCTCCTTTGGGTAGTAGAACTCCACACACAACAGGTTAACAATAAATAAATGTAAAACCTCAGATATTTGAATCTCTATATAAAAGATTGTGACATAGATGTAAGATGTTTGTTTGTTTGTTTGTTTTTTTTAAAATATATATATACAAATAAGAAGGGCACCGTGCGTGATATGTACATAATTCTTGTCTAGTAGTTTTTGTTATATTATGTAAGTCGTAATGCTCATTGATGTACATTTAAAAATAAAGTTTTAATATGAATAGTTTTAAAATAATGAGAATGCCCATTAATACGGTTAAACTTGTTACTGTTGGATTTATTGTTTGCCATTTTGAGTGCACTGACTCGTATTGTGTGAATGGAGTATATATAGTTTCTGTTCAGCTCCTCAATGTTGTCAGTGTTTTCTACATGGTATATCAATGACAAATATTGTGCATTTTTCTGGTTCATTTTCGATTTTAGCTATGTATATATAATCAGGTAGCAATTGTTTGATGTTATTCTGATAGGTTTGCCTTTGTTGATCAAAAGTAAAAGCTAACCATTCCCCCCCCCCCCTCTCTCTCTCTCTCTCTCTCTCTCTCTCTCTCATGCCCCCTCTCTATCTCTCTCGCTCTCTCTATCTGTTTATAAAGCCTAGTGTCTGTCGCTAACACAAGCAAAATACTGATTTATACGTCACATCGAGAATGGATTACCTATCTTGTTTTCTGTTAGACAGATTACGAAAACTAACTAAGCAGGCGGGATTCCCGTTAAAACGAGAAAATAGTGGATTACTGATATCAGATAAAACACGTGGCGTACAATACAAATGATAGGGATCCATGTTCAAAAGGGCAGTTCATATATCCATGATATCACATCTCAAGATCGTGAGAGAAGACTCCTCTCATAGAGCCAAGACATTACCCCATTTTGGTATGTGTTGTGTGAAATTATTAATTATTCAAGCAGTTATTGGTACCGAAAGGGACACACATTAAATAATGTTGTCAACCTCTCAAATGTATTAAAAATCCATTGTTTTGCGTTGACTCTTAATAATTGCTCATATTATATGTACAGTGAGTAAAGATAATGATATGCGAAATTCAAGATTTGTTTGCCAGCGAAATTCTTTGTTGAAATTATCTGGCCATTATTTGCTGGATGAATGGAAAACGCGAGTCACTCCCAAAAGAAATAACTTGTCCGGCTTTCCTCTTAAAACGTCTTCCGTTTCCACGAAAACTAGAATTTCGTGCTAATCACAACACTTTCATGCACCAAAGCAAGTCAAGGCACAACAAACTGTATGCATGCTTCCTGGATGTGTGGAAGGCATTCGATACAGTGTGGATCGACGGACTTCTTTACAAGCTGTTCAACCGCCAGGTAACGGGGAAACTCCTTCGTATAATTTGTTATCTTTTAAAAGGAAATAAATGTTGTACTTCTGTTCAGAATTTCACATCTAGCTGGATAAATGTTTTGCAAGGAACTAGACAGTGAGGTACTTATCTCCTGCTTTATATACAATATTTATTGATGATATGTTACATGAACTCGGCAACTCCAAATATGGTTTCAAAATGTGTGGAGTAAGCTGTGCATCTCCTACACATGCTGATGACATGGTCCTGTTATCATTAACCCCGAGTGGTCTAGAGGCCTTGTGTAATATATGTTTCTCATACAGCCAAAGATGACGTTACAGATACAATGCAGCCAAGTCTGTTTGTCTTATTCTTAATGAAACAAACTCTGATTTCTTGACAATAAATTATGATTGGAAATTGGGTCTATACAAATACCAGTGTTTCTCAAACCACTACGCACCTTGGTGTACCTGTTGTCATTCAAAAGTTCAACTCACAAATGATAACTCAAATATGTGATCGCATAAGGAATACATTCTTCATGTTATCTAATGCAGGGATGTATGCGTGAGGTGTAACTCCCGCCAGTTGTAAAAAGATGTATGAATCTATTGTGCTTCCGATGGGGTTTATACGGCTCAGAGTTACTGCTTAACACAAACGCAGCAGATGGTGAAATGTGTTTGAAATCAATTCAGGGATTGCCTGTCAGAACAAGAACTGATATGGTATTGGGGTTGCTTGGCATGTCCCCACTTTCGATGTACATGTACATCCAAAAACGGAAACTGTCCTTGTTCTTCTCATTGTGTAGGCTGGATGTTACGAAAACAGTCAAGAATGTATTTCTCAAGAGGCTCATTGAAGCAGACGAGACAAATGAGAGGAGTCCCGTCTTGTCTGAAATCCGTACCATTCTAATCAAATTTGGGATGGGTGAACGTTGGAAGTCATTTGTTGTGAGCTTATCTCTACCATCAAAAGAATCGTGTAAACGGACCATTAAGTCAAATTTTGAAATAATGTTACAATCGCAATGGCAAATGCGGGTGCGAGACGATCCTGATTTTATACGATTTAACATTGTTAATCCAGAACTTGCTATGTCTCATATATGGACTATCTGCAGAAACCACCCTTCGGCCAAAGAAGACATTTTCATTACAATTGGGTTAATGTGTATTCCAATGTGAATGTCTGATACTGTATGTGACAATTGTCAAATTCCCTATATTGACATCGTTACCCATGTCGTTAATGACTGTATGTATCTTAATCAGTTACGTAACCAAATTTGGTACGAATTCATTGATATTTTTACTGTGGAATGTTACATGTACATCAATAGTATGAGTTGGATTCAACAAACTGCATTATTCCTCGGGTATATCCCACCAAATATAGATGAATATGTTGAGGATAAAGTCGCATTTTGTCGTTTCTTCATCTCCTCAACATCGAAGTTGTGGAAAATGTGGGTACACTAAATACTTGAAATTTTGAGACGTAATCCATAGCAGATTATTGATAGCAGTGTAATTTATACATAAGCTTAGATTCCGTACCCATATTTTCGGTCGATTTTAATATGACATGCTGGCGGACATGTGTCTAACATTGTATAACTACAGTGTGTATACCATCTATTCTGACGTGTGGTCTTATACGTGTCTGTAATGCTATGTCTCATATTATATTCTCATATTAAGCATATAGTCCAGGAGATATTGGTCGACCTCTGCACCCCCCCCCCCCCCCAGGACTCAACTTCACCCCACTAATTTTCTTCCTTAAGGTATCCTCTAATTTTTTCACTTGTTAACAAGAAAAAAAAGTGGCGCAGAGACTCCAGACAAGATGGCGTCCATCATGGCGGCCATTTTGTTTAAATGCACCATGTCTCTTTGATCGCCGTTATAGTAAAGATGATATCACATGCGGTCTTGTTTTCTGCTCGATTCGTTATGCTAATATACAACTCTTACAAATTAGCCAAAAATCCGACACCAGAATCCAATATGGCGGCCAAGATGGCCGCCGAAATGTGAAAATATGCTATTTTTCTGACATGTTACCACCTTTCGTTTGTCTATGTGGGAAAATGTTGGCATCTTTGCGTCATGTTATACATTTATCATATAGAGGAGTCATTTTCGACAACATTGGGGACCATAATATACATTCATTGCGGGATAGTTTTGTCCGAAATCACGTTTTCCCAAATGCCGGTATAATAGGTCAAAGCCGAATCTACGTTAATAATGCGATCAATGAATGTTATTGCTATTATAACAACACCCATGCATATATATGTGCAGGATATACTCGAGCTATGATTCCTCTTATACCCGAGTTGAGGAATATTTACCCAAATCCAAGATGGCGGCCAAAATGGCCACCAGAAATAAAAAATCGCCGAAAATCGCCGATTTTAACATCAGTGAGCATTATTGTCATGAAAACTCCACACCTGCTTACTATTGTGAGTTGGGAACACTTAGGCGAAGAACTTTCCTTGTACCATATCCAAATAAAAGTACCCCAAATCCAAAATGGCGCCCACAATGGCGGACAGATTTTGAAAAATCACCGAAATTCCCTCATATCCACATCATTGGGCATTATTGTCGAGACAACTCCACCCATGCTTACAGTTGAGTTGGAAATACTGAGGTGAAGTTATTATCTTACATCTCATGTAAGAAATCGTTTTCCAAATCGTAGATGGCGACCGAAATTGGAAAACAAGTCTACATTCCTTTACTTTCTTACGATGGGCGTTATTGTTTCGCGATTTCTATCCACCATTACATGTTGATATGGAATAGTGACATGAAGTATTCATTAGGGTTTGGCAATTGATACTCACAGCCAAGATCGTTGCTAAATTGGCGGCTACAAATTGAAAAGAACTCGATATTTTCACATCTTAATTTCAACTTGTTGTCATAATATCGGTATGCATGGACGAAACTGTACATACACCATCTACCAGTTCAACTTGAAGGTATCAAAACGCATAACTTAGCTCGTATCCTTCTGGAAAGATGAAAACCACAATTAATATCGCGATGTGGCATTTGGAAATCCATTCTCCACTTAGCGCCGATTATGGCCGTAAGCGTATGTGCGCCGAATAGTTATATCAGAACAATTACCTGATAACAGATTCTGATTTGCCACGTCACGTCCATAATTATATGGACCAGCTTCCATTTCTTTGTCTGATAAATCTAGGTAGCTCACACCGACAAAGTATTCACCACTTCCTGGGAGTATGGTCCCTCTAATCATAACGTTTCAAACAATTCATTTTCCGGTGTCTAGCTTACGATTTTAAATATTTGCTCAATATGATATTTGTGCGTCATCTTGAACTATGAAGGCATATGACCGATGGCTATACAAGCTTACAGAAGGTCATCTCTATGTATGTGTCTCATACCCCATGGGGATAACGACATGTACACCTGGCGAACCAGTTAGCTAGTCACTTCTCAATAGATGGTTCGTCAACTCACAAACTCAGCGAACGTATTGGCATATGTGGACAACTTCGACAGTGTTTCGAAGGTTGCTAGCTGTCTCATTCCCTTGGGCAGATGTCTATCTGCTAAGGAGAAGACCATAGTGTACAGACTACCACACTTCTTGACCATGATCCGAAGCAACCTGTGTGACGCCCCGCATTTGTCTCGTCGAATATCTCCCAGCAGAGAGGAACAATGCTCGCGGTGCTAGTTTATGGACATGCGCCATGATAGTAGGAATGAAATGGGCCACGGTATACACCACCCCTACACCTGGTGCATGTTTAAGATATAGAATGTCATGCGTGTCGGTTTTATTTGGTGTGGTAAGATTGTATTTCCACATCCGTTTCGAAGCCTTTCTGATTCAACTACGTACATTTTTGTCTGGATAATACTATGCTAGCCTCCCTCAAAACAGTCGGATGGACTGAAGGATAATGTCTTTATAGCATGAATGTATGCGTTTTTTGTTATCCTCTCTCAGGGTAAGTGTTAGTATGTTGGCGGTATTATTCAAGAAAATGTCAGGAACTGTGGTGCATTTATTTCACTATGTATTTATAGAACAATTTACAGTCTCGATGGCAATGGCTGTGGACGTTGGGAAACGCGACCTTTATGGTCATATAGCTTTATATATAACTTCGCAATGTTCGCAATGGTGATGTTACCAATAAATCAATTGGTGTACCAACGTTTGTTGAACTGAATGCAAGAGCATTTGTACTTTCTTGAACCATACCACGCAGCGTGAGTATGACATATCAAACTATCAAAGGTATCGCCTTTAAGACTATACTCCAGTCTTGGTGGGGTTTATACAGCAGTAGCCAATGGCACACGCCTGGTCCAGCTGTTTAAGAACGGCTTCCAAACGGATGGAAACATACAATCTTAGCATACAAGGAAAGCAAAGCCACACATGAGATCCTGTCTGAATCTAAAACATAACAAAATAAGGGGCGGTGCAGTCATGGTCCAATTTCATTTCCACTATCATGACACATACCCACAAACTAGCACCTTGTGTATTGTTAGCATCTGCTTGGATATGTTCGGTGAGACGATTTCTGGACGCCAACAAGCTTGTTCTTATGATCATGTTCAGGGAGTTTGGCTATATTATGCATTATGGTCTTCTACGCCTTAGCAGAAATGCATCCGTCAAATGTCGGGCTTTCAACATTCGAAGCCATATTCAGAAGTTGTCCGGGTACGTCAGTGCATTAGATGAGTATGCGAATTGATGAACCATATATTGGGAAGTGGCTGTTTGGGAAGATCACCAGGTGTACACGTTGGTATCCACATTGGGCCACCAAAGCTGACAATACGCAGATAGATAGGTCCTTCTGAAAGCTAGTATACGCATAGACCGAATACCTTTCTAGTGTATCGCACAAGATGACGCCTATAGTAGCATCTGAATTATACCATAAGCTATACCACGAATGAAGCTCGTTAAGAATTCCAAGCTTTCGAAACAAACACGTGAGCTGGACACCGGCATATGTATTGTTTGAAACATTCCGATTAGTGGCACCCTTCTACAAAGAAGTGTAGTAAACTGTTGTTGTGGGTGAGGTATATTATTCTGACGAAGAGACGGAAACGGGTCTAGATAATGCTGAATGTGACAATTCAGAATAAGCTCAGGTACTGTTGTTTTGATTCTTGGAAGTCATAATATGACTATTCGGCGCACCTAAATACGGTTACGGCCAGTATGAGCCCTTAGTGGAGAATGGATTTTGAAATGCCACATCGCGATTGTGGGTTTTCATCATTCCAAAAGGCTACGACTTACATTGGAACTAATATATGGCTTATATTTTGTACCGTTTCGATATTATGACAAAAAGTTGAAATTAGTATGTGATAATATCGGCTTCTTTTCAATTTCTGGCCACCAGTTTGGCCGTCATATTGACTGTGAGTATCACTTGCCAAACCCTAATGAATAATTCATACATATCAACATGTAACGGTTGGTAGAAATCGCGAAACAATAACGCCCATCCTAAGAAAGTAAAGGAATGTAGGCGTATTTTCAAATTTCGGTCGCCATTTTGGCCGCCATCTTCGATTTGGAAAACCATTTCTTGCTTGAGATGTAAGGTAATTACTTCACCTCAGTATTTCCAACTCAACTATACGCATGGATGGAGTTGTCTCGACAATAATGCCTAATGATGTGAATATGAGGAAATTTCGGTAATTTTTCAAAATCTGTCCGCCATTGTGGGCGCCATTTTGGATTTGGGGTACTTTTATTTGGATATGGTACAAGGAAAGTTCTTCGCCTATGTGTTCCCAACTCACAATAGTAAGCAGGTGTGGAGTTTTCATGACAATAATGCTCACTGATGTTAAAATCGGCGATTTTCGGCGATTTTTTATTTCTGGTGGCCATTTTGGCCGCCATCTTGGATTTGGGTAAATATTCCTCAACTCGGGTATAAGAGGAATCATAGCTCGGGTATCTCCTGCACATATATATGCATGGGTGTTGTTATAATAGCAATAACATTCATTGATTCGAAACATTACATCGCGTTATTAACGTAGATTCGGCTTTGACCTATTATACCGGCATTTGGGAAAACGTGATATCGGACAAAAATATCCCGCAATGAATGTATATTATGGTCCCCAATGTGGTCGAAAATGACTCCTCTATATGATAAATGTATAACATGACGCAAAGATGCCAACATTTTCCCACAGAGACAAACGAAAGGTGGTAACATGTCAGAAAAATAGCATATTTTCACATTTCGGCGGCCATCTTGGCCGCCATTTTGGATTCTGGTGTCGGATTTATGGCTAATTTGTAAGAGTTATATATTAGCATAACGAATCGAGCAGAAAACAAGACCGCATGATATATCATCTTTACTATAACGGCGATCAAAGAGACATGGTGCATTTAAAAAAAATGGCCGCCATGATGGACGCCATCTTGTCTGGAGTCTCTGCGGCCACTTTTTTTTCTTGTTAAGAAGTGAAAAAAATTATAGGATACCTTAAGGAAGAAAATTAATGGGGTGAAGTTGAGTCCTGGGGGGGGGGGGGTGCAGAGGTCGACCAATATCTCCTGGACTAATATAGTATCAATATGAGTGTTCGTTTATATGAGAATGTATATATGATGTATATTTGACGTCTATATGACTATGTCTGCTTGTAAACGTGTACCAGATTGGCGTGTGGCAATTACTTTATCTTAACTTTGTATATTGATTTATTATTTATATTTGTCCGTGTGGATTTGGGTGAGATTCTGAACATCAACATGGGTGTGCCTGTGTATCAGCTAGTCATGTGTAAATGTTCAAAATATTCCATTTATTTCGCTAACAGTAGACGGATTTAGAGTTCACATATTGATGTAAAACTTAGGATTTTGTATGTTTTCATTTATGTGGTTCGAGTCATATCTCACAAATCGTCAACAGACAATTCTCATCGGTAGTGAAAGTTCCGAACCCTACCCAATTGATTATGGTGTTCCACAGGGATAGTTCTTGGACCTATTCTATATCTACTTTATACTAGGCCCATCGGTTCTCTTATTCGCTCCCAAGGAATTAATGTTCACATGTATGCAGATGACACTCAATTATACCTCTCTGGTGATCCGAACGATGAAAGCAGTCTGGTTAGCAGAATCAGAAATTGTATTATAATAGTCAAAGACTGGATGACTTCGAACCGCCTCAAGCTAAATGACGACAAGACTGAAATCATCTGGATAGCAAAACCATCAATAGTAAACAACGTGCGTACCACCAAGCTAGAACTGGGTGATAGTTCCATCGTCTTCTCGAATAATGTGAAAAATCTGGGCGTCCATCTTGACCAGACTCTCTCCATGACGAAATAAATAGACTCTCTCTGTCAGTCCATATTTATTGAACTCCGCCGACTAGGACGAATTAGACAATACCTCACCACCGAAGCAGCGAAAAGACTGACAGTATATTTTGTTCTGACAATAATGGACTATTGCAATGCACTGTTGTTCCGAGCCCCAGACTACCAGCTTCGGCGAATACAGCGTCTGCAAGACTGTGCTGCAAGAATCGTGTTTAGGTTGAAGAAAGGCAATAGTCCAACCACCATGATATCACAACTACATTGGCTGCCTATTCAGGATAGAATTTCTTTCAAAATTGCAACATTCGGATATAAACGTTTACAAAATTCAGAAACCGCCCCTACTTACATGAAAGAGCTCATTTCTCCTTATGTGCCAACAAGAAATGTTCGATCGAAGGATGCAGGCCTACTAACACCAAAAAAGGCGCCAACCTGAGAACTGTTGGAGATCGCGCATTTTGTGTTTCATGTCCGTTCACCTGGCATTCCTTACCACAACCCATCAGAGAATCGCCATCATTCGGAGAATTCAAATCAACACTGAAAACATATTTGTTCGAGCGGAGGTATCGAGACATGTTGAACCTTCAACGATGACATTCTGTACATTCTGTATATATCACTGCATTTTCTCTCTATATATTTGAACCAACTCATGTGAAGCGCCTAGGGCCCATCATCACGGGGATAGGCGCTATACAAGAACAATTATTATTATTATTATTATTATTATTATCTGGTGGTGAGAGTATTGATTGTGTTGATATAAATTATATATATAACTCTTCAGTTATGGAGGAAAAATAAAGATTTATATATATAAAGCCTATTGTCTGTCGCTAACACTAGCAAATTACTGGTTTATACGTCACATCGATAACGGATTACCTATCCTGTTTTCTGTTAGACAGATTACGAAAACTAACTAAGCAGGCGGGATTCCCGTTAAAACGAGAACATCACAATAGTGGATTACTGATATCAGATAAAACACATGGCAATACAAATGATAGGAGATCCATGTTCAAAAGGGCAGTTCATATATCCATGATATCACATCTCAAGATCATGAGAGAAGCCTCCTCTCATAGAGCCAAGACATTACCCCATTTTGGTATGTGTTGTGTGAAATTATTAATTATTCTAGCAGTTATTGGTACCGAAAGGGACACACATTAAATAATGTTGTCAACCTCTCAAATGTACTAAAAATCCATTGTTTTGTGTTGACCCGTAATAATTGCTCAGATTATATGTACAGTGAGTAAAGATACTGATATGCGAAATTCAAGATTTGTTTGCCAGAGAAATTCTTTGTTGAAATTATCTGGCCATTATTTGCTGGATGAATGGAAAACGAGCGTCACTTCCTAAAGAAATAACTTGTCCGGCTTTCCTCTTAAAACTTCTACAGTTTCCACGAAAACTAGAATTCCGTGCTAATCACACCACTTTCATGCACCAAAACAAGTCAACGCCGTGAGCAAAATGTGCATTAAACTCCCTTAATACCCAAGCTCTCTGTCAGCCGCCGACCAAGAGTAAAGGCTAATCCCGCCCTCTCATAAAGACTAGTGTCTGTCGTTAACACTCGCAAAAAAGACTGATTTATACGTCACATCGAGAACGGATTACCTATCTTGTTTTATATTAGACATATTATGTCTACGGAGCAGCCTGGCGTAGAAAACGAACTAAGCAGTCGGGACTCCCTTTATAACGAGAAAATCACAATAGTGGATTACTGATGTCAGATAAATCACGTGGCGTACAATACAAGACGACATTAGGTTCATAGCCAGGGTCGCAGTTAGAGGTTTTTTAGCCCCTAAATAATTGAAATTATGCCCCTCAGCATAAAAAAATCGACAGCTGAATGGTGTACAAATACTGAGTACGTTTTAACCACATTTAGTCCACCAGGTCAGATATACCATAATAGTGCGTGATGATGATCTAAGAATGGCCTCAGGTAATGCACTCCTGATATCAACTTTGAAAATATGGCCTCTCATGAGGGTTAATTAAATATGATCTCATGAGGGTTAAATAAAATATGACCCAGTGAGTGTAAATTAAAATATGGTTCAATGAGGATTAATACAAACATATGGTCCCTTGATGGTTAATTAAAGATGTACCTTGATTGTTAATTAAAATATGGTGCCATAACTGATCAAGGTTAATTAAAATATGGTAACATGAGCGTTAATTAAAGTTAAGATATGGTCCCATTATGAGGGTTTATTAACATTAAATATGATGTCATCAGTGTTGCTTAAACTACGGTCCCTTAGGGTTAAATAAAATATAGTCCCATGAGGATCAATTAAAATTTATCCCCCCCTCCCCATGATGATACATAAAACATGTTCCCAGTAGGGAGGAGTGGGTAATGTCTGAACATTCGTCAATCATATAGCATTCTGATATGTGCTCCGTACACGGAAATAAAAACGATGTTTAGAATAAGACCAGATTGTATGTGAAGGGTTAGTGTTGGAACTTTTCTTAATAACATCTCTATGCGGAGCTCAGATATACTCCGCATACAAAGACATGAACGAAAAGTTTAGAGACGAAGACTGAAGTTCACTAAACGTCAATATTTACAAACAGCACGAATGAGTAACTTGGGAATTGGTTAATAATTGCCATTCCTATTCATTTAGAATATAACATGACGATATTTGTATACGCGTATAACTAAATGAAAAAGTTCAGTATACGATCTTAAAAAACATGTTAAACACCGATATAAATAAACAGCTCGAATGGTTCATGTGCGATTTAAAGTTTTTATACAATCCTCAATTCCCCTTGTAAAACAATAGTAGATACTATTCCGATTTTTGTCCCGTGAAAATAAATGAAAGATGTTCAAACAACAAGGCAACGAAGCAGGTTAATGAACGATAGAAACAGTACGCTACGGGTTAATGTGCGAATTCAAGTCCCAATTACTCGGCGCGCACTTTTAGCATGCGACCAACAAGCCAAGGATCAAAAAGCATGTCGAGACGCCCGCCGAAATAACCGCAAAGCAATACGTGAATATAGCTGATCCTCCCTCTGAAATAGAAACGATCCCAAAGTACGAAAATACCCAAGTACCAAGCATATTTCGCCCATTGGCCCTAGACAAGTAAAACACGCATTCACAGACAACACCCATATAGGGCCTAATAATATTATTCGGTCGTTTAATGTGAGAGGAAAATAAATAGCTATAATAATGTCGTTTGAATGTGTCGGTAGCGCATAGTGCAGATACTACAAGTATTATGTCGCTGTCAGTGAATTATTTGGAAAGTGCGAACAAAAATAATAAAATAACATAAAATAAAATAAATAAATAAATGAATAGTAATAATAACAAGTACCAAGCCAGTGTGGATATGCCCGTTACTACATGTGTATACAAACTATTTATTCATTTGATAACCTCGCGTCATGCACACGTGAATATTGTCATTGCGACATGCATAACATACATGTAAATGTTTACTTGAAGCGATGGGTCACACGGGCTACGGATACACGTTTGGTTTAGATAAATAAATCATATGGCCACACGGCGGATCACCGAATGCTTTCCTTGTGGTACGTTCATACACTGGCAAGTTTGCACGGTATGTTCTGCGAGGCATTTCATCATAGAAAACCACATGGTGCCATAATTCGAAAGTAAACGTGCATATAATATGCAAAGCGAACGACATGAGAAGTAAAGTTCTGTAGTTCCACTTGTAACGAAGCTACTGACATTTGCCTTCAAATACCTGTATGATTTATTCTTGCGAGATAATTGCATGCTATTTACGGTCCACTTCCAGTAGAATCTCTACATGTGGAAGTACAGAGATATTACTTCTCACGTAGTTAGCTGTGGTACAGATGCTTGTTTCCGTTAATATTCTGGTACCATATCGGTTTCTACGACGAAATGCCTGCAACCATACCGTGCATATATGACATGTATGAACGTACCCTTATGGACCACTGTTTATGCCACTCCGTGTGCGTAAGCAACTGGAGATCACCTGGCGAAACAAGCGATGAATTCGCAAAATGTCCAGCGAATGTTCCACCACCCTCTCTTCATCATCTCCCCTTCATCCCCATCTTCTCCTGCATGCTCCTATTATTCTTAATACCAAAATTTTCCCAGAACCCATGTAATATCCGACTTATCTGTATACTGACCGGCTCCGATATTAAGGTAAAATCTCACGATGATTTATATATACATTTTATAGGGACCCTTTATGATGAGGAGCACGACACCCGAAAAGCGATGTTCTTACTATCATTATCCCTTTCTACCGTATCCATTATAACAAGTCCTTATGTATGTCCATGTTCAATAGATATGTTATGTAATAATAAATATTTGGTGGATAAATAACCAATGTTTAAACCAAGACTTTGTTTGATCCTTAACCCTTTACCCAACAGAAGGGCCCTGTGCCAATGCATTCTCTTATATATGCGAGTCGACCATAGGTCGCCTCGCATATATAAGAGAATGCATTGGCTTAACATATTACAAATTATAAAGTTGTTAAAGAATGTAAGAAAATGGTAAAAAGTGTTAAAAAAAGATTTTTTTAGGCCAATGCATTATCTTATATATGCGAGGCGACCTATGGTCGACTCGCATATATAAGAGAATGCATTGGCACAGGGCATGACTGGAACTATCACAATGTGGTCAAGGAGCCGGTTCCAATGATATCTATATTTGTATGGTTCTATTGAGACAGACCGAAGATATTTTAGGCTGTTGAAGCTTTATTTAGCCGGTTTTGGCCGGTTTGTTGGGTAAGGGTTAAAACCGTGTCCACGACCAATATTCTCTATTTTGTCGGGGGGGGGGTCGGAAACAATTTTCAGGCACGTATGCTGATTTTTTTCCTTTCGACCCTTGTCGGGACCCACCCCCGCGTCCAACTTTTTGTTCGTTTTCGTCAGTTTTGGACACCCACCCCCCTTTTAACAATAAAATAGAGATTTGCGGGGGGAAATTCACTGTAAACAGCTGTATATGAATTTCTGTGCATACTATTTGTCATGGATGTTAGCATTGACATGTAAATAGGAACAAGTCATTTTGGGGGTCATTCGACCAAAACAAAAATGGCTGCCAGCGGCCTTCTTGGATTTCAAAATTCAATCCATTAGCATGGGCTACAGGCTATACAATGTCTGATCATCATGAAATTTTTCATTTATGTTAATATTGACATTCTAAGGTGTTTTAAGCCAAACTTATTGCAAAAACAGTCAAAAAGACTTGCAGGAACACAAAATTTGAGTTGCGGAAAAAATTGTTTGTTGGTCCCATCGATTACCCACCCACCCGGCATACGTGCTCGGAAAATACCCCCCCCCCGATTTTTTTCGCACATATCTTTGAGAGGGGCAAACCAATCACAACAACGACATCGATGAAATCTAAATCGGAATCGATTAAATCGAAATTACCAAACAAAATTTCCTTTGTTAATGTCGGTCCGTTTATTTCGACAAGTGATCTCCCATGGCTGCCTGCTCGGTTTAAAGTCGAGGTCATGCACTGATCCACGTTTAGTTAGCTCAGTAAGAGCCTGATTTCAGTGGGACAATAGAAGAATCCACCATCCGCTGAAGTCAGTAATCCGATCGCCAGGTTGGCGATCTCTAGGAGCGCTCATGCATGGGTCGTATCCAGGAGCGTCCAGAGGTGGGTCTCATCACACCGGCGGTCGGTGCTCGAATGAATATCAATTATGTTTGGTTTTTGGCTGATCACATGTCATACGCATCTGGAGTGCCATACACAGGATTCCATAATCCCCGAACATTCACCTATTTGCTTGAGTCGTGTGTACTTGTCCCAGCCATGTAGGTCAGACATGCTGGGGTCGAATTTGTTAAGGTGCCTCTAAATGTATCTCAACTCCTGAACGATCTCCAGGATGTCATGTGTTGTTGACAGTCGTGTTTGGTTTGGCTTTATTTTGGGATTTGGGGATATGCCCGTGACGAGTTGGAAGGGTCTGGTTTTTCCCTACGCTACAACCGACTGGAAATTGTGGGGGTATCATCAAATGGTGTGTGTTTACATTTAACATGAAATGATATGGTGAAAAAATGATATAGACATAATTATATTTTAGTAGTAGTAGTAGTAGTAGTAGTGGTAGTAGTAGCAGTAGTAGTAGCAGTAGTAGTAGCAGTAGTAGTAGTAGTAGTAGTAGTAGTAGTAGTAGTAGTAGTAGTGGTAGTGGTAGTGGTAGTGGTAGTGGTAGTGGTAGTGGTAGCTCTCTTGGTGATACCATCGGTCGACGCAGTCGAGCCACTGCCGGTGTTGTTGGTGTTGTTGGAACTGGTGGATATGGAGGGCACCAGGCTTTGATAGTACTCTGGTGTCCTTGATGGTAACGTGTCCATCTGCACCATGCGGTCTGCGGCAGTGTCGCCTGCGCTCTCTTGATATAATCAGTCGAAGCAGTCGAGCCACTACTGGGGGTTGTTTGTGTTGTTGTCACTCGTGGAGATGGGGGACACCGGGTCATGATGGTACTATGTTACCTGGTGATAGCGTATCCATCCCCACATGGACGTCCCGTGTGACATCGGCCTCCCTGTTGACGACGTCATGTACAGCGGCCAAGTTGGGGAGCTTGGCGTCTCTCAGCTGGCCTTTATTTCCTCTTGGTCCTCCTGTCGCGTCCCTTTTTCTACGAGAACTTTTATCTTCTTCCTTTGGTTGGTCTCCCCGTTCCTCAGATCCACTGGTCGCTGGTAAAACTCCAGCAGCAACCGGGTTACGACCAACATATGGTGCTGATAAGGACCGTGTTGTTGTCACCCGACATGTAAGAAGCAGCTCAACGTGGCTGCCTGCTCGGTTTATAGTCGAGTTCAGGCACTGATCCACGTTTAGTATCCACATCCGCTGAAGTCAGTAATCCGATTGCCATGAACGCGATGTCCAGGAGCGCTCAGGCTTGGGTCTTATCTAGGAGCGTCCAGGAGTGTGTCTTATCCCACCGGCGTTGGTGCTCGAATGAATATCAATTATGTTTGGTTTGGCTGATGACATGTCGCACATGACGTCATGTGTTGTTGGCAGTCGTGTCTGGTTTGGCTGATGACATGTCACGCATGACGTCATGGGTTGTTGGCAGTCGTGTTTGGTTTGGCTGATTACATGTCGCACATGACGCCATGAGTTGTTGGCAGACGTGTCTTGTTTGGATGATGGTATGTTGCATCCGACTGAGTGTATAGATGTAACTCAAGTTGACAGAGTCTAATCATCATCGAATAAGGGTATTAAATCGCTATAACTTCTACCTCGCTAATATATACAATTATGGTATTAAATTATAGTATTTAGAGTTGTAGTGTTTGTAAGCCGAGCGCGATATTAGTCATTAGTCGTAGTTGTATTTCTGGTCCCAGAACATGTTTTCAAATTGTTCTTTGAAGTCTTCGTAGAATCTGCTGCTACAATATGTTCAGATAAAGCGTTCCCTTGGATTTGGTTAAACATATTTTAATAGTATATTGATATACAAATACTAGAGGATTGGAGGACAAGTTCTTAAAACTTAGATGGACCTCCGCTCACCGCAATACAGAAAAAGTATAACAGCAAATATATAAACAGTATATTAAACAGAATAGGTTTGGCATGACGGGTGCATGTATACAATAATAATTGAACTTGAATAACTATACTATTCGGTATTACTGGTGAGTTATATTGTGGTGGTGTGGGGTGGGTAAGTGTGGGGTGGGTCGTTCCATACGGTAATAACTCTTTGGCTGAACAAGTGTTCACCTACATCATTAGTTGCTTGGTGCTTTTGCAATTTGTAACTGTGCCCGCGAGTTCCTTTGTTTTGTGCATCCTCACCGAAGTCATGTTTATGTTAAAGAGGTCGTGTGTTTAAGGGACATGAGACCCGTTTTAACAAGGCAGTCTCGGTAGGTCATGTTCATGAATGTAGCTATCATTTTGGTGGCATATCTCTGAACGGTCTCTATGTAACTGTGCCCGCGTGTTCCTTTGTTATGTGCATCCATAACGAAGACATGTCTGGTTATGTTAAAGAGGTCGTGTGTTTAAGGGACATGAGACCTGCTTTAACAAGGCAGTCTCGATAGGTCATGTTCAAGAATGTAGCTATCATTTAGGTGGCATGTCTCTGAACTGTCTCTATGTAACTCTGCCCGCGAGTACCTTTGTTCTATGCGTCCGCAACGAAGACATGTCTGGTTATGTTATAGAGGTCGTGTGTTCAAGGGACATGAGACCTGTTTTAACAAGGCGGTCTCGGTAAGTCATGTTCGTGAATGTAGCTATCATGTTGGTGGCATGCCTCTGAACTGTCGCTATGTAAATGTGCCCGCGTGTTTCTTTGTTCTGTGCATCATCAACGAAGACATGTCTGGTTATGTTATAGAGGTCGTGTGTGATCTCAAATAACTAATGTTATAGGGACTCGACATGATCAGTCCACATTACCTCGTTTGGTAGAACTCGGCGAGCGTCTGTGCCAAGAAAGACAGCCGCAATCATACCGACATCAGTGGTAACGACCGTACATTAAAATGTCAGAGAGTTTTGCGTGGTACTTCGATTTCTTGAACATTAATGCCCCAGGGAAATAGCGGGGGTGGTTTTTAGACCATATAGTGATATATACAGTTACTCTTCCGAGCTCATATTTGCATACACTGTGTGTCTGTGGTCGTTTAATGCCAGCATGATATGTCGATATTATAGTCTTAACACGCTCATATACGAATACCAGACAAGATAGATCATGCCATGAATTTCTACTCTTAGCTACGCACGTCGATGATATAATGTTACTGGCCCCCATGAATCGCCGTTTTTTGTAAGAATGATGGAAAATCGCCATCTTTTAAGAATTGTGGGTAAACGATGGCGATAACAGTATTAGGCAACATCAAGGCTCAATCTGTGCACAAAATATGACAACTGGCATCGTTTCGCGCAGTAACGGTGGATTCTGTTTAGGGGTAGGGGTAATTAAAACGAACCAACATGACGCGTTATGTTATCATATTCAAATGTTATAAAAACAAAGCAACAACGTTGGGTGCATGGTTGCTATATTATATATAATATGCTTTGTATAAAGATAACGTAATGTTCGTAAGACATAGAGTACATAAGTAAATATAAGTAGCTGACCATTGGACCGTGCCCAGTGTTCGCGCTGCCACTTGCCAAAGTTGCCAATAGCAAAAATAATTCACATTTTGCAAAACATATTTTCATTTGGCAAAAGTTTTGTCAAGTCACTTTTTAATTCTTCAAGACAGTTAACAAATACCAATATTAAGATGCAGTTAATCTGATATATATTAGTATCGATGGGTGGAGGGATAACCCGTAGGCCTATTTTAGTGTGGTGGTTGTGTTTACATAGCTAATCCGCTTGTGGTGTGCCCTTCTGATGAAGCAACCCTGCTATAATTTTATTGTTTGGTGATTGGTTTATTGTTGCTTCCTATCGATATCAACAGTCGTTCAAACCGCGAGTGTCGAAAAATAAGATTTAATGTTGCAGAAAATGGTACTATCAGGGATAGATAGCATTTGACAAATTCTAAAAGATTTGGCAAAAAACAATTTCATTTGGCAAATTATTTGGCAAAAGTAATTTTCTGTGCAGCGCGGACCCTGAGGTCCGTGCCACCTTGAATCACAACGCCACAACCCGGTAAACTCTCCGTGTGATTTCGCGCGTAAAATACCACCAAGGCGCCCTCAGATCACCTCGGGATTCTTTCGAACTAAAACGAAGTTCAGTACCTTATCCAGCATGTATCAAGACAGTTAATGATTGCAAACACGTGCACGTGATCAAACGACTGCATGGTGATAACACACGTGCATGTGATCAAACGACTGCATGGTGATAAGTTTAGGATGCTGCGAGGTTGGTGGTTCCTGTTGATCTATCGCTAATATTGTCGAATATACCAAATGCTATCTACAGAACATTCGTGATCGAGATTCAAAACTGATCAGTTTTCTCACTAGTAGGCATGCATATATATAAAATAATCAAGTCAATTTTATACATGGCTTTACTCTGTATGAGTTTTCTCACTAGTAGGCATATATATAAAATAATCAAGTCAATTTTACACATGGCTTTACTCTGTGTGAGTTTTCTCACTATTAGGCATATATATATACAATAATCAAGTTAATTTTACACATGGCTTTACTCTGTATGAGTTTTCTCACTAGTAGGCATATATATACAATAATCAATTTAATTTTATACATGGCTTTACTCTGTGTGAGTTTTCTCACTATTAGGCATATATATATACAATAATCAAGTTAATTTTACACATGGCTTTACTCTGTATGAGTTTTCTCACTAGTAGGCATATATATACAATAATCAATTTAATTTTATACATGGCTTTACTCTGTATGAGTTTTCTCACTAGTAGGCATATATATAAAATAATCAAGTCAATTTTACACATGGCTTTACTCTGTGTGAGTTTTCTCACTATTAGGCATATATATATACAATAATCAAGTTAATTGTACACATGGCTTTACTCTGTATGAGTTTTCTCACTAGTAGGCATATATATACAATAATCAATTTAATTTTATACATGGCTTTACTCTGTGTGAGTTTTCTCACTATTAGGCATATATATATACAATAATCAAGTTAATTTTACACATGGCTTTACTCTGTATGAGTTTTCTCACTAGTAGGCATATATATACAATAATCAATTTAATTTTATACATGGCTTTACTCTGTATGAGTTTTCTCACTAGTAGGCATATATATACAATAATCAATTTAATTTTACACATGGCTTTACTCTGTATGAGCTTTCTCACTAGTAGGCATATATATACAATAATCAATTTAATTTTACACATGGCTTTACTCTGTATGAGCTTTCTCACTAGTAGGCATATATATACAATAATCAATTTAATTGTACACATGGCTTTACTCTGTATGAGTTTTCGGACATACTGTCAGGAGAGGCAGACTTTAGACACCAGCCAAGAAACACGTACATCACCGATTAGTATAGTCGGAGAAGGGTTCGACCTAGACGAAATTGGTAGAGAAGCGATTTTTATGTCATTGAACGCGGGAACATCTCCAGAACAACATATCATGACATTTGTCAGCCAATATCGCAATAAACATTGAATTAATTACCCATGAGAAATTTCATATTTGTAAGCGACGCAAAGCAAAATCGCTCAAAAATTCACTTAAATCGTGAAATTGCGAGTTATGACATTCACCTACAGTTAAGTACATTATTAAGGAACAGATAATAACTAAGAACTATATTCCCTGTCTTATTTTTGTCCCTGTCAAAACTTCAAAAAGTTCCAAGGTTTTTTACTGATGGAATATGATCTCTACGAGCGTCAGCCATAGTAGAGATTTATGGCATGATCTACAGACGCGATTGTGTTATGACGCATGATATTGTGTAGACACGCGTTGAGGATAATAGCAGTGAAAGACCGCTGGGATGTATTTTTCCCAAAACATAGTCTTAGTATCGTATCAGTTTCTCGAAACAGCACACCGGAGGTCCTTACACTTACATGTAATTACGTACGTGTAATGCTGACTAGTATACCTTTAGGGATTTGTGTTGTTCATTTATTCACGAGATCTAAGTTTTCCCAAAGCTGATTTAAGCGGATTTTAGATACGTCATACTGAAGACTATTTTGCGACGTCTGACACCACAATCGCTTTCTTAACAATGTCTTCTGGGTTGACCCATCATTTCCCGTTCCACCAGTTCCACGACCATAATATTGAATGCGATCAGCTAGTTTTGCACTTTGTGACATTTTAATCAAAATAGCAAATTGATGTCAGCTTCATGTCCTATCACGATGCAATTTGCATTAATTCCCATCATTTTGATACATGAGCTATTGACCCATATTCCAAGCATAGAAAAACATGGAGTTTTGAGTTGGGAGCTTCACCTACAGTGAAGTACACCTACAGTGAAGTACACCTACAGTGAAGTACACCTACAGTGAAGTACATTTTACTAAGTAACAGATAATAACTAAGAAATATATTTCTGCGTTATTTTGTTCAATTTGATAAGGTTCCCCGTCAAAACTTCAAAAAGTTCCATGTTTTGTACTGGTGGAAAATATATTATCCAAAATCCGCTAAAATCCGCTTTTGAGCAATTTTTTCTACATCACTTTGAAATATGGTCCCCTTTGTATTGATTTTCAATTTAGCAATAAATTGTAAAACCGTGGGTACCAAGATGACATTGACAGATAACTATAATTGTTACTAGTATTACCTCCAGTCTGTATTACCCTTTATTAGTCAATATTTACGAAAATTTCGGCCCTATTTTTATTTGTTTCACGAAAATATCATTCACTTGCGCAAAAAATTGTTTCTTTTTCAAAAGTATCTCCGAGTAATTTGCATATTTTTTGGAAATTGGATAATCGGATGTGTCGCAAATGGTTTTAAAATGTACACATGCATGTCTTGAATACAACAATATATATCAAATAATGCATATGCTAGACAGGAAGCGCCTAGATTTGGGATCGCTTCAGTGGCATTGTGATATTGCGTCGGACATTGGAGCACACGAGTGCTCGCCGTTACGAACAGGGGTTCGAATCCCATCCAATCCAAAAAAGTTATTTATCTCAAAAACCCTAGGTTTTGTATTGGTCGATGATCTCAATGGGCGTATAGCCAGAGTAGAGTTAATGACATGATGTGGGAATGGCATCTTTGATATTCCAATTATTCTGACCTGGTATTACTCATCCCTGGTATCACCCATCCCTTCTATCACTCATCCCTGGAACTTGCAATCATGACACGACAAATCCTATATTAACGTGACAACTGACGACCATGAATGACCAGACCCGACAGTACACGATAAAGGTGTTCATTAATGAGCATTAGCCCTCTGTTCATGATTTACACGTTAAATCAAGGTGTTCATTTCATGATATTAGCCCTACAATCTTGTTAATACATTAGTTGATAATTCAAGGTACTTATTGTATGGGAGTATCCATCTGGTCCGAGAAGTGACGCACATATTGAAGCTCGTGTTAACAAACGCGTCGCACTCAGTTTCTTTGGCGATCAGGTGCGAATTGATATTAATGATCCGATTGATATTACGGTGATGAATCACGCGATCGGTTCACATTAATAATAATTAGAACATTGCCACTGTATTATTCAGTTTATAGGGTAATAGATGCGAACGAGGACATTACGGTGTTGGCCACGTGGTCCTGCTAGTCTGTTATGTTGTTGTGGGTCCTGCTGAGTTGATATTATGCCGGTACGGCAAACTGATGCCGTTACGAAACAGTACTTTTTAAAAAAAAAAAATTCAATATGTACTCGTATAAGCGTTTCCTGACAGGTTTCGTGGGCTCATGTGTATTAGTTTTCCCCGGGAACTACATAAACGTGTTTAGGAAGAGATAGACCATCTTTATAAACTGCAGTTTACATTCCTTTTTTTTAGAAAAGGTGGGTGCTTGTATATTCGCGGTATACGGGCGTTGGATAGGGTGTTTGCTTTTGTTGTGGATACCTAGATATTGGTAACATGTTCAAGTTCATAAGAGTCCCGACTGTATGGTAAACGGACATAAGAGTCCCGACTGTATGGTAAACGGACATAAGAGTCCTGACTGTATGGTAAACGGACATAAGAGTCCCGACTGTATGGTAAACGGACATAAGAGTCCCGACTGTATGGTAAACGGCCAAAAAGCGTGTCCCAGATTATTACGGAATCAGGTTACTCCACTCCTCTTAGCGTGGAACACCCGTCCCCAATGTAATGATCCTACATGTCCCTTTGTATTACTAAATACATATTGATGAGTAATTTCCTTGGTAAATATTCAGATAATAATTTATAATAGATACACTTTCAATTGGCTTCTCGATGAGTGTAAAACATGATTTGGTTGTGTTATACGACACTTTAGAAGTTAAAAATCGAAATGTTACCATGGACCCAGTGAAGACGCAGATTTGAATCCATACCGCCGTGCATGGGCTTCTAAAAGGTCGTACCTGCATGCCATTTTGGCGCGAAACCTTTTTTGTTGCATTTTCGGAATCTACGATTACATTAGTTCATCATAAAACTTGTCAATATTTCATGTATGAATGATATTTTTCGATGTTATCAGGGAAATTGGGGTTCTAATATGTCATATCTGGGTTTCCCCGCGAAATTGTTTCGTTAATTGTAAAATGTCGTAATTTTTATTTCCGAAACCGTTCCTGATACGATAATTCTGATTGCATTGTTTAAAAACAATTTTTTATGAACAGGGTTCGCGCTGCCGGTTGCCAATTTAGCAAATTGCTATAAAAAAAACTAATTCGCACTAAAAAAAATCCCGATTTGCTACACACCTAGTTTGTTTTGGCTTTTGGAAATAATACCCATCCAGCATATAATAAATCTTGAAGTCAATCGGTCAGAAACAAAACACACATTGATATCCGTTCGGAACACTGTTAATTCGGTCCAACATGTAATTAAATAGATTAATAGATTAACGGCTTAAGTCACATCGATTTATTATATCGTGGGGTGAATGGGTTTCGAACTTCTATTCGATTATAACACAGAGTACGGCTATTGACTCAAAGTTGACAAACATCAGTCAACCTGAGGTCTAAACTGTGTGTTGATAGTAAATGTTAGATAAATTATCATAAATATAACCTTCGTTACTCAGCTTTCACAAACAGTACTGTGTCAAACAGCAAATATGAATCGGAAGAGTAATTTAGATTTTGGCAACAATGCTTCAGACACACAACATCCTTCTAAAATGAAGAAAGTTGCTGATTTCTTCGGACATTCAAACATTACTGATAATCCAATAGAGTGGTTGATTTGACATCTAGCGTTCAATGCCACGAGAACGCCACAAAAAGCTACATGTTCGCCAGAAAATTACGAAATGGACAATCATTTCCATGGTGACAAAAATACTTTTTCTGATAACCAATTCAAAAGTGACAACAGAGTTGGAACCTGTGAATTTTGGGCCAGCACGAACCCTGCTGGTGTATGGTCTTAATAATTTAGAAAATAATTTAGAGCGTATTCAAAGGGCCGAATACAATTTATAGCCAAATGGATTAATACAGAAATTTAATAGTATATGTGTATGTTGTAGAAGACGAGGTGAAGACATAGTGTATGCGTTTGTAGTCTTCAGAATGGTGTATATCATGTTCAAAATGTCAAAACCTCACCGATATCATCATCAGTTCGAACAACCCGGAGGCGATTCCCCTAAGTGAAGAACCACCGATTTTCGGCTCTTACTGGATACATGGTTAGCCCTTTACCCAACAAACCGGCCAAAACTGGCCAAATAAAGCTTCAACAGCCTAAAATATCTTCGGTCTGTCTCAATAGAACCATACAAATATGGATATCATTGGAACCGGCTCCTTGACCACATTGTGATAGTTACAGTTATGCCCTGTGCCAATGCATTCTCTTATATATGCGAGTCGATCATAGGTCGCCTCGCATATATAAGATAATGCATTGGCCTAAAAAAAATCTTTTTTTAACACTTTTTACCATTTTTTCTTACATTCTTTAACAATTTTATAATTTTTAATGTGTTAAGCCAATGCATTCTCTTATATATGCGAGGCGACCTATGGTCGACTCGCATATATAAGAGAATGCATTGGCACAGGGCCCTTCTGTTGGGTAAAGGGTTAATGGACTGACATCACGAATGCCTAGGAATGCTAGAGTAGGAGTATTGTTTGATCAGTATGTGTTTTGAAAGGCAATCGATGCGTTTGCTATGTGCACGTCACATATTCGCAGCAACACGCACGCATGTGCTTACGTTGGCAGAATAATAAGATCATGTTTAAGACAAATATCATGAACTTGTGTTGGAGATGAGGAAACATGCTTCAACTATCAAACATTAAACAGAATACGAATAACCAAATGTGAGTATTATCCCACATTACACAATATACGTAGTCATAATATAAAAGTCATGCCATCATAGGAATATCGACTCTCGATCGACACGAACGACTGATGATACAATACTAGTCAGAACAAGTAGTATATTGAGGCGCGCCTTTGTCACCCTGTGTCTGCAGTTTTTGTCCGCCCCCCCCCCCCCCCCCCCCCCCCCCCCCCCCACCCCCCTGTATTGAGGCGCGCCGTTGTCGCGATATTTAGCTCGCCTTTTGCGAGGAACATATATTTAGACGTTCTCACAAGTGACTAATGTGCAAAACATGGCGAACGTGCGACGGAGCATTTTAACCGTTGTTCAAACAACCTGTCACCAAAAGCTGATTTTACGATTTGTATCAAGAGCAATATATCGCAATATTAGGCACGAACTATCGCAATATTAAGCTCATGTTATCGCAGCAATGTCACAAGAGGCGTGCTTACAATCGCGATTAAAGCGGGATAATGGGTACGCAAATAAACGTACCCTGTTTCGTTTTACATTCTGGGATTCGAGCATGAAAACAGTTTGTGAACGAGCCGGCTTGCCGTCGAGTTCACACCTGTTTTCATGATCGAGTCCCAGAATATACAACGAAACAGGGTACGTTTATCTCAATTGTAATTCAATCTAGCAAGGAATTTGCAAAAAAAACTGTATAAAAGTATTATTTAGTCATTTTCATGACACGAATCGAGACTTTCATTTTGCCGTTGTCACCGTGCACAAATCGTTCGGTTTGTGCATTGCGTTACTCGGAACACTGCTCCGTAACAATTTTCTGTGGGGCGGGTTGGCTAGTTTTGCTACTCCATTCTGCGCCGATGAAATTTTACCGTGCTTCATTCAGATTTGATGCACGCTGAAGCGGCCGATGGACGGTATCTATAGACAACAACGCGCGGGTGTGCTCGTTTCGATACTCCGTTCTGCGCCGATGAAATTTTACCGTGCTACATTCAGAATTGAGGCACGCCGAAGGGGCCGTTGTCGGTGAATCGAAAACTAAAGTTAGCCGCTCTCGACCAATCAGAATGCTTGTTTTTAGTGACAAATACTCAATTGAATTACAATCTGAGTTGTACTGTACCAAACTAAATTCTACATGCAAACAATCCTGCATTTCGATGTCTCTAAAGATTTCATGTGTATACACATATAAGGATTGGATAACATTTTACTTTTTTGCAATGCAATTCCTACACTTGCCTTGTTCAGTGTGGTTGCATGAACCCAGATGGAATGCCTTGTACTGACAGCGTGGCAACACGAACACTGATGGGGCATGTTTAGTGCGGCGACATGAACCCCGATGGGGTGTCTTACACTAACAGTGATCGAGGTTCCCTTCTAGTTAATAGCTTGCACAGACTTCCAAATTAAATGAAGCACCAGCCGATAGGATGCGTCCCAACGGTTATTAGCTGCAAATATTTACTCACGAGTCGCATTTCCTGAGAGACTCAACCAACAGCAACATTTAATGTTGTTGTCCTCCTCCCTGATTTCCACCCTTCTGATTGGCCCATGTCCTGTCACGTGCCGGGCGACAAATCACACTGTCGCCCACCTGATGTTATATTGCAAGAATATCTCCAAACACACACTGCAGTAACTCATCTATTTCACATCACTATATGAACTAAAAAATCATAGATCTTATATACCCACGGATTCGCAATACACACCAGTTGTGGTGTTTGCTAATTTGCATATATTTAGTGAACACTAATATTCGAACTTTTAAGTTGATATTTTTATCGGACAAGCGTTATTATTTACTTTTTACATCGAAACATCTCGGTGGTTCATGTCGACATTATGATGCAAGATTGAAAGAGAGGATCCCTTGAAGTTGGTTGGTTATATATGTTTGCTGGTAGACAACGTAATGCATACGTTTGTCGCGAATGAATAGTACTGTACGCGTATCCTCCGCGATGTCTGCAATGTTATCATAGACGTATTTTATGCGAGGATGAATGTACATTAATGAAGTTGACAACTTCCCAATAGCTTTCGGGGAAGACCGTTATGAAATGAACATAGCGAGTAAATTGCGCACACAAGACGACATTGAATATGCCACATTTAATTGCAGAAGACGAGAACATACCTATATGGCTTATTGGTTTACATTGCATGGACCTATATTAACGATTTAACCACCAACATGATCGTAAATAAACGCGGATTATCACACGCTTAACGGCTTGACTATTGTTTATGGAACGGAAATCCTATGGGACGATAAGTAGTTACTGAAAATATATATAATCGGGACAGAAAGCACTCGTGACTCAGTGCAACATCGTGCGTGTGGATGGCAAGTATATTTTCTGTGGTATAATCGGATAACAAAACAGTTGTTGCCCTTCTTCTCGGGAGACATTGGGATTTGTCACCCGCTCGAGAACGGAACGGAACGACAACTGTATTATGTAACGTCACTCTACACGGCGCACAGCTGATAGTCCAAATTACCTCCCTTGTCCCCGTCAACCCATCACTTACTGCATTCTGATTGGCTACGACGCCATTCATCACATCACCATGTCTCCGTCACTTGCTGCATTTGATTGGTTACGACACCAACCGTCACATCGCCATGCCCCCGTTAACAGACGACTCACTACAGAAAACGTGCGCGAAACACTGGAGGTAAATGAGGGGGGGGGGGGGCAGATTGCATTGATATTTCAAAACGTTGGGAATTCTGATCTAGTGCAAAGGGGTGCAGTTAGAAGTCGACGTGCGATCCATATATCGGCTATAAATAATTTAAAGGCCCACTTAATTTTCGAGTCGCCGATTATTTTGTTACAGTGACTTGATATACGGTTTTAATAACAATATGTACCATAAAATATGATTACAGTACTATAATTCATCACTATTTGAAACATCTGTGTCTCAGAAGATGCCCACAGAGAAATAGAAAACTGCTGAAATCATTTAAAGACTTCCCCCCTGTGACACCCATAATGCAACAGAACTCAAAATGTGTCAATGGAAGGGGAAGAACTATATATTTCATACATAGCGTTATTCACCCTGCATGCATTGAACATAATACTGATTTTTACTTCAATCTTGATGACAAAACGTGTTGGCAACTTAACAAAAACAACATGTCCGCAGTTTATTACGCCGGATAAGTTGATAATACAATGTTTTGGAGCTTCCTCTTTCAAATGGTATATAATATGGCTTATATTTTATAAAATGTAATCTGGGGGTTCGGAAATTAAGTGGGCCTTTAACTATTAGTACTGGTGTGGATTTATGTGAGGGACAGACGATGCATGAACAGGATGAGCACACACACCACGTCGGGTACGACGTCGGTTTTCATTATTGGAAGCGTTAATAGAGAATCGAACCAAACGAACATTTGTCCGGGTTCACACCGTGCACGTGAAAGCGCAATACTTACATTTCGGTGGTCAGAACGAACGACAAATTGGCAAATCCCCGGACATTCAGTTCAATACTCAAATTTATCACATAATTTGGCCATAAAAGCAGTTTCATAATTATCGGTAATAGACACTTTTAATATCAGCGCGTGCGATGACGTCACGGCGTTCTTCAAATAACTTGCGATCGCTGTAGTTTATGATTGTTGTTTTCGATGAATATTTCGCGTTGCTTCGGGTTTATTTGATCATGTGATAAAAGGTATCTCACACTCGTCCTATTTTATACGTAATTTATCAACCTCGTCCTGTAAATTCTATTTGAGCCTCGGTAAACCTCGGCTCAAATCGAATTTAGTGAACTCGGTTGATAAATTCCGTATAAAATAGATTCTCATGTGAGATCCTCTATATCTAAGAAAGAAAGAATACAATGATGCATATACACTCACAGGACCCTGAGGAAAAATAACAAATATATATAAACTTATAATATAACCTAAACCTGCATTCAAGGCTCGTTCTGATTCGTCAGCAACCTGTATTCCCATGGATACATGAACGTCGTTTTGTGCTACATTTTTAATATTCTGAATTATACCACAGAAATGTGATACAATCAGTGCAATGCTGCCAACGCCTCAAACTTTCAGAACGCTCATAATTCAAATCACTTGTGAATTGGTTAATATCAATCTATGCATAGACTGAAGAAAGAGACATATAGGCCTAATAGTTACCCGCTAAGAGACATATATGCCTAATAGTTACCCGCTAAGAGACATATAGGCCTAATAGTTACCCGCTAATAGTTACCCGCTAAGAGACATATATGCATAATAGTTACCCGCTAAGAGACATATATGCCTAATAGTTACCGCTAATAGTTACCCGCTAAGAGACATATAGGCCTAATAGTTACCCGCTAAGAGACATATATGCCTAATAGTTAACGCTAATAGTTACCCGCTAAGAGACATATAGGCCTAATAGTTACCGCTAATAGTTACCCGTTAAGAGACATATAGGCCTAATAGTTACCCGCTAATAGTTACCCGCTAAGAGACATATAAGCCTAATAGTTACTCGCTAAGAGACATATATGCCTAATAGTTACCCGCTAAGAGACATATAAGCCTAATAGTTACCGCTAATAGTTACCCGCTAAGAGACATATAAGCCTAATAGTTACCGCTAATAGTTACCCGTTAAGAGACATATAGGCCTTTAATTTTAACCGCTAATAGTTACCCGCTAAGAGACATATATGCCTAATAGTTACCCGCTAAGAGACATATATGCCTAATAGTTACCCGCTAAGAGACATATATGCCTAATAGTTACCCGCTAAGAGACATATAGGCCTAATAGTTACCCGCTAAGAGACATATATGCCTAATAGTTACACGCTAAGAGACATATAGGCCTAATAGTTACCCGCTAATGCTGTATTTTATTTAAGATAGAAAACAAATATGTCTTATCTACAAATGTTGCCAGAGAGGCAACGAAAAGGGGTTGCCGTTCAATAGTGACGTCATGGTTGCCGTTCAATAGTGACGTCATGATTGACGTTACAGTCCGAAGAGAAGAACTTTTGTGGAAAATCAAAACTGGGCTGTTTTATATCAGGTTACACGTCTGTCACTACAGTATCGACCAAAACATACAGTCGAATTACAAAATTAAGGCGCACGCAGCGGCATTTGTAGTCGAATATGACAACAGACACTGATTGTTAGACTCCGATTAGCGTCTTACTACAATCAGTTTCTTTGTGGTCAAATTCTGGTCCTACTAAAAGCCGACCGCACCCGACCGTGCCCGTCCGCACCCGACCGCACCTCCACCTGGGACCCGAGCAAGATTGTGCATGCACTATTGTGCAGCATAGACCTGTACGCCGAAAATAAGACCCGCCGACCGCACCGCCGCCCGGGGACCGAGCCAGATGGGGTATGCATTATCGTACAGAATTGACCTGTATGTACCAAAGTCCCAATCCACAAGTCGACAGCTCGAGCGGAAACGGCACTGTTAACCCCTAACTTGCGGCCGGATGCGTCAGGTACGCAAAATCCAAAAAGGCACCGACCGCACCTCCCCTACTGTAGCTACCTGGCCGTGGAAATAATCATCACATAATGCAGCGAATGCCGATCTGCATTCATGGGCGATATGGCAAGTCGCTAGCTGTAGCGGAAATGAATAAATTAACCATATGCTGCTGTCGAATTCGCTATGAATGTACGAAAAAACGCCGAAAATAACACCCGTCGACCGCACCGCCACTAAGGGGACCGAGCGAGATAGGGTATGCATTATCGTGCATAATTGACCTGCATGTACCAAAGTCCGCAAGTCGATAGCTTTGAGCGGACACGGTACGGCACCCATAACGTGCGACTGTTTCCGTCAGGTACGCACAATCGAAAAAGGCACCTACCGCACCTCCCCTAACTGCCTGACCACGGAAATGGACATCATATCATGCAGCGAATACCCTTATGCACAGTGAATTTATTTCTTAAATATATCAACATATACTATACACAAGACACGGCACCAGTCCCATTCTTGACAAACTAACTGACATATAGCTCATACATTCACAGCATAGATCATCTCACCAAAGCTATAATTGCAGTTGTCTTACTACACATTTCATATATAAAAAGCTACCATATGTCTGACTGCTGCCGGCATTTGCATTTTCTTAATTTAATCTAATAGTGTTTATTGAAGTATTTTGTCAGTTACAATTCATTCTGGCTTGATCTAGAAATTTTCAAATGAATATGGACAGTACAATTTTTCAGAATAATGCAGAATCAATTGTAAACTACAAAAGTATCAAATAAATATATGTACGATTTCAGGGGACTGAACTCTACATGAAGCTTGGTTTCCAGCCGAGCCGCGTCAAGGGACGTAATCGTTATAAGAGCAAATGAAACATTTCACAGAGATAACACGCACTCTGTGGGCGCCACACTGTTCATAAACGCAATTACAATGTCCTATACATTGTATTTAGGTCGTTGTTCGGCTGTCTGTGTTAGTTCATTCGGATTCTATTCTCTATATGTAGCTGACCTGGACATTACAGCACTATGGCTTTGTGTGATACCCTGATTGGTAAGTTTCCACCAATCTGATCACGTGTATCGATATCGACGGTATGCAGTCCCATTTGGACAGATGACTAAAATTTCAGGATGTAATTGTGAGTCAACTAGATCATATCATGAAACTCTATTCAGAATTGTATGATATTAGCCCTCTCGTAGACCAATGATTATGTTTTCAAAATGAGAGATAACTCTACGATGACCATTATTTCGTTAAATACAACTTTTATGAAATACCGAATATGCCTAAAGATTCACACCATAAAGAGACATTTTCCGGAACAATATAGAAAATATATTGGAAAGGGTGGTAGGGTTTGGGGTTGAACATTACATGGGAAGTAAATGAACACGTATATATGTACAAGTTTTTAATATGTCGAGAATAATATACAAGTGGTGTATACAAATGTGACATACCAATGACCATAAAGTATCAGAGCAGTCGAGCCTCTGTAGACTAGAGGCTGTGATGTTCAGTCGAGCCTCTGTAGACTAGAGGCTGTGATGTTCAGTCGAGCCTCTGTAGACTAGAGGATGTGATGTTCAGTCGAGCCTCTGTAGACTAGAGGCTGTGATGTTCAGTCGAGCCTCTGTAGACTAGAGGCTGTGATGTTCAGTCGAGCCTCTGTAGACTAGAGGATGTGGTGTTGAACCGGGCAAGCAAGATATCTTGGGGAATTGTATTTACTTATATACTATTTGCGTGAATACATATTGAGGTGTTTGGTAATACACATCGGGATTAGTCTAATCTGGCTGCACCCGTATAAACACAGAATGACACGATGTGTCAATGGGTTTGTCGATACGACACGAGTGCTGTCGCGGAAGGATAGAATGAGAGGCTTGCGCCTCGAGTTCTATCCTTCCGCGACAACACGAGTGCCTTATCGACAAACCCATTTACACATCGTGTCATTCTGTGTGTATTAGACGCTTCGCGTCCTAGAATACGTGCATTACAAATACAGGATTAGAAGGTCTATTTAGGCTCATACAGGGCGTGTTTGTCATGTGTGATTATTCTTTTATTTAAATAGTTCCAGTTTCATGGTTGATGCGAACGTCATGTACGTCATTTTACGTCAACGAAATGCGTATGGAACGTTCCAGACGGATTTGTAAATATGGAACAGCAATAACACTGTACTTCTAGGAACAAGCGTGTAATAAATATCATAGTTCACAAAAACCTGGACACTTTTTGATGCTGTGAGATGGAAGTTTCTAACATTGAACAAAACAGTAATACATGTTTATCTCTTAGATAATAGTGGGTAGGGCAAAACGTGTACAAAATTATGTTGATACTGGGCGTAAACTCAAGCCACTCACTGACCAGTGACTATACAATGACTTAAAGAGTATATGGAACTAGTATGCATACAATATAACATTTATTTGATACATTTGCTTGAATATACTGTCCAAAAATTACTCGACAACGACAACTAGTATTTTCGCATTCCGACTAATCTGCAATCCGTAACATTACTTCGTACTCAACAGACTTTCAAATAATGGAAATCTGGCTACCTTATTCTACAACTCAGAGACTAAAGAAACCAACAACAACATTTGGCTTCAGTATCACTTTAACTGGGTGATATTTTTAGATTAAATCCGGCCACGTGTGGGACCATCATAAACTCATTTTCATTAGAATTACTATGTTGTTTGCATCGTTCATAAACCCCATGAGTGTATTTTTGCACTAATCCATGGCTCAAATTCATGCATGTGTGGCATATTTTCTGTTGAGTATAATATGACATGGTCCCATAAATTGAGGGATTTAGTGCACGAAACCCCTTTGATGTATTTTAGTCGATACTGTAACTCAAACTCCAGGCAGAGTTATCTCCCATCGCTCCGCTGAGATACTACTGCCATAAGGACAGTTGGTACGGATTCATTACGTGTTCTTAGTTCTTATGTTTTAGGATTAAAATTATCTATGTCTGGCTCAGTTCATATTGTTCTTACCAATACCGAGAGAATTACCATTATTGCAAACTTGTGGTGGTCAAAATAAGATAATAGGTGACTAAATATAGTTCCGACGATATGTAAAAAATATATGTATTCGTCCGCAAAGTACCATCATTGTGGCAGTGCTATATTGCAGTGATAACGTAGAGGGCGCTGCATGGAGTTTGACTGTAACTGTGAATATATCAGCAAGATAGACAACTCTGGTAGGCATCGATAGACCATCTTTAACACGTTCTATGTTCTTGTGTTCTAAATTGATTTTAAAGAACGACCGATATTCACACTACAATCCGGTGGTTAATTGTTTTTCCCAAATGGAATACACGACATTCTTTGCGTACATATTCCATGAATATCAAGTGCCTTTGAACCAATATTGTGTGGGACTGCCGTGACCGGTATACACCAGCGGCGGCAACGGTAATCGATACACATACTGGCTTTGTATGACCCACATTATGTGAGTAAAGGGGGATGCCCAATGACACTTGAGTCCACGATAAGAGGTACCATGTCTTACCCACCGGAAGCTGACATAAGCTAATGATAGGCAGAGCACCCTGCTGTATATACGCAATTTCAGAATCAGTCGGAAAATTGAAATAAAATAAGCAAGAAAGCCCCACGTCCTCCGGTATAATAGGTACCTAGTTTTCCATATATATCGTACCTGAATTAAAGGTACCCGCATTTATAGATAAGTTATACATTTCGCAAATAGTATTGGTGTTGTCCCATCCAAGTTAATTTCGCGCAAATAAGATATGCATACTCGTGCATGATATATAAAGCACTAACAGCTATTTGGTTCCAAGCGAGTTAAATATCAACGCTCTTTATATTGGGTTCATTAATTATGTGTTTCTGTTATTTTAGTAAGAGATTTATTATGTCCAGGCTTCCACACTTCCATCACAAAAAAAGGTTTTATTGTTTGCGTGACTGTCGTGACTGGTATACCAGCGGTGGCAACGGTAATCGGTGCATATACTTCACAATTACCAGAGTTCAAAGATGCAAAACCTGTAAATCTCGTCCAATGCCTGGCTGAGAATACTAACGGAATTTGACTGCGTCATTTATTAAACATACACTATAGTTAGTATAATTATTAGCAGGTTAGGGTTTGTTCATACACTGGCGAATTTACATGACACTAGTTGGAAATTACACGACTAGATTATTCACACACCTTAAAAGGTTAAGCATCTCATTAATAAAGTACTTCTGTTACGTTGCTACATGTTGTATCCCTCTGTGGCGAATTGCCTGAAGGTCTGCTGGGCGGATTTCATCTAGTGTGTGAGCAAAGTCTTATTAATTTCCATTAATATATTCAGCCAAAACGAACTCCAAAACTTGATATTGAGAAAACTGACCGTTGCGTATCCATTTGTATCCATGCATTTTTACATATATTTGTTTATTCACCGGAATCTTATATAAATTCAAATTTAAATACCTAAAACTAAATCTGAAAATTAAAGTGAAATAGTTAAATTAATAAACAGCCATTATTGATGAAATTCTGCCACATTCAGGGGTGCCGGTAGACGGCCTTCATTAGCCGTGGCACTCCACACAATACATGTATGAATCCCATTTATATTATCATGTGTTATCATGTACATATTAAAAAAAAAACTTATAAAAGAGAAACAAAAAAGAAATCAAAATTGTATTATCAGGAAATATCGGAAAACCTGGATGATACTGAGACAAGTGACCCTTCGGAATATTGGCGTATAATTAACGGTCTTAGACCACGAAAAGTTTAAATGAATTATTTGCACCCTGATGAATGTGTAGATTTTTTTTAAGAACGTTTATGTAAAGAAATAATTCCACGAGACGAAAATGACCGTGTGCGGGGAACGCCGCGCATAGATATAGATCAAAATATTAGCGTCGAAGCGATAACATCGGAAGAAATACTCAAATGCCTCAAGCTCTTGAAAAATAGGAAATCTTCTGAAAATGAAAATATTTCAAATGAATTTCTTAAATCAGTAGTACCAGAGATAATAGATGAGACAACAAAACTGTTCAATCTAGTGTTATGTTCCGGATATTACCCTAAACATTGGAGTTATTCACTCATAAAGACGCTCTATAAAAAGGGAGATCGACATGATCCGAATATTTATCGCCCGATTGCTCTGACAAATAACCTAGGTAAACTTTTCAACAAAATAATTAACACCAGGATAAATAACCACCTCGAGGAGAATGATCTGATCAGTGACAATCAGTTTGGTTTTCGGACGAATCGTAGTACAATTGATAGTGCATTTGTTTTACATACCATTGTGAAGAAATACAAGCAGAAAAATAAGCCCATTTATGCTGCATTCATTGATTTCAAAAAAGCGTTCGACTCAGCAGATAGATCGTTAATGTTACACAAAATACGTGATGATGGAATTTCTGGTAAAATAAATCAGTGTATACGTTCAATGTATCAAGCAAGCTACATAAGTGTGAAAACAGAGACAGGCGTTGGACCACAACTTCTATCAACTATTGGAGTAAGACAAGGCTATTCAATTTCACCCACGCTGTTTAAAATGTATATTGATGACCTAAGGTATTCATTTGACTCGACTTGCAATCCAGTTATTCTAAATAATCGGCCGATCAGTCATCTTTTATTCGCAGATGACCTTGTAATATAATATCGGAAACGAAAAAAGGTTTACCGAAATGCTTGAGTAACTTGGAAAATTATGCAACAGATAATAGTCTCACTGTTAATGTAAATAAAACAAAATGCATGGTTTTCAGATCTCGGAAGTCAAAATATGAACCGAAATTCATATTTCAATCGAAGCCACTGGAAATGGTTGGGGATTATATGTATTTGGGTCTAAAATTCAGTGCAACTGGTAACACGTTAAAATCGCAGGAGCATTTGAGTGCAAAGGCATTAAAATCAATGTTTTTCCTTACACAATCTATTCCATCAAGACTTCAGCTAACGACCCCTACAAAATGCAAGTTGTTTGATAAACTAATAAAACCAGTAATGTTGTATGGTTGTGAAGTATGGCTGGGAGATGTGCCGAATCTGCATACTGATTCTTTACCTTGCGAGCAGGTTCCCGTATTTCATGACGCGGTTTTAAAGAGTTTCAGATATAGGAATACAATTTCTAAGTCAAAGTGTCATACATTAGTTTATGCGGCCTACGTTGAATCAACTAATTCGAAATTATCCACGGAATCGTGGAATGTATTACTGCAGAAGTTTGGAATCGATATTGCCGAAGACAGTCAGTCGAGTGGAATTCAAGAAAAAGAACTGATAAAAAAGCTGAAAATAGATCACATTAACTGTTTTGTGAAGGACGTTTTTGATGATACGAGATCAATCGGTGGTAATAAACTAAGAACGTATCGCATTTTCAAACGCAGATATGAGGTGGAACCGTATATTACCAATACCAAATCTGCTGACGCGAGAACCCTCTTCACAAGGTTACGCGTAAGTAATCACAAGCTTGAGATTGAGAAGGGAAGACACAAACAGCCCCGTCAGATATAGAGGATAGAATATGTCATGTCTGTAGAACAAACTCGGTTGAGACCGAATCACACTTTGTTATGAATTGTCCGGCATACGAAAACATTCGCATTAGTTGTTTCGCAGCAATAGGCGAGTATATAACCGATTTCCACAGAATGACAGAAGACAATAAATTTAATTATATAATGGAAAATAGGCACATTGATACCATAAATATCATATGCGACATGATCCGGTCCTTCTTTGAAAAACGGCAGATTTTATCAAGTGCATAATAATTATAAGAACAACTTGTGAGTGAGTATACTGAATATAAATTTTGACTTAGTCGGGTTTTATTTAATTCATGCTATTATTGTATATCTATGTTTTATATTATATGTTATATGCTTGCAACTGCCCATTGAGGTGTTATTGCAATAAAATCTTGTATTGTATTGTGAAATAAATATTAACAATCCATACTTCCTGGTTGCCAGACCCGACAAGTCGCAAAAATCGGACTCTTGAATGTTATAATAACCTCAGAAAGAACGCTCCTTGCAGGCTGATTATATTAAACACACAGTGCGTCCTCAATATGATTGTAAAGGAATCATCTCTTCAAATTATGTTTTGAGATATGTCAGAGTTATGGAGGCATGGTCTCAGTATGAGTGTTAATTGCTTCATATTTGCTTAACTCAGCGAGCGTGAACAAATTCTTATTTCTTATCGAAATGGCGACGTGTCGATCGGAATGGTATGTTGAGATGTCCCTCCAAACCAAATCAAGCTTGAAAATTCATCCATGCCGGGGTTCGATCCCGCGCCAGTTTTATGTGGTGATGTGACGGTTACGTAGCGTTTTTCCGAAGACCCATAACTCCGAAGGTCCGATTCTCCGAAGGTCAGATTCTCCGACGCCCCGATTCTCCGAAAGCCCATAACTCAGAAGTCCCGATTCTCCGAAATCCCATAACTTTGAAGACCCATAACTCCGAAAGCCCATAACTCCGAAGGCCTATAACTCCGAACGCCCATAACTCCGAAGGTCTATAACTCCGAAGGGCCGATTCTCCGGAGGTCCGATTCTCCGAAGGTCCGATTCTCCGAAGATCATGTTTTATCGCTTATTAAATAGTGTACAGTCCAGTGGCGGGGTTAATGGGGCCCTAGGGAAGACCGCCCCAAAAAAACATGTCAAATGTCATGTAAACGTCAGGAAATCCCTCCTAGGCATTCAAATATTCACAGTGTTCCTGCCCAGGGGAGCCCCCGGACCAACGATGGGGGCGATCCCTCCCATGTATGCGCCCCCCAAATCAGGCCTTCGTGATATGCTTTCGGCATATCATATGCATGATATATCCCCCACATATCCCCCACATATGCTAATTAATGTGCACCCCTAAATGGGAACCCTGGCTCCGCCACTGGTGTGCACCGGGTATATTATAACGAAACGCTGCAAGAATGTCAGAGTAGCCTAACATGCACAGGGGCGACAAGTTCTTCCCCGTTCACCCCTGTACATTTTACTCTGGCATCGCATGGGCCAACGTAACGTTATAGTATCTGGTGTATAGTCAGTGGCGGGCCAGGATTCCCATTTAGGTGGGGGCAGTAGGAAAAGTTTGAATATTTTGATGCCCCATGAACGATTTCCGGGCGTTTACATGACATTTGGACATGTTTTGGTAGGGGCCCATATTGTCTGAAATAGCAAGTAGAGGTTTAATGGGGGCAGTGGTAATTTTGGGACCACTTGGCTTCGCCACTGGACTGTACACTATTTAGTAAACGATAATACCCCGATAAAACAAAATCTTCGGAGAATCTGACCTTCGGAGAATCGGACCTTCGGAGTTATGGGCCGTCGGAGAATCGGGCCTTCGGAGTTATAGGTCTTCGGAGAATCGGCCCTTCGGAGTTATAGGTCTTCGGAGTTATAGGTCTTCGGAGAATCGGCCCTTCGGAGTTATGGGCTTTCGGAGAATCGGATCTTCAGAGTTATGGGCCGTCGGAGAATCGGGTCTTCGGAGTTATGGGCCGTCGGAGAATCGGGTCTTCGGAGTTGTGGGCCGTCGGAGAATCGGGTCTTCGGAGTTGTGGGCCTTCGTAGTAATAGGTCTTCGGAAAACCGGTCTGACACCGATGTGACAATCATATACTTTAATTGTTGTGTTATATATGTTTTGTGGAGGATTTTTATATTTTGTACATTATACTACATACTACAGTGTCGTTATGCCTTAGCGCCCAGTGGGCTGTTTACATACTACAATGTCGTTATGCCTTATCGCCCAGCAGGCTGTTTACATACTACAATGTCGTTATGCCTTAGCGCCCAGCAGGCTGTTTACATACTACAATGTCGTTATGCCTTAGCGCCCAACAGGCTGTTTACTTACTACAATGTCGTTACGCCTTAGCGCCCGGCAGGCTGTTTTTATATTTTGTACATTATACTACATACTACAATGTCGTTACGCCTTAGCGCCCAGCAGGCTGTTTTTATATTTTGTACATTATACTACATACTACAATGTCGTTATGCCTTAGCGCCCAGCAGGCTGTTTACATACTACAATGTCGTTATGCCTTAGACCCAGCAGGCTGTTTTTATATTTTGTACATTATACTACATACTACAATGTCGTTACGCCTTAGCGCCCAGCAGGCTGTTTTTATATTTTGTACATTATACTACATACTAAAATGTCGTTACGCCTTAGCGCCCAGCAGGCTGTTTTTATATTTTGTATATTATACTACATACTACAATGTCGTTACGCCTTAGCGCCCAGCAGGCTGTTTTTATATTTTGTACATTATACTACATACTACAATGTCGTTATACCTTAGCGCCCAGCAGGCTGTTTACATACTACAATGTCGTTATGCCTTAGAGCCCAGCAGGCTGTTTTTATGTCGTTACGCCTTAGCGCCCAGCAGGCTGTTTTTATGTCGTTATGCCTTAGCGCCCAACAGGCTGTTTTTGTGTCGTTATGCCTTAGCGCCCAGCAGGTTGTTTTTGTGTGTGTGTATGATGTTTCTATTTTGGAACTTATTGAGTATGGAATGCATTTTAAATAATAATAATAATTTAATAATAATAATACTATTTTATTGCACACTCAATGGCTTATTTGTGCGAAATACAGCAAAATACAGAAGATTTCAAAACGTTCAATAAACAATTGTGTATTGTTCTTGAACAATACAAACCGATTACATCAACAACGTCATTGGCGACGTCAACCGTAGCAGGCAATTTCTTCACTAAATTATTAGGTTTTGTCTACTCTAAGCACACGTTTGTGCAATTAAATAAACAATATAGACATAAATTTTAGTATAGTACAAGCTAGAATCTTCTGAGTGTGCAATAAACATAGAACAACACAGTTTTGTGAACATGTGAACGTTATTGCACTCGTTTGTCATGCCGCGAGGTAAAACTCGAACCTCCGGTTCTCGTTTTACCATCGCGTCAGAAAAAACTCGTGCAATAACGTTATCATGTTCACACACTTGCATGTGTCGTTCTATCTATTTATTACATATCTATCAACGTAATTCTGTCGACGGAACTATTTCATTCAGTGTTGTTAGACTGGTTCTCGCCGTTACTATTTTTACTTTTTCAATCACGACAATAAAGAAACAATAAGCGATCAATCGATGAGATGATTCAATCAAGTAGTTTCATTTCAAGAATATGTTTGTCGAGGCACAGAATTTAATTTCAAACGAATCATTAAAGATGGGTTAGGCCCGTTCCAAACGACGGATTTTTGTCGACTCGAATCTAAAACCAGACCCACAATTGTATTAAATTCGTCAAAAATGCGACGTTTGAAACAATTAGATCCGTGTCAGACGCACCACAGACGAATCTCCGTCCAATTCAGATGAATCTTCGTCGGTGATGCGTCTGAAATCCGTCTTGGTTTCAAACGACAGATTTTTGACGACTCGAATCTAATACATGTGACGAGAAGAGCCGAAAGTTGCCGAAGAACGAATGCAAATGATATGATAATGATATGATAATTATATAATAATGAGGGGGTTCCCCTTATCTGCGGAAATACCAACATGACGTCATTTGTCGCACGCTCTCTATGTTATAAACTAATCAAGACAGATATATCTATAAGCATTTATTAGGTAACATTGTGCAAATTGGGATTATTTTGGTAGTTTGATTTCTCAACGAACATGCACTGAAAAAAAAAACTTAGTCATAGCCTTAGTCAACCCGTAACTTAGTTATGTTTGACTAACTTAGCCAAAAGTAACTAAGTTTTACCTTAGTCACATCTTACTAATTCTTAGTTACTAAGGTTGACATTTTCGTGATTCAGTCATGCCGGCAAAACTCAATAGTATACTTATCGGCGACATATTATACACGGCAATGACACCATACAGTATAACTGAATCTTAATCTGCTCCATACAGTATAACTGCTTTTTTCAATGTTTTGCACAAGTGAACGCAAACCGCCAATTGGCTTTAACCAAGAGTGCATCAGATAATGAAACATTGCTTCGATGGATAGGATATGTTTGACTAACTTAGCCAAAAGTAACTAAGTTTGACCTTAGTCACATATTACTAATACTTAGTTACTTAGGTTAATATTTTCGTCAAAAAAAAAAATTAGTCATAGCCTTAGTCAACCCGTAACTCAGTTATTTTTGACTAACTTAGCCAAAAGTAACATAATGACTAAGGCTATGACTAAGTTTTTTTTTCAGTGTACATTTTATATGCATGTACAACTACAAGAGATGATATACCTGTACTAGTACTGCACTGTGCGCACCAGTGTAACTCACACGCTTCAATGTCAACAAATAGACAACAAACAATGTATATTATATATATAATATCGCATTCATTCTGTGTTAATCGGGTCGGTACGTATATGGCGAGTACGTAATTTTAACTAAAATTATTGTTTCTCCATTTTGTGGCCGACATTTTAATCACTAAAATCAGAGTGATTTAGACGTGATATTGGCGTCGAACGAACTAAAAGAGACGACATATTACATAAATAACAACCATGGCGTATTTAGAGAGCGGATAAAATCAGGATAAAAGAGAAGTTATGAAAATAATCTGCGAAACCGTTCATCGTGTATTGTTGAACTAATTATTCAGACTCAGACTGAGTCAGACTCACTCAGTCAGAGCTCTGTTTTCATTCAACAAGTGGACAATTTGTCAATAATGGTTTGAATCTTTATTCTACATGTGAAAGAACGGCGCCTGAAATATTTGCTGCCAAAATTAGATGTGTGACTGATGACTTCTTCAAGGTTACATGTACACAGTACAGTACATACGGTGTGGTGAACGTTTTTCGCAGTGGCATTGTGGACGAGCACCCTAACTTGAACTTGATGTTCATTCCGGCTTGGTGGTCGAGGCTGTTACCTGTTCGATTGCGGACAGTTGTTAAAGACGGTCTGATTTCGGTTCCTTTGATAACCGGACAAGTTTATATTCTGCGAAAAAAAGGCTTATTAATCATTGACAATTTCCACTAAATTCATCGAGAGCAGAGATGCATGCCAATTAATCGATGAATCATGATATGATCCATTCAATCGAATCAATGGTCTGACAATGTCGTCTGATGTCAAGCAATAGTGACAATAATATCAACGACTCAACGAGCAGCTATTATTATTATAATGTTGAAAATGCAGTTCATGACAGTACTTGTTCAGAATCTAATTCTTTCAGAGCACATCAATATGATCGACATGCATGTGCAAGTTCTACAAGAGAGGACATACGTGTACTAGTACTGTAGTGTGCGCACCAGTGTAACTCACACGAGCTTCAATGTCAACAAATAGACAAACAACAATGAAACCGATGCTGTGTCGTGATGGATGATCACATATCTACAATTCCAACTTTACAATGACCCCGACCAATTCATCCTGTGTTCATCATTGTTCATTGAAACGTGTGGATATTCATGAGACATTGTCATTGTTCGCCATGTTATCGTCAAATTACCGGTATCACGACAATTTACCAGGAGTACACTATTATTGGTTGGATGTTCTTATCAACTACCTTCGGCTGATTCACTGATATTTCATGGAAAATATTCGACTACATGAGAACATTGTCGCCAAGTCATTGCGCACAGTTACACGTTTAAATATTGGATCTGCTGTTGTCTTGAAGGGACCAATCCCAAAATAGTTGTTGTTGATGTATACAGTGGTACAGTACCAGTCAAAAGTGGTATATTAAGCATGCTATTTTCGCAAGTGGAAACGCTTATAAGCATGTCGCTTGTGATATTATTGCAATATTTTGCGCCTTAATATGGTGACACTTTGCACTCAAAATTGTGACATTTAAATCAACTATTGCAAGGTTTGTTTTCGCGATTCACTCAAAATGTGACCGCAACAAAGCGTTCATAATTGCATGCATTTCTGAAAACAAACATTCATTTGTTAAATAGAGGTTATGCTATGCGTGTATGGATATGCACGCTTGTATCAAGCTAAGGCGGTATTCCTGAAATTATTGTTACGAGCCTGAAGGCAAGCGCTCAGTTCCACACATAGCGGTGAAGATATTTATCATATAATTTTTCTTCTAAAAAAAAAACTCTTCATTTCCTCCGATTTAATCTTCTATGTTGGTCGCTCGTTATCATTTTAATGTAAGCATAAATTTTTGTTTCAATTTGAAACAATTATCGACTGGTCAGATATTGAATGTATATTCAATGCATACTAGTATTTTGTGATGAATAATTTTCTTTCAAGATAAAACATTGTTTTAATAGTTAATAAAATTTATTTTTATACCTGTAATTCATTATTTTCAGTTATTTTAATCTGCAGTTGCGATGTTCAGCTGAGATTGCAGGGCTATGATACCCCCAATAATTAGGTCCAATTAAATGTACTAATGTATACAGTGATGACATAGTCAAGCCGTAGTTATTTCTGACTAAGGCCTTAGTTATTTCTGACTAAGGCCTTAGTCATTTCTGACTAAGGCCTTATATTATATGTTATATCTACACTGAAAAAAAACTTAGTCAAAAGTAACTAAGTTACCTTAGTCAGAACCCCCGTCTCAAAACTAACTAGCTTAGCTTAGTCAGAAATGACTAAGATTGCCCTTAGTCATTTCTGACTAAGGCCTTAGACCTTAGTCAGAAATAACTAAGGGCAACCTTAGTCATTTCTGACTAAGCTAAGCTAGTTAGTTTTGAGACGGGGGTTCTGACTAAGGTAACTTAGTTACTTTTAACTAAGTTTTTTTTTTCAGTGTGGCATGTCACTGACTCACATCTTATAATGGATATAGTATTAATGATTTATAATAATTCATATATACCGATATAAGGGGTATGGGTTGCAGCAACTGATTTATAATAATTCATATAGACTGATATTCCTTATTGTAAGGAATAGGGGTGGTAGTCCATGATGTACAATAATTAATATATACCGGTATTACTTATTATAAGGGGTAGGGGTGGTACCATGCACTGATTTATAATAATTCATATATACCTGCATTACTTAATATGATGGGTATAGGGGTGGTAACCTCTTATTTATAATAATTCATATAGTCCAATATTACGTGATTATAAGGAGCAGAGTGGTAGCCTGTGATTTATAATAATTTATATATACCGGTATTACTTATTATAAGGGGTAGGGGTGGTAGCCTCAGATTTATAATAATTCATATAAACCGGTATTACTTATTATGAGGGGTAGGGATGGTAGCCTATGATTTATAATAATTCATAGATACCGGTATTCCTTATTATACAGGATATAGGTGGTAGCCTATGATTTATAATAATTAATATATTCCGGTATTCCTTATTATAAGGGGTAGGGCTGGTAGTCTCTTATTTATAATAATTCTTGTACACCTGTATTTACATGCATGGTATACACATATATGGCAATTGGTTGCACGATATAACATTTATTTGTAGCGACTATTATAGTATATTATATAACTATATGTACTATATACATCCTCATATTTATAATAATTCATATATTCCAATATTACGTGATTATAAGGGGCAGAGTGGTAGCCTGTGATTTATAATAATTTATATATACCGGTATTACTTATTATAAGGGGTAGGGGTGGTAGCCTCAGATTTATAATAATTCATATAAACCGGTATTACTTATTATGAGGGGTAGGGATGGTAGCCTATGATTTATAATAATTCATATATACCGGTATTCCTTATTATACAGGATATAGGTGGTAGCCTATGATTTATAATAATTAATATATTCCGGTATTCCTTATTATAAGGGGTAGGGGTGGTAGTCTCTGATTTATAATAATTCGTGTATACCTGTATTTACATGCATGGCATACACATATATGGCAATTGGTTGCACGATATAACATTTATTTGTAGCGACTATTTTAGTATATTATATAACTATATGTACTATATACATCCTCATATAAATGTGCTCGCGCTGCAATCGCGCATATATATATATATATATACATAATTTATACTGTATTTTAGTATATATATTATATATATATATATATATATATATATGTATAAGTTCCAGGGACGCGGCTAGAGGGTCTCCGTTGTGGGTGTCCACCTTGGGGAATTCCAATTGCACCCCCCCCCCCCTTGATCAGAATCAGACAAATACACAAGTTTTGCATAATTACACCGCCCCTTGCACCTCAGTGCTCAAGCCTAATATGCTATATGTTCACAAACCATGGTTCTATATTCCCGGTATGAGAACATTCAAATATTTTAACCTGAAAAATTGCATAAATCCTAACATGTATAGTGGTCTAACTACAGATAAATGCACACGGCTACGGGCAAGAGAGCAGGACACACCGGACTGACAATGGTTGTTCGGCCCGGTGTGAGAACATTTAGAAAACTATACAAGAAAATTGCAAATCCTAACATCTGGACTGGCCTCAACTGAAGCTTTCCTGTTGGCCATGCACGGGGGAGGGACAACGACACACCGGGCCGACCATGGTTCGGCCCGGTGTGGGAAAATTTTGAAATCTGAACAAGAAAATCGCAAAATCCTAGCATCTAGACTAGCCTCAAGCCTTCATAGAGTTGGAAAATTTCCAACCTGATGACAATTCCAATGACAATGTTTTCCAAATGGATGACAATATCGTTTTTTTTAAATTAACTAGCAGTTTTTGACTGGCCACGGGGGAGGGATCTGGACACAAGCTTTCCAAGTGTAGGAAATTTTCAACCTGTCACCCACCTGAGGTTGGAAAATTTCCAACTGATGACCATTTGAGTCCAAAATTTTGACCAAAAATAGGAAAATATGCAAATATTGGTCCAAAAACAATTAATTCCCCTAATAAATTGTTTGAAAATCTAACGACAAGAACATTTTCAACCTATTGTTGGTGTGAAATTTCCAACTAATGATTTGGCAGGTATGAAATTTCCAACTGTTGAAAATTTTGACCAAAGTTGGGGGGTGAGACACCCCCAACCCCCCTGTCGCCACGTCTCTGTAGTATAACATACCGGTAGATATAGGCCTCTATATCTACGCGTGACCATTTTGTGACGCTAACCGGGAATCCACCTTTAAATAAATCGACCGATGTATTAGATTCGACGCGACGAAGATGCGTCCGTCTGAAACAAAATTGACCGCAGTCGCACCACCGACGGATTTAATACAATTAGATTCGAATCGACAAAAATCCGTCGTTTGGAACGGGCCTTAAGGTCACTCGCGGATAGACGGGCTCCCTGTCTGATTGTTGTGTTAACCCTAAAATGCCGTTTAAACTCAATTAAATTCACATTTTCTGTACCGGAGATGTACGATTGTGAGTCAACTTACTATGATACGGAGATATGTATTAAAAATAGAACCGCATGAGTGTCTGGACTTTGACGAATTATCGCACGAGATTTGTTGGCGGGGCGATACCTCTCGTGCGGGACTCCGTCCCGCACTCGAGGTATCGCTCCGCCAACAAATCTCGTGCGATAATTTCGTCAAAATCCAGACACTCATGCGGTTCTATCTATATACCAGGTATTATACAAAGAAGTTTATTGACAACAGTGTGGACCCGAATGTTTCGTGTTTGTCGCACCAGTCCCAAAACAGTGGAACATATCATATCGGCTTGCCCTGTGTTATATCACCAAATGAATACACCATGAGACACAACAATGTGACCAAGTATGTACATAGGACATTGTGCAAAACAAATACGATTGATGTAGGTCCCAAGTGGTATGAACATCAGTCGGAGTTTCCTCTTTCCATTGGTATATAATATGGAGTATGTTGTATATAATGTGATATGGTGATTCTAAATTAAGTGGACCTTTAAGAGCAAATATCAAATTCTAAAATTCACATTTGAGACAGAGAGTATATGATGGAAAGGTGATGGCATGGTATACAATGAACAGTACGTAAAGAGTGTGGAAGAGGCAAAACTCTCAACACAGGGGTGTGTGTGGGGAGGCTCTAAGCCCACTGTGGCTCGCCATGTTCATCGTCATTCGCGGTGATTGACTTGAAACGTATTTTATTTGCATATTGCATATATATAGTAAAAACAAAAGGCATCAGGCACAAGTTTATTTCAACTGTGTTGAAGCCCCTCTTCCAATACAAACAATTAAGAATGACTGCTGACCATATTTACATGCATAATATTGTTTTATTTGATGGTGCTTGGCGTATAGTGCCTTTCAGAGCTTATTGCTATATAGTTTATGGTTGAATTGGTTGCTATAAAATTAGGCGGAGTTTTTGTGGTTGTTTGTTGGTCTTATCTAATGTCGGAGCAGTGTTTTGTGCTATGGGGTATTTTCATCATATATATGTTAGTCAAGTGTTAGTCAGCTACTCTGCAAGGCAGTACATATTCGGTAGACCAAATAATAGAGAACTGGTGATTGAGTGGGGGATAGGTCCATAAGTTGAGAGTCAGTATATTACTAAACTACGTAGTTCATATATACTAACGCAATTTTGCAGTCCTTCCTTGTGAATATATTTATGTTTTTAATTCAGTTATCGAAACGCTTAGTTGCTACAATATATTGCTGAATTAAATCAAATAGTTTCTTAACCCTTTACCCAACAAACCGGCCAAAACCGGCCAAATAAAGCTTCAACAGCCTAAAATATCTTCGGTCTGTCTCAATAGAACCATACAAATATGGATATCATTGGAACCGGCTCCTTGACAACATTGTGATAGTTACAGTTATGCCCTGTGCCAATGCATTCTCTTATATATGCGAGTCGACCATAGGTCGCCTCGCATATATAAGAGAATGCATTGGCCTAAAAATAAATCTTTTTTTACCATTTCTTTCTTACATTCTTTAACAATTTTATAATTTTTAATGTGTTAAGCCAATGCATTCTCTTATATATGCGAGGCGACCTATGGTCGACTCGCATATATAAGAGAATGCATTGGCACAGGGCCCTTCTGTTGTGTAAAGGGTTAATACTTTGGGACTAGATATACGATTTTTCGAAACGAACCTCGTTTATGTTGAGGTTGGGAATTCGAAGGATGTTTCGCGGCGATCCACCATTAACTTGCATAAGAATGGTTAATTGTTGAACGCTCAGCGTGATCTTGCATATGAATGGTTAATTATTGAACGCTCAGCGTGATCTTGCATAAGAAGGGTTAATTATTGAACGCTCAGCGTGATCTTGCATAAGAATGGTTAATTATTGAACGCTCAGCGTGATCTTGCATATGAATGGTTAATTATTGAACGCTCAGCGTGATCTTGCATAAGAAGGGTTAATTATTGAACGCTCAGCGTGATCTTGCATATGAATGGTTAATTATTGAACGCTCAGCGTGATCTTGCATAAGAAGGGTTAATTATTGAACGCTCAGCGTGATCTTGCATAAGAAGGGTTAATTATTGAACGCTCAGCGTGATCTTGCATATGAATGGTTAATTATTGAACGCTCAGCGTGATCTTGCATAAGAAGGGTTAATTATTGAACGCTCAGAGTGATCTTGCATATGAATGGTTAATTATTGAACGCTCAGCGTGATCTTGCATAAGAAGGGTTAAATATTGAACGCTCAGCGTGATCTTGCATAAGAAGGGTTAATTATTGAACGCTCAGCGTGATCTTGCATATGAAGGGTTAATTATTGAACCCTCAGCGTGATCTTGCATATGAACGGTTAATTGTTGAACCCTCAGCGTGATCTTGCATATGAACGGTTAATTGTTGAACCCTCAGCGTGATCTTGCATATGAACGGTTAATTGTTGAACCCTCAGCGTGATCTTGCATATGAATGGTTAATTGTTGAACGCTCAGCGTGATCTTGCATATGAATGGTTAATTATTGAACGCTCAGCGTGATATTGCATAAGAAGGGTTAATTATTGAACGCTCAACGTGATCTTGCATATGAATGGTTAATTATTGAACGCTCAGCGTGATCTTGCATAAGAAGGGTTAATTATTGAACGCTCAGCGTGATCTTGCATAAGAAGGGTTAATTATTGAATGCTCAGCGTGATCTTGCATAAGAACGGTTAATTATTGAACCCTCAGCGTGATCTTGCATATGAATGGTTAATTGTTGAACGCTCAGCGTGATCTTGCATATGAACGGTTAATTATTGAACCCTCAGCGTGATCTTGCATAAGAAGGGTTAATTATTGAACCCTCAGTGTGATCTTGCATAAGAAGGGTTAATTATTGACCGCTCAGCGTGATCTTGCATATGAATGGTTAATTGTTGAACCATCAGCGTGATCTTGCATAAGAAGGGTTAATTATTGAACCTTCAGCGTGATCTTGCATAAGAAGGGTTAATTATTGAACGCTCAGCGTGATCTTGCATATGAATGGTTAATTGTTGAACCATCAGCGTGATCTTGCATAAGAAGGGTTAATTATTGAACCCTCAGCGTGATCTTGCATATGAATGGTTAATTGTTGAACACTCAGCGTGATCTTGCATATGAATGGTTAATTATTGAACACTCAGCGTGATCTTGCATATGAATGGTTAATTATTGAACCCTCAGCGATATCTTGCATATGAACGGTTAATTGTTGAACGCTCAGCGTGATCTTGCATATGAAGGGTTAATTATTGAACGCTCAGGTTGATCTTGCATATGAATGGTTAATTGTTGAACCCTCAGCGTGATCTTGCATATGAAGGGTTAATTATTGAACGCTCAGAGTGATCTTGCATATGAACGGTTAATTGTTGAACGCTCAGCGTGATCTTGCATATGAAGGGTTAATTATTAAACGCTCAGCGTGATCTTGCATAAGAATGGTTAATTATTGAACGCTCAGCGTGATCTTGCATATGAATGGTTAATTATTGAACGCTCAGCGTGATCTTGCATATGAATGGTTAATTATTGAACGCTCAGCGTGATCTTGCATAAGAAGGGTTAATTATTGAACGCTCAGCGTGATCTTGCATAAGAAGGGTTAATTATTGAACGCTCAGCGTGATCTTGCATATGAATGGTTAATTATTGAACGCTCAGCGTGATCTTGCATAAGAAGGGTTAATTATTGAACGCTCAGCGTGATCTTGCATATGAATGGTTAATTATTGAACGCTCAGCGTGATCTTGCATAAGAAGGGTTAAATATTGAACGCTCAGCGTGATCTTGCATAAGAAGGGTTAATTATTGAACGCTCAGCGTGATCTTGCATATGAAGGGTTAATTGTTGAACCCTCAGCGTGATCTTGCATAAGAAGGGTTAATTATTGAACGCTCAGCGTGATCTTGCATATGAATGGTTAATTGTTGAACCATCAGCGTGATCTTGCATAAGAAGGGTTAATTATTGAACCCTCAGCGTGATCTTGCATATGAATGGTTAATTGTTGAACACTCAGCGTGATCTTGCATATGAATGGTTAATTATTGAACACTCAGCGTGATCTTGCATATGAATGGTTAATTATTGAACCCTCAGCGATATCTTGCATATGAACGGTTAATTGTTGAACGCTCAGCGTGATCTTGCATATGAAGGGTTAATTATTGAACGCTCAGCGTGATCTTGCATATGAATGGTTAATTGTTGAACCCTCAGCGTGATCTTGCATATGAAGGGTTAATTATTGAACGCTCAGAGTGATCTTGCATATGAACGGTTAATTGTTGAACGCTCAGCGTGATCTTGCATATGAAGGGTTAATTATTGAACGCTCAGCGTGATCTTGCATAAGAATGGTTAATTATTGAACGCTCAGCGTGATCTTGCATATGAATGGTTAATTATTGAACGCTCAGCGTGATCTTGCATATGAATGGTTAATTATTGAACGCTCAGCGTGATCTTGCATAAGAAGGGTTAATTATTGAACGCTCAGCGTGATCTTGCATAAGAAGGGTTAATTATTGAACGCTCAGCGTGATCTTGCATATGAATGGTTAATTATTGAACGCTCAGCGTGATCTTGCATAAGAAGGGTTAATTATTGAACGCTCAGCGTGATCTTGCATATGAATGGTTAATTATTGAACGCTCAGCGTGATCTTGCATAAGAAGGGTTAAATATTGAACGCTCAGCGTGATCTTGCATAAGAAGGGTTAATTATTGAACGCTCAGCGTGATCTTGCATATGAAGGGTTAATTGTTGAACCCTCAGCGTGATCTTGCATATGAACGGTAAATTGTTAAACCCTCAGCGTGATCTTGCATATGAACGGTTAATTGTTGGACCCTCAGCGTGATCTTGCATATGAACGGTTAATTGTTGAACGCTCAGCGTGATCTTGCATATGAAGGGTTAATTATTGAACGCTAAGCGTGATCTTGCATATGAATGGTTAATTATTGAACGCTCAGCGTGATCTTGCATAAGAAGGGTTAATTATTGAACGCTCAACGTGATCTTGCATATGAATGGTTAATTATTGAACGCTCAGCGTGATCTTGCATAAGAAGGGTTAATTATTGAACGCTCAGCGTGATCTTGCATAAGAAGGGTTAATTATTGAATGCTCAGCGTTATCTTGCATAAGAACGGTTAATTATTGAACCCTCAGCGTGATCTTGCATATGAATGGTTAATTGTTGAACGCTCAGCGTGATCTTGCATATGAACGGTTAATTATTGAACCCTCAGCGTGATCTTGCATAAGAAGGGTTAATTATTGAACCCTCAGCGTGATCTTGCATAAGAAGGGTTAATTATTGACCGCTCAGCGTGATCTTGCATATGAATGGTTAATTGTTGAACCATCAGCGTGATCTTGCATAAGAAGGGTTAATTATTGAACCCTCAGCGTGATCTTGCATAAGAAGGGTTAATTATTGAACGCTCAGCGTGATCTTGCATATGAATGGTTAATTGTTGAACCATCAGCGTGATCTTGCATAAGAAGGGTTAATTATTGAACCCTCAGCGTGATCTTGCATATGAATGGTTAATTGTTGAACACTCAGCGTGATCTTGCATATGAATGGTTAATTATTGAACACTCAGCGTGATCTTGCATATGAATGGTTAATTATTGAACCCTCAGCGTGATCTTGCATATGAACGGTTAATTGTTGAACGCTCAGCGTGATCTTGCATATGAAGGGTTAATTATTGAACGCTCAGCGTGATCTTGCATATGAATGGTTAATTGTTGAACCCTCAGCGTGATCTTGCATATGAAGGGTTAATTATTGAACGCTCAGCGTGATCTTGCATATGAACGGTTAATTGTTGAACGCTCAGCGTGATCTTGCATATGAAGGGTTAATTATTGAACGCTCAGCGTGATCTTGCATAAGAATGGTTTATTATTGAACGCTCAGCGTGATCTTGCATATGAATGGTTAATTATTGAACGCGCAGCGTGATCTTGCATATGAATGGTTAATTATTGAACGCTCAGCGTGATCTTGCATATGAACGGTTAATTGTTGAACCCTCAGCGTGATCTTGCATATGAATGGTTAATTGTTGAACGCTCAGCGTGATATTGCATATGAATGGTTAATTATTGAACGCTCAGCGTGATCTTGCATAAGAAGGGTTAATTATTGAACGCTCAGCGTGATCTTGCATAAGAAGGGTTAATTATTGAACGCTCAGCGTGATCTTGCATATGAATGGTTAATTATTGAACGCTCAGCGTGATCTTGCATAAGAAGGGTTAATTATTGAACGCTCAGCGTGATCTTGCATATGAATGGTTAATTATTGAACGCTCAGCGTGATCTTGCATAAGAAGGGTTAATTGTTGAACGCTCAGCGTGATCTTGCATATGAATGGTTAATTATTGAACGCTCAGCGTGATCTTGCATAAGAAGGGTTAATTATTGAACGCTCAGCGTGATCTTGCATAAGAAGGGTTAATTATTGAACGCTCAGGGTGATCTTGCATATGAATGGTTAATTATTGAACGCTCAGCGTGATCTTGCATAAGAAGGGTTAATTATTGAACGCTCAGCGTGATCTTGCATATGAATGGTTAATTGTTGAACCCTCAGCGTTACCTTGCATATGAACGGTTAATTATTGAACCCTCAGCGTGATCTTGCATAAGAAGGGTTAATTATTGAACCCTCAGTGTGATCTTGCATAAGAAGGGTTAATTATTGACCGCTCAGCGTGATCTTGCATATGAATGGTTAATTGTTGAACCATCAGCGTGATCTTGCATAAGAAGGGTTAATTATTGAACCTTCAGCGTGATCTTGCATAAGAAGGGTTAATTATTGAACGCTCAGCGTGATCTTGCATATGAATGGTTAATTGTTGAACCATCAGCGTGATCTTGCATAAGAAGGGTTAATTATTGAACCCTCAGCGTGATCTTGCATATGAATGGTTAATTGTTGAACACTCAGCGTGATCTTGCATATGAATGGTTAATTATTGAACACTCAGCGTGATCTTGCATATGAATGGTTAATTATTGAACCCTCAGCGATATCTTGCATATGAACGGTTAATTGTTGAACGCTCAGCGTGATCTTGCATATGAAGGGTTAATTATTGAACGCTCAGGTTGATCTTGCATATGAATGGTTAATTGTTGAACCCTCAGCGTGATCTTGCATATGAAGGGTTAATTATTGAACGCTCAGAGTGATCTTGCATATGAACGGTTAATTGTTGAACGCTCAGCGTGATCTTGCATATGAAGGGTTAATTATTAAACGCTCAGCGTGATCTTGCATAAGAATGGTTAATTATTGAACGCTCAGCGTGATCTTGCATATGAATGGTTAATTATTGAACGCTCAGCGTGATCTTGCATATGAATGGTTAATTATTGAACGCTCAGCGTGATCTTGCATAAGAAGGGTTAATTATTGAACGCTCAGCGTGATCTTGCATAAGAAGGGTTAATTATTGAACGCTCAGCGTGATCTTGCATATGAATGGTTAATTATTGAACGCTCAGCGTGATCTTGCATAAGAAGGGTTAATTATTGAACGCTCAGCGTGATCTTGCATATGAATGGTTAATTATTGAACGCTCAGCGTGATCTTGCATAAGAAGGGTTAAATATTGAACGCTCAGCGTGATCTTGCATAAGAAGGGTTAATTATTGAACGCTCAGCGTGATCTTGCATATGAAGGGTTAATTGTTGAACCCTCAGCGTGATCTTGCATAAGAAGGGTTAATTATTGAACGCTCAGCGTGATCTTGCATATGAATGGTTAATTGTTGAACCATCAGCGTGATCTTGCATAAGAAGGGTTAATTATTGAACCCTCAGCGTGATCTTGCATATGAATGGTTAATTGTTGAACACTCAGCGTGATCTTGCATATGAATGGTTAATTATTGAACACTCAGCGTGATCTTGCATATGAATGGTTAATTATTGAACCCTCAGCGATATCTTGCATATGAACGGTTAATTGTTGAACGCTCAGCGTGATCTTGCATATGAAGGGTTAATTATTGAACGCTCAGCGTGATCTTGCATATGAATGGTTAATTGTTGAACCCTCAGCGTGATCTTGCATATGAAGGGTTAATTATTGAACGCTCAGAGTGATCTTGCATATGAACGGTTAATTGTTGAACGCTCAGCGTGATCTTGCATATGAAGGGTTAATTATTGAACGCTCAGCGTGATCTTGCATAAGAATGGTTAATTATTGAACGCTCAGCGTGATCTTGCATATGAATGGTTAATTATTGAACGCTCAGCGTGATCTTGCATATGAATGGTTAATTATTGAACGCTCAGCGTGATCTTGCATAAGAAGGGTTAATTATTGAACGCTCAGCGTGATCTTGCATAAGAAGGGTTAATTATTGAACGCTCAGCGTGATCTTGCATATGAATGGTTAATTATTGAACGCTCAGCGTGATCTTGCATAAGAAGGGTTAATTATTGAACGCTCAGCGTGATCTTGCATATGAATGGTTAATTATTGAACGCTCAGCGTGATCTTGCATAAGAAGGGTTAAATATTGAACGCTCAGCGTGATCTTGCATAAGAAGGGTTAATTATTGAACGCTCAGCGTGATCTTGCATATGAAGGGTTAATTGTTGAACCCTCAGCGTGATCTTGCATATGAACGGTAAATTGTTAAACCCTCAGCGTGATCTTGCATATGAACGGTTAATTGTTGGACCCTCAGCGTGATCTTGCATATGAACGGTTAATTGTTGAACGCTCAGCGTGATCTTGCATATGAAGGGTTAATTATTGAACGCTAAGCGTGATCTTGCATATGAATGGTTAATTATTGAACGCTCAGCGTGATCTTGCATAAGAAGGGTTAATTATTGAACGCTCAACGTGATCTTGCATATGAATGGTTAATTATTGAACGCTCAGCGTGATCTTGCATAAGAAGGGTTAATTATTGAACGCTCAGCGTGATCTTGCATAAGAAGGGTTAATTATTGAATGCTCAGCGTTATCTTGCATAAGAACGGTTAATTATTGAACCCTCAGCGTGATCTTGCATATGAATGGTTAATTGTTGAACGCTCAGCGTGATCTTGCATATGAACGGTTAATTATTGAACCCTCAGCGTGATCTTGCATAAGAAGGGTTAATTATTGAACCCTCAGCGTGATCTTGCATAAGAAGGGTTAATTATTGACCGCTCAGCGTGATCTTGCATATGAATGGTTAATTGTTGAACCATCAGCGTGATCTTGCATAAGAAGGGTTAATTATTGAACCCTCAGCGTGATCTTGCATAAGAAGGGTTAATTATTGAACGCTCAGCGTGATCTTGCATATGAATGGTTAATTGTTGAACCATCAGCGTGATCTTGCATAAGAAGGGTTAATTATTGAACCCTCAGCGTGATCTTGCATATGAATGGTTAATTGTTGAACACTCAGCGTGATCTTGCATATGAATGGTTAATTATTGAACACTCAGCGTGATCTTGCATATGAATGGTTAATTATTGAACCCTCAGCGTGATCTTGCATATGAACGGTTAATTGTTGAACGCTCAGCGTGATCTTGCATATGAAGGGTTAATTATTGAACGCTCAGCGTGATCTTGCATATGAATGGTTAATTGTTGAACCCTCAGCGTGATCTTGCATATGAAGGGTTAATTATTGAACGCTCAGCGTGATCTTGCATATGAACGGTTAATTGTTGAACGCTCAGCGTGATCTTGCATATGAAGGGTTAATTATTGAACGCTCAGCGTGATCTTGCATAAGAATGGTTTATTATTGAACGCTCAGCGTGATCTTGCATATGAATGGTTAATTATTGAACGCTCAGCGTGATCTTGCATATGAATGGTTAATTATTGAACGCTCAGCGTGATCTTGCATATGAACGGTTAATTGTTGAACCCTCAGCGTGATCTTGCATATGAATGGTTAATTGTTGAACGCTCAGCGTGATATTGCATATGAATGGTTAATTATTGAACGCTCAGCGTGATCTTGCATAAGAAGGGTTAATTATTGAACGCTCAGCGTGATCTTGCATAAGAAGGGTTAATTATTGAACGCTCAGCGTGATCTTGCATATGAATGGTTAATTATTGAACGCTCAGCGTGATCTTGCATAAGAAGGGTTAATTATTGAACGCTCAGCGTGATCTTGCATATGAATGGTTAATTATTGAACGCTCAGCGTGATCTTGCATAAGAAGGGTTAATTGTTGAACGCTCAGCGTGATCTTGCATATGAATGGTTAATTATTGAACGCTCAGCGTGATCTTGCATAAGAAGGGTTAATTATTGAACGCTCAGCGTGATCTTGCATAAGAAGGGTTAATTATTGAACGCTCAGGGTGATCTTGCATATGAATGGTTAATTATTGAACGCTCAGCGTGATCTTGCATAAGAAGGGTTAATTATTGAACGCTCAGCGTGATCTTGCATATGAATGGTTAATTGTTGAACCCTCAGCGTTACCTTGCATATGAACGGTTAATTATTGAACCCTCAGCCGTGATCTTGCATAAGAAGGGTTAATTATTGAACGCTCAGCGTGATCTTGCATATGAACGGTTAATTATTGAACACTCAGCGTGATCTTACATAAGAAGAGTTAATTATTGAACCCTCAGCGTGATCTTGCATAAGAAGGGTTAATTATTGAACGCTCAGCGTGATCTTGCATATGAATGGTTAATTGTTGAACCCTCAGCGTGATCTTGCATATGAATGGTTAATTGTTGAACCCTCAGCGTGATCTTGCATAAGAAGGGTTAATTATTGAACGCTCAGCGTGATCTTGCATATGAACGGTTAATTGTTGAACGCTCAGCTGATCTTGCATATGAATGGTTAATTGTTGAACGCTCAGCGTGATATTGCATATGAATGGTTAATTATTGAACGCTCAGTGTGATCTTGCATAAGAAGGGTTAATTATTGAACGCTCAGCGTGATCTTGCGTAAGAAGTGTTAATTATTGAACGCTCAGCGTGATCTTGCATATTAATGGTTAATTATTGAACGCTCAGCGTGATCTTGCATAAGAAGGGTTAATTATTGAACGCTCAGCGTGAACTTGCATATTTATGGTTAATTGTTGAACTCTCAGCGTGATCTTGCATATGAACGGTTAATTATTGAACCCTCAGCGTGATCTTGCATAAGAAGGGTTAATTATTGAACCCTCAGCGTGATCTTGCATAAGAAGGGTTAATTATTGAGCGCTCAGCGTGATCTTGCATATGAATGGTTAATTGTTGAACCCTCAGCGTGATCTTGCATATGAATGGTTAATTGTTGAACCCTCAGCGTGAACTTGCATATGAATGGTTAATTGTTGAACCCTCAGCGTGATCTTGCATATGAACGGTTAATTGTTGAACCCTCAGCGTGATCTTGCATATGAATGGTTAATTATTGAACGCTCAGCGTGATCTTGCATATGAATGGTTAATTAGTGAACGCTCAGCGTGAACTTGCATATGAATGGTTAATTATTGAACGCTCAGCGTGATCTTGCATATGAATGGTTAATTATTGAACGCTCAGCGTGATCTTGCATATGAATGGTTAATTATTGAACGCTCAGCGTGAACTTGCATAAGAAGGGTTAATTATTGAACGCTCAGCGTGATCTTGCATATGAATGGTTAATTATTGAACGCTCAGCGTGAACTTGCATAAGAAGGGTTAGTTATTGAACGCTCAGCGTGATCTTGCATATGAATGGTTAATTATTGAACGCTCAGCGTGAACTTGCATAAGAATGGTTAATTATTGAACGCTCAGCGTGATCTTGCATAAGAAGTGTTAATTATTGAACGCTCAGCGTGATCTTGCATATGAATGGTTAATTGTTGAACGCTCAGCGTGATCTTGCATATGAACGGTTAATTGTTGAACCCTCAGCGTGATCTTGCATATGAATGGTTAATTGTTGAACCCTCAGCGTGAACTTGCATATGAATGGTTAATTGTTGAACCCTCAGCGTGATCTTGCATATGAATGGTTAATTGTTGAACGCTCAGCGTGATCTTGCATATGAACGGTTAATTGTTGAACCCTCAGCGTGATCTTGCATATGAATGGTTAATTGTTGAACCCTCAGCGTGAACTTGCATATGAATGGTTAATTGTTGAACCCTCAGCGTGATCTTGCATATGAACGGTTAATTGTTGAACCCTCAGCGTGATCTTGCATATGAACGGTTAATTGTTGAACCCTCAGCGTCATTTTGCATATGAACGATTAATTATTGAACGCTCAGCGTGAACTTGCATAAGAAGGGTTAATTATTGAACGCTCGGTGTGAACGCCGAGGCTGTCATCTCGCGATTCGTGGTATGTAGTTCATTCGTGAGTGGAATGTTACCAGTGTGTACCCAGGTCATATACGTACGCAATAAACGTGATCAAGAATGATCCTTCCAAAAGAGGGTCAAAATGTATATGGTTTATTTGTGTTGTGCCACAACACGAATTGTTAAAACAAGCATGACGAGCTTATCGCATATTGAAATATATAATACTAGCCGATGAGCCCGACGTTGTCCGGGCTATTAAAAAACCAAATTTCAAGTCGATAGCTCTACCCAGCCCGACGTTGTCCGGGCTATTCAAAAACCGATAGCTCTACCCGTTTCCGAGATATCGTCTGCGCATGCGCGAAGCGGGCGCCGCACGGGCTCGCCAATACGAAAACGTCCACCGCCTGGTCAAACTACACACAAGTACCAAGTTTCAAGTCGATAGCTCCACCAGTTTCCGATATCTCGTCTGCGCATGCGCGAAGCTGGCGTCGCACGGGCTCGGCGACCAGATAAAATTCGTATCCGGGGTAAGATACATTGACATAGCAAATTTCAAGTCGATAGCTACACCCGTTTCCGATATCTCGTCTGCGCATGCGCGAAGCGGGCGCCGCACGGGCTCGCCAATACGACAACGTCCACCGCCTGGTCAAACTACACACACGTACCAAGTTTCGTCCCGATCGGTCGAGAATCGTAGATTTGTATAAATGACAGACAAACAAACAAACAAACATACATACAGACAGAGGTCTTCAAAATATATATGAGATAGGGCTGTTATAATAGCCAGCGTTTAGGCCCATATGAAGCTTATTTAGTTCTAAAATAATGGCAATTTGCAGTGTATGCAGGGTCATACTACACACAATACTAATGTCGCATTCAGGGTGAAATATTCGAGACTGGAATGTCATTAGAAGAATTTGCAGTTCATGCAATATATCCCCCGATGGCGTACATTATGATAGCGGGCAGTATCCCCTGAGGGCGAACAGTATGATAGCGGGCAGTATCCCCTGAGTGCGAACATTATGATAGCGGGCAGTATCCCCTGAGGGCGAACATTATGATAGCGGGCAGTATCCCCTGAGGGCGAACAGTATGATAGCGGGCAGTATTCCCTGAGGGCGAACAGTATGATAGCGGGCAGTATCCCCTGAGGGCGAACAGTATGATAGCGGGCAGTATCCCCTGAGGGCGAACAGTATGATAGCGGGCAGTTCATGCAATATATCCCCGGTAGCAACATTATGATAGCGGGCAGTATCCACTGAGGGCGAACAGTATGATAACGGGCAGTTCATGCAATATATCCCCCGAGGGCGAACAGTATGATAGCGGGCAGTTCATGCAATATATCCCCCGAGGGCGAACATTATGATAGCGGGCAGTATCCCCTGAGGGCGAACATTATGATAGCGGGCAGTATCCCCTGAGGGCGAACAGTATGATAGCGGGCAGTTCATGCAATATATCCTCCGAGGGCGAACATTATGATAGCGGGCAGTATCCCCTGATAGCGAACATTATGATAGCGGGCAGTATCCCCTGAGGGCGAACATTATGATAGCGGGCAGTATCCCCTGAGGGCGAACAGTATGATAGCGGGCAGTATCCCCTGATGGCGAACAGTATGATAGCGGGCAGTATCCCCTGAGGGCGAACATTATGATAGCGGGCAGTATCCCCTGAGGGCGAACAGTATGATAGCGGGCAGTATCCCCTGATGGCGAACAGTATGATAGCGGGCAGTATCCCCTGAGGGCGAACATTATGATAGCGGGCAGTATCCCCTGAGGGCGAACAGTATGATAGCGGGCAGTTCATGCAATATATCCCCGGTAGCAACATTATGATAGCGGGCAGCATCCACTGAGGGCGAACAGTATGATAACGGGCAGTTCATGCAATATATCCCCCGAGGGCGAACAGTATGATAGCGGGCAGTTCATGCAATATATCCCCCGAGGGCGAACATTATGATAGCGGGCAGTATCCCCTGAAGGCGAACATTATGATAACGGGCAGTATCCCCTGAGGGCGAACAGTATGATAGCGGGCAGTTGATGCAATATATCCCCCGATGGCGAACACTATGATAGCGGGCAGTATCCCCTGAGGGCGAACATTATGATAGCGGGCAGTATCCCCTGAGGGCGAACAGTATGGTAGCGGGCAATTCATGCAATATATCCCCCGAGTGCGAACATTATGATAGCGGGCAGTTCATGCAATATATCCCCCGAGGGCGAACATTAGGATAGCGGGCAGTTCATGCAATATATCCCCCGAGGGCGAACATTATGATAGCGGGCAGTTCATGCAATATATCCCCGAGGGCGAACAGTATGATAGCGGGCAGTATCCCCTGAGGGCGAACATTATGATAACGGGCAGTATCCCCTGAGGGCGAACAGTATGATAGCGGGCAGTTCATGCAATATATCCCCGGTCGCAACATTATGATACGGGCAGTATCCCCTGAGGGCGAACAGTATGATAACGGGCAGTATCCCCTGAGGGCGAACAGTATGATAACGGGTAGTTCATGCAATACATCCCCGGTAGCAACATTATGATAGCGGGCAGTATCCCCCGAGGGCGAACAGTATGATAGCGGGCAGTTCATGCAATATATCCCCGGTCGCAACATTATGATACGGGCAGTATCCCCTGAGGGCGAACAGTATGATAACGGGCAGTATCCCCTGAGGGCGAACAGTATGATAACGGGTAATTCATGCAATACATCCCCGGTAGCAACATTATGATAGCGGGCAGTATCCACTGAGGGCGAACAGTATGATAACGGGCAGTTCATGCAATATATCCCCCGAGGGCGAACAGTATGATAGCGGGCAGTTCATGCAATATATCCCCCGAGGGCGAACATTATGATAGCGGGCAGTATCCCCTGAGGGCGAACATTATGATAGCGGGCAGTATCCCCTGAGGGCGAACAGTATGATAGCGGGCAGTTCATGCAATATATCCTCCGAGGGCGAACATAATTATAGCGGGCAGTATCCCCTGATGGCGAACATTATGATAGCGGGCAGTATCCCCTGAGGGCGTACATTATGATAGCGGGCAGTATCCCCTGAGGGCGAACAGTATGATAGCGGGCAGTATCCCCTGATGGCGAACAGTATGATAGCGGGCAGTATCCCCTGAGGGCGAACATTATGATAGCGGGCAGTATCCCCTGAGGGCGAACAGTATGATAGCGGGCAGTTCATGCAATATATCCCCGGTAGCAACATTATGATAGCGGGCAGCATCCACTGAGGGCGAACAGTATGATAACGGGCAGTTCATGCAATATATCCCCCGAGGGCGAACAGTATGATAGCGGGCAGTTCATGCAATATATCCCCCGAGGGCGAACATTATGATAGCGGGCAGTATCCCCTGAGGGCGAACATTATGATAACGGGCAGTATCCCCTGAGGGCGAACAGTATGATAGCGGGCAGTTCATGCAATATATCCCCCGAGGGCGAACATTATGATAGCGGGCAGTATCCCTTGAGGGCGAACATTATGATAGCGGGCAGTATCCCCTGAGGGCGAACAGTATGGTAGCGGGCAATTCATGCAATATATCCCCGAGGGCGAACATTATGATAGCGGGCAGTTCATGCAATATATCCCCCGAGGGCGAACAGTATGATAGCGGGCAGTATTCCCTGAGGGCGAACATTATGATAACGGGCAGTATCCCCTGAGGGCGAACAGTATGATAGCGGGCAGTTCATGCAATATATCCCCGGTTGCAACATTATGATACGGGCAGTTTCCCCTGAGGGCGAACAGTATGATAACGGGCAGTATCCCCTGAGGGCGAAAAGTATGATAACGGGTAGTTCATGCAATACATCCCCGGTAGCAACATTATGATAGCGGGCAGTATCCCCCGAGGGCGAACAGTATGATAGCGGGCAGTTCATGCAATATATCCCCGGTCGCAACATTATGATACGGGCAGTATCCCCTGGGGGCGAACAGTATGATAACGGGCAGTGTCCCCTGAGGGCGAACAGTATGATAACGGGTAATTCATGCAATACATCCCCGGTAGCAACATTATGATAGCGGGCAGTATCCACTGAGGGCGAACAGTATGATAGCGGGCAGTTCATGCAATACATCCCCGGTAGCAACATTATGATAGCGGGCATTATCCACTGAGGGCGAACAGTATGATAACGGGCAGTTCATGCAATACATCCCCGGTAGCAACATTATGATAGCGGGCATTATCCACTGAGGGCGAACAGTATGATAACGGGCAGTTCATGCAATACATCCCCGGTAGCAACATTATGATAGCGGGCAGTATCCACTGAGGGCAAACAGTATGATAACGGGTAATTCATGCAATATATCCCCGGTCGCAACATTATGATAGCGGGTAGTATCCACTGAGGGTGAACAGTATGATAACGGGTAATTCATGTAATATATCCCCGGTCGCAACATTATGATAGCGGGCAGTATCCCCTGAGGGCGAACAGTATGATAGCGGGCAGTTCATGCAATATATTCCCAGTAGCAACATTATTATAGCGGGCAGTATCCACTGAGAGCGAACAGTATGATAGCGGGCAGTATCCCCTGAGGGCGAACAGTATGATAACGGGAAATTCATGCAATATGTCCCCGGTAGCAACATTATGATAGCGGGCAGTATCCCCTGAGGGCGAACAGTATGATAACGGGAAGTTCATGCAATACAACCCCGGTAGCAACATTATGATAGCGGGCAGTATCCACTGAGGGCGAACAGTATGATAGCGGGCAGTATCCCCTGAGGGCGAACAGTATGATAACGGGAAATTCATGCAATATATCCCCGGTAGCAACATTATTATAGCGGGCAGTATCCACTGAGGGCGAACAGTATGATAGCGGGCAGTATCCCCTGAGGGCGAACAGTATGATAACGGGAAATTCATGCAATATATCCCCGGTAGCAACATTATTATAGCGGGCAGTATCCCCTGAGGGCGAACAGTATGATAACGGGAAGTTCATGCAATATATTCCCGGTAGCAACATTATGATAGCGGGCAGTATCCACTGAGGGCGAACAGTATGATAGCGGGCAGTATCCCCAGAGGTCGAACAGTAAGCAATTATTTCATGTGCCTTTTGGGAACAATCAAAATTGTTGTCCCGAGGTATCAGGAATGACTATCGAACTGTTAGATAGTCATTCCTGATACCGAGGGACAACAATTTTGCCTGTTCCCAAAAGACACATGCAATAATTGCTTTGTTACCCAATACATTTACTTGTATATACTTGTATATAATCAGGTCATTGCTAATTAATCACATTCTTTAATAGTGTTATTTCGAATTATGAGAACTAACTGGAATATTCCGCCATGTATCTGAATGCAAAAAGCACATGTAGTCTCTGTGAATATTGAATAATACATATATAATATAATATATACGTAACAGTTCGTTCGGGCCAGTCAACAGTTCGCTCGGAGCATCACGAAAGCTGACCGTGATTGCAAACCGGGCAACAGTTAATTTCAGGGCGGGAAACAGTTCGTTGTGGCGTTACGAACGCGATTTTGGGGTTAACCAGTTAATTCTAAATCCCAATGATTTATGAAGTTATTGGGTAACAATATAGTATGATAGCGGGCAGTATCCCCTGACGGCGAACAGCGAACAGCGGGGAGTGCATGCAATATATCCCCTGTCGCGAACAGTATAGGATAGCAGAGAGTTCTACGGTTTAAAGCAGAATGATAGTGATATGTGCTTAACATTCCGTGCCTCTTGTGTGTTAACCTTTTCTATACTGAGCATTCCATGACTGGAGCTTCCTGAATTTTTTCGAAAACCCTGTGCCAATGTATTTTCTTATATACGCGAGTCTCCCATAAGGAACCATATATACGAGAATGCATTTGCCTAACAATATTTGCCTTGACCTATAGTAAGCCAGTGTATTCTCTTCTATATGCGAGGCTCCCTATGGGAGACTCACATATATACGAGAATGCACTGCCAAAGTATATGTATTGTTTCACCAGCGCACCAGCGCAGCTCCCGTCGTGAAAGGGTTAAACACTCAGTGATGAGTAGTTCACGTAGTACATGTTCAGATAATAAGTTCAACAGACAGCTGTTTGTTGAAATCATTATCTGATCATTTCCCACCAATGAATATGAATCATTCTGTCCTTGTGTTAAATGTCTTTCTGTCTGTCTTCTGCTATTGTTATTGTTAACCCAACAAACCCGTCCAAATAAATAAATAGACCATTCTTCGTTGAAAGCAGAGGAAAACACCAGCAAATATGAGGAAAAGAACCATAATTTCGAATAAGTTCTCGCCGAAATGTGTCCAAAACCTGACCCAAGCCGCAGTGCCACGGGTGTTACGCCATCAAGTGACATTCCAGACAATTATAGGCACCACGTGACCTTTACGAATACTGTAAACGCAGATATTGGTGAACTACAAAGTATCTATGTGATAACACACGACAGTTCAAACAGAATCCCGGAAATGAACTTTTCTATGAATTCAGAAAATATAGACACACGCGCTGGCTTGGATATGCATGGTGACGTACAGCTGTGTGGGTGTGTATGTCAACATTGGGCCATCCGCTGTTCTCCTGACATAGGATGTATTTACAATACAATATAATATAAGATTACCGCTCTCTGAACCTCATGTATATGTATGCGGCATGCACTAGATGCATATATGCGCATGTAACATTCTTATATACTGCACCCCACTATACAGCTGACGGCTGCATGAAGATTACCGCTCTCTAAACATCATGTTTATGTAGGCGGCAAGCACTAGATGCATATATGCGCATATAACATTCTTATATACTGCACCCCACTATACAGCTGCGGCTGCATAAAGTTTACCGCTCTCTAAACATCATATATATATAGGCGGCAAGCACTAGATGCATATATGCGCATGTAACATTATACAGTTGTCGCCCGTTGTCGAGGGAGACATTGAGATTTGTCACCCGCTCGAGAACGGAATGTCTCCCGAGGAGCGAAGCTCCGAGGGAGACATTCCGTTCTCGAGCGGGTGACAAATCTCAATGTCCCCCGAGAAGAAGGGCAACAACTGTTTTGTTATCCGATTATACCACATAATAAAATCCTTGCCATCCACACGCACGGTGTTGCACTGAGTCACGAGTGCTTTCTTTCCCGATTATGTATATTGTCAGTAAAACTTATCGTCCCATAGCATTTCTGTTCCATAAACGATAGTCAAGCTGTTAAGCGTTTGATAATCCGCGTTTATTTACGATCAATTTGGTGGTTAAATCGTCAATATCGGTCCATGCAATGTAAACCAATAAGCCATATCATGGACGTATATATACATCGCTGGCCATATAGGTATGTTCTCGTCTTCTGCAATGTGGCATATTCAATGTCGTCTCGTGCGCGCAATTTACTCACGATGTTAATTTCATAACGGTCTTCCCCGAAAGCTATTGGGAAGTTGTCAATTTCATTAATGTACATTCATATGTGTCAGTGCTCATGGCGATCCTCACATAAAATACTTCTATGATCACATTGCAGACATCGCGGAGGATAAGCGTACAGTACCATTCATTCGCGACAAACGTATGCATTACGTTGTCTACCAGGAACATGTATTACCAACCAACCTCAAGGGATCCTCTCTTTCAATCTTGCATCATAATGTCGACATGAACAAATTGATTCACTGAGATGTTTCGATGTAAAAAGTAAATAATAACGCTTGTCCAATAAAAATATCAACTTAAAAGTTCGAATATTAGTGTTCACTAAATATATGCAAATTAGCAAACACCACAACTGGCGTGTATTGCGAATCCGTGGGGTATATAAGATCTATGATTTTTTAGTATGTATAGTGATGTGAAATCGATGAGTTACTGCAGTGTGTGTTTGGAGATATTCTTGCAATATAACATCAGGCGGGCGACAAAAACAATGTCTCCCGGCTCAGCGGGCGACCGTGTGATTTGTCGCCCGGCACGTGACAGGACATGGGCCAATCAGAAGGGTGGAAAATAGGGAGGAGGATAACAATATACAGTTGTCGCCCGTTGTCGAGGGAGACATTGAGATTTGTCACCCGCTCGAGAACGGAATGTCTCCCGAGGAGCGAAGTCTCCCGAGAAGAAGGGCAACAACTGTTTTGTTATCCGATTATACCACAGAATAAAATACTTGCCATCCATACGCACGATGTTGCACTGAGTCACGAGTGCTTTCTTTCCCGATTATGTATATTGTCAGTAAAACCTATCGTCCCATAGCATTTCTGTTCCATAAACGATAGTCAAGCTGTTAAGCGTGTGATAATCCGCGTTTATTTTCGATCAATTTGGTGGTTAAATCGTCAATATCGGTCCATGCAATGTAAACCAATAAGCCATATAGGTATGTTCTCGTCTTCTGTAATGTGGCATTATTATTCAATGTCGTATTGTGCGCGCAATTTACTCGCGATGTTCATTTCATAACGGTCGTCCCCAAATGCTATTGGGAAGTTGTCAATTTCATTAATGTACATTCATATGTGTCAGTGCTCATGGCGATCCTCACATAAAATACTTCTCTGATCACATTGCAGACATCGCGGGGGATAAGCGTACAGTACCATTCATTCGCGACAAACGTATGCATTACGTTGTCTACCAGCAAACATTTATAACCAACCAACCTCAAGGGATCCTCTCTTTCAATCTTGCATCATAATGTCGACATGAACAAATTGATTCACCGAGATGTTTCGATGTAAAAAGTAAATAATAACGCTTGTCCGATAAAAATATCAACTTAAAAGTTCGAATATTAGTGTTCACTAAATATATGCAAATTAGCAAACACCACAACTGGCGTGTATTACGAATCCGTGGGGTATATAAGATCTATGTTTGTTTAGTACGTATAGCGATGTGAAATAGATGAGTTACTGCAGTGTGTTTGGAGATATTCTTGCAATATAACATCAGGCGGGCGACAAAAACAATGTCTCCCGGCTCAGCCGGGACAGGACATGGGCCAATCAGAAGGGTGGAAAATAGAGAGGAGGATAACAATCTTATATACTGCACCCCACTATACAGCTGGCGGCTGCATGAAGATTACCACTCTCTAAACATCATGTATATGTAGGCGGCAAGCACTATATGCATATATGCGCATGTAACATTCTTATATACTGCACCCCATTATACAGCTGGCGGCTGCATGAATATTACCACTCTCTGAACCTCATGTAACATTATTATATACTGCACCCCACTATACAGCTGACGGCTGCATGAAGATTACCTCATGTAACATTCTTATATACTGCACCCACTATAAAGCTGGCGGCTGTATAAAGATTACCACTCTCTGAACCTCATATATATGTAGGCGGCATGCACTAGATGCATATATGCGCATGTAACATTCTTATATACTGCACCCCACTATAAAGCTGGCGGCTGCATAAAGATTACCGCTCTCTGAACCTCATGTTTATGTATGCGGCATGCACTAAATGCATATATACGCATGTAACATTCTTATATACTGCACCCCATTATACAGCTGGCGGCTGCATGAATATTACCACTCTCTGAACCTCATGTAACATTATTATATACTGCACCCCACTATACAGCTGACGGCTGCATGAAGATTACCTCATGTAACATTCTTATATACTGCACCCACTATAAAGCTGGCGGCTGTATAAAGATTACCACTCTCTGAACCTCATATATATGTAGGCGGCATGCACTAGATGCATATATGCGCATGTAACATTCTTATATACTGCACCCCACTATAAAGCTGACGGCTGCATAAAGATTACCGCTCTCTGAACCTCATGTTTATGTATGCGGCATGCACTAAATGCATATATGCGCATGTAACATTCTTATATACTGCACCCCACTATAAAAAACCTGACGGCTGCATAAAGATAACCACTCTCTGAAGCGGAAGTGCGTGAATCGGTCAGATTTGTTCGCTAATGGATTGAAGCTACTTTGCCGATGGCGGCGCGTCGATCGAATACACACCACCGTAGGGAAGGCAGATGTGTCGATCGTTTGTCACGCAAATACTGTGGGTACCACTTCCGGTTTGCTGCTGAGTACTTCCGGTGCTGTACAGAACACGTCGTGTTTCTTTGTCGTGTGTATTCTGTGATCCCGGTGATCGGTCGTGTGTATTCTGTGATCCCGGTGATCGGACAGGTATGCTTCTGTTTCCCAGACCTCTGTGTTTGACTGTCAGTGGAACCGATGTAGACAAACTGAACGCTTTAATGAAATTGTGTATTTCGTAAATACAATAATCAGATGGTATCCATGCAGGATACGATGGTGTTTAATGTCTAATCCCACATACAGGGGACACCCGTTTGGGATCACTATATTGAATCCAGATATGATGGTATTATGATTAATACTGACTAAATAACGGTGATATTTAAAGAAGAGTTCTTAACGAATGTTTTAAAATGTGTAAAAAGACATTTTCAAAACATGTATATTGCGAAATATTTTGATGCGGGTTCTCTTGGTTGTTGCAGACCGGCCTTAATTGAGATGGCTATCTCAATGGTTTATCAGAAACCAGCACCTGTCCCGGTGTCTAGGGTTTAGATGTTGAATTGGCCGTGTCGGGAACATTGATAACAATAACTAGTTCATAGATCTTCATACTTTATATATGTATAAGTCTTTCTCGATAAGCATAGTACATAGGTGGAAGAACAGAGGTATTGGTATAGTAGCAAGGTTGTCGGACAAGTGAAGCTCCCGCTTCAGAGCACGGGTAGTTATTCCCACCTCTGGTGTATCATGCCTCTTAAATAAGGTCCGAGATACATGATACACTTGGATATGACGTGTAACACTATATACTGTCTTATAGAATGATACTGGCTTTATCCACCCTAACTTATACAATGGTTGCTACCAGTCATAACCACTTAATAATGTGATCTTGTTAATTATGCGTGTGTGTTTCTACACTATATAATCTGTCTTCTATGTACTTGTGCTTATCTATACAATTAACCCTAGCAGTTACAATCACTGGGGAAAGGAAGTTTATCCTAGATTCCAGGAACACATATAACAACACATAACTATCGTATGTACTATCGGACAGACTCCCCTCGCTACAGAAATTTGTAACTACATGTAGTTACAAATTAAAAGTGTGGTAAAAGTCCGAGTGTACAGAAGATAGTTGGAATCTAGGATCTATAATCGCGAACGCGAACCTAAAAAAAATCAACACATGGATATTCATACATAAAAACTCAACAGCAACAGAAACTAAGAGTCAATTATCCATGGCGAGTCTGGTAAACAGTATGTCACTAGGTTACTGGATTAGCATCGAACAGTAAGTCACTGGAGCACTGGTTTATCAGCGAATAGTTAATTTATCCAGGAATTTGTAGAGAAGTTCTGGCTTGGCGGGTATAATGTAATATATGTGTCCAATATAAATATTCGGCAAACGATTATATCCAAGGTCGGATAATCAACACCATGTAGAACACTGGTGTGTGAAGTAGAGAATAATCACACATGCAGGATACAGTTAATTGACAGCAACAATTAAGGATGATAAATGTTATTGTCCGTGCACCGTGAGAATGTGTAGTAACCGATATACTCATCAGTTGGGAAGGTATTTGTAGCTTCACAGGATATCGTCTTTGACATATCTGGTCATAGTCAGCAAGCGACGTGGAGTCAATGACGTAACGTGTAATGATCGGTATACATGTAACAGCAGTGTACAGTTGCGATCAAATGTCAATTATTTTATGCCAATGTATATCAAACGTATCAGTGATGTTCATGAACGATCTGGCAGCATATGCGTCATTTAATTAATCATCTAAGGAACTGTGGCGGCGTCAGCGTTGAAACAACGACTGTATACAAGACGCCGAACGAGGAAATGCAGCAACGAGTGTTTATTTTGGACAGTCGGTGGAATAGCTATGTCCGATAATCTTGTGAGGACAGTGTCAGGAACGGTCGAAGATTTGCAGCGGTGTCGCTAGATGTGGTTGAAACACCAATGTCTGGTCCGGTCTGCGTGTCTGGTATGTCAGCACGGTGTATATTGGATGGTCCATCGCGTGTGACGTCATTAGCCTGACTTACAGTACCAACCATTGATCGTGTTTGGCGAACCCATTTAGTTCGACATAAATGACACGAAGTCTAAATAATGTGTTTGTAAAAAGAACACAATAAACCCACAATAGCTAATAAGCATCTTGAAACCAAAATATGTCCAAAGTACGAATCATGAAACAAAATCAGTGACTCGCCAATGCAATTTGCATTTTCATAAATTTTGAACCTGTTCGTAGAGCATTTCCATAAAATGTAAAGAAAAATGGTCATGCAATAAATGAGGGATATGGACATTAAGGGAATTGGGTTTATGATCAATAAAATGTGATCGTAGGAGTTAAAACAATATGTCTTGAATCATGACATTAAAGGGAACCGCTAGATATATGTATATCACGCCATAAAATTTCATAAAAAATGTAATTGTCGCTGAAAACAATTGCTGTGCGATAACCAAACATGCCTGCCGCGACGATATTTATAATCAACAATCGTGTAATTATTTTGGTGTGAAATTATTGTTAAAATCGGGTGAATTAGCGTTCACCATTCCAGTAGAATTAGAACCAATCAGTAGATGATTGCGATTTCGTTAAACTATTCACAGCTATTTATGAACAATCACGTGGTAATGAAATACCACATACATGTACTTCTCGGCTATCTATATCATATTATATTATATTGTCATATTTATCATTGTAAACTAAACTCAATATGCGGTTTACAGAGTGAATAAAATAGTATTATACTTGTGCTTGGTATAATCCATCGAACGACCATTCTTATTTAATAACGCTTAGCATTCCATTACCAACACTAGGGTTAAATATCCCTGCGTATCTCAAGTCAGACCCGGAAGACGAGGGCTGATCACACCACTCGGAATTCCGCTATACCTATATATTCAATCCATCTGGGTAATGCATCGTGTGCACACGAATTGGATGCTAAGGATGCATGGTCAATGACGATTAATGATAATCTATTTTGTATTAGTATTACGATTGAACGTTGTACTGTATCTATAGGCAATTGGCAACTCATCGCGGTGTTTACCGATACAATAACCTACATAACACGCATGTCAGCTGAGTTATGGACTCTATGCAATACTCATGCTGGTCAGTTCAATTGTATGTGCAATTTTATCATCTCAATAGCTTTACACGATATTCCTGGACTCGTTGTCCAGATACATAAATCAAGTAAACCTCATGCTTTGTATACAGAAAGGTTTGCATGTGTTGTCGGCACTAATTTAAGCGTGCAGTGGCACAATGTTGGATATATTTATGTTATACACGCGTAAACTATGAATATTAAGATTATGATTTAAATCATGTTTGTGTTATTTAGTTCAATTGTTTATCATTTCTATTCCTTTGTTATACGGAAAGTGAACATTCAGGATGTTGTTATACATTGTTTGTTATTCCGTCAGGACTACAATATATAATGATTTACGGGTGCATAACTGTTGCACATTTATACTGGTAAGTATGACTTTAATGGAATCCTGATATTAATTCTGTCGGACAAATTGTCTATTTTGTTTCCCGTGTGCTTATAACACGAATGATATCATGCACGCCTGCTTGTGTAGATGCATCATACTGCTACGGCACCATTGTCCCGGTGTCTAGGGTTTAGATGTTGAATTGGCCGTGTCGGGAACATTGATAACAATAACTAGTTCATAGATCTTCATACTTTATATATGTATAAGTCTTTCTCGATAAGCATAGTACATAGGTGGAAGAACAGAGGTATTGGTATAGTAGCAAGGTTGTCGGACAAGTGAAGCTCCCGCTTCAGAGCACGGGTAGTTATTCCCACCTCTGGTGTATCATGCCTCTTAAATAAGGTCCGAGATACATGATACACTTGGATATGACGTGTAACACTATATACTGTCTTATAGAATGATACTGGCTTTATCCACCCTAACTTATACAATGGTTGCTACCAGTCATAACCACTTAATAATGTGATCTTGTTAATTATGCGTGTGTGTTTCTACACTATATAATCTGTCTTCTATGTACTTGTGCTTATCTATACAATTAACCCTAGCAGTTACAATCACTGGGGAAAGGAAGTTTATCCTAGATTCCAGGAACACATATAACAACACATAACTATCGTATGTACTATCGGACACACCGCCTTTATTAAAATGTGTTAAAATATATAAAGTCCTGAGACTGGAATTTGCTCAAATCGCTCTGATCATAACCAAACATCACAAAAAGGACAACTGTATGAATTATAACGGTACCGCTCATGGTCAACGATAAATTGTAATCCCCTTGTTCTCATGTGCAATAGCTCATTGAAAATATTCCGTAATTTTGTGTGTGTGATAAACCGCAGAGAGCCCACAATCAACCATCTCAGCCCAATTTCACTTGGTCATACATTAAGCTATCATTATATGTGAGCACATGTTTTGCTGTGGTGTAACGATAATAATTATGCAGCCCGTGCTGGTGTCCGCTGATAGATATACAACAGGACACATAGCACCATTTTAAATTATCAGGACCATGGGTGATCATTTTAAAAACAACTGTATAATTCTGAGTTCACGGGTATGCAGGCATTTCGCCAGCAAGTTATATCATGCCCTTGTTCAGTCGCTTATATGGTACAGTTCAGTAGAATACGCATCATTCAACTATGTTCGAACTCGCCTGTACTTCGACCGAATATAAATTATTTATTGTATAACTACAAAGAATTCATGATGTTATATACGCTTTAACAAACAAACTTTAGCGGCATGCATCGTTCGCCAACCATCGGGTATATATCTAATCAGAAGACATTGTGAAATAAAGAATATTATGTTTATATCGTAACACAACTTATTCAAACCATATACCATTAGGATTATATCCAATGTGTCGCTTTAAATCGTCCATAACAGGAAGTAATAATTTGCTTGCGCATGCGCAACGAAACTTTCTCGTTTCGATGTAAACATCACGCGACCACACTTCCTCTCACTGCGAGTCCAAGTGAATATTCAATCATTCTTTCGGCGTCAAAACGCTAATATCATCCGAATATTTCTCTTAAGGTATTATGACAGAAGGCGACATAAAGTCTCGGTTGTCTACACCCAATATATCCGGTTGCTGACCGTGTGAAAAAGTCTCATTCTAGGTTTAAACGAATTTCGAAAGTAAACGAACGTTGACAACCGACATGCTTTCGGTAAAAGGTCAACTGTCAACTGTCACAGCAAGGTCAGAAAATCAATTCAATACAAAAGTATCGTCGAAACTTCATGGAAGTTTATCAAGCGGAATGAATAGCAATACTCCGCTCGCCTGGAGAAGACCAATGAGATGAGGGGGCATGATCACTCTCCACGAAAGCGGACAGATTTCTTCTTCTGAATCATCAGATGAAGAAGCGGAGAACGTTATAAGACTGCTCACGAATGATAGTGTTCAAAAAGGTATTAAAGACATTTGTGGTGCAGCGTGCATGTGCTCTCACGCCAGAAGAATTCAAGTTGTTTTTTGCGCTTGACGACACCCAAACGTATGTTCTGGAACATAATTATAGGACTCGGACTCCAACTTCACTCTCGTGTTATTCGAAGGAATGCCTAGTCTTATTTCCTTTAAACTATCGTTCCGAAAAGTTTACGGAAGTTCCTTCTCTGGATCATATGGTGGAAGGAATTCGTGATAAACGCTACGGCAAAGGAGCAGCATTCACTCGCGATCACACTCAATTCTACTCCTGAGGTGTTAGGAAACTGGAGCACCTGGCCTAGACGGGATAGCAAGCGTCTCGAATGGGAATCATTATTCAGTTGTACATTCAACAGGAACTGGGTATATTGTTACAAACTGATTCAACAGACTCTGACACACCGATCACATGCAAACGACCAAGGGCATGTTAGCATGTCCACCAGATGTCACGACCAGTTTGGTCGTTCTGGGGCGTTTCACCATTTGGCACGACGTTCAGCCACTCTTTCTGACACTGCATTGTGCGATGACGATGATCGTCAGCAGTTATCAAAATCAAATATACCTCTGACTAGTGAGGTTGTTCTGGGTGAGGGCTTAAAATGTTTCCTTCAATCCAGGGAAGAAACACGTACACGGCTGGGTGACTTTCTTTCTGATGTTTCAAGCCCTAAACGGAAGGCGTCGCCACAGAAGGCAAGATGCAAAGACGCAAATATATCAAAGAGGACTAAAACATCTGCTCCTATCTCTAGTGCTAGTCAGAGACTGTCCTCTGGTGTATCGGGGAGTACTTTTCTGATTCCAACGATCACATACACCGGTAACAGGAGCGACAATCAGTGCAAAACTAACAACAAACAGAAAGTGCGCACATGGATGCCGGTAGAATTATGACTCATTAGAGATCCTCTATTTGTTGAACTTATTATCTGAACAATTCCTAAGGGTCAACTACTCATCAATGTGTATTTAGTATAGAAAGAGTTAGTAAGGTAACTACTCGTCAATGAGTATTTAGAACAGAAAGAGTTAGTAAGGTAACTACTCATCAATGAGTATTTAGTACAGAAAGAGTTAATAAGGAAACTACTCATCAATGAGTATTTAGTACAGAAAGAGTTAGTAAGGTAATTACTCATCAATGAGTATTTAGTATAGAAAGAGTTAGTAAGGTAACTACTCACCAATGAGTATTTAGAACAGAAAGAGTTAGTAAGGTAACTACTCATCAATGAGTATTTAGTACATAAAGAGTTAATAAGGAAACTACTCATCAATGAGTATTTAGTACAGAAAGAGTTAGTAAGGTAACTACTCATCAATGAGTATTTAGTACAGAAAGAGTTAGTAAGGTAACTACTCAGCAATGAGTATTTAGTACATAAAGAGTTAGTAAGGTAACTACTCATCAATGAGTATTTAGTACATAAAGAGTTAATTAGGTAAATACTCATCAATGAGTATTTAGTACAGACAGAGTTAATAAGGAAACTACTCATCAATGAGTATTTAGTATACAAAGGGTCTTTCTGACTATGTGAGTTTTGACGTTTCTCTTATCGATGTCCCGGTCGGGGTACTCTCTCCTTTTATGATAAATTTGTGTCAAAAAACGTCCGACCAATGGGTACTGGAGACTGAGACAGGGTTACCATCTAAGATGTCAGAACATTTAACATTTCTCAGGTGATAGAAACCCGGGTTGCCCTGCAGACAATAGCTCAAGAAATCGAGAACTTATTCCGAAAAATGCGATAGAAAAGGTTCAAACTCGAGATTGTCAACCGCTTTCTACAGCACGCTATTTATAGTAAAAACGAAATCAGGACAGAGCGTATAGTCATCAATACATTCAAAATACACGAATCAATACTTAAAAGTACAACATTTCGAGATGGACACTTTGCCAAAAGTCCTACTGCTAGATCAACCGAACGATTATGCAATCCCAATTGATTTTTCCGATGCTTACCTCCACATACCAGTGTTTCAAGGACATTGAACATTACTACGCTTCCAATCCAAGGTCAGACAGGGCAATTTTTAGTTATTTGTTTCTTCATGTCCACAAGTCCTCCAGTGTTCACGAAAATATCGTCAGTACTCGTTGGCCACCTCAAGACACAATGACTGATGCTAGCTGCCGACACAATGACTGATGCTAGCTGTCGACACAATGACTGATGCTAGCTGTCGACACAATGACTGATGCTAGCTGCCGACACAATGACTGATGCTAGCTGCCGACACAATGACTGATGCTAGCTGCCGACACAATGACTGATGCTAGCTGCCGACACAATGACTGATGATAGCTGCCGACACAATGACTGATGCTAGCTGCCGACACAATGACTGGTGCTAGCTGCCGACACAATGACTGATGCTAGCTGCCGACACAATGACTGATGCTAGCTGCCGACACAATGACTGATGCTAGCTGCCGACACAATGACTGATGCTAGCTGCCGACACAATGACTGATGCTAGCTGCCGAAACAATGACTGATGCTAGCTGCCGACACAATGACTGATGCTAGCTGCCGACACAATGACTGATGCTAGCTGCCGACACAATGACTGATGCTAGCTGCCGACACAATGACTGATGCTAGCTGCCGACACAATGACTGATGCTAGCTGCCGACACAATGACTGATGCTAGCTGCCGACACAATGACTGATGCTAGCTGCCGACACAATGACTGATGATAGCTGCCGACACAATGACTGATGCTAGCTGCCGACACAATGACTGGTGCTAGCTGCCGACACAATGACTGATGCTAGCTGCAAATGACTGATGCTAGCTGCCGACACAATGACTGATGCTAGCTGCCGACACAATGACTGATGCTAGCTGCCGACACAATGACTGATGCTAGCTGCCGAAACAATGACTGATGCTAGCTGCCGACACAATGACTGATGCTAGCTGCCGACACAATGACTGATGCTAGCTGCCGACACAATGACTGATGCTAGCTGCCGACACAATGACTGATGCTAGCTGCCGACACAATGACTGATGCTAGCAGCCGACACAATGACTGATGCTAGCTGCCGACACAATGACTGATGCTAGCTGCCGACACAATGACTGATGCTAGCTGCCGACACAATGACTGATGCTAGCTGCCGACACAATGACTAATGCTAGCTGCCGACACAATGACTGATGCTAGCTGCCGACACAATGACTGATGCTAGCTGCCGACACAATGACTGATGCTAGCTGCCGACACAATGACTGATGCTAGCTGCCGACACAATGACTGATGCTAGCTGCCGACACAATGACTGATGCTAGCTGCCTACACAATGACTGATGCTAGCTGCCGACACAATGACTGATGCTAGCTGCCGACACAATGACTGATGCTAGCTGCCGACACAATGACTGATGCTAGCTGCCGACACAATGACTGATGCTAGCTGTCGTTCTAGTTGATTGGATCTGTCTAAATTCTTCTCTAGTTCCCTCACTTAACTCTTTACCCAACAAACCGGCCAAAAAACGCCCAAATAAAGCTTCAACAGCCTAAAATATCTTCGGTCTGTCTCAATAACACCATACAAATATGGATATCATTGGAACCGGTTCATTGACGACATTGTGATGGTTACAGTTTATGCCCTGTGCCAATGCATTCTCTTATATATGTGAGTCGACCATATGTCGCCTCGCATATATAAGAGAATGCATTGGCCTAAAAAAATCTTTTTTAACACTTTTTACCATTTTTTCTTACATTCTTTAACAATTTTATAATTTTTTCTTACATTTTTTTACATTTTTTATAATATTTTTCTGTATTCTTTGACAATTTTATCATTTTTAATATGTGTTAAGCCAATGCATTCTCTTATATATGCGAGGCGACCTATGGTGGACTCGCATATATAAGAGAATGCATTGGCACAGGGCCCTTCTGTTGGGTAAAGGGTTGAGCGTGATAAATCTCAAGAAACCTTGTCTCAGTCCGGTATAAACATTCACTTATCTATTCGTCCTTTTTTCAAACGGCGAAATGGCGGGTTGTTCCTATTCCCGAACGAATACACAGCATTCCAGTTGTCAAGATCGCAATTTGATGATGGGTGAATCACTGTCCGTTCCGACACCAGATGTCAATATGGTCACATATGCGTCTAACACACCAGCGGGGTGGATATCTCGGCAACCAAATAGTACAAGGCCAATGGACACTGATCGAGAAATACCAGAATACAAACATGTTGGCAATGAACGCAGTGTTAAGGACACTGAGTCATTTCCTGCCTCAGTTAGAGTGCACAACTTGTATGATAGCGTCGGATAATGTCTCGGTGATCCGTATATATAATCAAGCAAGGGGCACGAAGTCCGTACTCCCTACTGACAACTTACAATATGTGTCTGGGACCAAGCCCTGCAACACGATTGCCTCCTACTGAGGGCCCATGTGAAAAGCAGTCATAATTCCTTAGCGGATACACTCAGATGACAATAATATATGTCGGCCCATGAAAGGAAGCTCAGTCCGCCCGCTGTCCAAGCAGTCTTTTTGATATGGGGCGACCCAATCTCGATTTGCTTACGACATCGACAAACAAACAATCTCCTATGTTTGGCTCATGGAAACTCCAAGGCGAAACCTGGATAACCTGGATAACGGTCTGTTCATTGGACAAATCAGTTTGGGTATGCATTCTCGCCAATTCCACCCATGCACTGAGTAGTAGATCATATTCACAGTAATATTTGTTTTGGACGTTTCGCAGTATAGTACAAAACTTTTGTCTGAAGCGTAACGTATGAGTACAACTGAGTCGTTGTCATTGTGGATCACATGCTAAATGCAGGTGATTTGTGTTAATGAGTGTAAGCCGTGGTCGGGCTTACTGGCTGAGCTAATGTTCTGGTCACTTTAGCCGGTCTGGTCTCGCAAGGTGCACGTTTCAAATTTGAATTTAAATTAAAAGAATAAATGGAGCTCACGTATTATGTAGATTTTTCTTAATTTTGGAATTCAGTGCATTGCTGGAACCAAATTATTACGAATTGGAACTAATCGCGTAGGATTCATATTGATCATGTTTATATATGCATATAATGTATCAATTGTATATGTTTGGTTTTCTGCATGCATGCAGACCAGAGCATTCAAAGCTTTCAGAGTTGTTTTCTCCACACAGTGGTTTTAGCTCTGTTTTAATGCCTGAATGACTTCTGTAAACGGCTGTCTGTTCAATCAAAGTGTTTGAAAATCTTGGTTTGAGATGATATTTACCAACTGCATGAGTATACTGCATTAGCATATAAGACAGTATGAAGTTACTAGCCATACTATTGGCACGAAAATTAAAAAGTTTTCTGCTTCCAAATGTTTCTGACGGCCGTTGCTGGAATGTCTGTTTTCACCTTGTCACCAATAAAGCCAGCGGCTATCTGCTACAAATGTGTTGTATTTGTACTTAGTCTAGAGCAGACGTCTGATTGCTTCGGGTGGCCTCGCTAACATCGGTATTCCCAATTAGTGAGCCGGGTGATAGCCCCGGCATAACAACTATCGATCATACCATCTCTGTTATCTCAGAACGTGGACAAAGCGCCGACACCACATTACCATTAACTCCAACTAATTACCATTAATTACCATTAACAACTGTAAAGCGCCGACGCCACATTACCATTAACTCCAACTGACTGCAACAACTGTAAAGCGCCGACGCCACATTACCATTAACTCCAACTGACTGTTGTCTCAGAACATGGACAAAGCGCCGACGCCACATTACCATTAACTCCAACTGACTGCAACATCTGTCTGATACGGGAATTTCGACGGGGTCTCAGAAGTTACCTGTTGCCTCGTGGTTACAAGGCACACGGAAATGATACAATTGCAAATTTCGACAATTCTGCAGCTTGTGTCGTGGACAATCTATTGACCCCTTTAAAATATCTTCAACGGATTGTTCTTTCCTAACATTTATTTGAGCAAGGCTTGACACACTCTATCAACCGTTACCGCCCTCATCAATTTTAGCACCGGCTGATAGTCATCGGATTGGTCAACATCCGGTTATTATACGAATGTTAACGGGTCTATTTAACGAACGCCCACATGTCCGTTCATAAGTACCTACATGTGATTAATCTCTCATTCTCGAAAAAGCCATGAGAGATGCTCCCGTGAACCTACTGACATCACATCTTTCCGTCGATACCGTGACCTGCAAGCTTTACGAGTAGACTCTGGTTTCATGTAAATACAGGAGCGATGTGCTACCTTCACACGGCCTGGACTTGCGCAGCAAAATCGACCATCACTTCATTCTGTGAATGTATTCATTGCCATGAATGAAGAATGTCAGCTACTTGATCTTCGGAGAACAATTAGATGCTATCTCAAAGCTACTAAACAGGTCTGGCAATTCTCAATTATAGATACAATAGTTATATGTAGCTATTGTGGCTACGTTTGACTACCGTAAAACAATATTTTACCAATTTGAATTGCATACATTTACCGCGAGCTAAGGGTGAGTGTTATTATGTTGTTACAACTTATTATCACTACCGATGATATGGGTTGCACCAGCTTGGGGAATATCAGAGAAGCATAGCTAAGCGCATGCATCATATACTGTTTAGATATTGGTTATGCTATTTGATATGGGACTCAGATCCATCCATATATGGTATATTTGTCTTCTACTTAGGTACAGTTGTCAAGTTGTCAGGAAAAAGTAACACCATTGGAATATTTTGTTAAGTATACATGAACAGGGCAATAATATTAATTTAGTAAGAGTATAATCAAATCATGGTTTTGTATATTTAAATGATTGTTTGTTGGATTGGGCTATCTCTCTTCAACCAGTTTCACCCATCACCAATAGCCATACGTAGCTACAACAGTAATGAAAATCTCATAAAGGAAACTGGATGGGAAAAATTGTCAGAACGTCGGAAAATCTCCAAATTATGCCAATTCTACAAAATGTTCTATAAAATGACACCCTCATATCTATATACCTTAGTTCCGATATCAACAGAGAATATGCACCGATATCCACTGAGAAAGCATCACATAACTAACCCTTCTCGTGATACTGCGTCATACGAAAAGTCCTTTCTTCCCTCAGCCGTTGAGATGTGGAACACACTCCCAGACAATGTGCGGAAGTGTGAAACATTGTGTGACTTTAAGTCGGCAATATGAAGCACGGATAATAACCGCAGAGAACCTTATATTTACCACTATTACTATTACTCACGCCCAGCGCAAATACATCACTGTAGATTGCGACTTGGTTGTAGTTTTCTTAATAAAGACCCGTGTGAAAATTATCTCAGATCAAGTCCTCATTGTGTGTGTGGAAGTGATGAAACGGCGAATCATTTCTTATTCCACTGCCCGGTATACAGTAGACAAAGAAACGAATGTTTTTCTGGTAGTTTGGAAAGAACAACCGTTGAGAGTGCACTGAACGGCACGATTTCAAATAGTCTGAGCGAAAATATTTTTACATTTAAAACAGTCCAGAAATTCATAATCATGACAGAACGCTTTTCGAGCTAACATATATACAGATTATATGGCACTGCCCAATAATAATTACATTCAGTAAATATCTAATATATGGAAATATTGAAATAGCTGATGACCGACACGACAGGTGACACACAAATGTTGTATATATTCTTGTGTCTGTATTGCTCTTACGAACCCATTCTATGAAACCCATACTATAATATATCGACATGGTGTAAACATTTAGTACATGAATTTATCACATGACTCAATCATTATTTACGTTGGAAAGTATGTCATAAATCAATTTCATATGAACTACTAGTTCATATCACCTTCCGATAATTTGATTGGTTTGTTGACAAAATGTGTGTTTTGATTGGCTGAATGGCAGCCGGGGCCGAACCGTATATCTAACTAAATGCAGGTCAAATTCGTGCGCGTCAATCAACGCGATTCCGAAATTCTCGCAATTATAATCTTGAAATATATAGTTTTGGACATTGTTATACGATAAATAGAATATGTGATTCGTATTTATCTAATAAACATACGATATAATGTCGCAAACTGAGAACAGAATAGCGCACTATATCTTCGCGTGCATATTATTTCTGCTAGTCCACCAGGTTTAATTGGGCTTCCGGTGCAATGAAATGACGTCACATTAACCTTTTGCTGCCGATGTCATATAGCTATTTAGTGATTTGTGTGCGTTATGGACATCATACTCAATTTATAGGTGTCATATGATAAATAGAATATGTAATTCGTGTTTCTCTCATGTGATATTTATGAAACTCGTCACGAATTTTCAGTTTTCTCTCGCCGGAGGCTCGAGAAAACTGAAAATTCTTAGACTCGTTTCATAAATATCATATGAGAGAAACACTCATTTCATATCCTCTATATACCAATTCATTACCAGGTCCTTTCTCCGACAACTCCACGGCGGGACGCGACTCGAGTAATGCAAGCATAATATTGCTTGCTTTGTCACACTATTTTATATTATGTCCACCGATGATGAGGTCACTTGTGGAGACGGCATATATAAGCCATATAGGCTTACAGCCGAATCCACTCCCATACACAAGGAACATGGTAACATGAATTACCAATATATTATATTGTAACAAATTATTATTGGGAATAAATATTATTAAACTAATAGCTACATATGGCTATTGTAGCTATATTTGGGAATTGCCAGTCCTGCTAAATGCCATAGTTCACTTGGCATTCACGACACACGGTCGCTGTTTCTATGCGAGCTCCGTTACCAGCAGTCACCTGTCTGGCAATATCTAAATTGAGGCTGATTGAGATCATTCAGTTTTGTTGTCGACAGTCGTCTGGTCTTGACAAACCTCCTGTCAAGGAACATTCTACTCGAAGGGTCTGTCCATCCTGGGCGCTTATCAAGGGTGCACCTCTTTAACATGTTCTAGACGCGGCTGATTGACACGAGACTCAACATTCGCAAAAATGTATTTAAAGAGACAGAAAGTGGGGTTCCTTTCATGCTAATACCAATTGACATGTTTTATCCATTGGCAGATTGCCGGGAGAAAAAAGTACCGTTATAAATTTATTTGTCTCAGAAAATTACAATATTTGTAACTTCTATTTGGCGAGTTATCAATGGTGGTATCATATAGGCAGTGTGTGTATATACGTTATGGTCATTCAGATATGTTGTGGGAAGGATACTGACGGGAAATTGTTGATATAGCATTGAGGAAGTGGACAATGGAGATGATGGATGAAGGAAGTGGACAACACAAAGATGGAGAACTAGATTTAAGTAATTTCTGGAATTTCTTATCTGTGTCTTTTGTATATTTAATTCAAAATTTACACCCTCCTCCATTTGTTTACACTACTATGGAATATATTAATTCAGATCGTATCTGGTTTGAATAAGTTGTGTTACGACATAACCATGTAAAATTTGATACATGCAATTTTTCAACTTATAGATTTATGAATAACTAAGACTTATTCAAACCAGATACATACCATCCCCTACTCGTTGTATATATGAGAATGTGGTGACAAACAGGTATCGCAAAAGTCCAAGAAGCTCCAGTCATGGAAGGGTTAACATATATATGTTTCTATGATGGATGTACAGCCGATGGCGAGGCAGAGGTGTATTATATAGAATGGGTTCGGGTTAACATATATATGTTTCTATGATGGATGTACAGCCGATGGCGAGCCCGATGTGTTCATATAGAATGGGTTAACATATATATGTTTCTATGATGGATGTACAGCCGATGGCGAGCCCGAGGTGTTCATATAGAATGGGTTCGGGTTAACATATATATGTTTCTATGATGGATTTACAGCCGTTGGCGAGGCCGAGGTGTTCATATAGAATGGGTTAACATATATATGTTTCTATGATGGATGTACATCGGATGGCGAGGCCGAGGTGTTCATATAGAATGGGTTAACATATATATGTTTCTATGATGGATTTACAGCGGATGGCGAGGCCGAGGTGTTCATATAGAATGGGTTCGGGTTAACATATATATGTTTCTATGATGGATTTACAGCCGTTGGCGAGGCCGAGGTGTTCATATAGAATGGGTTAACATATATATGTTTCTATGATGGATGTACAGCGGATGGCGAGGCCGAGGTGTTCATATAGAATGGGTTAACATATATATGTTTATATGATGGATTTACAGCGGATGGCGAGGCCGAGGTGTTCATATAGAATGGGTTAACATATATATGTTTCTATGATGGATGTACAGCCGATGGCGAGCCCGAGGTGTTCATATAGAATGGGTTCGGGTTAACATATATATGTTTCTGTGATGGATTTACAGCCGATGGCGAGCCCGAGGTGTTCATATAGAATGGGTTCGGGTTAACATATATATGTTTCTATAATGGATGTACAGCGGATGGCGAGGCCGAGGTGTTCATATAGAATGGGTTAACATATATATGTTTCTATGATGGATGTACAGCCGATGGCGAGGCCGAGGTGTACTATATATAATGGGTTAACATATATATGTTTCTATGATGGATGCACAGCCGATGGCGAGGCCGAGGTGTATTATATATAATGTGTTAACATATACATGTTTCTATGATGGATGCACAGCCGATGGCGAGCCCGAGGTGTTCATATAGAATGGGTTAACATATATATATGTTTCTATGATGGATGCACAGCCGATGGCGAGCCCGAGGTGTTCATATAGAATGGGTTAACATATATATGTTTCTATGATGGATGTACAGCCGATGGCGAGCCCGAGGTGTTCATATAGAATGGGTTCGGGTTAACATATATATGTTTCTATGATGGATGTACAGCCGATGGCGAGCCCGAGGTGTTATTATAGAATGGGTTAACATATATATGTTTCTATGATGGATGTACAGCCGATGGCGAGCCCGAGGTGTTCATATAGAATGGGTTAACATATATATGTTTCTATGATGGATGTACAGCCGATGGCGAGCCCGATGTGTTATTATAGAATGGGTTAACATATATATGTTTCTATGATGGATATACAGCCGATGGCGAGGCCGAGGTGTTCATATAGAATGGGTTAACATATATATGTTTCGATGATGGATGTACAGCCGATGGCGAGCCCGAGTTGTTCATATATAATGGGTTCGGTTTAACATATATATGTTTCTATGATGGATGTACAGCCGATGGCGAGGCCGAGGTGTTCATATATAATGGGTTCGGGTTAACATATATATGTTTCTATGATGGATGTACAGCCGATGGCGAGGCCGAGGTGTTCATATATAATGGGTTCGGGTTAACACATATATGTTTCTATGATGGACGTATAGCCGATGGCGAGCCCGAGGTGTTCATATAGAATGGGTTAACATATATATGTTTCTATGATGGATGTACAGCCGATGGCGAGGCCGATGTGTTCATATATAATGGGTTCGGGTTAACATATATATGTTTCTATGATGGATGTACAGCCGATGGCGAGCCCGAGGTGTTCATATAGAATGGGTTAACATATATATGTTTCTATGATGGACGTACAGCCGATGGCGAGGCCGAGGTGTTCATATATAATGGGTTAACATATATATGTTTCTATGATGGATGTACAGCCGATGGCGAGGCCGAGGTGTTCATATTGAATGGGTTAACATATATATGTTTCTATGATGGATGTACAGCCGATGGCGAGCCCGAGGTGTTCATATAGAATGGTTCGGGTTAACATATATATGTTTCTATGATGGATGTACAGCCGATGGCGAGCCCGAGGTGTTCATATAGAATGGGTTAACATATATATGTTTCTATGATGGACGTACAGCCGATGGTGAGCCCGAGGTGTTCATATAGAATGGGTTAACATATATATGTTTCTATGATGGACGTACAGCCGATGGTGAGCCCGAGGTGTTCATATAGAATGGGTTAACATATATATGTTTCTATGATGGATGTACAGCCAATGGCGAGCCCGAGGTGTTCATATAGAATGGGTTAACATATATATGTTTCTATGATGGACGTACAGCCGATGGCGAGCCCGAGGTGTTCATATAGAATGGGTTAACATATATATGTTTCTATGATGGATGTACAGCAGATGGCGAGCCCGAGGTGTTCATATAGAATGGGTTAACATATATATGTTTCTATGATGGATGTACATCCGATGGTGAGCCCGAGGTGTTCATATAGAATGGGTTAACATATATATGTTTCTATGATGGATGTACAGCGGATGGCGAGCCCGAGGTGTTCATATAGAATGGGTTAACATATATATGTTTCTATGGTGGATGTACAGCCGATGGCGAGCCCGAGGTGTTCATATAGAATGGGTTAACATATATATGTTTCTATGATGGATGTACAGCCGATGGTGAGCCCGAGGTGTTCATATAGAATGGGTTAACATATATATGTTTCTATGATGGATGTACAGCGGATGGCGAGCCCGAGGTGTTCATATAGAATGGGTTAACATATATATGTTTCTATGATGGATGTACAGCCGATGGCGAGCCCGATGTGTTCATATAGAATGGGTTAACATATATATGTTTCTATGATGGATGTACAGCGGATGGCGAGCCCGAGGTGTTCATATAGAATGGGTTAACATTTATATGTTTCTATGATGGACGTACAGCCGATGGTGAGCCCGAGGTGTTCATATAGAATGGGTTAACATATATATGTTTCTATGATGGATGTACAGCCGATGGCGAGCCCGAGGTGTTCATATAGAATGGGTTAACATATATATGTTTCTATGATGGACGTACAGCCGATGGCGAGCCCGAGGTGTTCATATAGAATGGGTTAACATATATATGTTTCTATGATGGATGTACAGCGGATGGCGAGCCCGAGGTGTTCATATAGAATGGGTTAACAAATATATGTTTCTATGATGGACGTACAGCCGATGGCGAGCCCGAGGTGTTCATATAGAATGTGTTAACATATATATGTTTCTATGACGGATGTACAGCCGATGGCGAGGCCGAGGTGTTCATATAGAATGGGTTAACATATATATGTTTCTATGATGGATGTACCGCCGATGACGAGCCCGAGGTGTTCATATTGAATGGGTTAACATATATATGTTTCTATGATGGATGTACAGTCGATGGCCAGGCCGAGGTGTTCATATAGAATGGGTTAACATATATATGTTTCTATGATGGACGTACAGCCGATGGCGAGCCCGAGGTGTTCATATTGAATGGGTTCGGGTTAACATATATATGTGTCTATGATGGATTTACAGCCGATGGCGAGCCCGGGGTGTTCATATAGAATGGGTTAACATATGTATGTTTATATGATGGATGTACAGCCGATGGCGAGGCCGAGGTGTTCATATAGAATGGGTTAACATATATATGTTTCTATGATGGATGTACAGCGGATGGCGAGCCCGATGTGTTCATATAGAATGGGTTAACATATATATTTTTATATGATGGATGTACAGCCGATGGCGAGACCGAGGTGTTCATATTGAATGGGTTAACATATATATGTTTCTATGATGGATGTACAGCCGATGGCGAGGCCGAGGTGTTCATATAGAATGGGTTAACATATATATGTTTCCATGATGGATGTACAGCCGATGGCGAGCCCGAGGTTTTCATATAGAATGGGTTCGGGTTAACATATATATGTTTATATGATGGATGTACAGCCGATGGCGAGGCCGATGTATTCACATAGAATGGGTTAACATATATATGTTTCTATAATGGATGTACAGCCGATGACGAGCCCGATGTGTTCATATAGAATGGGTTAACATATGTATGTTTCTATGATGGATGTACAGCCGATGGCGAGGCCGAGGTGTTCATATAGAATGGGTTAACATATATATGTTTCTATGATGGATGTACAGCCGATGGCGAGCCCGAGGTGTTCATATAGAATGGGTTAACATATATATGTTTCTATGATGGATGTACAGCCGATGGTGAGGCCGATGTGTTCATATAGAATGGGTTAACATATATATGTTTCTATGATGGATGTACAGCCGATGGCGAGCCCGAGGTGTTCATATAGAATGGGTTAACATATATATGTTTCTATGATGGATGTACAGCCGATGGCGAGCCCGATGTATTCATATAGAATGGGTTAACATATATATGTTTCTATGATGGATGTACAGCCGATGGCGAGCCCGAGGTTTTCATATAGAATGGGTTCGGGTTAACATATATATGTTTCTATGATGGATGTACAGCCGATGGCGAGGCCGAGGTGTTCATATAGAATGGGTTCAGGTTAACATATATATGTTTCTATGATGGATGTACAGCCGATGGCGAGCCCGAGGTGTTCATATAGAATGGGTTAACATATATATGTTTCTATGATGGACGTACAGCCGATGGTGAGCCCGAGGTGTTCATATAGAATGGGTTAACATATATATGTTTCTATGATGGACGTACAGCCGATGGTGAGCCCGAGGTGTTCATATAGAATGGGTTAACATATATATGTTTCTATGATGGATGTACAGCCAATGGCGAGCCCGAGGTGTTCATATAGAATGGGTTAACATATATATGTTTCTATGATGGACGTACAGCCGATGGCGAGCCCGAGGTGTTCATATAGAATGGGTTAACATATATATGTTTCTATGATGGATGTACAGCAGATGGCGAGCCCGAGGTGTTCATATAGAATGGGTTAACATATATATGTTTCTATGATGGATGTACATCCGATGGTGAGCCCGAGGTGTTCATATAGAATGGGTTAACATATATATGTTTCTATGATGGATGTACAGCGGATGGCGAGCCCGAGGTGTTCATATAGAATGGGTTAACATATATATGTTTCTATGATGGATGTACAGCCGATGGCGAGCCCGAGGTGTTCATATAGAATGGGTTAACATATATATGTTTCTATGATAAATGTACAGCCGATGGTGAGCCCGAGGTGTTCATATAGAATGGGTTAACATATATATGTTTCTATGATGGATGTACAGCGGATGGCGAGCCCGAGGTGTTCATATAGAATGGGTTAACATATATATGTTTCTATGATGGATGTACAGCCGATGGTGAGCCCGAGGTGTTCATATAGAATGGGTTAACATATATATGTTTCTATGATGGATGTACAGCCGATGGCGAGCCCGAGGTGTTCATATAGAATGGGTTAACATATATATGTTTCTATGATGGACGTACAGCCGATGGCGAGCCCGAGGTGTTCATATAGAATGGGTTAACATATATATGTTTCTATGATGGATGTACAGCGGATGGCGAGCCCGAGGTGTTCATATAGAATGTGTTAACATATATATGTTTATATGATGGATGTACAGCCGATGGCGAGGCCGAGGTGTTCATATAGAATGGGTTAACATATATATGTTTCTATGATGGATGTACAGCCGATGGCGAGCCCGAGGTGTTCATATTGAATGGGTTAACATATATATGTTTCTATGATGGATGTACAGTCGATGGCCAGGCCGAGGTGTTCATATAGAATGGGTTAACATATATATGTTTCTATGATGGACGTACAGCCGATGGCGAGCCCGAGGTGTTCATATTGAATGGGTTCGGGTTAACATATATATGTGTCTATGATGGATTTACAGCCGATGGCGAGCCCGGGGTGTTCATATAGAATGGGTTAACATATGTATGTTTATATGATGGATGTACAGCCGATGGCGAGGCCGAGGTGTTCATATAGAATGGGTTAACATATATATGTTTCTATGATGGATGTACAGCGGATGGCGAGCCCGATGTGTTCATATAGAATGGGTTAACATATATATTTTTATATGATGGATGTACAGCCGATGGCGAGACCGAGGTGTTCATATTGAATGGGTTAACATATATATGTTTCTATGATGGATGTACAGCCGATGGCGAGCCCGAGGTTTTCATATAGAATGGGTTCGGGTTAACATATATATGTTTATATGATGGATGTACAGCCGATGGCGAGGCCGATGTATTCATATAGAATGGGTTAACATATATATGTTTCTATAATGGATGTACAGCCGATGACGAGCCCGATGTGTTCATATAGAATGGGTTAACATATGTATGTTTCTATGATGGATGTACAGCCGATGGCGAGGCCGAGGTGTTCATATAGAATGGGTTAACATATATATGTTTCTATGATGGATGTACAGCCGATGGCGAGCCCGAGGTGTTCATATAGAATGGGTTAACATATATATGTTTCTATGATGGATGTACAGCCGATGGTGAGGCCGATGTGTTCATATAGAATGGGTTAACATATATATGTTTCTATGATGGATGTACAGCCGATGGCGAGCCCGAGGTGTTCATATAGAATGGGTTAACATATATATGTTTCTATGATGGATGTACAGCCGATGGCGAGCCCGATGTATTCATATAGAATGGGTTAACATATATATGTTTCTATGATGGATGTACAGCCGATGGCGAGCCCGAGGTTTTCATATAGAATGGGTTCGGGTTAACATATATATGTTTCTATGATGGATGTACAGCCGATGGCGAGGCCGAGGTGTTCATATAGAATGGGTTCAGGTTAACATATATATGTTTCTATGATGGATGTACAGCCGATGGCGAGCCCGAGGTGTTCATATAGAATGGGTTAACATATATATGTTTCTATGATGGATGTACAGCCGATGGCGAGGCCGAGGTGTTCATATAGAATGGGTTAACATATATATGTTTCTATGATGGATGTACAGCCGATGGCGAGGCCGAGGTGTTCATATAGAATGGGTTAACATATATATGTTTCTATGATGGACGTACAGCCGATGTCGAGCCCGAGGTGTTCATATAGAATGGGTTAACATATATATGTTTCTATGATGGATGCACAGCCGATGACGAGGCCGAGGTGTTCATATAGAATGGGTTAACATATATATGTTTCTATGATGGATGTACAGCCGATGGCGAGGACGAGGTGTTCATATAGAATGGGTTAACATATATATGTTTCTATGATGGACGTACAGCCGATGTCGAGCCCGAGGTGTTCATATAGAATGGGTTAACATATATCTGTTTCTATGATGGATGCACAGCCGATGGCGAGGCCGAGGTGTTCATATAGAATGGGTTAACATATATATGTTTCTATGATGGATGTACAGCCGATGGCGAGGCCGAGGTGTTCATATATAATGGGTTAACATATATATGTTTCTATGATGGATGTACAGCCGATGGCGAGGCCGAGGTGTTCATATAGAATGGGTTAACATATATATGTTTCTATGGTGGATGTACAGCCGATGGTGAGGCAGAGGTGTTCATATAGAATGGGTTAACATATATATGTTTCTATGATGGATGTACAGCCGATGGTGAGGCCGAGGTGTTCATATAGAATGGGTTAACATATATATGTTTCTATGATGGATGTACAGCCGATGGCGAGGCCGAGGTGTTCATATAGAATGGGTTAACATATATATGTTTCTATGATGGATGTACAGCCGATGGCGAGGCCGAGGTGTTCATATAGAATGGGTTAACATATATATGTTTCTATGATGGATGTACAGCCGATGGTGAGGCCGAGGTGTTCATATAGAATGGGTTAACATATATATGTTTCTATGATGGATGTACAGCCGATGGCGAGGCCGAGGTGTTAATATAGAATGGGTTAACATATATATGTCTATATGATGGATGTACAGCCGATGGCGAGCCCGAGGTGTTCATATAGAATGGGTTAACATATATATGTTTCTATGATGGATGTACAGCCGATGGTGAGGCCGAGGTGTTCATATTGAATGGGTTAACATATATATGTTTCTATGATGGATGCACAGCCGATGGCGAGGCCGAGGTATTCATATAGAATGGGTTAACATATATATGTTTCTATGATGGATGTACAGCCGATGGCGAGGCCGAGGTGTTCATATAGAATGGGTTAACATATATATGTTTCTATGAAGGATGTACAGCCGATGGCGAGGCCGAGATGTTCATATAGAATGGGTTAACATATATATGTTTCTATGATGGATGTACAGCCGATGGTGAGGCCGAGGTGTTCATATAGAATGGGTTAACATATATATGTTTCTATGATGGATGTACAGCCGATGGCGAGCCCGAGGTGTTCATATAGAATGGGTTAACATATATATGTTTCTATGATGGATTTACAGCCGATGGCGAGGCCGAGATGTTCATTTAGAATGGGTTAACATATATATGTTTCTATGATGGATGTACAGCCGATGGCGAGGCCGAGATGTTCATATAGAATGGGTTAACATATATATGTTTCTATGATGGATGTACAGCCGATGGTGAGGCCGAGGTGTTCATATAGAATGGTTTCGGGTTAACATATATATGTTTCTATGATGGATGTACAGCGGATGGCGAGGCCGAGGTTTTCATATAGAATGGGTTCGGGTTAACATATATATGTTTCTATGATGGATGTACAGCCGATGGTGAGGCCGAGGTGTTCATATAGAATGGGTTAACATATATATGTTTCTATGATGGATGTACAGCCGATGGCGAGGCCGAGGTGTTCATATAGAATGGGTTAACATGTATATGTTTCTATGATGGATGTACAGCCGATGGTGAGGCCGAGGTGTTCATATAGAATGGGTTAACATATATATGTTTCTATGATGGATGTACAGCCGATGGCGAGGCCGAGGTGTTCATATAGAATGGGTTAACATGTATATGTTTCTATGATGGATGTACAGCCGATGGCGAGGCCGAGGTGTTCATATAGAATGGGTTAACATATATATGTTTCTATGATGGATGTACAGCCGATGGTGAGGCCGAGGTGTTCATATAGAATGGGTTAACATATATATGTTTCTATGATGGATGTAAAGCCGATGGCGAGCCCGAGGTGTTCATATAGAATGGGTTAACATATATATGTTTCTATGATGGATGTACAGCCGATGGCGAGCCCGAGGTGTTCATATAGAATGGGTTAACATATATATGTTTCTATGATGGATGTACAGCCGATGGCGAGGCCGATGTGTTCATATATAATGGGTTAACGTATATATGTTTCTATGATGGACGTACAGCCGATGGCGAGGCCGAGGTGTTCATATAGAATGGGTTAACATATATCTGTTTCCGTGATGGATGTACAGCCGATGGCGAGGCCGATGTGTATTATATATAATGGGTTAGTTGGTGTTGATATACACTTTATGGTAGCATGGACAGGCATTACTTCCCCACACACCGTTTATGGATATCAAGCCTGTGGCGATCATTACATTACGCCGACCAACAAAGAGCGGCCGCGATGGAATTACACACATAATGATCAAAGGGATAAGATTCATACTATCTAAACATCTTTGTCTAATTTGTAAAGTGTCCTTACCCACATTTCGATTTCCTGATTATAAGCAGAAGGCTGATGGAATTCCAATACCCAACACATATATCAAGGTAGTTGATCATATGTGACCCGCCATATCAAATCCAGTCGTAAGTCGGGTTTTTTTTTACCCTGTGCCAATGCATTCTCTTATATATGCGAGTCGAGAGAATGCACTGGCCTAACAATTTTTTATTATTTTTGTTAAATAAATGTTTCTTACAATTTTTAGGACATAAAATAAAAAAAACATCCATTACCCTGCAGGGAGCCCCACACATATATAGAAGCATATAGAAGAGTGTCGTCTGCTCATGTTTGTCTGGGGCTCTGAATGGGTGAAATTATAAAATTGTTAAAGAATTCAAGAAAAAATGATTAAAATTGTAAAAAATTGTTAGGCCAATGCATTCTCTTATATATGCGAGGCGACCTATGGTCGACTCGCATATATAAGACAATGCATTGGCACAGGGTAACAAAAATCCCGACTTACGACTGGATTTAATATCGCGGGTCACATATAACAATCCAATATATCATCGGGCAAATAGGTTCATTGTGGCCCTAAATATTCACATAATGATGTTCATATTCACCCTGTTCTGCCATAAATCCGCACATTATCTGCCTATAATAGAATTTGTTTTAGGTCGCCTTAGAATCGCCTCAGTTTGAGTCGATGATGAAAATCTGAAAACGAGAGCGTTTTACTCACATTACCGACTCATAAAATACTTATTAGACTCAATATGTGGACTTGAAATCCCGTTATTCCGTATTATGACGCGGGATGCAGTGAAAACACATTATAATGGTCCATATAGTTAATATAGAGCGTAATTCAGATACAAGTAATGCCGATATGGGCCTATTTGCGTTTTTGAAATTAAGTTCAATATGAGCTTATGTTCTGAACATGCCGGCTGTTCAATCACGTGCCCTAAATTAGCTCGTTCTCGTACAAATAGCACCTCACGGTCTTAGTTTAATGAGTAAAATAAGCTCACGTTGGTATTGTTTAACCTCAATGCACGCTCTATATGGGTAAGCGGTTTATAAAACAATCCAATATGGGACTATTTCCATACGAAATATTAGCCTTATTTAATTTACCTTTTTTGGTTGACACGACATACAGATTCACGCTCTTTTTACTTGTTTTCATTGCGACCGGTGCCAAAACAGTCCAATATGAACCCTTGTGAATAGTTATAGGTCCAATATGAACATATGTGAATATTTAGGTCGCACATACAGTATGAACATATTCGCACGAGGATAAATTAGGTTACCTAAAGCGACTTTCTAAAGAAACCACCCTTACTACATACCTTTAGAGGTGGATTATCTCTTTACCCAACAGAAGGGCCCTGTGCCAATGCATTCTGTTATATATGCGAGTCGACCATAGGTCGCCTCGCATATATAATAGAATGCATTGGCTTAACACATTAAAAATTATAAAATTGTTAAAGAATGTAAGAAAAAATGGTAAAAAGTGTTAAAAAAAGATTTTTTTTAGGCCAATGCATTCTCTTATATATGCGAGGCGACCTATGGTCGAGTCGCATATATAAGAGAATGCATTGGCACAGGGCATAACTGTAACTATCACAATGTGGTCAAGGAGCCGGTTCCAATGATATCCATATTTGTATGGTTCTATTGAGACAGACCGAAGATATTTTAGGCTGTTGAAGCTTGATTTGGCCGGTTTTGGCCGGTTTGTTGGGTAAAGGGTTAAATAAAAGCTTCTATCAATTAATACTGATTTTATTTCGAATGTTTTGATTTAATTTTCTTACAAAACATTTGGGGCAATTTACGACTCTCGTTCTTTCGGATAACTATACATACACGTCTGAAATAGTAAACTAGTAATATATGATATTAATTGGTAGATGCGTTTCGGACAGGGGTCTTTGATTCATATTTATTGTGTCATACCCAGGAATCTATATAAAACTTGCCATAGGAAGAGATAGACCATCTTTAATTCCTTCATGACTGGAGCTTCCTGGATATTTGCGAAAACACTGTGCCAATGAATGGTCTTCGAAATGCGAGTCTCCCATGATGGGTCTACATTCATTGGCCTAATACTATTTGCCTTCACCTTGTAAGCAAATGCATTATCTTATATAGGCGAGGCTCCATGTGGGAGACTCGCATATACAAGATACTGCACTGGCACAGGATATTCAATGCTGCACACGCGCAGCTCCCGTCATCAAAACGTTAAGGGGGCATAGCGGTTGCTATGAAGCGAACGTCTGCTAAAATACATTAATTGACTTTACAGACTGCTTTGTGTCAGTTAACAAACACGAACATACTCATTCTTGTCTTTATTGACGTGACAAATGTAAGTGCGAACCAAGCTGACAGATACTGTTACAGTCATGGATACATTTCCAGCATCACTGCACAACTCGATTGATTGATTGTGGTTTAATGTCGCTTTCAGCAGCGAATGCCATATCACGACATTGCCATAAGTCGGAAAATCCGCACACTTACGGTTACGGTTTGTTTTATTTGATATCAATGGCCGATGAACTCGTCGGTCATGTGCGGCACACCACCGGCCATCACCGAGTAATTGGCAACTGATGTAACGATTTTGAGTTACGAAGTCTACGATGGAAAATATGTGGATTTGAACCCTCATCACGAGTGCTGGAGGACGAGACGGCTTGGAGCTGTACCCATAACCGACTGAGGCGCCTTTCGCAACTCGCCGTTCGCAACAAAAACATTGTTTAAAAATAGCCGATTTAACACTGCTAAATAATAATTTGATTTACAGCTGTGGAAAGGTCCATTATCAGCTGTTCATATTGTCCGATAATTTCATGCAATAACAATATTTAAAAGCCTTTCATGACGGGAGCTTTCTGAAAGTTTGCGAAAACCCTGTGCCAATTCATTCTCTACCATAGGTCGCCTCGCAAATATAAGAGAATGCATTGGCCTAATAAATTTGATATTACTTTTTATAATTGTTAAAATATGTAATGAAAACTGAAAAATAATGACAAAATTGATAAAGAATATAAGAAAAAATGATAAAAATTGTTATTGAATGTAAGAAAAACATATACAAAATAATAAAAATTGATAAAAAAAAAAATTAAGAAAAAATAATAAATATAGTCAAATTTGGAGCAACGATATCTGCTCTCCAAACATCGAGAACGTCAATCCGCAGTATATTATAAGTTACAGGGCGAGTTGTTGTCGGATACGGTGTCATATGAGGCGAAGTGAGATTAATATCGGGCGAGGCGGCAGAGTTCCAAGGAAAACAAGATGGCGTCTATCGACCTCATATGAATCCATATACCCCCTGTGGGTTTCAATATGGGGTAGGTGAACCTAATATGCCCCCATCTCCTGTCAGTAGATCTCCATTCTCATTGATCAATCTAAAAAAAAACGTCAGCATGATAATATAAGTTACAGGGCGAGTTGTTGCCGGATACGGTGTCATATGAGGCGAAGTGAGATTAATATCGGGCGAGGCGCAATCCCAGCCCGATATTAATCTCGCTGAGCCTCATATGTCACCATAGCCGACAACAACGAGCTCTGTAACGATTTTATCATGTCACCCACATATCATGTTTTCCGTGTGAGAATTTGAATTACTCATACGAAGTTCATTACCTGCCAGTAAGTAAATGTGTTGTCTATGGCTATTAACTTATGTAACGTCACAGTGACGCGTCATGGGCGTTCAACGTCAACGCATTGAGTCAATGGCTAATCACCAGAAGCAGGACAACAAACTTGAGTTTGATAATTAATTTATGAGTGTTTAGAATTTCTCAAATATATCACATGCCGGTTTTGGTATATGGTACTATGTCTTTAAATTAACAGAACTTGATTTCCGACAAATATCCCTTTTCTTGGCGCCAAAATACACCGAAAATATACCCGAGGCGGCAGAGTTCCATGAAAAACAAAATGGCGGACCCTGAGGGGGATATGGATTCCATGTGGGACGGTCTACAAATATGACGACCCGATGTCTCCTGATATGCCTCTACCAACGGAGCGTCCTCATTGGTCGATCCAACCAGGTGACATGATAATGGTCGGATATGGTGTCATGTGAGGCGAAGTGTGATCAATATTAGGCGTAACGTATTTATTATGTCAGTGGACAAATTCCAACATATCCATTTAATTGATCGTCGCTGCAATTTATTTAATTTGGTAAGTTAAATGTGTCGTCTATGGTTATTAACTGATGTAACGTCACAGTGACGAGCCATGGCGTTGAACGTCAACGCATTGAGCCAGTGGCTAATCACCAGAAGTAGGACAACTTGTTTGATAGTCAATTTATGAGACTTCCTCAAATAAATCGCATGCGGGTTTTGGTACATGGTACTATTTCTATAAATTCGCAGAAAATGATTTCCGACAGATATCATATTTCTTGGTTGACTGGTGCCCGGACTATAAACCTTGTCATCGCTCTGCTTTGGACATTTTATGGAACGCCGGTCCGGCCATTGCAGTTGTCATGTGTAGTTGTACATATTGCAGTTGACAGTTGTGTAACAACCAATCGGGGGCACTTCCCATGGGCCGGCGAATGATGGTAGTATGTCTGCAGACCAGAGTTACCCGCAAAATTTAGGTATCCGCGGGCTACTCGATCAGAATCGGACAATCTCCAGTCCAATAAAATTGCGCGGTACAAATCGAATGTGCTTTCGGCAGCTTGTCAACTTTACAACAAATGTCAGCTTCATGATATATTAAATAAAATGTAACCTAATTTAATATCATTAGGGGTTTGAGGTGAGAATATTTCTATTTTGTTAATTTGATATGAGGTTAAACTCTTGTGTTTCATATTTTCCCATGGGAAGTGCCGTCCGATTGGTTGTTACACAACTGCCAACTGCAATATGTACAACTATACAACTGACAACTGCAATTGCCGGACCGGCGTTCCATACGTCACAGAGCGATAGCGTGGTAGTGTTTCACATATGATCCAGGGACGAGTTGTTAAAGAATGTAAGAAAAAATGCCAATGCATTCTCTTATATATGCGAGGCGACCTATGGTCGACTCGCATATATAAGGGAATGCATTGGCACAGGACATAACTGTAACTATCACAATGTGGTCAAGGGGCCGATTCCAATGATATCCATATTTGTATGGTTCTATTGAGACAGACCGAAGATATTTTAGGCTGTTGCAGCTTCATTTCATAATAAAACCATTGAAGAAGTGTTGATTCTTCGGTTGGATGGTCATGATGTAGCATTCGATGGGTTCGAATCGGATCCATCATCTATTCGCACTTTCTTCCAGACAATAACTTCGCCCTATATAACTTGTATACAATGTAGGTTTTCATATGTGTACTTGTATATAACATACATGTTCCGATGAGTGGAACTGATAAGTTAGTACACACGCACTATGTCTTCTGGAGGAGTGTAACATTCGTCTAACATCGCCGAAAATCTCAAGCAAATCGACTTGAAAACAAGGTCTGAACTGCGCTTAATTGAAAATATTTACTTTTCGAGGGAGTTATTGCTTATAATTAGTTTAATAGAATGACGGTGTGTTTTGTCCTTTGGATATAATCTTTGTAAAAAATAACTACTTTGGGCGTGATCATTCTTCATTTCGATTTGATCACCCTTCTGGAGTGTTTCATATCACTTTAAGCCAGATGATCATTATAATATCGACTTATCCGCTCATGTTGACTCGGGACAACACAGACACAGATCACACAATGCTAGTCTGATCATCTGAAACCTATTCGCCCTTTTTGAGTTAACCTTGGGCGGTTATGGGACGTAAACACACACCAAAAGAATCGCAGACGATGGTCACAGAAACATCTTTATAGCGCGGTGTCGTCTGCGACACAGTAAACATAAATTAATTGATCCGTTCGTTATGTTTATTGCCCGGATTTGATGACATATTGTGAGCTATTCTGGGCTCACCGGTCGTAGTCTAGGCTTATTGGCTAATTATCCCACGTAAAAAGAATCATTACAATTCCATTGTTATGGCGAAGGCGTACAGCTAATTATGGCGGTACATATAACATTTTGTCATCAAGGTCTGTCAGTACGTTTGATCACTTCCGTATATATGGAAAGTATCTTCAGTTAACCCTTAATGGATCCCCCGACTGAGAAAACAATGTACTGATGACTGTCGTCTGCTTTGGTCCGTGTGAGGCTCTATAAAGAAGTGTTTTATACATTTTTACATTTCATGACGGGACAACATAAAAGATAATGTGCCAGTCAGTGCATCTTTATTTATATTTGCGAATGTATGTCTGTCTGTCTGTGTTGTATAGAAATTCGCCTTGGTTAATCTAGATGACACCAACGGGGTCTAACGTGGGTAAATTTTCACGAGGAATATAAGATGCGGGTTAGAATTTTCAAAAGTGGCGCTGTTCTTCTCAGGGGCAGAAAGGGGAATGGGCAGCAAACATTTTGTGGCCGATTTCCACCAAACGTATACGATATGACATGAGGTATCTATTGGTGTAGTTTAACGATGTCAAAAGTGGCAACATGCGTGTCATCGGGTGCACTGACGGGGAGAGCGGCAGTATATTTATCATTCTATTTAAGAGATACATATAGAATACACACGTAGTGTTTCTGAACACCAAATTTACACCACGAGTGGGATTGATGATTTACCACACGAGCTTTAGCGAGTGTGGTAAATCATTAATCCCACGAGTGGTGAAAATTTGGTATTCAGAAACAATTATCACGATTCTGTCGCACCATTCACAATCATCCCCGTGGTGTTCCCCACACTTGGTCGTACATCGACGTACACTATCACAGCTGATCAGGCGTATTGATACATTGAATTAGGTCAACACTCAATTGTACGAATATGGCATGAGTGTAGCCAATTCACAATAAACTGTAATGAAACAGACATAAATAAACAACATGAATATATTTGGGAGTACGAATTTACTGAAGATAAATATAACACATTGTGGGAACTTTTTTATTTTCACCGCCGGATCGCAACACAGTCAACAGGAAACCACGAATGTCATTTTGAATCCACCGTTTGTTGTTCGAGTTTGTTACGTCAATTTGTTGATCTGGGTGTGATTTCCACGGAATAACCTGTTCGTCGGGTCCGTGGCTCCTATACGCATGGGTTTGTTACAAATCGCCGGTACTTTCATTCCGCATTTAGAAACGAAAAAAGTACCTGGATTAACTCATATTAAATGCATTTTTTTTTTGCGACATGAACCTTTAAGCAATTATAAATAACAATCAACTTCTTAGTTTATTTGTTAATCTTGTTCATTTTTATCGCATTAGTGAGTATAATATTCAATTGGATCGAAAGTATCAAATTGTTTTCATCGCGAGGCGCTACGTTTTAAAAATAGAGTCATTTTAAGCGAGGTCACGGAAAGTTAATGAAAGGTCAACTGGGATATAGTTCTACTATGGGTATAAACATTAACCATTGAAATGCCATTCAAACGTGTTACCCACAGTAGAAACGTGTTACATACGGTCGGACTCCTGTTCACACACAGTACGGTGTACAACACCAATATAGCATGTTTGTACACAGTACAATAGGGAGTCATGGTATAAATATACTCTTGGTACACACAGTTTTTTTTACAAAATGCTGAGTCGTACATATTGTTTGTTAGAATATATTGATATATTTGGAGTCATGGTGGAAAACACAACACTTATTTGTATGCATGAATATCGTTAATAGTGAGGTTATTTGTATGCATGAATATCGTTAATAGTGAGGTTATTTGTATGTATGAATATCGTTAATGGTGAGGTCATTTGTATGCATGAATATCGTTTATAGTGAGGTTATTTATATGCATGAATATCGTTAATAGTGAGGTTATTTGTATGCATGAATATCGTTAATAGTGAGGTTATTTGTATGCATGAATATGTTAATAGTGAGGTTATTTGTATGTATAAATATCGTTAATGGTGAGGTTATTTGTATGCATGAATATCGTTCATAGTGAGGTTATTTGTATGCATGAATATCGTTAATAGTGAGGTTATTTGTGTGCATGAATATCGTTAATAGTGAGGTTATTTGTATGCATGAGTATCGTTAATAGTGAGGTTATTTGTATGTGTGAATATCGTTAATAGTGAGGCTATTTGTATGCATGAATATCATTAATAGTGAGGTTATTTGTATGCATGAATATCGTTTATAGTGAGGTTATTTGTATGCATGAATATCGTTAATAGTGAGGTTATTTTTATGAATGAATATCGTTAATAGTGAGGTTATTTGTATGCATGAATATCGTTTATAGTGAGGTTATTTGTATGCATGAATATCGTTAATAGTGAGGTTATTTGTATGCATGAATATCATTAATAGTGAGATTAGTTGTATGTATGAATATCGTTAATAGTGAGGTTATTTGTATGCATGAATATCGTTAATAGTGAGGTTATTTGTATGCATGAATATCGTTAATAGTGAGGTTATTTGTATGCAAGAATATCGTTAATAGTTAGGTTATTTGTATGCATGAATATCGTTAATAGTGAGGTTATTTGTATGCATGAATATCGTTAATAGTGAGGTTATGTGTATGCATGAATATCGTTAATAGTGAGGTTATTTGTATGTATGAATATCGTTAATAGTGAGGTTATTTGTATGCATGAATATCGTTAATAGTGAGGTTATTTGTATGCATGAATATCATTAATAGTGAGGTTATTTGTATGAATGAATATCGTTAATAGTGAGGTTATTTGTATGCATGAATATCGTTAATAGTGAGGTTATTTGTTTGCATTAATATCGTTAATGGTGAGGTTATTTGTATGCATGAATATCGTTAATAGTGAGGTTATTTGTATGCATGAATATCGTTAATAGTGAGGTTATTTGTATGTATGTATATCGTTAATAGTGAGGTTATTTGTATGTATTAATATCATTAATAGTGAGGTTATTTGTATGCATGAATATCATTAATAGTGAGGTTATTTGTATGCATGAATATCGCTAATAGTGAGGTTATTTGTATGTATTAATATCGTTAATAGTGAGGTTATTTGTATGCATGAATATCGTTAATAGTGAGGTTATTTGTATGCATGAATATCGTTAATAGTGAGGTTATTTGTATGCATGAATATCGTTAATAGTGAGGATATTTGTATGTATGAATATCGTTAATAGTGAGGTTATTTGTATGCATGAATATCGTTAATAGTGAGGTTATTTGTATGCATGAATATCGTTAATAGTGAGGTTATTTTAAAATGTATTAAGCCACTTTCAGCTAAAAGCAACGTATCAAATGTTAATTAAATTCTAGTATTGATCACTGTTAGTTTCGCTACACTTAATATTTTATTGAAAACTACCTTGTGCTGCGATACAAAGGAAGTGGTTTTGAATTTGACTCTTACGAACTCAGCACTTCGTCAAAAAAAACTGTCAGTTAATGGAAGTTAATATGCACATGAGTTATGCAACATGAGATACGCAACATGACCTATGCACATGAGTTATATATGCACACACAGGGATGAGACACCCCACACCCCCTCTAGCCACATCCATGTGCACACACAAAATAGCCTGGAGCGCCAAATACAGGTCTGTGGAGGCAATTATTTATGTAATTATTGATGAGATTCGCTATTCTATTTGATTTGTATACTCACACTTTTACCTATATCGACAGTTGGTCGGCCTATTAGCGTATGCCACCATATTATTTTATCGCATTGCATCCACTTTGGCCGGATTCCGCATCTCTAGGTTTAAACCGCCGTTTGACAGTTAAATCCGTAGCTTAACCCTTTACCCAACAAAGCGGCCAAAATCGCGCAAATAAAGCTTCAACAGCCTAAAATATCTTCCGTCTCTCTCAATAACACCATACAAATATGGATATCATTGGAACCGGTTCATTGACCACATTGTGTTGGTTACAGTTTTGCCCTGTGCCAATGCATTCTCTTATATATGCGGGTCGACCATATGTCGCCTCGCATATATAAGAGAATGCATTGGTCTAAAAAAAAATTAACACTTTTTACCATTTTTTCTTACATTCTTTAACAATTTTATAATTTTTAATATGTGTTAAGCCAATGCATATATGCGAGGCGACCTATGGTCGACTCGCATATATAAGAGAATGCATTGGCACAGGGCCGTTCTGTTGGGTAAAGGGTTAAACCGGAGACCACAGGTATAAGTGACGCATTCATCATCTCTGGTTTAAACCTGGGCTGGTGAGACTAGTGGTTTAGCAGTAGTGTCTCTGTATCATCGATATCATTAATCGTACTTCCCTAATGCGGACCACCGCGTTCACTCGATTACGTAAAATCGATCATTACCACAGCTGGCATAGTTTGAATGGAAATTTATAAGCGATGAGCACTCACACATATAAAGTATGTGGGGATAAGTTTGTGTTAATCTGGATATTTGTTTTGCGTGTTATAAAGCTTAAACCAGCATCCCTAACGAAATAATTCGATGGTCCAGATAAATCAGGTTTACGGAGGCTAAATCAGGTTTACGGAGGCTAAATCAGGTTTACGGAGGCTAAACCTGAGAATCCTTCTGTTCTGAACCGCAGTTTAGAAGGGATCTGAAGGGTGGAGCTGTAATAGACTAGCTGGTATGTCCGACTTCGTCCGGGCTATTTAGGGATTTCTTTGTGATCGCCTCCGTCTGGGCAGAATATACAGCGACTAGTGTTCGATCGGTCCAGAAACATGCCTATATGAGCGACGTCAAGGTCAAGGACACGATCGCACGTGAAATTGGACCCGCCCATATTTTTCTTACATAACAAATTTGAGTGGGATAGGTCGGGCAGTTTTCGAGTCAAAAACACATACATACATGTATACATACATACATACATGATCACATACAGAAGTTCCAAAATATATAATAGACTAGCTGGTGTGCCCGACTTCGTCCGGGCTACTTATTAAGGATTTTTGTTGTGATCGCCTCCGTCTGGGCAGAATATACAGTGACTATTGTTCGATCAGTCCAGAAACATGTCTATATGAGCGAGGTATATGTCAGGGACACGGCCACACGTGAAATTGGACCCGCCCATATTGTTCCCGGTATCAAAGTAGGCCTACATACTAAATTTGAGTGGGATCGGTCAAGCAGTATTCGAATCTATAACACACATACATACATACATACATACATACAAACAGTCAGAAGTTCCAAAATATATAATAGACTATCTGATGTGCCCGACATCGTCCTGGCTATTTATGGAGATGGATCTACTAATTTAAAGTGACAACTTTGAACAATACTGAGCGAACAACGTTGAAAAGTATTAGGAGAAAGAAACAAAATATTGTTCGATCGATCTAGAAACATGCCTATATGAGCGTATATGAGAGAGGTCAAGGTCAAGGGCGCGGTCGCACGTAAAATTGGAGACGCCCATATTGTTCTCGGGATTAAAGTAGGCCTACATACCATACAAAATTTGAGTGGGATCGGTCGTGAAGTTTCGAGTCTATAACCCACATACATACACACCCACATATACACACATACATACATACACACATACAGACAGCAGTATCTAAATATATAATAGATTACAGATGGCTGATGTGCCCGACTTCGAACGGGCAATGTATGGATTTCTTTGTGATCGCCTCCGTCTGGGCAGAATATACAGCGACTATTGTTCGATCGGTCATGAAACATGCCTTTATAGGCGTATATGAGCGAGTTCAAGGTCAAGGTCAATGACGCGGTCGGACGTGCAATTAGACCCGCCCATATTGTTCCCAGGATCAAAGTAGACTACATACCAAACTCGAGTCGGATCGGTCGAGGTCCGGAAACATGCCTATATGAGCGTATATGGGCGAGGTCAAGGTCAAAGACACGGTCGCACATGAAATTGGACCCGCCCATATTGTTCCCGAGAGCAATGTAGACCTACATACCAAATTTGAGTCTATCAGACAAACACAGACAGACAGAAATATATAATAGACTAGATGGTGTGCCCAACTTCGTCCGGACTATTTAGGAGCGAACAACTTTGAAAATTATTAGGAGAAATAAGAAAACTATTCCTCGATCTGTCCAGAAACATCGTATATGAGCTAGGTCAAGGTCAAGAACAATGTCAAGGTCAATGACACGGTCGCACGTGAAATTTGTCCCGCCCATATTGTTCCCTGGATCAAAGTAGGCCTACATACCAAACTCGAGTAGGATTGGTCGACGGCCAGAAACATGCCTATATGAGCGAGGTCAAGGTCAAGGACACGGTCGCACGTGAAATTGTACCCGCCCATGTTTTTTTTCCGGGATCAAAGTAGGCCTACATACCAAACTCGAGTAGGATTGGTCGACGGCCAGAAACATGCCTATATGAGCGAGGTCAAGGTCGAGGACACGGTCGCACGTGAAATTGTAGCCGCCCATGTTTTTTTTCCGGGATCAAAGTAGGCCTACATACCTAATTTAAGTCGTATCGGTCCAGCAGTTTTCGCGTATATAAGACACATACACACATACAGACAAACAGACATAAGTTCCAAATAAACATTTGACGACTAGCTGATGTGCCCGACTTCGTCCGGGCTATTTATAGATTTTTTGTGATCGCCTCTATCTGGGCAGAATATACATCGTCTGGACAATCTATTGTTCGGTTGGTCCAGAAACACGCCTATATGAGCGCATATGAGCGAGGTCAAGGTCAAGGATACTGTCGCACGTGGAATTGTACCCGCCCATATTGTTCCCGGGATCAAAGTAGGCATACATACCAAATTTGAGTCAGGTCGGTCTAGCAGTGTTCGAGTCTATAAAACGAATACATACAGACAGAAAGATAGACAGAAGTACCAAAATATATAATAGACTAGCTGATGACTTCGTCCGGGCTATTTTTGGGGATTTCTTTGTGATCGCCTCGTCAGGTCAGAATACAGAGCGTCTGATAACTATTGTTCGATCGATCCAGAAACATGCCTATATGAGCATATATGAGTGAGGTCAGGGTCAAGGACACGTCGGACGTGAAATTGGACCCGCCAATATAGTTCCCGGGATCAAAGCAAACCAAACTCGAGTCGGATCGGTCGAGGTCCAGAAACATGCCTATATGAGTGTATATGATCGAGATCAAGGCAAAGTCAAGGACACGGTCGCATGTGAAATTGGACCCGCCCATGTTGTTCCCCGTAGTAGGCCACATACAAAATTTAAGTCGTATCGGTCGAGCGGTTTGCGCTTATATAAGACACATACACACATGCAGACAGACATAAGTTCCAAAATAAACATTAGATTAGCTGATGTGCCAGACTTCGTCAGGGCTATTTATGGTTTGGCTTAAAGGTGTTGTAACCCAAATATGCGACTGAGTACTAACGATAAATGTAAAGAGAAGTTTCGGGCACGCCTGTATGAATATCGGTGCAGCTGACCGCCGTCAAAGTAAGGTCGAACGTCCATAACAATATTGTACGTAGTAAACTGTTGTACACATTATAGTATACATGTTATCAAACCATGCAGGTATGTCGCTCTATGCAAAATTCCACTGGCATCAAAACGTGCATCGACGTGCATCAAAAGTAAAATACGTTTCTATCAAACACAATGAACGCATCGGATGCACTCAAAGCACATATAAAATTGTCAAGTTCCAACAATCAATTCAGGTATATATATGACTGTGTGTATAATGCAGGTATATATATGACTGTGTGTATAATTAACGAGCCTAGCAGACTGTGTCACGTCAGCTGGTCACGTTATGTTTCAAACAGAGTGTGTCGGTTGTATAAAGCTGGTAGTACAGTGCGTATTGAGTGTATGACAAGCACAACGCTTAACACAGTTGCAATTTATTTTGTTTGGGGGGGAGGTGATTCAGGGGGGTGGTTCACGGTGACCCACTCAACACCGAACGCTTGAGTGACGAGGCATAGCGAGCGTCATGCATGATATAATCAACATGTTATAGTTGTGTTGTAGCAGTGTTATCACTATATACGATCGCATCGCGCAGGTCTACAATTTCCACAAATTAAAGTAAGGTCGAACGTCTATAAAAATATCTTACGAAGTACAGTGTAGTGCATATTATATTCCATTCTAACAAACCATACAAGCATGCCGCTCTATGCGAAGTTTAGTATAAACATTTTATTTAACCAAAATATTTTACACAATTCACGGTATGATGATGGAGTGTTGGATTTGGCAGTGAGCATAATACAGACAAAAATATAATATAAATTAGATTGATATGAATGTAAATAGCCCAATCAAATAATTATAGTTAATATTAGTGATAGTGTGCCTGATAGCCACACCCCCTCCAATCCTTGGGATATTGCACAGAATTTGATTGTTGATTTTAGTTGTTGATTTTAGTTGATGATTTCCATTTTAGCTATTTAACGCATATAGCCTAGATCATAATACACCAGGTCTTTGCATAATATGGCTTGAATCTGCCAGTTAATTCTATATATGTTTTAACATTAGCGAATAACTCAATAATTTAGAATAAGGAAAGTGATTTAGAACCTTTTAAGAGTGTTTGCAAATTATTATGGTTGCTGAGACATATGTCGCTTTCGGTTCCCAAAAACTGGGCAATAGTGCAAGAAGTGTGAAACTGTTTCAACTTCGCCACATATACAAACCTGATTGTCTTGCAAATGATAGCGCCATAAATCGCAGTTCAGGTTGCGACACCCTAGACGCAGTCGTCAATGCTCTATGTAAAGTTCTACAGGTATCATAATGTGCATCAACAGTACATAGTACGTTTCTGTGATGCACAATGCACGCAGCTGATACACTCAAAACGCATATAAAATTGTCAAGTGCCAACAACCAAGCACGTACATATTTTGTTATCTGACTGTGTGTGTGTAATTAACGACCCCAGTCTTCGTGTCAGGTTATGGTTTCAAACAGAATGTGTCGGTTGTACAAAGCGGGCCGTACAGCACGTAAAGAGTGTGCGATAAGCAACACACTCGACACCGCGGCGCTGTTGTGTGTGAGTGACTCGCGGTGACCCATTCTCAACACAGAACGTTTGAATGAAGATGATAAGCGAGTGTTATGCTATAATCGAGTTGTGTCGTAGCAGTATAACACAGAAAAACAACTTAACTTGCGTAGAATATGCGGAGAGTGCATTAGAAAACATAATCTGCTCTGTGGGGTATTGGGCGTATAATGAGCGGTTGTAAAAATCGGTGCATCTATAATCCATAACGCATACATATAGCATATTCAATATATTCTATTGTAATCCTCCACTCAGACATGTCGCCATGTGTAAGGTACCAGATAACACTTTATTCTCCGATCCGTGTCACATAATAGGACAATGAGACATAGATCAGTTTTTACAAAACCAAAATGAAGTATATACAGGTATATATGCAATATTTACATTCAGGTTTTGTGTTACCTCAAGCAACTGCACCATACATGTACCATTGATATGCATGTATATATATATACTAATTATGTAGTCATTATGACTAGGGTGTCGATTTCACTTTATCATTATGTGATCAATAGAAGCAACAACAACAACGCATATCGACTTATCTGGTTGTACTTTCTATCTTTTGCAATAGTTTATTAATTTTTTCAGCCACCACATCAGGTGGCACAAAGAGACGTCGTAATGAAAGCCGACCATTATACCGTGAGCGGAGGCTGTTAAGCAACTGAGTGTTCATGTTTTATCAATGCAACTTATTCTTAATACAGCTAACTTAACTTAACAGCATCGGCACACGGTATATAGTTTGACAAATATTTTGGTGGATGTTGAAAGCATAAATAATATACTTAATATCAATAAGAAGTGATTTATTGGGCGTAAACGATGAAGATACACGACGCTAATGTGTATCTTCGTTTACTGCCCTAGAGAACAGACGGTTGACGTAATAATTTTGATAAACTTACAGGTTTTCCTCATAGCAGACGGTTGGGGATGTGCTCAATGGTAATTTCAATTTATGAAGGCTGTAATCGCTTCTACTGTAAATAGGGAATAAGGTTTCTCGTCCTGATTTAAAATATGGGCAGTCTATCAAATAGTGGAGTTCATCAGCAATAGTGTCACTATGGCATAATGAGCAAATACGGTCATTTCTGGGGATATTATTCCATATTCCAGCCTCCACTGGTAATGCATGATTTCGAGTTCTAAATCGGACAAGATCAGTTACAGATTTGTAATTTTGGCCTCTCAAGTAACTTTCAAATTTTTGTTTGGTTTTTTATAATAACATATAATGAGTTTTCTTCTAGACAATTGTGGTTCACCATGCCAGATCTGTATAAACTGGTCATTCAACAACCTTATAATTTCAGTTTGGAACATATTTATATCCCATGCAGAAAGGATAAACATTGATGTGCATATACGATGTACGTCATGCGCAAAACTAGCAAAAACAATAACTCTGCTGCGAATCTTGTCTACATCACTGAATACAGGATATGCATAGCATATGCGGCGCGTGCATTAGAAAAATCTAAATTATCACAACATTGTCTGCATGGGGTATTGAGCGAATAATGAACGGTTGTAAATATATGTGCATCTATAAATCCTAGCGCAAACATATAGCATATTCAATATATTCCATTGTAATCCTGCGTGTCGTATAGGTAACCAATAAGTGGTAAGTGGGTGTCAACCAGGTAACACATAATGTCGGGTTAGCGAAAATCACACCCAGCAAGCGATGACAGTAAAATCACACCCAGCAAGCGATGACAGTAAAATCACACCCAGTAAGCGATGACAGTAAAATCACACCCAGCAAGCGATGACAGTAAAATCACACCCAGCAAGCGATGACAGTAAAGTGTAATTATGAAATGCTGGCTGACAGCTCGAACGCCTTTTGATATGTTGAATTGAATTGTTTATTAGCAAAGTCAACATCTAAGTTGCAACATGCCATACAACGTATTTACACAACATTATACAAACAATACACAACATACATATACATCAATAAATGAGTTCATCATATTATATGATATTGATAATAAATACAAATAATGCTAATACATTTGGGAATATGTTTTCTGAAATGGTTTAATTCATATAATATTTACATTATATATAATATAATGTAATACTTGCTTCATGGTAACTTTATAAACGCTAATTTTAAGAAAATGCTCACTCTTTTCAATATACTTATGTTAAGCAGTGACAGCAGTCTGTAGAATTTATTTCTGTTAGGGTTTTCCCAGTAATACTTCGGAATATAGGTTTCTCGCAGATCGTTAAGTTCAGTACACAAAATAACAAAATGGTATTCATCACATACATTTTCGCCACATAACGGGCATTTCATGTCTTTACATGTACTTTTATTCCATCTGCATTGCTCTATCGGTAGTCTGTGATTGGCTGTTCTAAATTTAAGTAAATACGTAGCTAGATGAGATGGCATATATACTAAGTATCGGCTCAATCTGACAGAATCCTTTATGTTTCGATAAAATATGGCACGACTTGAAATAGACATATTTAGCATGCCGAAGAGGCAGCATGTGTGTTGCTCTATTAATTTCGCTTTCATGTGTTTCATGTCTGTCTTGCTTAGTGGTGACTGATTCTGCCACGCACTTTCCATATTTACTTCTCGCAGAGTTTCTTTGATAAACGAAATCCATTTAATCTTGTTTTGTAGTATGGCATCACCATCATTGAGATATCTGAGTAGAAGGAATACATTTTTAGCTAATTCTGATCCTTCGTGCGATACTAGTTTTGACCAATATGATATGGCTCGGCACTTAATTTCGATCATTATGTCAAATTAGGATAAGCTGAAAGAAAAATGACATGAAACCAATTAGTCATATAACATTTTATCACAAAGGGAAGTTGCTACCAAATGTATCCATGACAAGAGAAAGAAGAGGGAATTGGCAAAGCATATGACACAAGGGGAGTAATTATGGAACATTTACCCAATAGTGTGCAGATACCTGATACCTCGTTCACTTGTTACAAATTTAAGGTCGAGAGCAGCGGCCCGGATAGGTTTTACACAATTTGGAAACGAATTTCGAACGTACGCACCAAAATATCTCAATTAATAAAACCAAAAGTTAAAATTTATAACTTATAAATGATATCAGCAGAGAAGGAAAAAAGACAAATTTTAAAGCCAATAATATCTTCATCAGTTGCAAGTTGCTAACCCGTGTCACACTAAACGTATGAACACCAACTTTTCGACCTCTGCTTGGGTTATTGAGCGAACAATGAGCGGTTGTAAACATATGTGCATCTATAATTCATATTGCAAACATATAGCATATGGAATATATTCCATTGTACTCCTCAATGCAAGGTCCCACTGGTAACATAACATGTATAAACAGTAAACAGGTTTCTATCAAACATATCCACACGGTACGCATCCCCGCGCTCATAGCGCACGACAGACCTGTCATATTCCGATATACTTCGAACTGAGCTGGGATTATCACATCATAAAACATTAAATACCGACGCGATTCATTTATCGATTGATTTATCGATCATTATCCTTGTACTCGGATGAGGCCAATCAATGACTCTCTGTTGTAAGTTTTCCTTTTCTGCGGGGGATATCAACCGGTCGTGATTGTAAAGATTCGCGTGTGCACTTGACTCGGACTCGGTGGCTTATACTCGTGGACTCTCTGTTGTAAATTTTCCTTTTCTGTGGGGGATATCAACCGGTCGTGATTGTTAAGATTCACGTGTGCATTTGACTCGGCGGTTTATATTGATGGACTCCCTGTTGTAAGATTTCCTTTTCTGTGGGGGATATCAACCGGTCGTGATTGTTAAGACTCACGTGTGCACTTGACTCGGACTCGGTGGTTTATATTGATGGACTCCCGATTGTAAGTTTTCGTTTTATGTGAGCGATATCAACCGGTCGTGATTGTTAAGACTCACGTGTGCACTTGACTCGGACTCGGTGGTTTATATTGATGGACTCCCGATTGTAAGTTTTCGTTTTATGTGAGCGATATCAACCGGTCGTGATTGTAAAGACTCGCGTGTGCACTTGACTCGGACTCCGTGGCTTATACTCATGGACTCCCTGCTGTAAGTTTTCCTTTTCTGCGGGGGATATCAACCGGTCGTGATTGTTAAGATTCACGTGTGCATTTGACTCGGCGGTTTATATTGATGGACTCCCTGTTGTAAATTTTCCTTTTCTGTTGGGGATATCAGCCATTCGTGATTGTAAAGATTCACGTGTGCATTTGACTCGGACTCGGACTACGCATGGTTTATATTATTATGTAACAAAACAGACTACACTTTTCGAAAGTTTATTGATTATTGACCGCCGCAAATATTTGATGTTTCAGTTGGTATATTTGCAGCAAGTGCATTAGAATCATGGACAACATCTCGCGGTTGTCGGTAACGTCATGACGCTCTCAATACGATACGCAACAAATCAACATCGTCACCATGAGTTGACATAGATATATATCAATGGGCGGCGTGAGGTATACTTCATGGATTGTTTTAGTATTCGACATATTTATGGATAACATGAATACAGATAGGAAAAACGATAAACACTGACAGACGCCGTTGTTATCGTTTTCGGACAATATCGTGTAATTCACATCGGATATCGTATAATTAACCGGGAAATCGGATACGCTTGGTTTAACTTTGGAGGATTCACGCACCCACCTATGTGGTATAGATGCTTCCCATTATACGTGTAAACTTGCATTTGAGGAGTATTTTCGAAATAGTTCGCCTAATGATATATGCAGCTCAGACGAGATATATTATAGAACGGCGTTGTTTTTGCGCGGTTTTTTCTGATAGTTTTGTTTCATTTGGACCGGATATCGCTGATACAGTTCTTGGCTTGTGATAATACAAAGAGACACGCTGGAGTGTCTTTTCCGGTCATACGTACGCATGCAAATGCATTATTAGTTCAAAATATTTCAAATAAACATCTATAGATAGGAAAGACGATACGTACATGCAGCAGCACGGCTGAGTGTTTTTCGGATAGTTTCATTCGGACCGGATATCTAGGAAATCGTTCTGGGTCTTCTTGAGGAAATTCCAAGACCCACACCCGGAAGTAGCTTCTGGTTATTTATGTAAACTCTGAGCGTCGACAGAAGTCCATAGGGTCGCCATCAGATGTAATTTGTGCTGTAGATTCGATTAGTTATGGTTTCCTAATTCCAGATTATATCGCGACTCGCCACTGCGAAGCACATATATGGCTCGTGCAGAACACGGTGGATATCTTTGGATTACGAACAAAAGTGTGGTGGAATTATTACCTCGGTTTGGATAAACTCCATTTATTCTGATTGATTTTGATATTTCGTGGAAAGTTTAAGTTTCAAGGAACAGCTAGGATGTCGCAGGTTGGTATGAGTAAACTTGATATTAGTAGTATTCGCTAGATTATTTCAGTTAATACATGGTTTTATCATATGACTCAATCATTATTTACGTTGGAAAGTATGTCATAAATCTATTTCATATGAACTACTAGTTCATATCAGCTTGCGATAATTTGATTGGTGTGTTGACAAAAAGTGTGTTTTGATTGGCTGAATGGCAGCCGGGGCCGAGACGTATCTCTAACTAATTGCAGGTCAAATTCGTGCGCGTCAATCAACGCGATGCCGAAATTCTCGCAATTATAATCTTGAAATATATAGTTTTGGACATTGTTATACGATAAATAGAATATGTAATTCGTATTTATCTAATAAACATACGATATAATGTCACAAACTGAGAACAGAATAGCCCACTATATCTTCGCGTGCATATTATTTCTGCTAGTTCACCAGGTGTGATGTGGCTTCCGGTGCAATGACGTGACGTCACATTAACATTTTGCTGCCGATGTCATATAGCTATTTAGTGATTTGTGTGCGTTTTGGACATCATAATCAATTTATAGGTGTAATATGATAAATAGAATATGTAATTCGTGTTTCTCTCATATGATATTTATGAAACTCGTCACGAATTTTCAGTTTTCTCTCGCCAGAGGCTCGAGAAAATTGAAAATTCTTAGACTCGTTTCATAAATATCATATGAGAGAAACACTCATTTCATATCCTCTATGTATGTTTTTGTCCAATGTTGAATGGTTCAACAATTTATATACTAAATAATCATTGACGAGTAGTTATCCCTTTGTAAATGTTCAGATAATAAGTGCAATAAGCGACAGTTTGCTGAACTTTTTATCTGAACATGTTCCTCCAATAAATATGAATCCCTTTGCACTCGTATCATACCTCGTCTGAGTACTGTTCCTGACATCCCCACCAGATGAACAATTGACCATTCCAATGTTTACTTTTATAACTGAGTCGGGAATACTACAGTGGACTGCCGGTGCAACATGTTAGTACTGAACTGTGGATCCGTAACACTATGAGCTTCAGCTCTGGGTTAAAATGCCTTATGTATCAGTATGATATTGGTCTATAGACACTGCGCATTTCATACAGTTCATGGACTGCCGATTTAAATGATCCAAAATACTTGATTTGTGTTGAATGGTACAGTAGAGTTATCAGACGACAATCAAGGCGCCGACAACGTATTTTGTGTCTACTAATTAGCCGATTGTTAAGCGCGCTCCGCGTGTATACTAATGTAGAGATTCCTGTTTCGCCTGGGCGCATGGGCGTTTTATTTATAGAATGGGAATTTTTGGGAGGATTAAAAGTCGAAGTCCGGTAAAAGGGGTAGTTGGGAATTTCAATTTCGTTTATTGTCGTTGACATTATGTCAATAATGTTGATTTTTGGTTTGTGATAAGCTATGCCAATTACAAATTAAAGAAATAAAAAAGATAATTTGTAAGTCTTATAATTTCAACTTTTATAGACATTTTTCGTTCTGCAGCACTCTGGGGGTTGTGGTCGGAGACGGCCGTGTCGGCCGCCGGTTCGTTAATTAGGTGCTGGTTGTTATTGTTATTTTAACGGAATTCTGAGTTGGTCATTCGTGAAGCCAATATATTTTATATTCTATAATTACAATCATGGGTATAATATATATGAACTTGAGCACGTTACCATTTCTTACATTGGTTTTCTTGTATTGTATCCTCTTGTGTGTATTTACCAATTGTTTAGCCAATACTGTGGGTGGCTTGATACGCTGATAACAGGCAGTATGTGCTGCAACAACACCAGTGCATACCACCGAATGGCGCCCAATTATTCAGATTAGGGTACGTGGATACACTGGCAAGCATGGTTGTTCAGTATAATTACTAAAATTGACGATATATGAACCTATCATTTGTTGCTAGAACTAAACACACGGGCGTGAAGAAAACAACTTTTAGTTCCGCGTTGCGATCGATTAGTTTATTCCATCCAACAAGGTTTCATGCGAGAATGCGTCGTGCTTATCCCGGATGATAATAAGCTAGTAGGGTGTCAGAATAAATCTCCGAATATATTTATCGAATTTCAGCATGCCATCGACCAGGAGCTATATGTTCATATATATTGCATATATTGCTATATATCTATTGTATATGTACTTCTAGTTTAATATCTCAATATATGTTATGTAATGAAAGAGAGAATAAAGCATTAGATCTTATATTTGCGAGGCTCGTTATGGGAAACTCGTGTATATATAAGAGAATGCATTGGCACATGTTTTCTCACGATGTCATGACGCTCCAGTCATGCATGGAAGGGTTAATTGGTTGCTTAGCAACAAAGTAAGGGTTAACAACCACCAAATAACGTTGAATTGTAGGAAATGCCATGTCATAGTTTGTTTTATATCAATTGTTCGGGTGAATCGATTATTCTCTCAATGCTGGGGGTTTGACCTATAGATATTGATATGCTGACTACACTATTTGCATAATGTGCCATATCACATGAGTCATTATAAATGTACAGTCTGTTCTCATGGACCATAAACTCATTGTTAATCTATTTAGGGGTTGAATTTATGTTTTAGTTTTCTCGAAGTTAGTTTTCGATTTTTAAATTTGGCCGAAGTTTCTGAAAAATGACTTGACAAATGCACTGAATGGATATACATACCATGTTGGTACACAATACCGGTAACGTCGTCAATAGTAACGACAGTGTGTATCCATTTCGTGGAAAATTTCCCTTTTGAAATTATGCGTGTTGTACCGCCGATAAGAGTGGCGAGTTCTGCCAATAATGGCCCGTGATATATACAGTACGTAAATTGTGTGAAATAATCAATACATTGAAGGATTGTGGCCACAACTAACCCAACCGTGGATCACCAGGTTCACAGTGATGTTTCGCGGTGATCCACCGTGACGTCATGCACAGAACGGCTTCATGTGAATCAATATAAATCCGGAAGACTGACGACCTTCACCTTAGAATGACTGAGAACCACTGACCTTCACCTCAGAATGACTGGGAACCACTGAGAATCGCCGCAAAACAACGACAACAGTAATACTTAGGATACGCTGTGTCATTTCGATGTATTGTATGGCAGTATTAACTAATATTGATCATTATCTTGTCTATTTGTTCTATCTGATTTATGATCGCGAAAATGAATTTTTTTATAAATTATATGTATACATAGAACATGCAACGTGGTCCTATGTAGTGCGGTCTGGATAACACTGATACCACTATGTTTATTACACCATAGCACTCGATTATCCTCACTATGTAGTGCGGTCTGGATAACACTGATACCACTATGTTTATTACACCATAGCACTCGATTATCCTCACTATGTAGTGCGGTGTGGATAACACTGATACCACTATGTTTATTACATCATAGCACTCGATTATCATCACTATGTAGTGCGGTGTGGATAACACTGATACCACTATGTTTATTACATCATAGCACTCGATTATCCTCACTATGTAGTGCGGTGTGGATAACACTGATACTACTATGTTTATTACACCATAGCACTCGATTATCCCCACTATGTAGTGCGGTCTGGATAACACTGAAACCACTATGTTTATTACACCATAGCACTCGATTATCCCCACTATGTAGTGCGGTGTGGATAACACTGATACCACTATGTTTATTACACCATAGCACTCGATTATCCCCACTATGTAGTGCGGTCTGGATAACACTGATACCACTATGTTTATTACACCATAGCACTCGATTATCCCCACTGTGTAGTGCGGTGTGGATAACACTGATACCACTATGTTTATTACACCATAGCACTCGATTATCCCCACTATGTAGTGCGGTGTGGATAACACTGATACCACTATGTTTACTACACCATAGCACTCGATTATCCTCACTATGTAGTGCGGTGTGGATAACACTGATACCACTATGTTTATTACACCATAGCACTCGATTATCCCCACTATGTAGTGCGGTGTGGATAACACTGATACCACTATGTTTATTACATCATAGCACTCGATTATCCTCACTATGTAGTGCGGTGTGGATAACACTGATACCACTATGTCTATTACATCATAGCACTCGATTATCCTCACTATGTAGTGCGGTGTGGATAACACTGATACCACTATGTTTATTACACCATAGCACTCGATTATCCCCACTATGTAGTGCGGTCTGGATAACACTGATACCACTATGTGTATTACACCATAGCACTCGATTATCCCCACTATGTAGTGCGGTGTGGATAACACTGATACCACTATGTTTATTACACCATAGCACTCGATTATCCCCACTATGTAGTGCGGTCTGGATAACACTGATACCACTATGTTTATTACACCATAGCACTCGATTATCCCCACTATGTAGTGCGGTGTGGATAACACTGATACCACTATGTTTATTACACCATAGCACTCGATTATCCCCACTATGTAGTGCGGTCTGGATAACACTGATACCACTATGTTTATTACACCATAGCACTCGATTATCCCCACTATGTAGTGCGGTGTGGATAACACTGATACCACTATGTTTATTACACCATAGCACTCGATTATCCTCACTATGTAGTGCGGTATGGATAACACTGATACCACTATGTTTATTACACCATAGCACTCGATTATCCTCACTATGTAGTGCGGTCTGGATAACACTGATACCACTATGTTTATTACACCATAGCACTCGATTATCCTCACTACTCAAGCTCTGGATAACACTGATAGCACTATGTTTATTACACCATAGCACTCGATTATCCTCACTATGTAGTGCGGTATGGATAACACTGATACCACTATGTTTATTACACCATAGCACTCGATTATCCTCACTATGTAGTGCGGTCTGGATAACACTGATACCACTATGTTTATTACACCATAGCAATCGATTATCCCCACTATGTAGTGCGGTCTGGATAACACTGATACCACTATGTTTATTACACCATAGCACTCGATTATCCTCACTATGTAGTGCGGTATGGATAACACTGATACCACTATGTGTATTACACCATAGCACTCGATTATCCTCACTATGTAGTACGGTCTGGATAACACTGATACCACTATGTTTATTACACCATAGCACTCGATTATCCTCACTATGTAGTGCGGTCTGGATAACACTGATACCACTATGTTTATTACACCATAGCACTCGATTATCCTCACTATGTAGTGCGGTCTGGATAACACTGATACCACTATGTTTATTACACCATAGCACTCGATTATCCTCACTATGTAGTGCGGACTGGATAACACTGATACCACTATGTTTATTACACCATAGCACTCGATTATCCTCACTATGTAGTGCGGTCTGGATAACACTGATACCACTATGTTTATTACACCATAGCACTATGTTTATTACACCATAGCACTATGTTTATTACACCATAGCACTATGTTTATTACACCATAGCACTATGTTTATTACACCATAGCACTCGATTATCCTCACTATGTAGTGCGGTCTGGATAACACTGATACCACTATGTTTATTACACCATAACACTCGATTATCCCCACTATGTAGTGCGGTCTGGATAACACTGATACCACTATGTTTATTACACCATAACACTCGATTATCCCCACTATGTAGTGCGGTCTGGATAACACTGATACCACTATGTTTATTACACCATAGCACTCGATTATCCTCACTATGTAGTGCGGTCTGGATAACACTGATACCACTATGTTTATTACACCATAGCACTATGTTTATTACACCATAGCACTATGTTTATTACACCATAGCACTATGTTTATTACACCATAGCACTATGTTTATTACACCATAGCACTCGATTATCCTCACTATGTAGTGCGGTCTGGATAACACTGATACCACTATGTTTATTACACCATAACACTCGATTATCCCCACTATGTAGTGCGGTCTGGATAACACTGATACCACTATGTTTATTACACCATAGCAATCGATTATCCCCACTATGTAGTGCGGTCTGGATAACACTGATACCACTATGTTTATTACACCATAGCACTCGATTATCCTCACTATGTAGTGCGGTCTGGATAACACTGATACCACTATGTTTATTACACCATAACACTCGATTATCCCCACTATGTAGTGCGGTGTGGATAACACTGATACCACTATGTATTATTACACCATAGCACTCGATTATCCTCACTATGCAGTGCGGTCTGGATAACACTGATACCACTATGTTTATTACACCATAGCACTCGATTATCCTCACTATGTAGTGCGGTCTGGATAACACTGATACCACTATGTTTATTACACCATAGCACTCGATTGTTCTCACTACGTAGTGCGGACTGGATAACACTGATACCACTATGTTTATTACACCATAGCACTCGATTATCCTCACTATGTAGTGCGGACTGGATAACACTGATACCACTATGTTTATTACACCATAGCAATCGATTATCCTCACTATGTAGTGCGGTCTGGATAACACTGATACCACTATGTTTATTACACCATAACACTCGATTATCCCCACTATGTAGTGCGGTGTGGATAACACTGATACCACTATGTTTATTACACCATAGCACTCGATTATCCCCACTATGTAGTGCGGTCTGGATAACACTGATACCACTATGTTTATTACACCATAGCAATCGATTATCCCCACTATGTAGTGCGGTCTGGATAACACTGATACCACTATGTTTATTACACCATAGCACTCGATTATCCTCACTATGTAGTGCGGTCTGGATAACACTGATACCACTATGTTTATTACACCATAACACTCGATTATCCCCACTATGTAGTGCGGTGTGGATAACACTGATACCACTATGTATTATTACACCATAGCACTCGATTATCCTCACTATGCAGTGCGGTCTGGATAACACTGATACCACTATGTTTATTACACCATAGCACTCGATTATCCTCACTATGTAGTGCGGTCTGGATAACACTGATACCACTATGTTTATTACACCATAGCACTCGATTGTCCTCACTACGTAGTGCGGACTGGATAACACTGATACCACTATGTTTATTACACCATAGCACTCGATTATCCTCACTATGTAGTGCGGACTGGATAACACTGATACCACTATGTTTATTACACCATAGCAATCGATTATCCTCACTATGTAGTGCGGTCTGGATAACACTGATACCACTATGTTTATTACACCATAGCACTCGATTATCCTCACTATGTAGTGCGGACTGGATAACACTGATACCACTATGTTTATTACACCATAGCAATCGATTATCCTCACTATGTAGTGCGGTCTGGATAACACTGATACCACTATGTTTATTACACCATAGCAATCGATTATCCTCACTATGTAGTGCGGTCTGGATAACACTGATACCACTATGTTTATTACACCATAGCACTCGATTATCCTCACTATGTAGTGCGGTATGGATAACACTGATACCACTATGTGTATTACACCATAGCACTCGATTATCCTCACTATGTAGTACGGTCTGGATAACACTGATACCACTATGTTTATTACACCATAGCACTCGATTATCCCCACTATGTAGTGCGGTGTGGATAACACTGATACCACTATGTTTATTACACCATAGCACTATGTTATTACACCATAGCACTATGTTTATTACACCATAGCACTATGTTTATTACACCATAGCACTATGTTTATTACACCATAGCACTCGATTATCCTCACTATGTAGTGCGGTCTGGATAACACTGATACCACTATGTTTATTACACCATAACACTCGATTATCCCCACTATGTAGTGCGGTCTGGATAACACTGATACCACTATGTTTATTACACCATAGCACTCGATTATCCTCACTATGTAGTGCGGTCTGGAAAACACTGATACCACTATGTTTATTACACCATAACACTCGATTATCCCCACTATGTAGTGCGGTGTGGATAACACTAATACCACTATGTATTATTACACCATAGCACTCGATTATCCTCACTATGCAGTGCGGTCTGGATAACACTGATACCACTATGTTTATTACACCATAGCACTCGATTATCCTCACTATGTAGTGCGGTCTGGATAACACTGATACCACTATGTTTATTACACCATAGCACTCGATTGTCCTCACTACGTAGTGCGGACTGGATAACACTGATACCACTATGTTTATTACACCATAGCACTCGATTATCCTCACTATGTAGTGCGGACTGGATAACACTGATACCACTATGTTTATTACACCATAGCAATCGATTATCCTCACTATGTAGTGCGGTCTGGATAACACTGATACCACTATGTTTATTACACCATAACACTCGATTATCCCCACTATGTAGTGCGGTGTGGATAACACTGATACCACTATGTATTATTACACCATAGCACTCGATTATCCTCACTATGCAGTGCGGTCTGGATAACACTGATACCACTATGTTTATTACACCATAGCACTCGATTATCCTCACTATGTAGTGCGGTCTGGATAACACTGATACCACTATGTTTATTACACCATAGCACTCGATTGTCCTCACTACGTAGTGCGGACTGGATAACACTGATACCACTATGTTTATTACACCATAGCACTCGATTATCCTCACTATGTAGTGCGGACTGGATAACACTGATACCACTATGTTTATTACACCATAGCAATCGATTATCCTCACTATGTAGTGCGGTCTGGATAACACTGATACCACTATGTTTATTACACCATAGCACTCGATTATCATCACTATGTAGTGCGGACTGGATAACACTGATACCACTATGTTTATTACACCATAGCAATCGATTATCCTCACTATGTAGTGCGGTCTGGATAACACTGATACCACTATGTTTATTACACCATAGCACTCGATTATCCTCACTATGTAGTGCGGACTGGATAACACTGATACCACTATGTTTATTACACCATAGCAATCGATTATCCTCACTATGTAGTGCGGTCTGGATAACACTGATACCACTATGTTTATTACACCATAGCACTCGATTGTCCTCACTACGTAGTGCGGTCTGGATAACACTGATACCACTATGTTTATTACACCATAGCACTCGATTATCCTCACTATGTAGTGCGGTCTGGATAACACTGATAACACTATGTTTATTACACCATAGCACTCGATTATCCTCACTATGTAGTGCGGTCTGGATAACACTGATAACACTATGTTTATTACACCATAGCACTCGATTATCCTCACTATGTAGTGCGGTCTGGATAACACTGATACCACTATGTTTATTACACCATAGCACTCGATTATCCTCACTATGTAGTGCGGTCTGGATAACACTGATAACACTATGTTTATTACACCATAGCACTCGATTATCCTCACTATGTAGTGCGGTCTGGATAACACTGATACCACTATGTTTATTACACCATAGCACTCGATTATCCTCACTATGTAGTGCGGTCTGGATAACACTGATACCACTATGTTTATTACACCATAGCACTCGATTATCCTCACTATGTAGTGCGGACTGGATAACACTGATACCACTATGTTTATTACACCATAGCAATCGATTATCCTCACTATGTAGTGCGGTCTGGATAACACTGATACCACTATGTTTATTACACCATAGAACTCGATTATCCTCACTATGTAGTGCGGTCTGGATAACACTGATACCACTATGTTTATTACACCATAGCACTCGATTATCCTCACTATGTAGTGCGGTCTGGATAACACTGATACCACTATGTTTATTACACCATAGCACTCGATTATCCTCACTATGTAGTGCGGTCTGGATAACACTGATACCACTATGTTTATTACACCATAGCAATCGATTATCCTCACTATGTAGTGCGGTCTGGATAACACTGATACCACTATGTTTATTACACCATAGCACTCGATTATCCCCACTATGTAGTGCGGTCTGGATAACACTGATACCACTATGTTTATTACACCATAGCACTCGATTATCCCCACTATGTAGTGCGGTGTGGATAACACTGATACCACTATGTTTATTACACCATAGCACTCGATTATCCTCACTATGTAGTGCGGTATGGATAACACTGATACCACTATGTTTATTACACCATAGCACTCGATTATCCTCACTATGTAGTGCGGTCTGGATAACACTGATACCACTATGTTTATTACACCATAGCACTCGATTATCCTCACTACTCAAGCTCTGGATAACACTGATAGCACTATGTTTATTACACCATAGCACTCGATTATCCTCACTATGTAGTGCGGTATGGATAACACTGATACCACTATGTTTATTACACCATAGCACTCGATTATCCTCACTATGTAGTGCGGTCTGGATAACACTGATACCACTATGTTTATTACACCATAGCAATCGATTATCCCCACTATGTAGTGCGGTCTGGATAACACTGATACCACTATGTTTATTACACCATAGCACTCGATTATCCTCACTATGTAGTGCGGTATGGATAACACTGATACCACTATGTGTATTACACCATAGCACTCGATTATCCTCACTATGTAGTACGGTCTGGATAACACTGATACCACTATGTTTATTACACCATAGCACTCGATTATCCTCACTATGTAGTGCGGTCTGGATAACACTGATACCACTATGTTTATTACACCATAGCACTCGATTATCCTCACTATGTAGTGCGGTCTGGATAACACTGATACCACTATGTTTATTACACCATAGCACTCGATTATCCTCACTATGTAGTGCGGACTGGATAACACTGATACCACTATGTTTATTACACCATAGCACTCGATTATCCTCACTATGTAGTGCGGTCTGGATAACACTGATACCACTATGTTTATTACACCATAGCACTATGTTTATTACACCATAGCACTATGTTTATTGCACCATAGCACTATGTTTATTACACCATAGCACTATGTTTATTACACCATAGCACTCGATTATCCTCACTATGTAGTGCGGTCTGGATAACACTGATACCACTATGTTTATTACACCATAACACTCGATTATCCCCACTATGTAGTGCGGTCTGGATAACACTGATACCACTATGTTTATTACACCATAACACTCGATTATCCCCACTATGTAGTGCGGTCTGGATAACACTGATACCACTATGTTTATTACACCATAGCACTCGATTATCCTCACTATGTAGTGCGGTCTGGATAACACTGATACCACTATGTTTATTACACCATAGCACTATGTTTATTACACCATAGCACTATGTTTATTACACCATAGCACTATGTTTATTACACCATAGCACTATGTTTATTACACCATAGCACTCGATTATCCTCACTATGTAGTGCGGTCTGGATAACACTGATACCACTATGTTTATTACACCATAACACTCGATTATCCCCACTATGTAGTGCGGTCTGGATAACACTGATACCACTATGTTTATTACACCATAGCAATCGATTATCCCCACTATGTAGTGCGGTCTGGATAACACTGATACCACTATGTTTATTACACCATAGCACTCGATTATCCTCACTATGTAGTACGGTCTGGATAACACTGATACCACTATGTTTATTACACCATAGCACTCGATTATCCCCACTATGTAGTGCGGTGTGGATAACACTGATACCACTATGTTTATTACACCATAGCACTATGTTTATTACACCATAGCACTATGTTTATTACACCATAGCACTATGTTTATTACACCATAGCACTATGTTTATTACACCATAGCACTCGATTATCCTCACTATGTAGTGCGGTCTGGATAACACTGATACCACTATGTTTATTACACCATAACACTCGATTATCCCCACTATGTAGTGCGGTCTGGATAACACTGATACCACTATGTTTATTACACCATAGCACTCGATTATCCTCACTATGTAGTGCGGTCTGGAAAACACTGATACCACTATGTTTATTACACCATAACACTTGATTATCCCCACTATGTAGTGCGGTGTGGATAACACTAATACCACTATGTATTATTACACCATAGCACTCGATTATCCTCACTATGCAGTGCGGTCTGGATAACACTGATACCACTATGTTTATTACACCATAGCACTCGATTATCCTCACTATGTAGTGCGGTCTGGATAACACTGATACCACTATGTTTATTACACCATAGCACTCGATTGTCCTCACTACGTAGTGCGGACTGGATAACACTGATACCACTATGTTTATTACACCATAGCACTCGATTATCCTCACTATGTAGTGCGGACTGGATAACACTGATACCACTATGTTTATTACACCATAGCAATCGATTATCCTCACTATGTAGTGCGGTCTGGATAACACTGATACCACTATGTTTATTACACCATAACACTCGATTATCCCCACTATGTAGTGCGGTGTGGATAACACTGATACCACTATGTATTATTACACCATAGCACTCGATTATCCTCACTATGCAGTGCGGTCTGGATAACACTGATACCACTATGTTTATTACACCATAGCACTCGATTATCCTCACTATGTAGTGCGGTCTGGATAACACTGATACCACTATGTTTATTACACCATAGCACTCGATTGTCCTCACTACGTAGTGCGGACTGGATAACACTGATACCACTATGTTTATTACACCATAGCACTCGATTATCCTCACTATGTAGTGCGGACTGGATAACACTGATACCACTATGTTTATTACACCATAGCAATCGATTATCCTCACTATGTAGTGCGGTCTGGATAACACTGATACCACTATGTTTATTACACCATAGCACTCGATTATCCTCACTATGTAGTGCGGACTGGATAACACTGATACCACTATGTTTATTACACCATAGCAATCGATTATCCTCACTATGTAGTGCGGTCTGGATAACACTGATACCACTATGTTTATTACACCATAGCACTCGATTATCCTCACTATGTAGTGCGGACTGGATAACACTGATACCACTATGTTTATTACACCATAGCAATCGATTATCCTCACTATGTAGTGCGGTCTGGATAACACTGATACCACTATGTTTATTACACCATAGCACTCGATTGTCCTCACTACGTAGTGCGGTCTGGATAACACTGATACCACTATGTTTATTACACCATAGCACTCGATTATCCTCACTATGTAGTGCGGTCTGGATAACACTGATAACACTATGTTTATTACACCATAGCACTCGATTATCCTCACTATGTAGTGCGGTCTGGATAACACTGATAACACTATGTTTATTACACCATAGCACTCGATTATCCTCACTATGTAGTGCGGTCTGGATAACACTGATACCACTATGTTTATTACACCATAGCACTCGATTATCCTCACTATGTAGTGCGGTCTGGATAACACTGATAACACTATGTTTATTACACCATAGCACTCGATTATCCTCACTATGTAGTGCGGTCTGGATAACACTGATACCACTATGTTTATTACACCATAGCACTCGACTATCCTCACTATGTAGTGCGGTCTGGATAACACTGATACCACTATGTTTATTACACCATAGCACTCGATTATCCTCACTATGTAGTGCGGTCTGGATAACACTGATACCACTATGTTTATTACACCATAGCACTCGATTATCCTCACTATGTAGTGCGGACTGGATAACACTGATACCACTATGTTTATTACACCATAGCAATCGATTATCCTCACTATGTAGTGCGGTCTGGATAACACTGATACCACTATGTTTATTACACCATAGAACTCGATTATCCTCACTATGTAGTGCTGTCTGGATAACACTGATACCACTATGTTTATTACACCATAGCACTCGATTATCCTCACTATGTAGTGCGGTCTGGATAACACTGATACCACTATGTTTATTACACCATAGCACTCGATTATCCTCACTATGTAGTGCGGTCTGGATAACACTGATACCACTATGTTTATTACACCATAGCAATCGATTATCCTCACTATGTAGTGCGGTCTGGATAACACTGATACCACTATGTTTATTACACCATAGCACTCGATTATCCCCACTATGTAGTGCGGTCTGGATAACACTGATACCACTATGTTTATTACACCATAGCACTCGATTATCCCCACTATGTAGTGCGGTGTGGATAACACTGATACCACTATGTTTATTACACCATAGCACTCGATTATCCTCACTATGTAGTGCGGTATGGATAACACTGATACCACTATGTTTATTACACCATAGCACTCGATTATCCTCACTATGTAGTGCGGTCTGGATAACACTGATACCACTATGTTTATTACACCATAGCACTCGATTATCCTCACTACTCAAGCTCTGGATAACACTGATAGCACTATGTTTATTACACCATAGCACTCGATTATCCTCACTATGTAGTGCGGTATGGATAACACTGATACCACTATGTTTATTACACCATAGCACTCGATTATCCTCACTATGTAGTGCGGTCTGGATAACACTGATACCACTATGTTTATTACACCATAGCAATCGATTATCCCCACTATGTAGTGCGGTCTGGATAACACTGATACCACTATGTTTATTACACCATAGCACTCGATTATCCTCACTATGTAGTGCGGTATGGATAACACTGATACCACTATGTGTATTACACCATAGCACTCGATTATCCTCACTATGTAGTACGGTCTGGATAACACTGATACCACTATGTTTATTACACCATAGCACTCGATTATCCTCACTATGTAGTGCGGTCTGGATAACACTGATACCACTATGTTTATTACACCATAGCACTCGATTATCCTCACTATGTAGTGCGGTCTGGATAACACTGATACCACTATGTTTATTACACCATAGCACTCGATTATCCTCACTATGTAGTGCGGACTGGATAACACTGATACCACTATGTTTATTACACCATAGCACTCGATTATCCTCACTATGTAGTGCGGTCTGGATAACACTGATACCACTATGTTTATTACACCATAGCACTATGTTTATTACACCATAGCACTATGTTTATTACACCATAGCACTATGTTTATTACACCATAGCACTATGTTTATTACACCATAGCACTCGATTATCCTCACTATGTAGTGCGGTCTGGATAACACTGATACCACTATGTTTATTACACCATAACACTCGATTATCCCCACTATGTAGTGCGGTCTGGATAACACTGATACCACTATGTTTATTACACCATAACACTCGATTATCCCCACTATGTAGTGCGGTCTGGACAACACTGATACCACTATGTTTATTACACCATAGCACTCGATTATCCTCACTATGTAGTGCGGTCTGGATAACACTGATACCACTATGTTTATTACACCATAGCACTATGTTTATTACACCATAGCACTATGTTTATTACACCATAGCACTATGTTTATTACACCATAGCACTATGATTATTACACCATAGCACTCGATTATCCTCACTATGTAGTGCGGTCTGGATAACACTGATACCACTATGTTTATTACACCATAACACTCGATTATCCCCACTATGTAGTGCGGTCTGGATAACACTGATACCACTATGTTTATTACACCATAGCAATCGATTATCCCCACTATGTAGTGCGGTCTGGATAACACTGATACCACTATGTTTATTACACCATAGCACTCGATTATCCTCACTATGTAGTGCGGTCTGGATAACACTGATACCACTATGTTTATTACACCATAACACTCGATTATCCCCACTATGTAGTGCGGTGTGGATAACACTGATACCACTATGTATTATTACACCATAGCACTCGATTATCCTCACTATGCAGTGCGGTCTGGATAACACTGATACCACTATGTTTATTACACCATAGCACTCGATTATCCTCACTATGTAGTGCGGTCTGGATAACACTGATACCACTATGTTTATTACACCATAGCACTCGATTGTTCTCACTACGTAGTGCGGACTGGATAACACTGATACCACTATGTTTATTACACCATAGCACTCGATTATCCTCACTATGTAGTGCGGACTGGATAACACTGATACCACTATGTTTATTACACCATAGCAATCGATTATCCTCACTATGTAGTGCGGTCTGGATAACACTGATACCACTATGTTTATTACACCATAACACTCGATTATCCCCACTATGTAGTGCGGTGTGGATAACACTGATACCACTATGTTTATTACACCATAGCACTCGATTATCCCCACTATGTAGTGCGGTGTGGATAACACTGATACCACTATGTTTATTACACCATAACACTCGATTATCCCCACTATGTAGTGCGGTGTGGATAACACTGATACCACTATGTTTATTACACCATAACACTCGATTATCCCCACTATGTAGTGCGGTGTGGATAACACTGATACCACTATGTTTATTACACCATAGCAATCGATTATCCCCACTATGTAGTGCGGTCTGGATAACACTGATACCACTATGTTTATTACACCATAGCAATCGATTATCCCCACTATGTAGTGCGGTCTGGATAACACTGATACCACTATGTTTATTACACCATAGCACTAGATTATCCTCACTATGTAGTGCGGTCTGGATAACACTGATACCACTATGTTTATTACACCATAACACTCGATTATCCCCACTATGTAGTGCGGTGTGGATAACACTGATACCACTATGTATTATTACACCATAGCACTCGATTATCCTCACTATGCAGTGCGGTCTGGATAACACTGATACCACTATGTTTATTACACCATAGCACTCGATTATCCTCACTATGTAGTGCGGTCTGGATAACACTGATACCACTATGTTTATTACACCATAGCACTCGATTGTCCTCACTACGTAGTGCGGACTGGATAACACTGATACCACTATGTTTATTACACCATAGCACTCGATTATCCTCACTATGTAGTGCGGACTGGATAACACTGATACCACTATGTTTATTACACCATAGCAATCGATTATCCTCACTATGTAGTGCGGTCTGGATAACACTGATACCACTATGTTTATTACACCATAGCACTCGATTATCCTCACTATGTAGTGCGGACTGGATAACACTGATACCACTATGTTTATTACACCATAGCAATCGATTATCCTCACTATGTAGTGCGGTCTGGATAACACTGATACCACTATGTTTATTACACCATAGCAATCGATTATCCTCACTATGTAGTGCGGTCTGGATAACACTGATACCACTATGTTTATTACACCATAGCACTCGATTATCCTCACTATGTAGTGCGGTATGGATAACACTGATACCACTATGTGTATTACACCATAGCACTCGATTATCCTCACTATGTAGTACGGTCTGGATAACACTGATACCACTATGTTTATTACACCATAGCACTCGATTATCCCCACTATGTAGTGCGGTGTGGATAACACTGATACCACTATGTTTATTACACCATAGCACTATGTTTATTACACCATAGCACTATGTTTATTACACCATAGCACTATGTTTATTACACCATAGCACTATGCTTATTACACCATAGCACTCGATTATCCTCACTATGTAGTGCGGTCTGGATAACACTGATACCACTATGTTTATTACACCATAACACTCGATTATCCCCACTATGTAGTGCGGTCTGGATAACACTGATACCACTATGTTTATTACACCATAGCACTCGATTATCCTCACTATGTAGTGCGGTCTGGAAAACACTGATACCACTATGTTTATTACACCATAACACTCGATTATCCCCACTATGTAGTGCGGTGTGGATAACACTAATACCACTATGTATTATTACACCATAGCACTCGATTATCCTCACTATGCAGTGCGGTCTGGATAACACTGATACCACTATGTTTATTACACCATAGCACTCGATTATCCTCACTATGTAGTGCGGTCTGGATAACACTGATACCACTATGTTTATTACACCATAGCACTCGATTGTCCTCACTACGTAGTGCGGACTGGATAACACTGATACCACTATGTTTATTACACCATAGCACTCGATTATCCTCACTATGTAGTGCGGACTGGATAACACTGATACCACTATGTTTATTACACCATAGCAATCGATTATCCTCACTATGTAGTGCGGTCTGGATAACACTGATACCACTATGTTTATTACACCATAACACTCGATTATCCCCACTATGTAGTGCGGTGTGGATAACACTGATACCACTATGTATTATTACACCATAGCACTCGATTATCCTCACTATGCAGTGCGGTCTGGATAACACTGATACCACTATGTTTATTACACCATAGCACTCGATTATCCTCACTATGTAGTGCGGTCTGGATAACACTGATACCACTATGTTTATTACACCATAGCACTCGATTGTCCTCACTACGTAGTGCGGACTGGATAACACTGATACCACTATGTTTATTACACCATAGCACTCGATTATCCTCACTATGTAGTGCGGACTGGATAACACTGATACCACTATGTTTATTACACCATAGCAATCGATTATCCTCACTATGTAGTGCGGTCTGGATAACACTGATACCACTATGTTTATTACACCATAGCACTCGATTATCCTCACTATGTAGTGCGGACTGGATAACACTGATACCACTATGTTTATTACACCATAGCAATCGATTATCCTCACTATGTAGTGCGGTCTGGATAACACTGATACCACTATGTTTATTACACCATAGCACTCGATTATCCTCACTATGTAGTGCGGACTGGATAACACTGATACCACTATGTTTATTACACCATAGCAATCGATTATCCTCACTATGTAGTGCGGTCTGGATAACACTGATACCACTATGTTTATTACACCATAGCACTCGATTGTCCTCACTACGTAGTGCGGTCTGGATAACACTGATACCACTATGTTTATTACACCATAGCACTCGATTATCCTCACTATGTAGTGCGGTCTGGATAACACTGATAACACTATGTTTATTACACCATAGCACTCGATTATCCTCACTATGTAGTGCGGTCTGGATAACACTGATAACACTATGTTTATTACACCATAGCACTCGATTATCCTCACTATGTAGTGCGGTCTGGATAACACTGATACCACTATGTTTATTACACCATAGCACTCGATTATCCTCACTATGTAGTGCGGTCTGGATAACACTGATAACACTATGTTTATTACACCATAGCACTCGATTATCCTCACTATGTAGTGCGGTCTGGATAACACTGATACCACTATGTTTATTACACCATAGCACTCGATTATCCTCACTATGTAGTGCGGTCTGGATAACACTGATACCACTATGTTTATTACACCATAGCACTCGATTATCCTCACTATGTAGTGCGGTCTGGATAACACTGATACCACTATGTTTATTACACCATAGCACTCGATTATCCTCACTATGTAGTGCGGACTGGATAACACTGATACCACTATGTTTATTACACCATAGCAATCGATTATCCTCACTATGTAGTGCGGTCTGGATAACACTGATACCACTATGTGTATTACACCATAGCACTCGATTATCCTCACTATGTAGTGCTGTCTGGATAACACTGATACCACTATGTTTATTACACCATAGCACTCGATTATCCTCACTATGTAGTGCGGTCTGGATAACACTGATACCACTATGTTTATTACACCATAGCACTCGATTATCCTCACTATGTAGTGCGGTCTGGATAACACTGATACCACTATGTTTATTACACCATAGCACTCGATTATCCTCACTATGTAGTGCTGTCTGGATAACACTGATACCACTATGTTTATTACACCATAGCACTCGATTATCCTCACTATGTAGTGCTGTCTGGATAACACTGATACCACTATGTTTATTACACCATAGCACTCGATTATCCTCACTATGTAGTGCTGTCTGGATAACACTGATACCACTATGTTTATTACACCATAGCACTCGATTATCCTCACTATGTAGTGCGGTCTGGATAACACTGATACCACTATGTTTATTACACCATAGCACTCGATTATCCTCACTATGTAGTGCTGTCTGGATAACACTGATACCACTATGTTTATTACACCATAGCACTCGATTATCCTCACTATGTAGTGCTGTCTGGATAACACTGATACCACTATGTTTATTACACCATAGCACTCGATTATCCTCACTATGTAGTGCGGTCTGGATAACACTGATACCACTATGTTTATTACACCATAGCACTCGATTATCCTCACTATGTAGTGCTGTCTGGATAACACTGATACCACTATGTTTATTACACCATAGCACTCGATTATCCTCACTATGTAGTGCGGTCTGGATAACACTGATACCACTATGTTTATTACACCATAGCACTCGATTATCCTCACTATGTAGTGCGGTCTGGATAACACTGATACCACTATGTTTATTACACCATAGCACTCGATTATCCCCACTATGTAGTGCGGTGTGGATAACACTGATACCACTATGTTTATTACACCATAGCACTATGTTTATTACACCATAGCACTATGTTTATTACACCATAGCACTATGTTTATTACACCATAGCACTATGCTTATTACACCATAGCACTCGATTATCCTCACTATGTAGTGCGGTCTGGATAACACTGATACCACTATGTTTATTACACCATAACACTCGATTATCCCCACTATGTAGTGCGGTCTGGATAACACTGATACCACTATGTTTATTACACCATAGCACTCGATTATCCTCACTATGTAGTGCGGTCTGGAAAACACTGATACCACTATGTTTATTACACCATAACACTCGATTATCCCCACTATGTAGTGCGGTGTGGATAACACTAATACCACTATGTATTATTACACCATAGCACTCGATTATCCTCACTATGCAGTGCGGTCTGGATAACACTGATACCACTATGTTTATTACACCATAGCACTCGATTATCCTCACTATGTAGTGCGGTCTGGATAACACTGATACCACTATGTTTATTACACCATAGCACTCGATTGTCCTCACTACGTAGTGCGGACTGGATAACACTGATACCACTATGTTTATTACACCATAGCACTCGATTATCCTCACTATGTAGTGCGGACTGGATAACACTGATACCACTATGTTTATTACACCATAGCAATCGATTATCCTCACTATGTAGTGCGGTCTGGATAACACTGATACCACTATGTTTATTACACCATAACACTCGATTATCCCCACTATGTAGTGCGGTGTGGATAACACTGTTACCACTATGTATTATTACACCATAGCACTCGATTATCCTCACTATGCAGTGCGGTCTGGATAACACTGATACCACTATGTTTATTACACCATAGCACTCGATTATCCTCACTATGTAGTGCGGTCTGGATAACACTGATACCACTATGTTTATTACACCATAGCACTCGATTGTCCTCACTACGTAGTGCGGACTGGATAACACTGATACCACTATGTTTATTACACCATAGCACTCGATTATCCTCACTATGTAGTGCGGACTGGATAACACTGATACCACTATGTTTATTACACCATAGCAATCGATTATCCTCACTATGTAGTGCGGTCTGGATAACACTGATACCACTATGTTTATTACACCATAGCACTCGATTATCCTCACTATGTAGTGCGGACTGGATAACACTGATACCACTATGTTTATTACACCATAGCAATCGATTATCCTCACTATGTAGTGCGGTCTGGATAACACTGATACCACTATGTGTATTACACCATAGCACTCGATTATCCTCACTATGTAGTGCTGTCTGGATAACACTGATACCACTATGTTTATTACACCATAGCACTCGATTATCCTCACTATGTAGTGCGGTCTGGATAACACTGATACCACTATGTTTATTACACCATAGCACTCGATTATCCTCACTATGTAGTGCGGTCTGGATAACACTGATACCACTATGTTTATTACACCATAGCACTCGATTATCCTCACTATGTAGTGCTGTCTGGATAACACTGATACCACTATGTTTATTACACCATAGCACTCGATTATCCTCACTATGTAGTGCTGTCTGGATAACACTGATACCACTATGTTTATTACACCATAGCACTCGATTATCCTCACTATGTAGTGCTGTCTGGATAACACTGATACCACTATGTTTATTACACCATAGCACTCGATTATCCTCACTATGTAGTGCGGTCTGGATAACACTGATACCACTATGTTTATTACACCATAGCACTCGATTATCCTCACTATGTAGTGCTGTCTGGATAACACTGATACCACTATGTTTATTACACCATAGCACTCGATTATCCTCACTATGTAGTGCTGTCTGGATAACACTGATACCACTATGTTTATTACACCATAGCACTCGATTATCCCCACTATGTAGTGCGGTCTGGATAACACTGATACCACTATGTTTATTACACCATAGCACTCGATTATCCTCACTATGTAGTGCTGTCTGGATAACACTGATACCACTATGTTTATTACACCATAGCACTCGATTATCCTCACTATGTAGTGCGGTCTGGATAACACTGATACCACTATGTTTATTACACCATAGCACTCGATTATCCTCACTATGTAGTGCGGTCTGGATAACACTGATACCACTATGTTTATTACACCATAGCACTCGATTATCCCCACTATGTAGTGCGGTGTGGATAACACTGATACCACTATGTTTATTACACCATAGCACTATGTTTATTACACCATAGCACTATGTTTATTACACCATAGCACTATGTTTATTACACCATAGCACTATGCTTATTACACCATAGCACTCGATTATCCTCACTATGTAGTGCGGTCTGGATAACACTGATACCACTATGTTTATTACACCATAACACTCGATTATCCCCACTATGTAGTGCGGTCTGGATAACACTGATACCACTATGTTTATTACACCATAGCACTCGATTATCCTCACTATGTAGTGCGGTCTGGAAAACACTGATACCACTATGTTTATTACACCATAACACTCGATTATCCCCACTATGTAGTGCGGTGTGGATAACACTAATACCACTATGTATTATTACACCATAGCACTCGATTATCCTCACTATGCAGTGCGGTCTGGATAACACTGATACCACTATGTTTATTACACCATAGCACTCGATTATCCTCACTATGTAGTGCGGTCTGGATAACACTGATACCACTATGTTTATTACACCATAGCACTCGATTGTCCTCACTACGTAGTGCGGACTGGATAACACTGATACCACTATGTTTATTACACCATAGCACTCGATTATCCTCACTATGTAGTGCGGACTGGATAACACTGATACCACTATGTTTATTACACCATAGCAATCGATTATCCTCACTATGTAGTGCGGTCTGGATAACACTGATACCACTATGTTTATTACACCATAACACTCGATTATCCCCACTATGTAGTGCGGTGTGGATAACACTGATACCACTATGTATTATTACACCATAGCACTCGATTATCCTCACTATGCAGTGCGGTCTGGATAACACTGATACCACTATGTTTATTACACCATAGCACTCGATTATCCTCACTATGTAGTGCGGTCTGGATAACACTGATACCACTATGTTTATTACACCATAGCACTCGATTGTCCTCACTACGTAGTGCGGACTGGATAACACTGATACCACTATGTTTATTACACCATAGCACTCGATTATCCTCACTATGTAGTGCGGACTGGATAACACTGATACCACTATGTTTATTACACCATAGCAATCGATTATCCTCACTATGTAGTGCGGTCTGGATAACACTGATACCACTATGTTTATTACACCATAGCACTCGATTATCCTCACTATGTAGTGCGGACTGGATAACACTGATACCACTATGTTTATTACACCATAGCAATCGATTATCCTCACTATGTAGTGCGGTCTGGATAACACTGATACCACTATGTTTATTACACCATAGCACTCGATTATCCTCACTATGTAGTGCGGACTGGATAACACTGATACCACTATGTTTATTACACCATAGCAATCGATTATCCTCACTATGTAGTGCGGTCTGGATAACACTGATACCACTATGTTTATTACACCATAGCACTCGATTGTCCTCACTACGTAGTGCGGTCTGGATAACACTGATACCACTATGTTTATTACACCATAGCACTCGATTATCCTCACTATGTAGTGCGGTCTGGATAACACTGATAACACTATGTTTATTACACCATAGCACTCGATTATCCTCACTATGTAGTGCGGTCTGGATAACACTGATAACACTATGTTTATTACACCATAGCACTCGATTATCCTCACTATGTAGTGCGGTCTGGATAACACTGATACCACTATGTTTATTACACCATAGCACTCGATTATCCTCACTATGTAGTGCGGTCTGGATAACACTGATAACACTATGTTTATTACACCATAGCACTCGATTATCCTCACTATGTAGTGCGGTCTGGATAACACTGATACCACTATGTTTATTACACCATAGCACTCGATTATCCTCACTATGTAGTGCGGTCTGGATAACACTGATACCACTATGTTTATTACACCATAGCACTCGATTATCCTCACTATGTAGTGCGGTCTGGATAACACTGATACCACTATGTTTATTACACCATAGCACTCGATTATCCTCACTATGTAGTGCGGACTGGATAACACTGATACCACTATGTTTATTACACCATAGCAATCGATTATCCTCACTATGTAGTGCGGTCTGGATAACACTGATACCACTATGTGTATTACACCATAGCACTCGATTATCCTCACTATGTAGTGCTGTCTGGATAACACTGATACCACTATGTTTATTACACCATAGCACTCGATTATCCTCACTATGTAGTGCGGTCTGGATAACACTGATACCACTATGTTTATTACACCATAGCACTCGATTATCCTCACTATGTAGTGCGGTCTGGATAACACTGATACCACTATGTTTATTACACCATAGCACTCGATTATCCTCACTATGTAGTGCTGTCTGGATAACACTGATACCACTATGTTTATTACACCATAGCACTCGATTATCCTCACTATGTAGTGCTGTCTGGATAACACTGATACCACTATGTTTATTACACCATAGCACTCGATTATCCTCACTATGTAGTGCTGTCTGGATAACACTGATACCACTATGTTTATTACACCATAGCACTCGATTATCCTCACTATGTAGTGCGGTCTGGATAACACTGATACCACTATGTTTATTACACCATAGCACTCGATTATCCTCACTATGTAGTGCTGTCTGGATAACACTGATACCACTATGTTTATTACACCATAGCACTCGATTATCCTCACTATGTAGTGCTGTCTGGATAACACTGATACCACTATGTTTATTACACCATAGCACTCGATTATCCTCACTATGTAGTGCGGTCTGGATAACACTGATACCACTATGTTTATTACACCATAGCACTCGATTATCCTCACTATGTAGTGCTGTCTGGATAACACTGATACCACTATGTTTATTACACCATAGCACTCGATTATCCTCACTATGTAGTGCTGTCTGGATAACACTGATACCACTATGTTTATTACACCATAGCACTCGATTATCCTCACTATGTAGTGCTGTCTGGATAACACTGATACCACTATGTTTATTACACCATAGCACTCGATTATCCTCACTATGTAGTGCGGTATGGATAACACTGATACCACTATGTTTATTACACCATAGCACTCGATTATCCTCACTATGTAGTGCGGTCTGGATAACACTGATACCACTATGTTTATTACACCATAGCACTCGATTATCCTCACTATGTAGTGCGGTCTGGATAACACTGATACCACTATGTTTATTACACCATAGCACTCGATTATCCTCACTATGTAGTGCGGTATGGATAACACTGATACCACTATGTTTATTACACCATAGCACTCGATTGTCCTCACTACGTAGTGCGGTCTGGATAACACTGATACCACTATGTTTATTACACCATAGCACTCGATTATCCTCACTATGTAGTGCGGTCTGGATAACACTGATAACACTATGTTTATTACACCATAGCACTCGATTATCCTCACTATGTAGTGCGGTCTGGATAACACTGATAACACTATGTTTATTACACCATAGCACTCGATTATCCTCACTATGTAGTGCGGTCTGGATAACACTGATACCACTATGTTTATTACACCATAGCACTCGATTATCCTCACTATGTAGTGCGGTCTGGATAACACTGATAACACTATGTTTATTACACCATAGCACTCGATTATCCTCACTATGTAGTGCGGTCTGGATAACACTGATACCACTATGTTTATTACACCATAGCACTCGATTATCCTCACTATGTAGTGCTGTCTGGATAACACTGATACCACTATGTTTATTACACCATAGCACTCGATTATCCTCACTATGTAGTGCGGTATGGATAACACTGATACCACTATGTTTATTACACCATAGCACTCGATTATCCTCACTATGTAGTGCGGTCTGGATAACACTGATACCACTATGTTTATTACACCATAGCACTCGATTATCCTCACTATGTAGTGCGGTCTGGATAACACTGATACCACTATGTTTATTACACCATAGCACTCGATTATCCTCACTATGTAGTGCTGTCTGGATAACACTGATACCACTATGTTTATTACACCATAGCACTCGATTATCCTCACTATGTAGTGCTGTCTGGATAACACTGATACCACTATGTTTATTACACCATAGCACTCGATTATCCTCACTATGTAGTGCTGTCTGGATAACACTGATACCACTATGTTTATTACACCATAGCACTCGATTATCCTCACTATGTAGTGCTGTCTGGATAACACTGATACCACTATGTTTATTACACCATAGCACTCGATTATCCTCACTATGTAGTGCGGTCTGGATAACACTGATACCACTATGTTTATTACACCATAGCACTCGATTATCCTCACTATGTAGTGCTGTCTGGATAACACTGATACCACTATGTTTATTACACCATAGCACTCGATTATCCTCACTATGTAGTGCTGTCTGGATAACACTGATACCACTATGTTTATTACACCATAGCACTCGATTATCCTCACTATGTAGTGCGGTATGGATAACACTGATACCACTATGTTTATTACACCATAGCACTCGATTATCCTCACTATGTAGTGCTGTCTGGATAACACTGATACCACTATGTTTATTACACCATAGCACTCGATTATCCTCACTATGTAGTGCTGTCTGGATAACACTGATACCACTATGTTTATTACACCATAGCACTCGATTATCCTCACTATGTAGTGCGGTCTGGATAACACTGATACCACTATGTTTATTACACCATACCACTATGTTTATTACACCATAGCACTCGATTATCCTCACTATGTAGTGCTGTCTGGATAACACTGATACCACTATGTTTATTACACCATAGCAATCGATTATCCTCACTATGTAGTGCGGACTGGATAACACTGATACCACTATGTTTATTACACCATAGCACTCGATTATCCTCACTATGTAGTGCTGTCTGGATAACACTGATACCACTATGTTTATTACACCATAGCACTCGATTATCCTCACTATGTAGTGCGGTCTGGATAACACTGATACCACTATGTTTATTACACCATAGCACTCGATTATCCTCACTATGTAGTGCGGTCTGGATAACACTGATGCCACTATGTTTATTACACCATAGCACTCTGATACCACTATGTTTATTACACCATAGCACTCGATTATCCTCACTATGTAGTGCGGTCTGGATAACACTGATACCACTATGTTTATTACACCATAGCACTATGTTTATTACACCATAGCACTATGTTTATTACACCATACCACTCGATTATCCTCACTATGTAGTGCTGTCTGGATAACACTGATACCACTATGTTTATTACACCATAGCACTCGATTATCCTCACTATGTAGTGCGGTCTGGATAACACTGATACCACTATGTTTATTACACCATAGCACTATGTTTATTACACCATAGCACTATGTTTATTACACCATACCACTCGATTATCCTCACTACTCAAGCTTTCGCTGTTGAGTTGTCACCGTGAATCAAACAAAATTCGTTGCGGTGTTGATTGTTTTGCTTATCGCACACTATTTACATACTGTACTTCACAACAATGCAGCAGTCAGTGGATCGATCTAAAGTTAAATTTAACAACAATGGCCTAACAAATCTGTGTGCAAGGTCATTGTTCGTGGCGGCGAGAAGCAATATATGTGTTCGATTATCCTACTGAGATAGTAAAACGACGAGCCTATATTGGTCGTTGACTTGCGATTTTTTGTTTTTGGTCTTTATAATTACTTACAAATCGCAGTCACAAATCGCATCGCTTGGCTGGAAACAAAATGCATCGCACATCGCGTCACTTGGAATTAAACCAAACGGTAAGCATAATTGTTGTCACTGAGTTACGCGAAAATGTATGTTAATGTAGCTAATTGGTACTCGCATGTGTGCGCTAAATGTATGTTAATATAGCTAAGTGGTACCCACATGTGTGCGCTAAAATGTATGTTAATATAGCTAAGTGGTACCCACATGTGTGTGCTAAAATGTATGTTAATATAGCTAAGTGGTACCCACATGTGTGAGTAAATGCGGGATGCCAAATGATACTTGAATCCGCGAAAAGGGGTCCCATGTTTTTCCCACCGGAAGCTGACATAACATAATGACAGACCGAGCACCCTGCTGTAAATGTAGTTTCAGATTCACTCAGAAAGTTTAAATAAAATTAGCAATATAGCCCCACGTCCTTATATTGTGTATCGGGTTTATCTTATATATTCTAAACACCTCAAAAAAAGAAAGTCCCTCCTATAATATATTCGGTAATATTTTATGAGATATTAGATGGATTTTGATGAAACTTTAAGCAAATGTTTAGTGGTATCTGATACACAACATGTGTGAGGCACCGTCCTGTGAGTTGTGTTATGACCGGCTGAGCATGAATTGAATGGAAGAGGGGTGCTTTTCAAAAGTTGAAAAATACTGACGTAGAGCGGGCAGTCACTCCATTGTTCCATTGTTCACACAAGTTGTTACTGACTGTAAATGTGGTCTAAAGGTGACACTGTGAGTCCACGATAACATGCGTTAGAGGTCCCCATCATTCATATAAGTTATTCATTTGTCAAATTGTATTGGCGTTGTATCATCCATATCAGTAAAATACAATTAGTTTCACGCAAAATATTAATTGTTCACATATGAACGCCATCTCAACTATACATGTACCGTTATATTACAGGGGTGGCCGGAGGACGGCTTGTATTGGCCAAACAACCCCTGCCCATGTAAAGCTGTATACATATATTATTGTACCATTGTATTGTATAAACGTGCAAATAAACACTCAAACATTACTTGCCAGGCCAGCTTCAGCATTATCAATACCAATATACAATTACTTTTAATATGAGAAGCAATGCATTATCGTTGCCATTACGTTTAAAGTGAGAAATAATGCTTTTCGTTGCCATTACGTTTAAAGTGAGAAGAAACGCATTACGTTACCATTACTCTGCATTGTTACCATTACTTTTAATATGAGAAGTAATTCAATAATATTGCCACTACGTTTAAAGTGAGAAGATATGCATTACGTTACCATTACTTTGCATTGTTACCTTTACTTTTAATATGCGAAGTAATTCATTATTATTGCCACTACGTTTAAAGTGAGAAGAAATGCATTACGTTACCATTACTTTGCATTGTTACCATTACTTTTAATATGAGAAGTAATTCAATATCATTGACACTACGTTTAAAGTGAGAAGAAATGCATTACGTTACCATTACTTTGCATTGTTACCATTACTTTTAATATGAGAAGTAATTCATTATTATTGACACTACGTTCAAAGTGAGAAGTAATTCATTATCGTTGCCATTACTAGCCATTTTCTACATTACGATTACCACTACTATTACCATTACTTTCAAAATGATATTGGGTGTTATGTGACCACTATTACTTTTCCATGAAAAGTAATGCTATACAATTGTTTTTAACACTACCATTACCTTCAGTGAATTAGGTTTAAAAAAAAATTTTAAAGTATGTGTTTGTGGCCTTACTGCCAATTCAAATGTCACGCCTATTTTGTTTTAATTATCAAATTTTATGTTCTTTTATCAATGTCGTGTCAAAGTCCCGCCAATGCGAGAGTTTGAACGGATATTAGGAACAGTTCTATCAATTTGATTCGTCTCGCTATACACCGCGTCTCTGAAATAAAGTTACATATACATGTCACCGCGAAAAAATCACGTCGAATCCTGGTGATCCACAATGTGTTTATGCGTGTCCCCCAGTGTTTTTCTGGTTGCACACTCTGTATGCACTGTAACTCAAATATGTTAGCAATATCATATGGTTCTATTTCCAGGACAAAACTGTTATATATCACGTTCGCTCTGGAGAATAACATGGACATGTCCACTCAAATAAGTCGTTGCCTTCTCCATCCAGACGAACTGTCTGTGGTTGGTTATGTATTGTCATCGGCTGTCGTATTATTAAGCTTGTTCGCTATCGGGCACGCTATCTTACAGGGTCGTGTTTGTAAAAAGAAACTAAATCATTGGCATTTGTGTTGGGAAACTCGAGTCAGCATAAACATACAGTCATATGAATGGTACGGGGCGCAGAACCGCCACCTTCTCGTCATTTATTAATCTGAATACGTAATATAATATATCAGAATAATATTGTCAATCCGATTAAGTAATATGATGTATCAGATTAAGTATATTATATTTAGTAGATGAGATATGTTGGTAAAAGCTACCATATTAAAAATCTCACATCAGTTTTAAAATTGTGTGTTACACAATTATGTGCTGTTCTCTTTTGACACAACACATGTTAAAACTGCTGCCAATTTTGTTCTGTGGTAGCCTTTGCGAGTTCTGTGTCTCCAATATAACACATCTCATCTATTAACTATCATAGACTATCATATTCACTGATATTCAATAATGAGAACATTCGACCGACATATAATTATGTCATTTGTCATAGCTACACACTTATGTTTAAGGTCAAATTTAAAACATTTTGTGTAGAGTGCACATTGACAGTGAAAGCATACCAGCGCGGGAGTCATGTTGATTATGTTTGGTTGCGAGTCACATTGACAGTGAGAGCAAAGGCCACTATTTCTCAGTTTCTATTTCCATGGAGAGAGAGAGAGGGGGCGGGCAGAACGCTAGTATTATACAAACACAGAACCGGATTATCACACACTCTTTACACAAGTTATCTTCTCTTTTGTAGACCAAATTTGCAACCTTATCATGTATATTTTCTCTGTCATCTTGTTAAATTCATATATATATATATTGTATCTGGGAGCAGGGACATTGTAAGTTGTTAAAACTTGTACCCCAATCCCGTTGTAATGAATTTACAATACAATATGTTTTTTTTTAAAGTGAGAGCATACCAGCGCGGGAGTCATGTTGATGGTGTTTGGCTGCGAGTCACATTGACAATGAGAGCATACCAGCGCGGGAGTCATGCTGGGGATGTTCCGTAACTCGTCACAGTGTCAGTGTGATCCGGATTCCGGTAGACATCTCTGGATTGAAGGAATAATGAGTCCTCTTGTACTATGTGTTACATCCACTTAAACTGTGATCAATACGGACGATTACGGGGCTAATTTTCCCGTTGTGTATCTTGTCACCGCGTGTCAGAGGTTGCGAACTTCTGACAGGTTCTAAGCAGGGGTGTCTTATCGGAAATAGTTCAGTCATCTGTATATACATTGACTCGCATTTACATGTGTATTTCGAAATGTATCAAAGTTTATTGTATGGCAACTGTACCGACGAAACTACTCGTCGATGGCTACATACATTCCACATACCTCGCATGCTTCGGCCTTGTCGTCCCATATTAATGAACGACCTTGAGGCGGCCGATTGATGCATTCGATTTGCGTGTGCAGTGCACTGGACATTTGTTGTATTAGTACTAATGTACTTTAGTTCGCGAGGCAAAAATATTCTTTGAATAGGACTTTGTTGACGCAATTTCCCCCAAATTTGATGGAGTCATAATAAAGTATAAACACAGCAACAAAACACATGGATGACAACCAAACATATGGGTGGCAACCAAACACATGGATGACAACCAAACACATGGATGACAACCAAACATATGGGTGGCAACCAAACACATGAATGGCAACCAAACACATGGATGGCAACCAAACACATGGATGGCAACCAAACACATGGATGGCAACCAAACACATGGATTCAACATTTTAAGAGTATAATTCATGGTGAATTGTGTTAGAAATACTAAATTTGAAATTTATTTAGGTTTATAAAATCAATTTTTTCGAACCCAAGTTCAGCAATACAAAGTCCAAAGACCGACGGTGTAGCTTCAGTATAATTTGATAATTTCAAATAAGTTCGACTTTTATATATTAAAGGTACTCAATCCGATCAGAAGGTCTCCATATCATCAAGATACAACAACAACATTTCTTCAAAATACTCCTTAGTTATCAGAATCGATTAATTGCAACAAAATAATGCTAACCACTGTGACTTATGGTATCAATTTTCCCAAAACGTGTTATTTATCAACCTTTTGCTCAACGAAATATCGCCGTATTATCACTTGAGTATTCACGAAAATTGGCCGTATTACCACTTGTTTTAGAGTTATCCATCTTCATCCGCAACTTTGACCGAGACCATCCGTTTGATTGTGTTTTTCTGGGCCACAAACAATTGAAATAACAAACTTAAAAAATCGATATCTGACCACTCTGAGCTTTTACGGGTAAGTTCCTCGACTCGAATCAAATATTTTTTTACCCCAGAAGCCAAAGAAATAGTAATTTAGGGGTGTTTAATCGGATGATTACCTTTAACAGTAGACAATAATAACTTTAGTACCAGAAACCACCGACTGCGAGTCGAAAGTGTCTCATGGACATATACCACATAACACGAACGTGTGTTTACTCTATGTAAAGATGCTTTCTGGGGTGAATTTTATTTTATTCCAGTCTGTCCATGCCTGATTTAAATATTTAAAACCCTATTACTACAGAAGAACGAACATGTTGAAACTAGCCGAATTGTTTAATTGTGGCAAAAGACGAACACTGGTAAATCTCGACCCCAAAATATAATGTCCAACTAATGAAGCTCCTAATTCATCATAAGCATGATTGTAATACGACCCTGCCTAACTATGCTTAAAAGCCATGTCCTGATTGGCCAGTGGCCCGAGTTACCATGGCTATCTCGTTCCAGTTTTGTGGTACAATTCTACTTTTTCCAATTGTACCACGAAAAAAATCGGTTTATTCCGATCGCCGCACGCGACTTTTCCCGTCTTTTCTAACTCCGCGCAAACGGGGCATCAACGGAGTACACCCGCACCGTAACCCTTTGAATTTTGCTACATCTTGACAATCTTGCGAATTTTCTAGCGATTTGTCGCTTGAAACCAGTTTGGTTGCCAATGAATATGGTCCAAATGATGTTATGGTATATTGATATATGTTACGACCAAAGAAAGTTACTTAATAAGTATATTAAATGACAAAATAAATCCATGCATGGGGCCGGGCTGTGCATTCGTCGATTCGAATCTCGATCATATTCGATATTTCGGAATCAAGTTGAAAATGAAAGCGTTTGTTCACCAGTACAGAAGGGGAATAAGATTAGTTTAGTAAACTAGATCATTTAGATCGCTTTGTGTAAGGAAATTGGTCCATAGTCGATTATCATATATTCATGTTGTCCCAACAACGTTCAAAAACAGAAATGACCGCAATCGTATGTCCTGTACAATTTAAATGAAACGCACGGGCGCCGCTGAAAACACATCGTGTTTTAGCCAATCACAACGATTATTTCTAGAAGAGGTGCCTCGAAAAGTCAACGGGGGAATTTCATAACAAGACAAGACATTACTAGAGTACTCCATGCAAAGAAATCGAGTACGCCCAATACGAATTACACCACGAAATGTTTTCTCACCTGAGACCGAAAAAGCGCAGTATTTCGTTGACTATTCAGTCGAATTGTGACCATAAACTTTCAGTCGTATTACAAAAGAAATAAATACACGGTGTATCGGTGTGTATGGTCAAGTTGTACCACAAAAAACTGATTGTAGGACTCCGCTACGCGTCGTCCTACAATCAGTTTTTTGTGGTACAACTTGACCATACACACCTCTACACCGTGTATTTATTTCTTAATTATTTGTTGTTTTATACTGAATCCCCCGACCCGATTTAAAACTAACCAACAAATATAATGACTATCTTTCTGTACCCATATCTTATTGTATTCACACGCATGTGTATATATATATATGGTCAAAGACTCTATAGTCTATAGTCTATACCTATATTTCTAATTATACACCAAGTATGTGCCATCTAAATATACACCAGATATGTGCCATCTAAATATACACCAGGTATGTGCCATATAAATAGACACCAGGCATGTGTCATCTAAATATGCACCAGGAATGTGCCATCTAAATATACACCATGCATGTGCCATCTAAATATACACCAGTCATGTGCCATCTGAATATACACCAGGCATGTGCCATCTAAATATACACCAGGCATGTGCCATCTAAATATACACCAGGCATGTGCCATCTAAATATACAACAGGCATGTGCCATCTAAATATACACCAGGCATGTGCCATCTAAATAGACACCAGGCATGTGTCATCTAAATATACACCAGGCATGTGCCATCTACATAGACACCAGGCATGTGCCATCTAAATATACACCAGATATGTGACATCTAAATAGACACCAGGCATGTGTCATCTAAATATACACCAGACATATGCCATCTAAATATACACCATGGATGTGCCATCTAAATATACACCAGGCATGTCCCATCTAAATATACACCAGGCATGTGCCATCTAAATATACACCAGGCATGTGCCATCTAAATATACACCATGCATGTGCCATCTAAATATACACCAGGCATGTGTCATGGAATAATATACACCAGGAATGTATCAAGGAATAATATACACCAGGAATGTGTCATGGAATAATATACACCAGGAATGTGCCATGCAATAATATACACCAGGCATGTGTCATGGAATAATATACATCAGGAATGCACCATGCAATAATATACACCAGGAATGTATCAAGGAATAATATACACCAGGAATGTGTCATGGAATAATATACACCAGGAATGTGTCATGCAATAATATACACCAGGCATGTGTCATGGAATAATATACATCAGGAATGCACCATGCAATAACATACACCAGGCATGTGTCATGGAATAATATACACCACGAATGTGTCATGAAATAATATACACCAGGCATGTGTCATGGAATTATATACACCACGAATGTGTCATGCAGTAATATACACCAGGAATGCACCATGCAATAACATACACCAGGCATATGTCATGGAATTATATACACCACTAATGTGCCATGCAATAACATACACCAGGCATGTGTCATGGAATTATATACACCACTAATGTGTCATGCAATAATATACATAAGGAATGCACCATGCAATAACATACACCATGCATGTGTCATGAACTTATATACACCACGAATATGTCATGCAATAATATACACCAGGCATGTATCATGGAATAATAACATCAGGAATGTACCATGGAATAATAACATCAGGAATGTACCATGCCGTAATATACACCAGGCATGTGTCATGGGATAATATACACCAGGCATGTGTCATGGAATAATATATAACATGAATGTGCCATGCAATAATATACACCAGGCATGTGTCATGGAATAATATATATCAGGAATGTACCATGCAATAACATACACCAGACATGTGTCATGGAATTATATACACCAGGAATGTGTCATGCAGTAATATACATTAGGCATGTGTCATGGAATTATATACAACAGGAATGTACCATGCAGTAATATACACCAGGCACGTGTCATTGGATAATATACACCAGCAATGTGCCTAGCAATAATATACACCAGGCATTTGTCATGTAATAATATATAACATGAATGTGCCATCTAAATATACACCAGACATGTGTCATGGAATAATATACAACCGGAATGTGGGGGCAATAACATACACCAAGCATGTGTCATGGAATAATATACAACAGGATTGTACCATGCAATGATATACACCAGGAATGTGTTATGGATTAACATACACCAGGCATGTCATGCAATAATATACACCAGGCATGTCATGCAATAATATACACCAGGCATTTGCTATGCAATAATGTATACCAGGCATGTGCCATGCAATAATATACACCAGACTTGACTTGAAACGTTTTTTATTTGCATATAATGCAAAATGGACAAGTTTTTCTCAACGTATGAAGCATGAAGCCCCTCTCCCACTACAAACAAATAATGATATAAAACTTTTACAGGATGACAGCTGAACATGATTTTGTGATTAGATGTTGTTTGGTGCAGTGCCTTCCAGAGCATATTATATAGATAATGAATGGCTTGGAGTTGACTATGCCAAAATATTGGTCCTCGATGAGGAATAGTCCACGAGCCGCAGGCGAGTGGACTATTCCTCCTCGAGGACCACTAATTTGGCATAGTCAACGACAAGACATTCATTATTTATTATATTATATCGAACATTGGTGCCAATTCTCACACAAAATCTGTGTCTGATTTTGTCACATTTTTATTTACCGTGAATTTTGGAAATCGGTCTCAGATTTTACAATTTACGGCAATCTTTTGACGATGGTAGGGGAGCATAACTATGTTATCTATACTATATATTTTGAGACTTCGTATATATATATGTATGTATGTACTTCATAGAATCCAAAACGCGTGTAAAGATTGAGCTCAAACTTCCTATGTAAGTGTCAAATCACACCGACACGACCGTGGTCGCAGTTTAGAAAAGCTCAGAGCACCCGTTCTCCAATCTCAAATCACCGCAAAGGCACGGCGTGGGTTAATCAAGTGATTATTTAATGAGCGTTTGTTTTTGACGCATCTCTATAAAGAGCGTCTGTTTGCCATTCAACGTTATTTGCATCTGCAGAGAGATATACGGAACATACATTAAATTAAAAAAACATTTGTTTCTGACCAACCCTGCGAGCCCGGATGGCGCGCTTTGTTTTTACAGTATATACTTATATACCGAAATCATCCCAGATAATCACGAATATAGCATCAGATTTCTCCCCAGATATAGCTACTGGAATCTGCCAATCTACGGGAAATTCCAGGGAATGCCGATTGAGCTCAAACTTGCTACCCACGGGAAGTGTCATATATATGAGTGTGTCCTTTATAGACTCGAACCGATTGAGCTCAAACTTGCTAAATAAGAAAATAGCCCCCAAGCCGTAAATATCAACAACAACGATATTGCTACCTACGGGGAGCAACGTTGTTAGCATCTGCAGAATTATGCAGACAGAAAGTGCTTTCCTATTTTTAGAACGCAACACATGTTTACGTCGCGTTGGTGATTGAGGTTCACAACAGGGTTAATTGACTGTCCGCTCTTTGCGACGATGAGGTTCACGGCGGGGACTATTGACCAACACTCACAATTTCGTCTTTTGCATCAGATACCAACACCTCGACCGATCGGGACGAAACTTGGTACGTGAGTGTAGTTTGACCAGGTGGTCGTCGCTGTCGTATTGGCGAGCCCGTGCGACGCCCGTGCAGCGCATGCGCAGACGAGATATCGGAAACGGGTGGAGCCATCGACTTGAAATTTGCTATGTGAATGTATCTTGCGCCGGGTACAAATTTTATCGGGTCGCCGAGTCCGTGCGACGCCAGCTTCGCGCATGCGCATACCAGATCTCGGAAACGGGTGGAGCTACCGGGTACAAATTTTTCTTATTGAAACGCGTGGAGCTAAAAATTAAAAAAAAATATTAAAAAAATGTCATGTTTCGGACAAGCCGCCGGTGGCGGGCTAACCTGCTAGTCTATTATATATTTTGAAAGATCTGTGTGTGTGTTTGAAATCGATGGACTCGAAAACGACTAAGCCAATTTCGATGAAATTTGGTATTTTAGGGTATTTTCGGCCGGAGACGAACATAGGCATATTTATTTGTCCGTGCGAGGTCAACTTTTCACGTGCGGAGGTCAAATCTGTTTTTACGCCGTTTTGCGCTAATATATTTCAGTTCGGTGCTCACAAATCGATACGATATAGCGCGAATAATAAATTGCCAGTCATATAATTTGCACGGTTAGAATCTGTGTGGCTTCATCTTTCCAACGATATATAATATGTATGTATCCGTTTTAGTTATCTGCCTCAATTATTAGGTACAAGTGGTGCGATCTTTTATCAGGATAAAATCAATGCGTAAATTCTATGACGTCGTCAGAGGTCATAAAGTTAGATTACGTTAACTCTCACCCTGCCGATGCATTTGACTGTGTCGCGTTAACTCATCACCGGCCGAGGTATCCGCAAATGACATTGGGCTATATATCTCGGAAACGGGTGTAGCTATCGACTTGAAATTTGGTATGTGAATGTATCTTGCCCCGGATACGAATTTTATCGGGTCGCCGAGCACGTGCGACGCCAGCTTCGCGCATTCGCAGACGAGATCTCGGAAACGGGTTGAGATATTGACTTTAAATTTGGTATGTGAATGTATCTTGCCCCGGATACGAATTTTATCGGGTCGCCGAGCACGTGCGACACCAGCTTCGCGCATGCGCAGACCAGATCAAGGAAACGGGTGGAGCAATCGACTTGAAATTTGGTTTTTTAATAGCCCGGACGAAGTCGGGTCACCTTCTAGTTAGTTATATCTAACAACATCTCTTCGTAATTCATGCATTTATTTCTATAAATACGTCATTTAGCAAAGTCATTTTGGCGAAATTTTAGAAGTTAACTTGCTTAACTTCGATTAAAATGGAAATAACGCCCACTGGCATTACACAATTAGGACTGGCCGCTTGCCAACTAAACGGACAAACTATTAAATACACTGGATAGCAATGATCGGAAATTTGTAAGATCATTACAATTCACCAATAAATCTAATGATATACTAATATTGCAAGGTATAGTTTAAGATTGGCCGTATCTTCAGGCGGCAAACCGATTCGCGAAATGAGTTTGTTACTATAAATATAAAAAGAATAGTAGGCATGTAGGAATCCTACTGGTGTACTATTATATAGATAATGATTGGCTTGGAGTTGACTATACCAAAATAGTGGTCCTTGAGGAGGAATAGTCCACGAGCCGCAGGCGAGTGGACTATTCCTCATCGAGGACCACTATTTTGGCATAGTCAACGACAAGACATTCATTATTTATTATATTATATCGAACATTGGTGTCAATTCTCTCAAAATTTCTGTGTCTGTTTTTGTCACATTTTTATTTACTGTGAATGTTGGAAATCTGTCTCAAATTTTACAATTTACGGCATTCTTTTGACGATATGGCAGGGGAGCATATCTATTGTTATTAATTACACCTAACAGCATCTCTTCTGATTCATGCATTTATTTCTATAAATGCGTCATTAGCAAAGACACTTTGGCGAACTTTTAGAAAACGGAAAGGAAGTTATAAATAACGTCTACTGGCTTTACAAAAATTAGGACTGGTCGCTTGCCAACTAAACGGACAAACCATTAGATACATTGGATAGCTATGTAAGACATTTTTAAGATCATTACAATTCATCAATAAATCTAATGATATACCGATATTGCAACAAGTATCGCACAAGGTATAGTTTCAGATTAGCGGTATCTTCAGGCGGCAACCCGATTTCGCGAAATGAGTTTGTTACTATAAATAGAAAAAGAATAGTAGGCATATAGGAATCCTACTGGGGTACTATCGTAAAATAGTATAGCAGTGTGAAGCCAATCAGAATGCGAGAAAGTCACGTGAGATATAATATTGTAAAATAGTATAGCAGTGTGCAGCCAATCAGAATGCAAGAAAGTCACGTGATATATAATATATAGCTATAAGGGTTATGGTTTATTTTGGTAGCTATAGTATTTGGTGGAGATTGTATGATTCTGTGTTCGTTTAACTAATGTCGGGGCAGGGACTGCTGGGTTTTGTGAAAAGGGGTATTCTCATCATATATATATGTTAATCAAGTGTTAGTCATATACTCTGGAAGGCAGCACATACGGTATATCAATAATAGAACACTGGTGGTTGAGTGGATCCATAAGTGGGGAGTCAGTAGATTACTAAACTTCGTAGTTCATATATAGTAAAGAAGATTTCAGTCCTTCCTTGGGGATATATTTTGTTTTTAATTCAGTTATCGAAACGCTTTGTTTCTGCAATATATTGCTGAATTATATCGAACAGTTTCTTATTACTTTGGGACGAGATATATTGTTTTCCGAAAAGATCTTCGTTTATGTTTAGAATTTCAATGCTTTCGCGAGTCAATTTATAAGCGAAGACGGCGCACTCAGACTGATACAAGGGGCAGTTAGAGAAAATATTTCCACAGAATCACGCAGGGCATACATTTACAGTACCTTAGTAGTGTAGACAATAAACTCGTTTCGAGTATTCTGCGAATCAGAACAAGAAACCACCACCTCCCAATTGAAACTGGATCCTGGAATAAATTAGACTACTCCGAGAGAAAATGTACTTTATGTCTATCAGAACTGGGCGATGAATTTCATGTCATACTGAAATGTCCAGCTTTACATGATCTCCGACAGAAATATATTCCACCATACTTCTACCGAAATCCAAACACTATTAAAATGAGAGAACTTTTCAATTCGGGAAAAGGAAGACGAACCACAAATCTGTCCATATTCATTAGAAGGGTTTTGCCGCTATTTAGGCTCTCCTGAGGCTTCCACTGACTAATTTTACCATATCCCTTCATGGGTTGTCGCACTATATATCTTACAACTAATTTATTGCATATATACATGTATATGTACTACACATAACTGACGCATTATTTTAAATGTATATGCTAGTACAATGCAATATGCACGCATGCGCACATAATTTATCGTATTTATGTATTATGTATTCTCTGTATATCTATATGATGTTGAGCAAATAAATTGAATTGAAATCTTCGTTTGAAACTAAGACGTGCAGAAACTTCTCATACTTTAGAACACGTGACAAGAACGTAACGTTTCCGGGGAGAGATAAAGCGATATAGTGATCACTCGTCTGGATTGGCTCACAAACATACAAACACTTTTTGTAAACAAAATGCTCTGAACATTTTGTCTTATATTATTTGTTATATATACGAGTAGTCTGTACGTGTACGTGGATATGAATATGAATAATACTCACGCTATCTGATAAATTATTTGTATAATGATATTTGTTATGGGGGAAACAGGAAGACAGCCCGACAGGGCTATGTTCCCCACAGCAATATACTGAATTATTCTAGTTATATGTTAAATTGTTGTACTATTCATATGTATATTGTAAATAAAATTATCCTATCCTATCCTATCATGCAATAATTTAGATTATTTGAATTGTATTAATTATATTACGCTGTATGTCAATATACGATGATGCACTATACAATAGCCTTAATTGGATTGTATGATTTCACAACTCCTACACAAAGCAAAGCAATTATATATTGCAACGGGCGCAAACACTAGTGAGATCTTTGAGCGAAATTTCCGACAAGAGTAGCGCAACTGCAATGCATACATTGTATGATATGTTTAATGATTTTGAAATGGATTCTAGCTGGCAATTACCTGGGTCATTAAAATTTATTATGCGACCGAGTATACAACGATATTGTGTTTACACAAAATAATTTTTAATTGATTGTATCTCTTATTGGAATGACCATATTTTGTTCAAATTGGCCAATTACTATGTCCATCAACTCAGATATAGTTTTTTTTTCTCCAAATCGGTTCTCTCTTAATTGGGCTGAAATCACGGTCAGTGTTTCAATTATGCAGTGTCAACAATTTGATGTGATCGGGATCTCTGAACACTGGCTGAACATCTGTCTTTTCTCGACTCGATCTCTCCTGATTATGTTGACGTTTCTAAAACGGGAGACTGATCAGGGTATATAAGGGATGGTGTCGCTATCCTAATACGCCGATACCTTCTTGTCATGTGTTCTATTCCATCTACCATACATCTACCATACATCTACCATACATAATCAATGACAGACAAATCACAGTGCAGTTTAGGTTGGGCATTTCTTTACTAAGCGTGATGCAACTATAGCGCTATTCACAGTGACGCCTTTTTCAAGGAATGTTTGGATGAAGTTGCGACAACAGTTGACTTTAATGCACATTTGAAATCTGATAATTTCGATCGTATTCCTGAGAATCACGTGAGACGCCATGACTTAATAAGTTCATCACGCACACTGTTATGGACGCTATATCTGCTTCTGAATATGCGCATAATACTCAGCATGCACCAGGACTGTACTAGTAGAGTGATCGCGAATGGTTATATGTCTGACTGTCTTGTAATCTCACAAGGAACTCGCCAGGGGGCTATTACGTCTCATTTCTTCCACTTGGTGTACATCAACGATCTTCTACTCCAGCTTGCCCAGCATGTGCATGGTGCAAATATATCCCATATACAATGTGCACACCCGACAACAGCCGACAATATCGCGATAATGTTCTCGACTTAAACAGGACTCGATAATATGCTGACAATGTGTCATGAATACATCATCAGATGGCGTTTCAATTTCTCCAGCATAAACAGTCAAGTAGTTGTTTTGAACGAATCTCCCCAGCAGCATATTGCGTCTGCATATATTCCAGGTGGTGAAAAATAACAGATTTCAAAAATCGATATCAGATAACTCTGAGCTTTGATGGGTTAGGGTTAGGTTTAGGGTTATGGTTAGGGTTAGGATTAGGGTTAGGGTTAGGGTTATCGATAACTCTGAGCTTTGATGGGTAGGTTCCTCGACTTGAATCAAATAATTGTTACCACCAAGAAGCCAAAGGTATACAGTACAAGTCAGAAGAATTGGCATATTAAGCGCGCTATTTTCGCCACCAATACCCGCTTATATCGCAAGTGGAGCGATTATAGGCTCGCCGCTTGCCAATTTTTTGCGAAAAGTCGAGCTAAATATTGTGATATCTCGTGCGATATATTGCGATATATTAACTTTAGTAAAAATTGTGGTGACAGGTTGTTTGAACGACCGTTTAAAAGGCTTCGTTCGCACGTTCGCAGTATTTCACAGCATATTAATCACTGGTGAGATCGTCAATATATGTGTTCCTCGTCACTGGTGGGATCATCTATGCGTTCATCGGAAAAGGTGCGTTCAATGTCGCTATACAGGCGCGCCTCAATATACCGCTTGTTTTGATTGGTATTGTAGTAATTTAGGAGCGGTAATTCGGATTATGTGTCTTTACAAATCACCCTGGAAAACCGGGCTAGCATACAGAAATTCACCCGCTGGGGACCTTAGTCTGCATGGCATCATCTGCTATGGGAGACATACATAATTTAACCCTTTCTATACTAAATTGATTCTCCCAGTCAGATAAAAAGTATATATCGGAATGATCTACTTCGTTTTGCGTGGATTTACAGACAATATAAGCAGACGACAGATAAATACGAGTACAGAAGGAGTCATGTTTATTGGGGCAAATTTTCAGATAAAAAGTTCAACAAACGACATATGGCCGATTTGTGAACTTATTAATTGAACATTTCCTATGGGATAACTACTCATCAATGATGCTTTAGTATGGAAAGGCTTAAAATGTCACGCAGCAGATATTGACATAAACTTTGAGGTTTTGCAGTGCTCTGTATTCCCCATCGCACACTCGGCTACAGTAATATATCCGTGAACAAGTACGTTGTCGATACGTCTTTTTAGATACTCATAATTGGACATCACACCATTGGAGACCTGGTCATATGAAATCATTTAGAGTAGCGCTTAAAATGATGTGAAGCACTTCGCTGGGGTGACCAAATGAGAATATGTGACCCGCCATATCAAATCCAGTCCCAAGTCGTGATTTCTAATACATAATATATTTAAAAATTGTAAAAAATCGAAAATTATGATTTTTTGTTTGACATATTTGTATATAGTTCTACTCTGTCGACATAAAGTAGAATAACTTGACGTTTGTGTCTATTAATGTGCTTTTGTAATTTGGACATATAGTGGTCTATATTCATACAGAATTTAGCTAATTTGTTTGTCTTTAAATGCGATTATCTCTGATTATCTCTGGAATCGGTTCATACTGACACTGACATTCAAAATCCTATAACTTTGGACCGCAACAACACCTTAAGTGTGCGACCTGTGTACAGCTCTTATCACACTCTATCGCATGCAACACATAACACAAATAACATAGTTTTCGACTTGCGACTAGATTTGACTATAGGATATTAAGGTACTTATCCTCATAAAAGTTACATTCAACCTGACAGCACGCAGGAATTATATACAGCGATTATATCTGGGGAATCATTGTCGTTTTGTTTTACTTGTGTCCCCTATACCAGACACAACGCGTACGGCTTATCCACAGGCTACGAACAAAAGGCATCAATGCATATAATATCACTGACCTTCTAAAAGCTACACCAAACATTAGCAATAACAACAACAAAAAATTATAATATTTGCAGAAGTTCAAAAATTATATCATTGCTACAAAACCGCGTTATCAATAAACAAATTTACCACCTGGTTTAACACTATCTACTGATAGCTGGACGACTCGTGAGTATGGTTAATCTCAAAGGTAATTGCACTTGCTCCATTACTCTATACATATATCTCCGTGGGAAAGCGACCCTGGGGGGGAAATACTCTGGATCATTTCACCATGGGCCGTTGAGCCTACAAAGCATATATGTAACCCTGTTTGGACGTCCATCGTATACATGTACGTGGTCCAATTGAAATGCGACACGGATTGGAGCAATGGTGTTGGCCATATGGATATATATATTGTAAGAGACCACTCTCTCTCTCTCTCTCTCTCTCTCTCTCTCTATCTCTCTATCTCTCTATCTCTCTCTCTCTCTCCCTTTCTCTCTCTCTCACACTCTTCTACGCACTCTTCCCGAGAAGATATAACCTATATATTGTTCTCCGTTAATGCTTGTTTAATTCTTATACATATCACGTACAAAATAAATATTGTTCACCATCTCAAGAATTCATATATCGTGAGGAACCTGTGACCAGTCCTAGAGTGGTACACTGGATCGCAGTCACCATCGCCATCATGTTACTACACCAAATCTACAAAACTAACAAACGCATCTCTCTAATGTCAGTAATCCAATCAAGTGAACTCACACATGGAACATTTATCTGGTAACACACAAAACAATTTAAACATATTATATAATATACTGTTATTATAATGTGTTGTAATTTATGGGGAGAGGAGCTACCTAAGTTGTTATAACATGTATGACATGTATAACATGTATAACATGTGCCCCATCCCAGTTGTTCATAACTGATACAATACAATATAATTCAACACAAACTCGCATATTACCACTATATAAAATAGGGCTGCCAGGAAATTGAGCAGACACGTGGTCGATTATAGTTTGCACACTTGTGAGAAAACTGACACATTTTGGCGTTGACCGGCTTCAATCTAATATGTATAGTTATTTTAGTTATACATGTATATATACCATATATTGGGCGGCATTGCTTCTTTAACTGTACGAACCGTGCACTTTGTGTTGTGATGTGTTGATTAACTTTGCAATTCGTCTAAATTCGCGGACACTTTTGACTCAGCGAAGATACTATAAATAGCTTGTTTATGCTGCAATAAATAGGAGCACATTGGTCCTCGATAATGACAGCGTTTCGATGTTATGGTATTTACAAATAGAATAAAGCTAACCAGTATTTCAGATAACTCATTATTTGTCACTGACATAATATTTATTTCAATAGATAAGAGACCTCTCCGGCCAATACAATTGAAAACTATGTATTGAAGTACAGTTATTCAGTGCAAGTCATCTGATATTATATTTATTTTCTCTCAGCGCACCCTTCGTGTTCTGTTATCTGTCATCATTAATTCTTCTATTTGTATTTGCAAATACCTCGCCATCGCGCAATGCCGAAATCTTGTTAAAAATGGTTTTCTCGAACATGGTGACACAAGTGTTTTTGTTAAATACTCAATTTCCTGGTAACTCCATTTCCCCAGAAATTGGATCTATAAGTTGATTACCTATCAGTTCGGCCCGAATTTGTCACTTTCTTAGATCAATAAATCTTGAAAAACACTTTGACCAAAAAATATGACACTACATGTATGCTGATTGAATCATAAGTCACTTAGAGGAAAGACGTTTGTATTATGGCGCGTAGGATGTACATTTATTGAGGTATTTGACTCATAAAATAACGTTTAAGCTAATATTAATGATAGTTTTAAAAGTCATTTTCCCTCGACGACAACTGGAAATAACATTTAGGTTCCCCAACTTTGGCAGCGATTTAAAAAGATCTGAAATCTAGATCAGAATATTAAATCATGAATTGTGTGCTAGAGATAAATGTCTAACTAATGTGGCTGTGTTTGGAGCTGAGTAATATGGGAATAAAATGTAATTGGCGGTCAAAAACCTTATCCCGATTCTGAACTGAATTTAGCTTTTAGAGTCTTCTCGTTGCCGCTAAAAGGGGTACTGTACACTAAATCGGGCCATTTATGGGACCATATCCTTTAATCCTCAACAGAATATATGCAACAAATGAATGAATTTGAGCCATGGATGAGTGCAAAATACAATCATATGATCTGTGAATGATGCAAACAACATGGTAATTATAATGAAAATGAATTTATGGCTGTAGTAATTTGTGTTATAATTACCATGTTGTTTCTATGGTTTTAGTTTACATTAACCCTTAGAAGGACGCCGATCCTCTGAAAGAATGATTGTATTTTACGATGTTTGTACGCTGATGGTTAGATCAGCAATAGATTATGGAGCGGAGGTATGGGACCCGTACAAGAAGGAAGATATCAAGACACTAGAGAAGGTTCAAAGAAGGGCTGCAAGGTTTATCACCGGAAAGTATACAGACAGAAAAAAGGGTGCAGTGACAGAGATGTTGGACAATGAAAACATGGTACCACTCCAAACAAGAAGACGCGAGCTCAGGATGAAACTCTTTAGCAGGGTAGCACAGGGGCTGGTGCCAGCTATAAACTCAAATGACATACTAAAACCAAAAAAAGAGGGTAGAAAAATTAAGGCGAAAATATTCCCAGGCTTTGAAACGACAAACATCATCGAAAAACAAGAGTGTATTAACTCAAATTCATTCGAGCAAATCAGAGCTGTAACACCACAGTACGAAAATTCGTTCTTTGTTCGTACAATTCTCGAGTGGAATAGCCTGGATGTGAGCGTATGTGAGGAAACAACAGACAAAACAGCTTAAGTCCTCCCAACGGCGCACCTACAGTCGCAAGGCTCCTGCGCTGAGATACATACAGATACAGATACAGAAGGGTTGTATGCAGTACCTTGTGTTTCACCTCTCCATTTTACAAGTCTTCTGCACCTTTATTTATCTGTGGTCTGCTTTTATCACAATACCATCCCTCTAAATCAGTAATAGATCATTACAATGTACACTGTTTAACTGACTGGCAGAATGCATTTCGTATATACAGGGTTAACCATCCTTATCATTTCAAATGACAAATTTGTCAAGTGGGTGATGTCCAGTTAGCAGTGACGTGATTTTATAACTGCCTACATATTTGCCACCCATAGTAGTTCAGGGACATACTGATCAGGTAATCTCGTGACATACATAGTGGTTCAGGGACATACTGATCAAGTAATCCTGTGACATCCATAGTGCTTCAGGGATATACTGACCAGGTAATCATGTGACATCCATAGTGGTTCAGGGATATTCTGACCAGGTAATCTCGTGACATCCATATTGGTTCAGGGACATACTGATCAAGTAATCCTGTGACATCCTGTCTCCGTTAATGCCTATAAATGTCCCATCGGTACGAGTTCTAATGTTGTATAAGTACCGTATCGATGTGAGATTTGTGAGCATTAACCCTTTACCCAACAAACCGGCCAAAAAGCCCAAATAAAGCTTCAACAGCCTAATATATCTTCGGTCTGGCTCAATAACACCATACAAATATGGATATCATTGGAACCGGTTCATCGACCACATTGTGATGGTTACAGTTATGCCCTGTGCCAATGCATTCTCTTATATATGCGAGTCGACCATAGGTCGCCTCGCAAATATAAGAGAATGCATTGGCCTAAACAAATTATTTTTTTAACACTTTTTACAATTTTTTCTTACATTTTTTAACAATTTTTATAATATTTTTCTACATTCTTTGACAATTTTATCATTTTTAATATGTGTTAAGCCAATGCATTCTCTTATATATGCGAGGCGACCTATGGTCGACTCACATATATAAGAGAATGCATTGGCACAGGGCCGTTCTGTTGGGTAAAGGGTTAATGAAGACACTCATAACTGGGTGTCACACCCCAGGGGGCCGTTTTTATTCCACCATTAGCATGATCCACTATTGATGGAAAATATATAGGCAGTTGTAAAGTCACGTCACTCATAACTGGACATCACCCACTTGACAAAGTGGTCATATGAAATGATGGGGATGATTAACCCTTTCTAAACTTAATGGACTCTCCCAGTCAGATAAAAATCGGAATTATCTGTTATATTATTCATTTTAAGGGGTGTTAAAGTGATGTGAAACACTCCGGTTGGTGATCGAATATAAATGGAGAATATTCTTGCTCAAAGTAGTTATTGAACGAATATTAATACAATTTACAGTACACACACCGTAATTTTTATATATTAATTAAATGCAATGACCCTCGATGGCGAAATAATTTGCGTTAGTTTATCGCCGATTGTCGCGTCCAGAATCGAGATGTAAATATTTACAATTAATCATAGTTCAGACGATGATATCTATGCAGAAGCATAGTTCAGACGATGATATCTATGCAGTGGTGTGGTCGATTTCTTTTAGATGTTCGGTGATGCTAGTAGAATGCTACATTCCCACAGATGGCATAGCGTCTGAGTACTAACTTATCAGTTTATAGCACCCGAACAAGTCCATAATATGTCTTTAATGTGATAAAAGCAGACGACATATAAATAAAGGTGCAGACGGATCCCTATGTATTGAGGGAAATGTTTAGATAACAAATTCAACAAACGACATACCACTTGGAAATGTAAATTCCCGGACTTTCCAAATTTCCGTAGGTGTCAATGGGGCGCTGTTCGATATTCAAAGTTGGACTCCCCAACGGAAATCCTCTATCCACGGGCCTGTCTCGGAGATAGGGATCAACTTGACACCACCCTTTGACGGATTGTGTGCACTGCCTTCCCATCACACTCCCGCTCTCAGCGATCCATTTGATCTCGTACCGATGGGAGATATGTAGGCAGTAATGGAGACACTCATAACTGGATGTCACACCATAGGGAGCCGTTTTATCTCGTACCGATGGGAGATATGTAGGCAGTAATGGAGACACTCATAACTGGATGTCACACCACAGGGAGCCGTTTTATCTCGTACCGATGGGATATATGTAGGCAGTAATGGAGACACTCATAACTGGATGTCACACCACAGGGAGCCGTTTTATCTCGTACCGATGGGAGATATGTAGGCAGTAATGGAGACACTCATAACTGGATGTTACACCACAGGGAGCCGTTTTATCTCGTACCGATGGGAGATATGTAGGCAGTAATGGAGACACTCATAACTGGATGTCACACCACAGGGAGCCGTTTTATCTCGTACCGATGGGAGATATGTAGGCAGTAATGGAGACACTCATAACTGGATGTCACACCACAGGGAGCCGTTTTATCTCGTACCGATGGGAGATATGTAGGCAGTAATGGAGACACTCATAACTGGATGTCACCCCCTTATGCCTTATACTATTATCGCATAATTAAAACTTCACATAACCGATGAATAATCAACCGTTCTACTATCCTAACTGTTTTTGTTGACTTTTAGATAGCCGTGGGTTCACGCCTTCCGGTTACCAGTCGATGCATCACTCGGGTTTGTATCTGCCTGCTCGGTGTGTCGGTGTGGTTCTTGCGGACCTTGCCAATAAGTTATCATTCCTGACATCCCCTTTGGCATAATTGCCATAAACCATAAAACACACCCCAGGGAGCCGTTAACTGGATGTCCCACCACAGGGAGCCGTTAACTGGATGTCACACCCCAGGGAGCCGTTAACTGGATGTCACGCCACAGGGAGCCGTTAACTGGATGTCACACCACAGGGAGCCGTTAACTGGATGTCACACCCCAGGGAGCCGTTTTGTATTCCTCCATTAGCATGATTATCTGATCAGAATAGCCTTGAACCACTATTGATAACAAATTGGTGGGCAGTTATAAAGACATCAGACCAACTTGCATCCATACTCTATGGAACGCAAGCAAATCAACATCCATTTCTTAAATAGGGCTCCTTCTTCGCTTTTATTACCTGTGTCTGGTTTTATCACCTTAACATTCTTCCAAATCTAGAATAGACCGTTACAATGTACACATGTTAACTGAGTGGGAGAATGCTTTTAGTATATACAGCGTTAAGCATCCCCATCATCTCAACTGACCAATTTGTCAAGTGGGTGATGTCCGAAATAAATAACACAGATTAATCGACGATGGAAATGGTAATCGATTATCGGATTTATCAATGGTTTATCGATTATACGATTAATTGTGTGCGAAAGCGTTCCACACATAAAAATGTCAGACCAACTTGCATCCATACTCTATGGAACGCAACAAAATCAACATCCATTACTTATATTTACACTCCACCGAGTCAACTGGCAGATTAGAAGAGCATTATGCGCCCATTTCCAACGTTGCTCTCGTGTCGTGATGCAAGTTGCATCTACACTAAAATGGATGCAAGTTGGGGTCAGCGCGCGACGTCATGTGACGTAACTTCGACCAACCAACGTCCTGCATTCATCTTCCACAACGCGAATGCATGTTTGAGTGTAAATATTGATTGAGGGAAATGTTTATATAATAAGTTCAACAAACGACCTTTGTTGAAATTATTATCTGAACATTTCCTATGGGATAACTATTCATTAATTATGATTTAGTATCGAAAAGGTTAAACTTATTATCTGAACATTTCCCATGGGATAACTACTCATTAATGATGATTTAGTATATAAAAAGGGTTAAATTTATTATCTGAACATTTCCCATGGGATAACTACTCATTAATTATGATTTAGTATCGAAAGGGTTAAACTTATTATCTGAACATTTCCCATGGGATAACTACTCATTAATTATGATTTAGTATCGAAAGGGTTAAACTTATTATCTGAACATTTCCCATGGGATAACTACTCATTAATGATGATTTAGTATATAAAAAGGGTTAAACTTATTATCTGAATATTTCCTATGGGATAACTACTCATCAATGATGCTGTAGTGTAGAAACGGTTAAACGTATTATCTGAACATTTCCCATGGGATAACTACTCATTAATGATGATTTAGTATATAAAAAGGGTTAAACTTAATATCTGAATATTTCCTATATAATAACTACTCATCAATGATGATTTAGTATCGAAAGGGTTAAACTTATTATCTGAACATTTCCTATGGGATAACTACTCATTAATAATGATTTAGTGTAGAAAGGGTTAGACTTATTATCTGAACATTTCCTATGGGATAACTACTCATTAATTATGATTTAGTATCGAAAGGGTTAAACTTATTATCTGAACATTTCCCATGGGATAACTACTCATTAATTATGATTTAGTATCGAAAGGGTTAAACTTATTATCTGAACATTTCCCATGGGATAACTACTCATTAATGATGATTTAGTATATAAAACGGGTTAAACTTATTATCTGAATATTTCCTATGGGATAACTACTCATTAATGATGATTTAGTATAGAAAGGGTTAAACTTATTATCTGAACATTTCCTATGGGATAACTACTCCTCAATAATTATTTAGTGTAGAAAGGGTTAAACTTATTATCTGAACATTTCCTATTTTATAACTACTTACCAATGGCGCTTTGGTATAGAACAGGTTAAACTTGTTATTTGAACATTTCCTATGTGATAACTACTCACCGATGAATCTTTAACTTATTTAAACATTTCTCTGGGATAAATTCTCATCAATGATGCTTTATTATAAGGGTTAAACCTATTATCTGAACATTTCCTATGGGATAACCCCGTGTGTTGCCTTGTGAGGAGTACAAGTCCCCTAATGTGGCACCCTTTTTGCCGTGGGGTGCATCCCGTGAGGTGTGGTGTATGAGTTATGGAGGTACTAGGGCGACCGTATCACATGAGGCATCGACCTGCGGATACGACTCGGCTCACGGGCCTCTTTGATCCTACATCTCATCAAGACGTGTGGTTGAGTTGACCCGGCTCAATCAATCGGCTAGTCATGCCTCTCCAAAGTGTTTCACGTTCAATTTTTGTTATACGTTATATTGTTCGTCTGATGTTTGAAGTGTTGTTTTCTATTATTTCACGCATGATGTTTCTCTTCTCTCGTGTCTCTTTGCTGTTCGTCCTGATGATTGTTGAGTTTTGAATCGTGTTCTGCTTACGCCTGTCTCACTGTGGAGAGGTACCGGGAGGCTGCTATGTGCAATGGTTAAAGGGGTCATCTCTTCAGCTACATACCAGTCTTTGGCCGACCAGAATTCAAAGGGTAGCCACGGCGGCTGCTGGGCTAGTTGTCGATTATTCGTTTCTTCGTATGGCAGCTCAAATAACAAAACAACGTATTGCTCGTAAGAATGATGATTCACCAAGCTCCAGTGATGCTGTGGTATTCCCTCAGTACTTGGTTCTTGGTTTTGACCCAAATGTGAAAAGACCTTCTATCTGTGTCATTTTATAAAACGGTAAAAAGCATTGCAGGACAATTGAAATCTGATAAACCAATCAGGACTGTGCCAATAAGTGCCTCTCTATTGATTGAATGTTCAAAGGAAGTTCCATCTGATGCTCTGCTGCAGTTAATAACTATTGCAGACACCAGTGTTGGTTAATCACCACATGAAATTGCATAGTAGCAGATCCCGCGATATAGCTGACTCTTCGGAATCAGAAATATTGGCGGAGTTGGCACCACGGGGCGTTACAGAAGTCCGTAGATTTACAAAGACTGTTGATGGACTAAAAGTTCCTCTGAATAGTTATCATCTTACCTCCAATCAGGGCAATCGTCCACCGACATTAGGTGTGTATATGAAGATGGATTATTGTAGGAACCATATGTGCACGATGTTCTTTTTCTGGTCATGGTCATCAGGATTGTACCAATGTTTAAAAAATGTAAACTGTCAAACTGCTCCAATGGATCGGTCCTGTCCCATTTGGGACTATGAATTCAAGATTTAACGGTGTTAATCTGAGAAGCATCTGGCATAAGAAAATAGTCGGTCCTCGACCATCCATTCCACATGTCAGACTCAGGCACAGAGTCAAACCAAACTCGTCAGTATATCACCAGTAACACAAGTTGAGGCGACAGATATTATTCCTGGTTATGTGGAGCTTCTGTCGTTGAGACATTTCCTCCGAGACATTCTATGCAAGTCGATCCTATTGTTCCAAGAAAACAATCGCCTGTTGTTTCGAAACAAAGGTCGCCAAAGAAACTCAAACGTTTTGACTCCCAGAAAGAGAGGTACATCTTTGAGCACATGATTGATGAGAAATGGTTGACTCTCAAAGACACGAAACAGTATTTTTGGAACGAGTCTGTCGGTTGGGTGAAGGATCTCATTCTGTCTTAGCCTACCGACCATCAGCTTGACGCATGCGCGATTCGTCAAATAGTATAAATACCTCATCACTGCAAAATCTTATTTTGAAAGCTACTACTCACCAATGACACTTTAGTATAGAAAGGGTTAAACTTATTATCTGAACAGTTCATATGGGATAACTGCTCACCAATGAAACTTTAGTATAGAATGGGTTAAACTTATTATCTGAACATTTCCTATGTGATAACTAACCATCAATGAAGATTTAGAACAGAAAGGGTTAAAGTTAATATACTTTCGGATAACTACTCATCAATGATGATTTATCATTAAGATGGTTAAACTTATTATGTGAACATTTCATATGGAATAACTACTCATCAATGATGCTTTAGTATAGAACGGGTTAAACCTGTCATCTGAACATTTCCTATGGGATAAATACTCACCAATGATACTTTAGTATATAAAGGGTTAAACCTATTATCTAAACATTGCCGATGTGTTAACTACTCACCAATGATGATTTAATATAGAAAGGGTTAAACTTATTTTCTGAACAGTTCATATGGGATAACTACCCATCAATGGTCCTTTAATGTAGAAAGTGGTAAACTTATCTGAACATGGGATAACTACTCACCAACCATTGTTATAACATGCAGACTTCTTAAACACATAAAAGGCATACCTAGTCCATGTAAATTTATCACCTGTTTTTAGTTTATAAACCGACGTTGATATTGTGGTATCAGGAAAAGGGGCCATGTATGGGATTAGCACTCTTGGGTGAAACTTTGGGCTGGCTTTGTAAAATTGAATCCCAAATCCGACCACCCATTTCAAGTATAGTGTATATATTGTTCCAGAAATGTGGGGGTTTTTTTGTGGTGTGAATCATTAAACATGCCAGTTATATAGTAAAAGTGATATTTAACGAAATAACGGGAATCTTATAATTAGAGTTATCTCTCATTTTGAAAACATAAACATTCGGCTACAAGAGGGCTAATGTCGTACTATGCCGGAGAGGGCTATATATAAACAATCATCTAGGGGGCTTTCGTGTGATCAAACAACAGATGCTGACAAACTACATTGAGATAATCGATGGAGTGTGTGCAGTATTCCATGTATTTTCCCATCGCATTCCCATTCGCATCTGTCTATCATTGAATCAGCACCGATGTGAGATTTACAGGCAGTAATGAAGACACTCATAACTGGATGTCACACCCTCGGGATAAGTTCCCACCCACCACCCCATCCCGCCACCCTCGGGAGCAGCTATTTTATTCCTCCATTAGCGTAGTTATCTGCACAGAATATATTTCCGTGTGTCGACTGATAACGCGTTGTTACCGCGGTAATAACGTAAGCGCCACCTTCATGACAGTCACCCCGCTTCTCGGCGTGTTAATCGCGTCCTCCCCGGGGAATTGTGAACGAATTGGTGCGCAATGAGGGTTTGCATTTATCCGGACGATCGAGGGACCTCTTCACGACCAAGCTCCATGCAGAGTTACGTCCCCTGCTACGCAGGACTTACCACTGCCAGCATCTAAACATAATGTGAAGAAATCGATCTTTTATTTATTTGAGATTTCTGTAGGTCACAATTAATTCTGTATTAATTTTAGAAACTGAGCTGTCCATAATCATTTGAAAATTATCTAGATCAAGCCAGAATGAATTGTAATCTACAAAACACTTGGTAGATTTAATTAAGAAAATACACATGCCGGCAATGGTCAGAAACAGCGTAGCGAGGGGACTGAACTATGTTTTGCAGCTTGCTTCACAACACTACCGGCGAAGGTTAATTAAATACTCTAACCACATGTTAACCCTAACCATAACCAGCTACCGGCGAACGTTATTGGATACACTGCCCCATGGAACTCGAAATACTCTAACCACGTGCATGTGATATCTGGCGAACGTTATTGGATACGCGGCCCCATGAAACTCGAAAGACTGTAACCACATGCGTGTTATATAGACCGTAATTGGATACGCGGCCCCATGAAACTCGAAAGACTGTAACCACATGCGTGTTATATAGACCGTTATTGGATACGCGGCCCCATGGAACTCGACAAACGCTAACCACATGCGTGTTATATAGAACGTTATTGGATACGCGGCCCCATGGAACTCGAAATACTCTAACCACGTGCATGTGATATCTGGCGAACGTTATTGGATACGCGGCCCCATGAAACTCGAAAGACTGTAACCACATGCGTGTTATATAGACCGTTATTGGATACGCGGCCCCATGGAACTCGACAAACGCTAACCACATGCGTGTTATATAGAACGTTATTGGATACGCGGCCCCATGGAACTCGAAAAACTCTAACCACATGCGTGTGGTATGTCATCAGTCGACCACAAATCATATCACAGAGTGTCAGTTTCACTGCCTCACTATCTGAATTAGATTTCATTCTCCAAATGTATTTTCTCACAGTGTACGCATCGCGCATACCTTATACACTGTGGTATCATGTGCAGACTATTATTCTTGTCTTGTTTTCTTTTAATTTTTTTTTTTTACTTCTCCCTTTCTTGTTTTTTTTCTTCTGTGGGCTTTATATTTAGGAGCTCTATGTCTCTATTGTGTTCGTATATACATAATTAAATATAATAATGATCATGAAGATTGTAAATACCAGAACAGCTGTTTATATAACAAGTTTTATAATGGAGGACAGTAAAACATATATTTATCAGCAATTTATAAATTATAACATGTAGCGTATATTGTGTCAAGTGTAAAATATGTCAGGTTCTATTCGGCAAAATTAACATATCAAATTCTTCAAAGAAGTTGCAAAATGCATACAATGACAGCGTATAATGGAGGACAATAAAACATCTATTTATCAGCAATTTGCCTTTGTGAACTGAAGTCAGTGGGTGCTGACACCGGTGCGGCACGTTCAGTAATGTCCTTAGCTGGTTAAATGTCCTATATGTTCTGAGTGTTGATAGACGCAACAAGAGGGTGTACATGCACTCTTAGAACAAATGTGTATAAATACTACACAAAATGTGTTACAATTGATCTTAAACAAAATTGTGTAGAAATGACACATGACATATAATTATTAAATATGTCGGTGGAATATCAACGTTGAATATGATTGAATATGTGAGTGTATCATAGTTATAAGATGAACTGTGTTATATTGGAGACACAAAACTCGTAATGGCTACCACAGAACAAACAATAATTTATTGGCAGCTTAAAATTTTGTTATACACTATGTTTGTGTAAAAACTGAACAACACATAATTGTGTAGCACAAAATTTTAAAGCAGCTGCCAATTTGTTATTATGGCAGCTGTTACGAGGTTTATGTCTCAAATAGAAAATATCTCATATATTAAATATAATATACTCACATATTCACTCATATTCAATGTTGAGAAAATTCCACCGACAAATTTATGTCATGTTGCATTTCTACACAATTTTGTTTAAGATCAAATGTAACACATATTGTGTAGTATTTATACACATTTGTTCTAAGAGTGTGTATGTCTGGGTAAGTGTGTCACGTGCTTACCGGTGGTCTATGGTTCACAGTCATCGAGTGCCACTGGTAGTATATAATACAGAGAAACATGTAGCGTAACATGTCGTAGCACTGATAACCATTGGGTGGGAGAATAATTATAAATTATAAAATGTAGCGTATATTGTGTCAAGTGTAAAATATGTCGGTTCTATTCGGCAAAAATTAACATATCAAATTCTTCACAGAAGTTGCAAAATGCATACAATGACAGTGTCGGTGAGACGCTTCTAACCCGTACACGACAGTACGCGCTCTGGCTGACGACGGAAAATACATGTACAGTTCCCCAATGTAGCGTAACATGTCGTATATACCACTGATAACCATTGTACAGTCCCACAATTTGCCTCTTTGTTTTTGTGTCTATTTGCGTTAGTACAACGGAGTTTGACAATACGTTAATGAACGAAACAATCATATTGCATTGTCTGATGTTTGTGCGCAACTTTACGAAATATTATAAATCCGCCGAAATCAATGTAAATGTTGTTGGCGCGATGCCAAGTGATCTCGGTAAACACGCGCCTATTCATCAGTATTGAGAGAGAAGGAAATGTGTAATGGCTTTTTTAATGATATAACAGGGGTTTCATGTGATATATCGTAATATTAAGCTAGATTTATCTCAACAATATCACAAGCGGCAGGCATATAACCGCCCCAATTGCAATATTGGGCGCGAACATAACGCACTTAATGTACATTTATTCTGACTCGTATACTGTATATGGACCTGCTGTTAATCCATTGTGTTGTATTCCAACTCGAAGTGAAATCATATGTTTGCGAGTGTCCATTGCCTGTTGAGCACATACTTTTGTTTCCGTAAGGGAGATGGTGTTTTGTTTCCCTAAGAGAGATGGTGTTTTGTTTCCGTAAGAGAGATGGTGTTTTGTTTCCGTAAGAGAGATGGTGTTTTCACAAGCCGTTGCTACAATGTGGTCGATATGAAGCCTCTGTTTACCTTGATCGTCGGTACTATCACACTATGCATATGTTGGTGTAGTTCGGTCGATGTGCTGTAAATATCATCTAACATACCACAGTGTCAATTGATTGAGGTAACATAGTACACGTGCAGGTAACATAGTACACGTACAGGTAACATAGTACACGTACAGGTAACATAGTACACGTACAGGTAACATAGTACACGTACTGGTAACATAGTACACGTACAGGTAACATAGTACACGTACAGATAACATAGTACACGTACATGTAACATAGTACACGTACAGGTAACATAGTACACGTACAACTGAAATGATGTACAAGTCCCTATAGGAAGGACTCGGTGCCTCATCTTCAATTTCAATTTCGTTATTATCTCCGTCCACTTATAACGCCTTTTAAATATGGATTATCTCTTTAAATAACAAATTTGAAATAGTTGCGTAGGTATAAAATAATAGATATGAATTGAAGACACCTGTCCGGAAAGGCTTCTATCAATTAATATTGATTTTATTTCGAATACTTTATTATGAAATGAGATGATTAATTGGGACACTTTATTTGTCTATTTTTAGAACAGACCATTCGGCGATACAACATAGCGATAGAGAGCATTAGGCTGTTCCTATGGTTACGTACCGAACGTCAAACGATCCAGATTGATTGGTTGTATTGTTTTTGCCATTGCTATATTTGTGACAACATAACGAAATAAAATTTCTGGTCTCTGTCAACAGTAACCACTATTGTTCGTTAGCTAAACAATCACACCTTTTTAGACCAGAAAATATTCGAAATAACATCATTATTAATAGATAGAAGCATTTCCGACAGGGGTCTTCGATTCATACCTAATATGTTATACCCGGTAACTATATAATACATGTTTACAAAGATAATCCACCTTTAATATTAATCATGGGATTTAATAGTATTGTGCTAATTAAAGAGTGGGAAATTGCCCAAACGTAAATATCGTATTTAGTGTATAATGTGGCTAATTTAACTATTTCCGATGCGAATGTGGCTAATTTAGTAACTATTTCCGATGCGAATGTGGCTAATTTAGTAACTATTTCCGATGTGTGTGTGGCTAATTTAGTAACTATTTCCGATGCGAATGTGGCTAATTTAGTAACTATTTCCGATGTGTGTGTGGCTAATTTAGTAACTATTTCTGATGTGTGTGTGGCTAATTTAGTAACTATTTATGATGTGTGTGTGGCTAATTTAGTAACTATTTCCGATATATGTGTGGCTAATTTAGTAACTATTTCCGATGCGAATGTGGCTTATTTAGTAACTACCGGTATTTCCGATGTGTGTGTGGCTAATTTAGTAACTATTTCTGATGTGTGTGTGTCTAATTTAGTAACTATTTCTGATGTGTGTATGGCTAATTTAGTAACTATTTCCGATATGTGTGTGTGGCTAATTTAGTAACTATTTATGATGTGTGTGTGGCAAATTTAGTAACTATTTCCGATGCGAATGTGGCTAATTTAGTAACTATTTCTGATGTGTGTGTGGCTAATTTAATAACTATTTCCGATGAGAATGTGGCTAATTTAGTAACTATTTCCGATGAGAATGTGGCTAATTTAGTAACTATTTCCGATGTGAATGTGGCTAATTTAGTAACTATTTCCTATGAGAATGTGGCTAATTTAGTAACTATTTCCGATGCGAATGTTGCTAATTTAGTAACTATTTGCGATGCGAATGTGGCTAATTTAGTAACTATTTCTGATGTGTGTGTGGCTAATTTAGTAACTATTTCTGATGTGTGTGGCTATTTCATCAATAAAGTTATATGTTCATAACTCGGAAAATTCGTGGCATATGAAAAGATAATGGTATTCGTTACAAACTTCTGAGGTTTCCAACTGGAAACTTCAATTTGGAGCCGATTATTTCTAGTTCTCAGTTTGATCAGGTATGAACTGGATTTTGGCAGCAGTTCTGAAAAATTATTTCTCTAAGCCGTAAGATACTTTAAACATTTTATATAAAGTAAATTTAGGGCTAAAGTTGGTCTTCATGATTGTGCTTTCCGTTATTTACAATTATGGAATTTCTCCTGGAAATTAATTCAATGTTTATTGCGATAGCGGCTCACAAACGTCACATAAAAGCATGCAATCTCGCGATGGGACCACCCCTAACGCGAAGTAGATGATTGAGGAACAAGTATTAACAAAGAAATATTGTCCCTGTCTTGTGTGTTCAGTGTTATAAAGTTCCCTGTCAGAACCGGTCAGAATACCAAAAGTCCCCAGGTTTGTAGTGGTGGAATATGATCTCAACGGGCGTTTAGCCAGAGTAGAGATTCATGACATCATCTAGCATGTGCACTACCCTCATTCAGCCGCCGGCAACAAACTAATGGTTATAATGATAAATATTAAATTAAACTAATGGTTATAATGATAAATATTAAATTCAGGCAATAAATCAACAATGGTTTTTTCTTCAAAATACGTGCTCTCAGCGATGTTGTATAAGTTGCTGAATTGTACCGTGATTCGCAGAGGAGCTGTTATATTAAAAAACAAATCACATATCGATCTGCTTCCCGGTAATAAATCGACTATACCCAGCTATACCTGGGGGTTATGCACTGATGTGAGATATCAAGTGTTTTTTTTTCAAAGCTATAATGTAATTGTCCTGGAAACTGGTAGGTGCATGTCACACCATGCCCACATGTGAACACATTCCTATTGGAATTTGAATGCACAGAGGAAAGCATCACTAACTAGTTGTTAGTGATGCTTCAATATAAGCGAATCACTGATTGGCTACATGTTGAACCCATCCAGATCCGCGCATTCACTTCTACCGGTCAAAGTTCTGGAGTAGCATTCCATATTTGGAGCTTTTGAATATTCATGACGAAATAACTGATTGAAAAAGCTTCCGCGTCGATCAAATATTATTAATAATAAACCGCGTCTAATGTCTATTGACTATATTCTCAAACATCGGTTTGGAATGCATTTAGTTGGACGAGAGAATAAAGCGTTATGTTCACGGACTAAAATAATGCTCATGTGTTATCCTATGTATATAGAATAAATGCAATGATGTAAACCTGAAAATGTCTGCATTGACCAACAATTTACCTTATTTCAACATAAAAGAACAAACCCCACAAAACAATCCTTTCAAACGAAGACAAGTGCATGTGCCTGACTTTGTAGTGGTACCGGTGCCGGAGCATGTGCCTGACTGTGTATTGGTACCGGTACCGGAGCACGTGCCATGACTTTGTATTGGTACCGGTGCCGGAGCATGTGCCTGACTGTGTATTGGTACCGGTACCGGAGCACGTGCCATGACTTTGTATTGGTACCGGTGCCGGAGCATGTGCCTGACTTTGTATTGGTACCCGTACCGAAGCACGTGCCTGACTTTGTATTGGTACTGGTACCGGAGCACGTACCTGACTTTGTATTGGTACCGGTACCGGAGCACGTGCCATGACTTTGTATTGGTACCGGTACCGGAGCACGTGTGCCATGACTTTGTATTGGTACCGGTACCGGAGCACGTGCCTGACTTTGTATTGGTACTGGTACCGGAGCACGTACCTGACTTTGTATTGGTACCGGTACCGGAGCACGTGCCATGACTTTGTATTGGTACCGGTACCGGAGCACGTGTGCCATGACTTTGTATTGGTACCGGTACCGGAGCACGTGCCTGACTTTGTATTGGTATCGGTACCGGAGACGTGCCATGACTTGTTATTGGCACCGGCACGTGCTTCCCATAGGGAGCCTCGCATATATAAGAGAATACATACCGAAGCACGTGCCTGACTTTGTAGTGGTACCGGTACCGGAACATGTGCATGCGTTATTTCTTGATGGTATGAAAATGACATGGCTCATTCGAGCTTCCAAATTTCGTCTACGTAGTTTGGAAAGGGGGTACCTGTTTACGATAGTTTGACAAACACACAAAATATTGATATGCCGGCTTCATATGATGATGATCTAACATTAATGTTAATGTTTTCGCACAGAGTTATGTTTTATTTTTATCTTGTATACATCTATATACATGTATATAAAAGACAGTTTTGTAAACATACACACGGATACTGAGTCTATCGTATTCCCGCCAACGTTTTATTTCTCGGAAGGCTTGCGGTATACCTCAGAATTACGTCACATCGCGCTACGTTAATGGTTTATCTTTATTTTAGTACTACTAATAGTGAGTTATGATTGGCGCCAGACGTGGGATCCGGGATTGGGAAATGAAAACTCTACGAAAGGTCATCAGACCCACTATGTTTTATGCGTGTGTACTCTAGACTGTTTATATTGGTTTGTACTCTATATGCACGCGTTATTTTTCATTGTTATTAAATTCCCAGCGATAACTTCATATAGTGCCCATCTGCAGGCAGAGTAAAAATTAATGACATAATCTCAAACTAATATACACCGAAAAGAACGATAAACCCCAATTAAACTAAGTTATAAGTTGCTCCATATACACCAGGCTATTCTGTGATGTCATTAAACCAATCCCCAGAAATATTATATAGAGAATACCTACTGTTTTTGTTTGAATACCGAAATGTCTCACGAGTGTCTGGAAAGAACTATAGAATTGCCACGAGCGGCTACCAGCCGCGGGTGAAAATTCGACATTTCTTAGGGAAAATATTTTAGTTCACAATACATTAGACAGGACTGAGATATTTCAGGTATTCCAACAAAAAACTGTAGTTATTCTTTTTATTATATTCGGCTTATTTAAGCTCACAGTTGCTAAGTTAAGTCTTAATTAATTAAAACATTAACTGTACTTAATTAAAGAGCGCCCGTGTCAGTGTGTACAAACGGGACAGAGCTTTGGCATCAAGTTGAATTTGACACACTGCGAATCAAACATAGAATTGTCGATTGATCACGCGCCGTCATAAATTCGTCGCTTTTGATTGGCTGGTAGACAGTGTGCACGCAATGATCACTCGACCGATATTGGCAGCTCGTGTTGTATAGTTTCAAGCCCAACAGTGAAATAACGCTATAGCGATATATCCAGAGTGAAATAACGACATCGTATTTCACTGTGGCTTCTAAGAGATAAATACAACGATCTACGTTTCGGTAATTTCCCGCTATTTTATAGGCAAGCATATAATAAATATTGGTATTGATACTTTAAATGTTCCAACAAATTTGAAAAAGCGTTCCCAGTGGTGCCGATATTACGGACAGCGATTCCCATATTACATTGTTTACATACTTATTAACGTTATTAACGTAATGCATATTACGGATCGGCGATTATCATATCATATTGTTTACATACTTATTAACGTTATTAACGTAATGCATATTACGGATCGGCGATTATCATACATGTATAACATTGTTTACATACTTATTAACGTTATTAACGTAATGCATATTTCAAACCGAAATCTCAGCATCTCCATCCATTATTCATAATAATATACAAGTATACTATTATAACTATGACTAATACCAATGATAAAGCCGCTCCAATAAATTCCCAATTGCCTGAATATCAATGAAATTCCTAGTGATTGTGTATTTTTGTTTTTATTTATTTTTCATCCCTTGAAATGCCAATGTTTCACACTATTAATTGTGGCACTGTGTTAATACAGACAGACCGACAGGCGGACAGACATATCCTACTCTTTTATATATAGATAACATTTCATAAACATATAGTTATCGTGGTGTGTGTTGCTTATTTACAAGAGGTGCAGTTGAATGAATACAGGGCCAGGATGTGGAGGGGTGTATGGGTGGGAGTGGGGGTGTATTAGGTGGGAGTGGAGGGGTTTATGGGTGGGAGTGGAAGGGTATATATGGGTGGGAGTTGAGGGATAATCATGTTACGTAGTCGTTGTTTGTCTGTATCTGTATCACAAGGCATTGCAGTGCATGAACCTTCCGGTTATAGACGCACTGGTCCAGGTATTACCACGGCCGAGTAACTTGATAACCCCGTGGTAACTCCTGTAGCGTTCTTTAACATGCACACACCGAGACGTTTACACGGGTCAGCCATTAAGGTCCTCGCCTGAACGGACAGTGTACTGCACCTACAACAGCATACCTGGACAAATGTTGCAATGTGGGAAGTCGGCATTTTTGCATTCGGATCTTTATTCAGTGTTCTCGAATGAGACTGTTCAGACTGACAAACTTGGGTACTGACCGAGTTCTGATTATTGTCAGAATACCGACTTCTCCATTAAAATCATAATACCCTTACCAGGTTGCGATCCCCAGTCCGCTATCACGAGAGACCAGTGCGCTACCTCTCGGCCACCGACTTCCCATTAATATCAGAATACCCTGACCAGTTTGCGATCCCCGGTTGGCTAGCGCGAGAGACCAGTAGGAATCACTGAACTAAATGGTTTCCCATAGACGACAGTGTTAACGTTTCAGCCTGCATGCCACTCCAGTGATGTTTACTCAGCTAGATTGACACCACTAGTTTATCACGAAAATGCAAGAAATATCATAGGCCATGTGTTTACTTTTTGAAATAAATCTACAAGTGTACGACAGGGCTATCCAACAGCCAAATTGTATCTGGAAAAACACAGAACTACAGCAGCTAGTTAAATAAATGTCCCACTCACAAAGAGCCATTCCCCCAATAATTCACCAGTTTAAATTATTTAGATATGATGCATAAATCAAATAAACAAGATGTCATCCTGTAATAACGTGCCACATGTAACAGGTGAAGGTTATTCTTCAGTTACCTTCACCTCTAGCATTCCACGGTGCACTCGCTCCCCTAATCTGGAACACATTTAGCTCCCTGATTCCAGTACGCTACCTTTGGACTATCGACTTCCCCGTTAATATCAGAATACCACGACCAGGTTGCTATCCCCGGTCCGCTATGATAGACCAGTACGCTACCTCTCGGCCGCCGACTTCCCTTTTAATATCAGAATACCAGGACCAGGTTGCGATCCCCGGTCGCTAGCAGGATAGATCATATGCAGTACGCTACCTCTAGGCTACCGACTTCCCTTGAAACGGAATAAAATATGTTTTATTTAATTCCAATACAGTTCCGTTTGCTGTGAGTTGTTTCGCCAACATGTTTAAGGGAAGTCGGTAGCCGAGAGGTGGCGTACTGGTCTCTCGTGCTAGCGGACCGGCGATCGCAACCTGGTCAGGGTATTCTGACAAAAATCAGAACTCGGTAAGATACCATGGTTGTCAGGCTGAAAAGTATCATTCGAGATCACCGAATAAAGATCCGAATGCAAAATGCCGACCCCCCCCCCCCCCCACATTACAACACTTGTCCAGGTATGTTGTCGTGGGTGCAGTACGCTGTCCGATCGGGCGCTGACATTAATGGATGACCCGTGTACACGCCTCGGTGTGTGCACGTTAAAGAACGCTATTGGAGTCACCACAGGGTTATAAAGTTACTCGGCCGTGGTAGCACCTGGACCAGTGCGTCTACAACCAGAATTGGTTCCTGCACTGTAATATCTACAGATACTACAGATGTTCCCATAATGCAGACTGCCTCAGACAGCCTGTATCATGACTCGTGTCAGTTAGATGTGTGATCTGTGGTATCAATTTCATATTACCACCTACATAAATTAGGCAGGGAAATGTGCTTGTCACTATAAACTGAAGTGCTAAATATTAGACAACATTATTCCCGAATAATCGATCCGACTGATTATATACATATATGCTGGTAACTACCGTCAATTCCGCTCAACAATAATTGACAAGGATACGTCGCCACTGACTCGCCGGGAAATTATCCAAGTGACGTAGCACGCAATGAGTCTTCATAATAGATGTCAATCAGAATCGACTACTTTTGTTGTATTATCTATTCCAATCAAGCAATCACACTAGCTGTCGACCGACAGGAACCATTATGTTCTTTTATTGTATTGTTCCTGCTTTGCAGTGTTATAAGAGTGATGTGTGACGGGTATATATATGTGTATATACGGGCAATGTATACGTGCAGAAAAAAGATTGCGGACGACAAATAGATATTCAATTAGTCTCCTATAATATCGCATGATATGTAGGCTATGCGATCAAATATCTGGCAGATTGACTAGCAACGCTTCATTGAATTCTTCACAGAAATGCAATGTCTGTCTATTCAACATAGCCGCGTGCAAATAGGTTCATGTTGGACCTAAATATCCACATAGGTTCGTATTTGACTTATTTATTAGATACCCACAATGGAACGGGCCACAGTGAAAACACATTATAAATAACGTACATGATTGTGAATGGAGGAAATAAAGATATATATAAAGATATATATGAAATAAGTCCAATATGAGCTTATATTGAGGAGAGCAGACTGGTCTATATCACACAGTGAGTGATAAATTTTGGAATTATATAATACTAGCTGAAACAGACTCCATTCCCTTAATTATTTTTTGTTTAGATTGAGCTCCTTGCTCAAATTAAAAAAAAACAATTATTTGTATTTTATTTATTTTTTTATTATTTTTGTTTACGTCAAAATGTTAAAAAACTAACGCCGTTAAAAGCACCACCAGGGTACCCCGAGTCACCACACCAAATTTGGTTGACATCGGTATAGGGGTTGGGAGAAAATCCGATCAGATAGACGGACAGACAAATCCTACTCTTTTATATAATTATATAGATGCGTTTTCGATTCTTGGGTCGATTATTAGGGCGATGAAGTGCCAAGAGTTGATGTACGATGTATTCTCGCGTATATAAGAGAATACATTGCCCTAAAAAAATTATATTATCTCCTATATATGTTGGATCTTCCAGTCTGTCTGGATGTCTGTCTGTATGTATGTATGTTTGTTATAGACTCGAACACTGCCCGAGCGATCCGACTCAAATTTGGTATGTAGGCCAACTTTGATCCCGGGAACAATATGGGTGGGTACAATTTCACGTGCGACCGTGTCCTTGACCTTGACCTCGCTCGTTAAATAATGTAAGAAAAATGATAAAAAAAAAATTGTTAGGCCAATGCATTCTCTTATATATGCGAGGCGACCTATGACATTGTCACTGATTCTTTAAGTTAACCCTTTCATGACGGGAGCTGTGCTGGCGCAAAATTAAAGACCCTGTGCCAATGCATTCTCTGATATAAGCCAGTCGAGTCAGTCAACCATAGGTGGCCTCGCATATACAAGAGAATGCATTGGCCTAACAATTTGTCATCAATCTTTCTTACACTCTTTAACAATTCTTATCATGTTCTATAATTTGTTCTTACATTCTTTTACAAATTTTATCATTTTTTATAATTTTTTCTTACATTCTATAGCAATTTCTATCATTTGTTTCTTATATTCTTTAACAATTTTTATCATTTTTATAATTTTTTCTTATATTCTTTAACAATCTTGTCATTTTTTGTATCAATTATTCTTTACATTCATTATCATTCTTGAACAATTGTTTATCATTATTTCTTACATATTTTAACAATTATAAAAAATAATATAAAATTTGTTAGGCCAATGCATTTTTTTATATATGCGGGGCGACCTGTGGTCGACTCGCATATATAAGAGAATGCATTGGCACAGGATTTACAGCCCTCCGGAATGAGTAACAAATCAGAATGGAGGACTGACTGTCGGACTATAAAGCCGTAATCCAGAAGAGGTTTAAATGTCAGTTAACCCTTTACCCAACAGAAGAGCCCTGTGCCAATGCATTCTCTTATATATGCGAGTCGACCATAGGTCGCCTCGCATATATAAGAGAATGCATTGGCTTAACACATTAAAAATTATAAAATTGTTAAAGAATGTAAGAAAAAATGATAAAAAGTGTTAAAAAAAGATTTTTTTTAGGCCAATGCATTCTCTTATATATGCGAGGCGATCTATGGTCGACTCGTATATATAAGAGAATGCATTGGCACAGGGCATAACTGTAACTATCACAATGTGGTCAATGAGCCGGTTCCAATGATATCCATATTTGTATGGTTCTATTGAGACAGACCGAAGATATTTTAGGCTGTTGAAGCTTTATTTGGCCGGTTTTGGCCGGTTTGTTGGGTAAAGGGTTAATGCAATTTTTAAAACAGTTTTAGAACGTACCTCCCTCAAAACCGATTTTATCTTATACAAAAAGTAGAATTTATACAGTTTAAAAAATAGAATTATACAATACATGTTGATGTGTGATGCAAAGGGTGATATAGGTGTATGCAGAGAGTGAGTAGCGATCCCTGATACCGTCACATATGACTCTTATAACGCTCACATCAGGCTTAACACGATAATAATATATTCTGATTGACATAATTATGTTATGAAGGATGGTTGCGTGCTACGTCACTTCTCTAAGTTCCGCAGGCAATTCGTCTTTTGTGATCGACTACTTATGAAATGCTATTCCCCTTTTATATCGGTTACTGCATGCTCAGTTAGGCCTAAGGAATTCTTTAAGTTAACCCTTTCATGACGGGAGCTGCACTGGCGCAACACTAAAGACCCCATGGCACCTTAACCCTTTACCCAAAAAAACGCCCAAATAAAGCTTCAACAGCCTAAAATATCTTCCGTCTGTCTCAATAACACCATACAAATATGGATATCATTGGAACCGGTTCATTGACCACATTGTGATGGTTACAGTTATGCCCTGTGCCAATGCATTCTCGTATATATGCGAGTCGACCATAGGTCGCCTCGCATATATAAAAGAATTCATTGGCCTAAAAAAATTCTTTTTTTAACACTTTTTACCATTTTTTCTTACATTCTTTAACAATTTTATAATTTTTTCTTACATTTTTTAACAATTTTTATAATATTTTTCAACATTCTTTGACAATTTTATCATATTTAATATGTGTTAAGCCAATGCATTCTCTTATATATGCGAGGCGACCTATGGTCGACTCGCATATATAAGAGAATGCATTGGCACAGGGCCGTTCTGTTGGGTAAAGGGTTAAATAACGATACTGGAGTCACCACAGGGTTATATAGATACAAGGCCGTGGTAGCTATCTGGACCTCCGCACAATCTTCGGTCGTCGGAGTGATATGTAGACATATAGACATCACGTTTATATACATTCAGATATATACAGCAACATAAATATAACGATTAGACGTCCTTGTCCGTCCTCATTTCATATGTATCCAGAGAGAAGGTTGACAATTAACACACACGTTTCTGTTGCGCCAATGAACTTATCCACCTTTATCACGAGCAGGCATGCGAGTCCAAGTCACATTTCTGTCAGCTAACGAACGTATCCACCTTTATCGCGAGCGGGCATGCGAGTCCAAGTCACATTGCTGTCGAGCTAATGAAGTTATCTACATTTGACCGAATCCGTACACGTCCGAGTGCACACCCGATCGGAAGCCTGGGAAAGTCGATATATCAAAATGGACAATTAACCGGACAATGAGAAACAAGCCTTCGTTATTTTTTCGTATCAATGGGGCATCACCGAAGCCTGTAATATGCTCTCCTCACATTTGTCATCGGTGTTCGCTGATTGTCGGTCACCAGGACCAGAACCGTGACGTCACATCGGTGTTATAAGGTGGCAAATGTGACACGTTATCGTCTGCCCACAAGTCGTAATACATGTGGATATGTGGGTGATTTTATTCAAGTTCAGTTCATATTTCTTAAGGATATAATACGTAATTTGTTTTAGGTGAGTTCATTACTTGCATGTATATATATATTTGAATCGATGCAAGTCATCATGGTACGTTCAGACACTGGCAAGTTTGCACGGTATGTTTTCGGGTATTTTCTCAGAGAAAATCCTGTGATGCCAGAATATGAACGG